>JALIRH010000088.1:35000-1235000 GCA_023055505.1 Callipepla californica brunnescens
GATTTAATACAGAAAAAAAAGATTAGCATTCTCAATAGATGCCTCATTTAAGAAAGGACTTAATTCAAATTTACTAGATTAGGAACTTGTCCGATAGTGAAATGCAACAACAGTTTTTGTTAAACTTGACTTGTCTTTAAACATATAACAAAAATATTTCATAGTAAGGTTACAAGGTTTTTGGCTAGATAACCAGGCAAGGCATGTTACTGCACTACTGCTTTTGGCAGGGAGGAAGGCAATGGAGAGATGTAATTTCAGAAGAAAACACAAATTTTCAGTGATTTCACAGCATTTGTTGCCTGCAGTGTTACTTGGAATTGCTGAGGTCAATGAGATAAGATCATGACAAAAATAAAAATGCGTACAAGATGAATACAATGAAATCAGACATCTGGTGAGCAATGGTAATGAACAGCATAAGCCAATATGCAAGTTGTAATTCTGATTAAGCACCATGATGCTGAAAATACTCAGCTATTAAGACACTATTACCTTAAATCAGAAAAAAGAGAACCCTATCTTTGGAAGGTTATAATTAAAGTGGTAAACTGGAAGAGTACTGATTACACAAGTGCATAAATATTTGCAGGCTTTTATAATACGTGATGACTCAGATATAATAAATCGTGTTGCAATAGAGCAAGGCATCATGGTTGTTTACAGTTATGCACCATATCATTATCAAGATTTTGATAGAAATTGTATATTGCTAGGATAATCAGAATGAAGGTTTCTGTGTTTTAAATTAATCAACATAAAAATGTGTCAAAAAAAAAAAAAAAAAAAAAAGCTTAACAGGTTATTCTAGCTCACTTGAGTAAGATAACTGTTATTAAAAAGTATATATCTGTCCACAGCCCTTAGCAAACCTTACCTTATAGAAAAATAAAAGTTGGACAAGACCACTTGAGACCTTCTGGTTAAATCCCCACTGAATATATCAGGCCTAGTCAGAGTAGTTGCTGAAGGCCGTGTTCTGTGAAGTCTGACTGTCACGAAGCACAGGAGATAGAAAAACTCCTCAGTGCATCTATTGATACCTCTTATAGTGTCTTCCCTCACTGAGTGTTTCACTCTCAAGATGGAAAACATCTTTTGGTACTTAATCAGAATTTCTATTTTGTAACTTGTGTCCATTGCCTTTCATCCTACTGTGCTCCTCTGGGAAGACTCTGGCTTGGTGTACTCTACATTACATAATGGTAGATACCAGTGAGATATTCCCCCGTATATTTCTTTACTTCAGGCTGGATAAACTCAGATCTTTCAGCATCTTCACAGCTGTGTACTTTAGCCTGCCCCCTGAGTACATTTGTGACTATCCTCTGTTATGTTTTAATCCCTTTTGTACTGGGTAGACCAGATGTGTCTGTCTGAAAATGATGTAGGAGAGATCTCCTTTTCTGCAGAGGGAAAAAATCACGTCCCCTGACTTGCTGGCAATGCTGTTTGCCCACTTTGCTGCAATGGCACATTGCTGCTTCACAGGTAAGTTTAAAGGCCTTTAGATCTCGTAGACCACTTTCTAGAAAGCTGATGTTTAGTCACTAGGCCCCCAGCCCCTACCCTTGCTTTTTTTTTTTTTTTTTTCTGCTGGCATTTCCCTTTGAAATTCATGACATTACTGTCAGCCCATTTATTCAGCTTATCTACATCTCTCCTGTCAGCCCAGTATTTCAGTCATTAGCCAATTCGATAGCGTCTGGAAACTTGCAGAGTACACTGTATCCCATCATGCTGTCATTAAGAAAAAAAAACATTAAACAGAAGTGGCTTCAGTACCTACCAGAGAGAGCACCACTAAATAACAAGTTGCTTGTTGAATTTCCCACTGCTGTTCACCACAACTTGAGCCCACAGAAACAGTCAATTTTCAGTCTGTCTTATATCTCACAAATTTGGCTGTGGGAGAGAATACTGGAACTTTTCTTAAACAAGCTATTAAAGTTGGCAGATGGCCTTCTTCAGTTCCAAAACAAGCTAGCATGATACCAGTGTGAAAAACTGCTGAACACTGCAAAACATGAAAATGGGAAAGCGATTGACCCAGCCCAACTTGAAATTAAACTAAGAATGTGAGAAAGTACCAGATATTAAACAGTGAAAGAGGAATACCAGGAGTGCTACTGGGTAAAAGATGTCAAAAGATAGTAACAGAAAGGCTTATTAAAGTCAACGTCTAAGGACAGAATTACCATAAAAGGGTGGAAAATATGAAAAAAAAAATATTTAAAAATAATTTTTAAATTATTAAAAATAGTAATTATTATTAATTATTATTAATAATAATTAGTATTAAAAATAATAAAAAAATTAAAAAACTTTAAAAAGTTATTCATTGACAAGTGGTAGGTAGGCAAAGAATTTAATATAGGAAAGTTCTTTGCAGGTGTGTGACAATGCAAGTTACCCAAGGATGTACCTTCAATTACTACTTTTCTTGAAGGATTCTGTGACCGATTTATACCACCCCCCCACCCCCCTTTTATTTTTGTTTTTGCTAGATGTATGTATAAAAATATGGTAATTTCATTCTTAAATAAGAGGAAGTATATTGAAATTTTAGTATAATATAATTTTAGTATATTGACCTAAGAATGTCAGTGTTGGGAATGTCAATACTACAGATGAGCTGTGAGCCTTTGATAATATTTGCATTATAACCTGATCAGAAGAGATAATTATATTAGAAGTGCATGGAAAGCCTTTCTCTTCACATCAATCCAGTTTACCCAGCATTTTTAGATACAAGATACAAGATCTATTCTAAAAGTGAGCCCCACATATGTCCTTCATACACACCTTGGTGTACAAAGAAGGGTGTTAGCTATTCTGAGGACATCAGTGGCAGACTACCTGAGGAGACTGACGAATCTAGTCTTCAGTTTAACTTACTCTTTTTCTTTAGTATGAAGCAGAGTGGCTGCTGAACTTCGGTGTAAATACTCTCCAAAAGTACCTAAGTGTGCAGATGGCTTGATCAGAATTACCATCCTACGCTATAAAAATTAATTGTTGGAGGCTGGTACAAAGAACTAAATATAGTTTTTGTTACACACATTCTTATTTATGGAATTTTGTGTTTTAAAAGCATGCCAATTTGCCAACATATGCCAAGTTCTATCCAAGTCTGTGTATTTGTAGATCTATATATTTGATACTAGAATTTCTTAAACGGTAAAGATGACAGGTGAATGTATTATACAAATCAATATAAAATGACAGCACTTCAAAACTCTTACATTACTAACATTATCTCATCTGTCACTTGCAGTCTTCCCACACTAAACATATCCAAGAACTTCCAGCTCTGAGATGCAAAATATCCACAGCTACTCAACTGAGGAGAATATCTTATGACATCTGAAGAGGGAAGTACAGAATATGCAAAACTCTATTTTCATCACTGCTTTTCCAGAAATCTATGAGAAACTAGATTTTTCTGCTGAGTCCTCAGTCTACTTGACAATAAATTTTGTTGGAGGAGCAGTTATATTATCTATATTTCAAGTAATCATTTGTCCACCTGAAAATAAGTAAGCTTCACTAACGTGTCATTTTGTATGTTAGTCTCTTTCTACCTAATATTCTCAGAGCTCTTACTATATTCTGTTGATGCCAGACCAGTCTCGCTCAAGCCAGCTGTTCCACAGGTCTAAGTCAAATAGCCTGTTCTCTACACGAGAACAGTACTGCAAAGGACCTGCTAATTTCCATGCTGACTGGGAGAAAATTGCTTATAGACAGGAGACACATAAGGTGCAGAAAGAGGCAACAGGAAGGTGAATAACAAGAGCAGACCTAACAACCTCTATTTGTGTAAGCAGCTCTCAATCAGTCAACTAATCTTAATGAGGACAGTAGAAGTGGTGACCATCTACATCAGAACTTCACACTTGGGTGATGATAAATGGTGAAAGTAATCAGAGCATCACGGTGTTAAAATGTGGAAATGGCAAACTAAGAGAAACCTTAGACTACTGCGAACCAACTCTTAATTACTTACAATTCTAATCACCTGGTTTATAGGTGTCTGAACTCAGCTCTGACTTAGATGAAATAGGAAGTACTTGGGAAATGAGAACATAAAAACTAAATAAACTACACATTTTTCTTTATCTTTTAATTCAGCCAGGAACCCCCATCCCTATAGAATTTATGTCCTGCTTAAAACCTGATTAATTTTAACCTACAATTCAGAGAAAGCAAACAATCCTACCCTTCATCAGAGGTTCGAACCAGTATTTGAAGAACAGACAGCTGTGATCTTGTAAGCCTCTGGATTTTTTCTTGTCTCTGTGTGCTTAAGTAAACAGAAGAAAATGGTTTGCTTTGTGTAAGAAATAGGATTGTAAAAACGCCTTAGCTCTACTTGGAATTCATCCAAATTAAAGAAGTAAGTTTCTGTCTGTAGCAAATCTGATATTCCTCCTTCTTCCACTCATAAACCACCCTCTAAAATCTCAAAATGTCAGCTTGAGTCGCCCACCCCTACTCTTTGGATTTTTATTAGGTTAGCTATGAAAACTACCAAGCCTTCATTTGTAACTCCTTGATAATTCCTATAAAGTAGGAGAGGAACATATGCAGTCTCCTCAACTGTCATTTACAAGAGATGATATACAGTTCATATAAGAAATTATTTTCCTTGCACTCCCACAACCTGAAATATAGTCCTTTTTAATTTTTTTTTATTACTAACATGTTTCTTGTTCCTTTCAAGCTTTAGTACCCCATGGGAACATTATGCTTTTTTTTTTTTTCTGCAAGAGGGAATTACAATTGAAAATCAAGCAGAAGCAACAGGAATAGAACAGTATTTTTTAGCTTCTTGTTTTTAAAAAAGAATATCTTAAGAAGAATATTTTAAAATAAGTAAATAAAATGAATCATAAAAACAAATTTAGCTTCACATGTATTTGACTGTAACTCTATTACATGAAGAGAACCTACTATGATTCCTGGTGATTTTCAGATTGCTTTGATGATGAACTGAGTTAAAATTCCCTTTAAGACACATAGAAAAATAGTAATACCCTCTAGTAGCAACACCCTAATTATTCATTTTTTATACAGTTAATCTCAGAGGATACCTGCCATAGCACAGTCACAAAGATGAAATCTGGACTATATGAGTATGTGTATGTCAATGTACATATTCTACTGGCACCATAAAGCACAGAAGGGTCTGTCATTGTGTAATGTTTTAGCCGTACCACCCAAAATAGATAAGGAAGTAAAATGGGGAAGATAATGTTTTCCTACATCAGATCATCATTTGAGGTAAGAGATGTGAGTGCACAAGGAAACAAGAAGGTTCTCAGTTCACTGGTTCAGTTCTACTCATTACAAAGCTGGAGCTATCTGTCAGGCTACTCTGGGCTATGCCATGCTTATGAATCGATTCTGTGCTCTGACATCAGCAGTATGGGAAGAGCACAGCACTGCACTGTACAAAAAAAAACAACAATAAAGTTAAATAATACTTCCTGAAACACATGCCCAACCTTTTAGGTTATACTTTCCTCTGTTTTGGTTTAAAAGACCTTTGACTGTTTTCAGTTTTTCCTGCCTTTATTTCTATCACTATCCACGTACTCTCTGTACACTATGCTGATACATGTCAATGCTATCCCAGCTTTGTCATTTTAAAATACTGCTAATCTTTAAATAGTCAGCCTTGAAAATTCATTTCAGAAAAGGGCTTTGCATAGAAGATCTTAGCCTAGAAAATTAAAATGAGATGCCTAATTGTTCTATCTTCTTTTCCCCAAAATAAGCAGTCACAGAAACTGCACTGATTCAAAGGATTAGTTTTACTTTTATTATTATTATTTATTTTTACTATATATATATTTTACAGCTATAGGAGTAAAAAAGTTAAAAACAAAGGTGGACATAACATTGAAAATTTTCCTTTTAGCACTTACACTTATCTCTTCATGTTTATAGTCAAAATATAAGGGCTGTAATTTGGCTTACTTTGTTAAAAGAATGACTGTTGATTATAATTAGTTTATTTAGCCTAGTACCTGATAGCAGTAACTACTTGAAACCAAGTGAACTGCCAACCCACTCCTGTGACTACTTCTGTGCCTGTGCAACTTCCTTTTTAAAGAAAGAAAAAAAAGATACCTAAAAGAAGTATTTGTTCCTTGGGCTGAATGTTGCTAATATGTAGTATAAAACAGCAATAAGAAAGTTATTTTCTTTGTGTTACTTATTAAGCTTACTCTACATGGAATCTAAGTTATTTTTTTCTCAGCCTTTTAAAGGAGATTACTCAAAGGAACAAGGGATATATCATTTCTGTTTGGGTTTTGTGAGCCCTTAAGAAAGGGCTGCTGTTGTAGGAAATGTAAACTGTGCATATTAACTCATTCTGCAGAGGGAGAGACCTTCTAAATTTGAGAGATGCCTAATAGGAAAAAGTATCTCATCTATGAAGTAACAGACTACTGGACATGAAAAGAATCACAGAATCACAGAATTTTAGGGGTTGTAAGGGACCTCTAGAGATCAACTAGTCCAAACTCCCTGCCAAAGCAGGCTTCCTAGAACAGGGGAGAGACTGACAAGGGGAATACAGCTGTATCTCAGAGGGGACGGAAAGATCTTTTTTCTGAGGGCAGAGTACACTGGGAAGGCTTGCTCTAATCTGGAAATTCTCAGGTATTAAGTCTAAAAGTAACAACCTGTCTTGCAAGGACAGAGCAGAGGGAGCTGTCTGCAAGGTCTTCTATAAATTTTCTGCTTTACTTCACCTGCTCAATTTAATTTTGCTTGGTGTAAGAAATCAAGAATTCTTGTTTATTTTCTAATGACACTTGGCTTTTTGTTTGTTTACAATTTTTTTGGTCTTCTTCAAGAACTTCAATCTCTCAAGACAATCTGTTTTGATCAGTGTAAATTATTGATTTATATGAAGTATACCAGTATATTTTATCTGTGCATGTGTACATTCTAATTACTTCATTTACATGCATGGTCTCTGTAAGAATCTACACAATCATACATTCTGTGCTAACACCTCTACAGATCTGATTCTGAGAAGATCTTTACATTTACCAGTAGAAGCACTTACTTTCCTTATTTTAGGTACTCTCTCCTACCTTACTAGCTTGCATCTTTGTTCAACACCGAGCATAACAGGTTTCAAATTTGGACTCCTACAGATTACGTATGTTCTGAAGTAACACTAATTATTTTGTTGTGGTAAAGTTTCAATAAATAATCAAATTATCCTCATAATTAATTATATTGATAGAAAATCTGTTTTCCAGCATGTTTACAAACAAAAAAGATGTGATTATGGGACTGGACTGTTAAGTGTTTCATGTAATAACAGAGGGCACTTTGTGAAGCAAACGTGTGCCATTCATTACACCTAGCTGTGCCATCAGATGCAGACGCATTTAAAATTGTTTCTGTTTTCCACCATATAAATTCCTTGAATAGGGCTAAAGTCTCTCCATCAATACAGTGATCTAGAATTGCAAGTCACTGGATTTTACTTTATGAATGTCTAATCAAGGTTGCTGTGATATTTGCTGGAGGTGAGTTTGCCCATAAAAGTCACTGTGAAAAGGCCATGGTGACATCTAACTCAGAAATGTAAGATAGTAAGATTTTCATAAAAACATGGATTAAACATAATAATTTATTTATAGTTGCTCTTATGTGACTACTTATTTATTCAGCTACAGACATGTCTGTGAGGTAGAAGATAAGTCTATCAGCCAGATTCCTCAAAACTTTGCAAAGATGTTTGTGAAACTGGCCAGTTTATATGAACTCTGCTTCAAGAATTCATGTTTAATTTAATATCAAACTCCCCACTAATAGTATTCAGAAAACTTTTTTTTTACTGATTTGAAATATCTAATCAAAATATCTAAGGAGTAAAAAAATGCTTGCCTCCAATTCTAATGAAGTCTTCCAGCTTTTAAAAAGAAGAGAGTTCCTTTATTCTATCCCACCCCTTCCCTCATCTTAACTTCTTTTATTTAACTACACCTGCTTACCAGAGCTTTTGCATGAAAAAGTAGGTTGAGAATGTCACTTAAAGATGTATTACTTCTTTTGGCAATCAACATTCTGTCAAACACTGCCCTCTTTTTGTAAAGCAGTCTTTTGCTCTGTGGGTTAGAAAACTTAAAAGTTTAACTTTGGCTTCATATTTCTGAAGAAACAAAGTCTAAAAATACTTAATGTAAAATCATAGTGAGAAAGAAAGTGGTGAAGCAAATGGCAAAAAAACATCCTCATTTCAATTCACTTCTGTCCTTTCGCATACACAAGTAAAGGTTAGGTCAGATAAAGGAAAAGAGAACAGGGAGGAAAAATCCAAATGCTGTAAGTAGGAATAAGCACAGATTAAAAGAAAAAAAAGTCAGCTGTAACTCTTCTGTGCCTTTGGACAGATTTACACCAGGCTAATTCCTTTATTTATACAAGGATGTGAGCTGAATCCAACCAGTTGAATCGTACAGTCTATAATCCAAACATTTCAACTATCTCAGGTCTTCTTTCCAACACCAAAAGGGTTCTAGAATTTCCCTTTCTGCTCTGACAGTTTCCAGGAGGAGAGGAATCTTTTGCTCCTTATTTAGCCTGGTATCTTACCTTCTCTCTGCTCCTGACCTTTCAGTGTGCAGTGATTTATAGAGCAGAGAGACAGTAAGAAGAGAATGCCAAGCGGAGTTCAAAAAACAGAAGCAAACTTTAGCTGACCTTTCCTGTAACCAGACAAAATGGGGACAACTTCTTGTTTTCAGTTCAGATCCAAAAAGATTGGTAAAAAAAGCTGACTATTTAATAATCTATCCTCTCCGCTGTGAAAAGAACAACATTTGGATAGGGATTTAAGACCATGTAAATAGCACATATCTCTGCTGGTGATGATTTCACAGCTACAGAAAATATAGTTCCAGTTAATGGAAGTTCCTTACTTTGTCAAATGCAGAAGGCTGGCATACTCTCCACTGTCTCAGCCCATTACATCACCTGAAATGAACAACATCATTATCTGTAGCTGTAATATTCCTCTCCAGTTACCTTTGTATGTGAAAGCTCTAGATGAACTTAATGCTAAAATGATCTGTAACTTCTACTACAGTATATTCCTGTATACCTTGAATGATAAGTGAAAATATTTTGCCCTCTCCTTCCAATCCAGTTTCCCATGAACTTCATTTCCAAGTTATTTTACTGCAGCAGGAGAATCACGCATGCAGACTAGGGTGAGAATATAACTACCGCAAAGATAATTCATATTTTTGCTTTTCCTGTCTTTTACAATAAATATCACAACAATAATAATACAGAAATAAAGAGAGGCTCACTGCTCTACTTTGCACTGTCACCATTTTTACTTTTCTAAACACTGAAGTTCTGTGAAAACAACCTCACCAAATGAACCATTTTCCAGCAAGCAACAAAGGGAAAACAGGTAAGAGATGGAAAAAGCACAATGAAGAAACAGACACTGAAAGTTTTCAGAAAAATTTGTCTTTGATGATTGCTGTCCTCTATAAGTGGACAGAGAAACTACTGTGGAAAAAGAGGGAATGGCATTATTCTGTATTCCACTGATACACAAAGCAGGAGCTATACAAGTGGGCAAGGAGCTAATAGATATGAGGAGTGTTCACAGTAGTTCTAGAATTTATTGATCTCTTCTGAGGAGATATAATAAGGCAGCCAGTATTTTTCATATTATTCACATCAACAGGAACTGTTTTCCTTTATTTTTGGATAGTTCTCAGGTACACCAACATATAGGCATACTTTGTACCCCAGGTTGCCTTTGTTGTTTCCTCCTTGTTTTATAATGGGGGAAAAAGACAGAAAAGTCAGAATGATTTACTCTGACCCATTTCTCTTGATTCACATGACCAATGGATCATTTGGGATCCAAATTCAAGTGCTTACCATTCTCATAATTAAATTTATTATTAGATCCCCAAAGTTTCTTAAATTGAGTGCTGCAAGTAAATAGTTTGGTACTCATTCTTGATATTTCTTATTCCACTCTTAAATACTTAAAGCTACAACAAAAATAGCAAAAAATATCCATTGGGGTGAATGGCATGATAGGACAGTGAAATAAACAATAAGCATTATCCTTGAAAGGAAATATGGTAAATTTTGTTGCAATCTATTTTGAAACCAAAAGGAAGGGAAGCACAAATGTGAAAATCTGATTTTGATCGATAGCCATCCTTACACTAAACATCAATCTTGTCTCTGAATTCACTGAGCAGAATTGCAGAAGAGTGTAATTTCCTTGCCTTCCATCAATTCTAATGAATTTATTCTGATGGAAATTGTTAATTTAATACCTTAAACCCAATTCTTTATTTCCTACCTGCATTGGAAAGTTTTACAAAATGATTAAATATTTACAAAGTATGCTTAAAAATTATGGCAGATTTGCAAAAGCACTAGATATTCAAAGAGTGTAACCAGTTTTAAATTTGTAAAACAGCCAGATTATGACTTTGAAACTGCTTGGCACTTCTCAGTCTCCCACTTCTCTCTGGGCAGATGCCAGATATCATGGCTCTGCAGAAGGTTGGAGAATCCCTCTCACAGTTTGAAACTCACCCCTCCACAAGCATATCAAGGTTTAGGCTTGGAAACTTGACCCTTCTGACTGACATGATACTGTCTGCCTGAAAAAATGCCTTTTCTGTTTTTTTGTCTTCTAGATTTGATTTTTCTTTTACTTTTTTTTTTTTTTTCTTCAGAATTGTTCCTGTTTTGCCTGTCAGCTTTTATGAAGGAGTGAATGAATCAGCTTAGAAAGCACAAAGGAGTAGGAAATTCTTTCCCAAAGTTGTCATATTATCTTTTGGCCACTTGGCCTGAAATTCAGACACAACAAAGAACATTTGAGTTTGGTATTTTAAACATAACACTATTATTGCTGCTTCAAGGTAATGTAAAGACCTTTTCTGACTTTTGGGTGGAGATGGAAAGGAGTAAATTCATCATAGTTAAGACTAAAAAGACAGCATTACTCTGACCTTGACCGCACATTTCATTAAACATGAACTATTTTCAGTTCAGATGCCTTTACATATTGAAGAAGGAGGTCATTATGAATGTTTCTTTCTCCTTCCCTTTCCCTGGCAAAGAAGATACAGACTTGTCATTTTTTACAGTGAATTTCAGGAATTAGTTTTTACTTGAAGGCAGATATTCAGTCTAATTAATATCTGGATATAAATGAAAACAATAAAAAAGGACTCAAAAATATTGCTTTGATAAGTTGTACTTGTGCAATTAGATGTATAAATATGTAATTGCTCAGTTATACAAGTTGCATGATGTTACTCCTGGTTTGGTTGGGCTGAAGAGATTACATTAGTACAAATCCTGTCCTCCCTCCCCAACTCAGCTTTGTAAATTTGTTATTCCTTAATCATATTTGGGAACTTGGGAGGGGGATTGCATTTTCTTCTAACCTCAAATTAAAGAAGAATTGTAGTTCCTTCTTCAGTGCCTAGGTGAACTAAATATCTTCCTTAAATTAGTCATATAGGGGTTCAAACTGAGCTGATAAGGTATTCAAAATTAAGATTAAAAAGACAAGAACTATTTTTATTGACTTCCATGGATTTTTAAATAAGTCCACATTCAAATAAATTCATTAGAACTACATAGGGTTCAGAGAGTTCATAGCAGTCTTATGAACATGTCTTATTCTTACAACAGTCCTTAAATTTTTCTGTCTTTGCTAATAAGATGAAAAGTGAGAAAGATATATAATTATCAAGTTAATTCTTTATGACTTGCATGTGTATATATTACATGTAAAAAAATCATGACCTAAGAAAATTTGAGAGCTTTTTTAATGAAGTCATAGGTTCTTCTTTTGTTTTGTTTTCGTTGTTGTTTTAAGTGTAGAAGAATTAAAATTGGCAGTAAAAAAAAAACACATTAATAGAATCAAGTATTGATTCAGTACTGCTGTCACTGCACACAACTTACTGGAAAAGAAAAATTCAAAACAATAATGAGGTTTCTAATGTAGTCTGATATAAATTGTATTATACAATTCTAAGGTCTCTGACAAAAAGAGCAGATTATTCATTAAAATAATTGCCTAAAATATATGGGATCACTAAAATTCTACAGTATCAGTTTAGCAAATGAGTCCACATAAAAATATAAATTACCTTAATAATTGGTTTGTTCAAATTTGAGACATTACTGTACACAAGATAAATGTAACTAGATAATTGCTAAGAGCTAGAAGTGTGAGAGTCTCCTTGTTTTTCTTTTGCTGTTTCAAATGCTGTTGCTAGCATTCATAAAATTGCAGTGAGCTATTATATCTTTATACCAGTGAGAAGAACAGCAAAATACACGCAGCTGTGAATCCAACTAGGATTTTCATTAAGTACCCTGTCAATTAAGAAGATGAAAAAACTAAGCATAGATTTAAAACGACATCTTTATCAAGGTGTATATTTTATCAGAGTTTCAGTACACTGTCATTCTTAGATTTGAGTATGCATTAATTGTTTTTGTTTCTAAGACACTAGAGGAGGCTCAGGAGTCAGGATTGTTTTTGTTTTTGTTTGTTTGTTTTTTAACTATGCTGAGCAAAGGTTGAACAAATTAGAAAATAGACAACTGAGTGGTGTGCTTCAAAAATGTACTTATTGTTTTTGATGCTTCAGCCTTCAGCTGAACTACACTGAAATTGATTTTAATCTTAGAGAACTATGCTTCTATATATGTACATATTTAAGGATCTGAAGAAATGCTCTGTAATAATCCTCATCCCCATGAAAGCTTCAGTACTTGCCTTTAACTCATCCTGTCCTAAAAGGAATAGGAAAGTGTTTGGGATTCTTTTAAATTTAGTTTTCTTGTTGGTTTAACACTTTTGGGAATGGTTCTGTGTTTTAGACTTCATCTATCAAACTAATTTCTTTGCTATACCATCTGCTTCTAAATATTTTTACTGAAATATTATTTAAAACTAGATAGATGTAATTTCTCTCTTTTCTATAAATTTATTAACACTGGTTTTACAGTGTATTTAGTAACACTTTATTATGAAGAAAAGAAACAAGGTATTTTAAAAAATGTATTCTGTATGGAAACTAGCTTCTCCATGGTTAGCAATGAAGACCTTAGCAGATCTTGATGTTATAAATATTTCATAATATATGAAGAGATTCTTTCTGATCAAGAGAATGATGTGTATTTTCTACTAATGGTAAAATATACAGTACGTAAATTTTACAACAGAATTAGAGCAGTTTAGCATATGACACTGAGTATATCTTCCCTTACCATTATCTTCTACAAAGTCTTTCTTCAGTATTACTACAGAATCATAGGAAAAAATAAATAAATGAGCTAGGAAGGAACATCAGAGACCATCCAGTACAACTTCCTACTGTAGGCCCTCCCCACTCTGCATAAGTTTCTCAGGGTGGTGTCCACCTGAATTTTGGGGAACCTATTGCATCTCTAAGTACCTGTTCCACCTGTTTGATAACTGTTACAATGAGAAATCTTCCTTGTATCTTATCAGAATTTCCCATGTTCCAACTTAAAACTATTGTATCTCCTTCTTCTCCTTTGCACCTCCAAGAAAAGCATAGCTTCATCTTGAGTAGAGTGTCACAGTGGTATGTCATTTCAGCTGTTATACTGGAGACTCCAAAACAAAAAAAATCATATATTATCTCATAAAAGTTGAGTAGGGGACAAGGTTCACTTCACTTAAACTGTTGGCTGTATTTTGGTAATCCAAACAAATATGTGAATGGCCTTCATTGCTGCAAATGTGCATTACTGTCTCCTGTTCAACTGGTTGTCCATCTGAATCTCCAGTCCTACATTCTGCAAAGCTATTTTCTTGCCATCTGTCACTGTAGTGCTGTATAGGTCTTTATTTACCAATTGTAGTGCTGTATGAAGTCTTTATTTACCAAAGCTGAATTTCATATTGTTCATCAGTTTTCTCTAGTCTGTGAAGCCTTTTGAACAGCATCCCTCCCTTGAGCCTTTCTTCAGGTCACCACAGTCCAGAAACATACAGAAAGTGTACACTGCAGATTTATTTTATTTGCTAATGAAAATTTCCCAGGACATGAAATGAGGCCAAATACCCTGTCGCCCCCTCGATTCTCCTTATTCCTCATCTTTAAGACATCATTATCATTTCTCTTCTTATAGTGATCAGCAAACTAACAAGGACTGTAACCATCTCTTTCAGGGCCCTTGAGTGCTTCCTCCATGGAATCTTAAGTGTACCCTTATCAAAGCTTAAATAAGGTAAATTGAAATTGGGTATTAAGATTTTCTCCATGTCACTTGCCATTAGTTCTCCAGCATTCCTGAGCACTGCACCCACAATTCCTTTGCTTGTTGTTGACACCAGTGTGCTTACAGAAGCAGCTCTTCTGTCTGCCCTTCACATCACTCATTGCTTCCAACTCCAGCTGAGCTTTGGCTTTCCTAATTCCATCCCTGCATGTTTGGGCAATGGTTCTGTGCTCCTCCTGGCTAATCCATCCATGCATTACACCTTACGTGTTCTTCCCTTAACTTTTTGAGCTCAATCAAGAGTTCCTTGCTGATCCATGCTGGCCTTCTGCCATACCTGCTATGATAGTCCTTGAAATATCAGTACTCACACTGGACCAAATTCCCTACATTACTTTGAAATTTTAGCTTTTGAAGATCTGCTTCTTTTTACAGTTTTTCCTTATGTATGTATATGTATACATATATATATATAAAAATTTATTATTTAGCTTAAATTAAATTTATTAATTAGCTTAAATTAAAATGGATATATATATATCCATATATATATCCATATATATATATATATATGGATATATATATATCCATTTTAATTTAAGCTAATTTAATTTAACTACTGTGGTAGCTACAGGGGAAATCTGTAAGTTATACAACAGTATAACAGTATATACAGTAAATATCTGTAAGTTATACAACAGTGAAACAGGAATGACACATCAACAAAACAA
The DNA here is from genome assembly GCA_023055505.1 of Callipepla californica brunnescens. Taxonomy (NCBI): domain Eukaryota; kingdom Metazoa; phylum Chordata; class Aves; order Galliformes; family Odontophoridae; genus Callipepla; species Callipepla californica. The sequence continues at coordinate 50,030 of JALIRH010000088.1, forward strand.
CTCAGCACAACCACTTATAATTGCCAGACTCTTCTCATGGCCTACTGCCATGAGAATTTTCAAATATCTCTAATATTTCAATAACTTGTGTAAGTTTTGGGGATGCTTTAGTTTTATAAGAATAAGAGTAAGAAAAAAAAATTTTTAAATGAAAATTCAGGCAAATGCCTTTTCGTAAAGCACAGCCATATTTTATGTGCAGTTTATCAGATGTCAGTTTTACTGTTTCTCTCAAAATGCATTCAGATACTGAAAAAGCTGATAAACTACAATTCCAGGCACTGGAACTGGTAATCCAGGTTGCCCCTTCTAGGGTCAATACTGGGTAGAAGCTAGATATCCTAAACAGGAGAAAAATGAAGGTAAGTGTATTTCTAAACACAGGGGCACTAGGAGCTAGCAAATTACATGGAAGGAAGATAGGTGATGAAAGGATGGAGCACAGCCCTGCTGAAAAGGACCTGGCAGTACTACTGGATGACAAGCTGGACCTGAGTGGGCAATATGCCCTTGTAGCCCAGAAAGTCAACGATAAAGTGGGCTGCATCCGAAGCAATGAGGCCAGCAGGTGAAAGGAAGTGATACTGTCCCTCTACTCTGTACTGGTGAGGTCTCACCTGCAGTGCTGCATCCAGATGTTGAGTCTTCAGTACAGGAGAGATGTGGACCTACTGGAGCATGTTCAGAGGCGGGCCACAAAAATGGTCCAAAGGATGAAAAACTCTCCTATAAGGACAGGCTGAGAGAGCTGGGACTATTCAACCTGGAGAAGAGAAGGCTTCAGAGAGACCTTAGAGTGGCCTTGCAGTACATAAAGGGGAGCTACAGGAAAGAATATGACACATTCTTTAACAGGGTTTATTGTGATGGGTCAAGGTGAAATGGTTTCAGACTAGAAAGGGGAGATTTATATTGGATAAAAAGAAAAAGTCTTTTCCATTGGAAAGCATTGGAACACATTGCCTGGGGATGTAATAGATGCCCTGTCCCTGGAGACTATCAGGGCCAGGCTGGATCAGGCCCTGGACAACCTTCTCTACCTGTGGATGTCCCTGTTCATTGCGGGGGAGTTGTACCAGATGACCTTAAAAGGTACCTTCCAACTCTAAGGATTCTATGATTCTATTACTCTAAGATATAGCTGACTAGTAACTCTACTACAAAGCAAGTACTAACAGAAAGGATGGATTCCTGTAAACTAATTGCCTCTGAGAGTGAGGCTTGAGCTACCAGCCCTGACAAGGGTGTCTCAGGAACCTGCATCTCACATCCCATCTTCTGGCTCCACTGGTCACTCCACAGTTAGTGCCGCCTGGTGGATATCAGGAGAAGCACTTGTCTTACCCTGTGCAAGGCAGAAGCTACTGCTGAATTGCCATTGGCATTTCAAGTACAACCATTTCACAGCAGAAATTAAAAAAAAAAAGAAGTATGAAAAGAAAAAAAAGCAACACGAATCTCAGCACCGCTGACACTGTTATAATGCATACCAAAATTATATAACTGTCAAAATGTTTTCTTATAGGAAATTATAGTAATCCCAACACTTCATGATACAGTGTTTCTTGCATATGGTAAAATTCATTTGACCTTGAACTCCTCAACCAGGAGAATTGGTAGCATCCCTCTAAAAGAAAATGGGAAGGCTCATCAAGAAGCCTTTAAGTAGTGGGTTTAGAAGAACAGAAATAGCTGGGAATATTACTTTAATATAATAAAAATGAGCAACTTTATTATAATGCACTTTAACCATGGCTCAGCATAAATGCACACAGATGCATAACTTTAACATAACACAGCTTATTATCAGTGTCAGTGAGATAATGCTAAACTACTTCACCACACAGGTGGAGAGTGCAATTTTGAAGACTACTGAACACTATGAATCTCCCAGTGTATCACAATTACAGAAACACCTGTGTTAAACAAGTTTGCGCTGATTCACTCTGAAAATGCATAATGTTCAATAGTCCTTAGAATTAAATGCCTTGCCAACAAGCCACAGGTGTACACCACAGGAGCACATGATAATGTAATTGTGAAGGATGTGATGACAGCTCTCCATCCATAATACCACCTTTCCAAAATGCACTCATGCATCTATTTTATATTTAGGTATTTTCTAACTATAGCTTCAGAATCACCTAAGCATGCAGCAGAAATCCAAAAGGAGTACTAAAAAGAAAGGAAAAAAAACCAAAATAATATATAATTCATACATAAATCTGATTGAACAGAGCCTGGAAAGGAAAAAAAACCAAACAAACAAAAAATCCAAAACAAAACAAAAATACGAAACTAAAACAGCCAAAAAAACACCAAAAACATTAATACTTCAAATAGGCAGGGTAACTTGACCTTCAATATTTTTAAATTGAGGGCTTGCCAAATGCTTATCTTACAGAAAATGCTACAGAAACTACCAACAAGAGAAATACTTTGAACCTGTTGATTAGCAGATTATAAATTAATCAATCAAAATCAAGAGTTCAGCTTTAAAATTCTGTGGCTGGTCTCAACGATCTCCTGAGGTCCCTTTCAACCCCTGCAATTCTGCATTCTATGGTTATTTTACCTTTTTATTGTACAAAAAAAAAAAAAAAGTGTTTTTTTTAAAGAATGTATTCCTGTTCTATAGACACTGACTGACTTTAGTCCTATTCTTTGCACTGAATTTTTGCAAAACCTGTGTTCCCCTCTGTATCGAACAAGGGATGGAGATTCTCCCTAGCCTTCTTCTCGTTTATATATTTATAGAACTGTGCTTTTATGTTGTTTTAATTCTAAAAATCCAGGGCAGCATAGTCACAAGTAGGTACAAAATTGTGACAGTTTCGGTCCACATCGTGTCACAGTTAAGACTTTGACTGTCTCTCCCTCCCTTGTATTTTCCTGTTTGTAGTAATAGTAACATTCACTCACATCCACAGCTGAATAATGAAAAATTTCAATAAAAATTCTGTGGGGTTTGAAATAAGCAAATCTGTCATCCCTCAGTCTGCAAACATGCTAGGAGAGTGAAGAAAGGGAATCACTGAAAAATTCTTCCCCTCCTCTATAGCCACTGTCTGTCAGATTCATGTAACCTAATTACCATAGATGTGAGTCTGTAACTTCTTCCATCAATTTGTATCTAATTGTTCATTTAAATCTGTTGCAAGCTTTCTCTTCGAAGTAATGAATATTTAGTAGTACTTAGATTTTCCCTCACAATACTGCTTTGTTACTGCCCCCTTTCTGCTTTTCTGGCTCTCATATATGAAGGACATCTAGACTGCCCTTTTAAATCCCCTGTGCGCATATGCACACAAACACATGCTCACACCAGAGCACGACTTAGAAACAACCATTTAGTATGTCCAAACTCATTATAGGATATATCTGGAATTGTTGGAGTGGGTCCAGAGAAGAGATAAAAAGATGTTCAAAGTCTGGAGTACCTCTCCTATGAAGAGAGGTTTGGAAGTGGGGCTTGTTTATCCCAGAGAAGACTCCAGAGAGACCTCACTGTGGACTTCCAGTACTTGAAGAGAGATAACAAGCAGATGGGGGACTGACTTTTACACAGACTGTTAGTGAAATGACAAGCAGAAATGGCTTTATGTTAAAAGGAGATTCAGGTTAGATGTTAGGAAGAACTTCATTCAGAAGGTGGTGAGGCACTGGAATGTGCTGCTCAGAGAAGTGGTGGACATCCTGTCCCTGGAGGTGCTGAAGATTTAGCAACCTTGCCAATGACAGAGCAGCTAGAACTAGGTCCTCTCCAACCTAAACCTAAAGATACTATTGTTTTAATAGCTATCCACTTGACTGATACCACAGTTTAATGAAAGGCCTCAAAGGATAAAACTATGAGATTGGAGTTGAAAAGCCAGGGTCTCTGAAAGGACTGCAGTAAATCGTGCTCACTGATAGCCATAGTGGTAGTACATAACACACACTAACCAGGGGATTATGCAGCTGCCTCTTAACCTAAATAAATTTATTCAGAAATCTCAAAAAGCACAAAATATAGTTGTATTTTCATTCAACTCCAAACATGGTTGATGCATCAACTCTGCTCTTTGTTTCTGTAGTATTGATATTTTCTTGTGATACTCTGTTCCTTGTCCCTTTTCTTTCCGCTTGATCTTCCGGTCAGTCCTTAATCCTGCTCTTTTCAACATCACAGTTTAAAATGATTTAGTATTATGCTTTTCTTTCCAATTCATAGACTAAGATAAGATAGGTCACGAGGAAACAAATCTTTGCTGACAAGTAAATATCTTTGATAACCTAACTGCCAAACATGACAAAAATCAAGAGACACTCAGAAATTGACTTAACTAAGCAATATTTCATTTTTGCTTGCATGCTTCTGATCAGCGATTTCGTTAGGATGTAGAATTATAGAACAAATTTTCTATCTTGGATCAGAAGAAAAACAAGTCTTAACTACAGGGACTAAAATACCCATGTTTAAATGCACCAACATTGCAGTCCAACTTAACTGAAAGTACATGGTCATTAGGAGAAAGTTGGAAGTGCATTTAAGTTTTTGAGAGTCATAAACCTAAAATGAAGAAACAAACAACAACAACAAAAAGATACCTTGAAGTTAGTAAGACCGCATTTATTTCTACCCATATTGCTGAGAACATGGCAGTAAGATACTCCCATAGTAAAGATTTTTAGAGGGGTAATGTAAAATATGCTATTAAAATTTCAGTACATACCACCTATTTTGAAAAATAAACATTTGGGGACTTAGTTAAAACATGTTCAAGAAGATAATCTATATTCATGAATATAGTTGTCATGAAATTAAGTGTACACTTTATTAATTTATGAAAACCATCTGCTGGCTACATTACTTAAGGTGTCTGGAAGCTAACAGGGAAAATATCAATAGTGGTGAGGTAAGCCAGTCTCCAAGCAAATTGATTTGTACAAACAAAGCAGAGTTTTTAGCCAACATAATATAAATTTACTAATTTGATTACAAAAAGTAAATGGTCACTGTACCCATTGCTCACAGGCCTCTGCATAGAAGTGCAATAGTATGCAAGCACTGTGTTTAAGGTAATTTTTGGATTAGGAAGGGTAAAAGCCTGAAAATTGGTACTTCAGTGTATGTGTTTAAAGAGACCAAATGGACAACAGATGTGCAGTTAGATCTGTAATCATGACAAGAGTTAAAAATGAATTCAGCCCGTCTTGCATGATGGAAATTTATACTTTGTCAAGGGACAAGAGTGTTAAATGAGTTTCATAAGATGCTTACATATTGAACTGATGAATTACTTTAGGAAGAGATGTGTCTTAAAGTAGCTGGATAGCTTTGGTTATTTCTCCTGTGGTAGACTGAAGTGACTAAATTATACTCTATAGTTCATTAGATATTACATCAACGGCTTTGTTATTTTCTAAAATATTAGCTATACAAAATTAAAAGTTGGTGCTTTCTTATTCTCATTAATCTAAGGCTGAAAGCAGCTACTTTCTTGAAGAAGAACACATAAGCACTGCACTAGTTAAGAGGCTCTAAATACCTAAATATTGGCAGCAGATCCAATTTCTATCACAAACATCCAAAGCACTGCTTATCAGGACCTACCTTATCAACTTTCCAGAAAAGTTTACATCTAAAAAGACAGATGTGTAAGTACATAAACAGACACATACACTCTGGATGATGTGGAGCAGATCAACTCATTTGCTGTTTAATTCCAGTTATCTAAATTCCATTTCTACTAGTGAAAATCAGTCTGATGATTTCATCTTAGTCTTTATTTACACCTGTCAAAAATACTAACATTATTGACTAATTCCATCCAGTAAATGACCAAAATCATCTTGGCTGAATACAGGCTAAACTATGAAGGCAGAAGTTTTTAATACTGCTATTTCTTCTTAAAGAATGCTGAATATAAGGAAAAATATCTAGAAAGGCTATTACATCCATCTAAAAAGGCTATTACAGAGCCTTTTATGAGAGAAATTGGAAGCATACTTGTGTTACTGAGACCATCTTATTTCCCATCATACTCAAAATTTATTGCACCGTCCGATTTGAATCCTCAAGATTAGACTTGAGATGATATCTAATAAGAAACCCAGTTATACACATCCCCACACCTATCTCCCTCCTCTGTGTTCCTGTACCTTGGTTTTAAAAGCAGGAAAATGCACTTGGCTCTCAGGCCTGGAAGACAATGGCAATGTGTTTTCGCAGTTTCCCAGACAGGATCTTGTGGGAACTAAGCCTCCCACCCAGGTCATAGCACAAAACTAGCACTTAACATAAGCTTAACCTTAATTTTCCTGTTCACAGACACCAATTTGAGGGTGTTAATACCTGGTTAAGATAGATAAATTAACAACTGTGAAGTGTCTCAGCATCATGATAACACAATATTCGAGTGACCTGTCTCTTACTGTTAAATACTTTTAGCTTAATTAATTGCCTAAGAAAATGTAGCAAAGTTAGATAACCACACTCAGTGTGCAGCTCTGCTGACATTTTGTGATGGCAGGTAATGCAGAAAATTACAATCTGTGATGTAAGATATTCCTTTCCTCTCTTTTCCATTTTTTTTTCCCTCCTCTCCTTTTTCCCCTAGTATAGAAGAAAAATCCTTTACAACTAATATATATAACTGCCTCAGTGTGTTTGTAGCAAATGATAATGTGCACCTTGGTAACCTTCATGTAATCTTTACATGCTGTGAGATTTAATAGGATTTTCATGCTGATCTTGTAATGGCATGTTTTTAAGCCTTGCTGTTTTTCTTCAGAAGCAAGTGACCTGTGGCTAGAAGAACCCAAAGTTAATAGCACTAGGTTATCTCGTGACCATCCTCCAAGTTAACTTGGGGCCAGTTATCTGTGTACACCAAAGTAGTTCCTGGAATACCACAGCTAAACACTGTGGATTCATTTGTAATACATAGTATCTTTGAGTTACAGGTCTGCAATGTTAATTCAAATGTTTCAGTAGATGTCAAAAGACAAACAATTACAACCTGAAAATTTTTTTTCAGCCTAAGGGTGAAATCCAAGTTTTCATAAAATATTAGGTTAGTTTAAACAGAGGACTTAAGAACGTTTTATTTTAAAGTAAACTATAGAGGGAAACGACAAGTTAGTTCACTTTCACTGCTAATTGTTACACTGCTAAATCAGATACATTATCACAGATCAAATGCCTGGATTTTGTTAAGATATTATTCAATTTATTATTTTTTTTCTCCATTCTTAGATATCTCTTCATTGGACTACTAAAACAAGGATGCTGTCTGGTAACATTTATAAGAAAAAATGTGAGTGGAAGTTGCAGGACTTTTAAATCATTCACAGAATTATTTGGAAAAATCACTATTCCAAAGACATTTTACTTCTGAGTTCTGATGTAACCATTGAGATGAAAAAATAAAAAGTGGCATGTTAAGGAGCTTGGATATTAGTTTGAGAGCCTGGAAGTGACAAAGAGAAGAGGTGACAAGAAATGCTCAGGGAGAAAAATTAACAAGAGAAAAAAAAATTAGAATTATAATTAGCAAAAAGTTGCCATTATTATCTCCCAGTTTGTTTTCAATTGAATTGGATATTTTCTATGCAGACAGGAGTAGTTCAGGTTTCTGTAAGTCCTCTCTTAACTTTTTTTTTCTCTCTCTCTTTACAGTTGACAAGGACTAGATAAGATTTGTCAGCTCTCTGAGACTTTTGAGACTTTGATCTAGCAACATTTGAGACAATAGAAGTTTTTCCAGTGACCTCAATAGGCTGAAGATCAGGCAGACAAAGAGATGGTTTGTGTGTGTCAATAATGACAAATACATCCCATACCCTGAATGTGCATCTGATCCAATATCCTTCCCCTCCCCAAAGCATAAAATGAATTTTAAAAGATTATAAGTGCACAGCTACAGCTGTGACATCAGAATGGACCTCTCATCAGAAAATAATACAAAGTCATTAAAATGTGCCAGCATAAGTCATTTGTTTCTATAGGAAACATGTCATCACTACTTAAACTTCCACAAAATGTTATAAACAGTAGTATTTACACCAAGACACACACCTGTCCATTTTGTGATAGTAGATTTACCATCTTCCTTACGAGCAAGAGAAAAAAACCATAATCAACATCTGAATGCTTATTAAGCAGAAAGCAGCAGTCAACTGCAAAAAGCCACTTCTGAGATAACTGCAGTGTGACTCCACCAGATTTAAAGGATACAATTAGAAAGACAAATTAATAATGGGTAGATCCTGAAAATGGCAACTCTATTTTAGCTGGTGCAAGTCATCATGGTAATTGATTCTTCTCTACAGCTCTTCATATGATCATTACATTGCAGATGGAAAACAACTTTTTGCCCTGTTAATTTTAGAAGATGTCTGTGGCCAGACAAATATCTGCAATTATTCTTTATTCATGGAGTACTGATTATGTCTTATGTTGATGATGGCTCCAATATTTGCACTTAATTTTACATTTAAATTTAACACATATGTAAAGATCTAAAGCATTTACTCTGGTGTTATTTAAATTTTAGAATTAAAGATTCACTTAGAAATGAAATATTTTCTAAGAAAATATCACCTAATGATGACCTGAGTAGGCTTTTTTCAAGCTATGTGTTAAGTTTTTCTTAAATATATTTACCCATATCAATGATTTAATGACTATGATACTAATCGTGTCATTAGTAGATATTAATGCATTGGAGAAGACCTCTGCTTAGTGACCAAGATCAAGATTACAAAAGTTTACTACTTTGGAGTTGAAAGCTGTGAACTTTATATGAACTGTTATATTTCATAATAGGATTTAATCAAGGAGTTTATGTTAGACTCTTTTCTAGGCTTAGTTTAATTTAAACATGTATAATACTAAATGTTTGTAGCCTATTTTTGAACTTCATATTGACCATAAATAGAATGAAGTTGAAAAAAATCACATATCATGACTATTCTCTCCCAAGATGCTACAATTTTTCACAGCTGTTAGGAAAACCCAACTGTGTATTTCCTCAATAGCTCTAGACTTCAAGCAAGACAACAGGTGCTGTGGTGGGAGAATTAATATCATTAATTGCTTTTCCCCTCCTTGTGTTCAATGCTGTGAGATGTTCTCATAATTTTTTTACTTATTGTTAACTTTCTACACAGAGACTTTCATTCAAGACCATGTTTTAACACAGTGTCAGGGTAGTAACCTGCATAAATTGTACAAAAATGATAAATGAGAGGTGGTGAAGGGCAGCATTTGTACACCAGCCTTGAGTTGTTCCAAAAACTTGTGTATAGCTTTAAAAACTCCTCACAGTGAAAATCCAAGAGCAATAATATGATACACAAGGAGGCATAATTTAATAGACAATGTCTTAAGGTATGAGAAGTAAAAGAAAAATAAAATATATTGGAATGATGACAGACAAATGAGAAAAATTGTACACATCTATGTGTACGCTCATCTACTCCCAGATACAAATATTTAAATATACAATAAGCATTATTTTATTGGAACACTGCATTCAAGTTTTCTCACTTTTGACCTAACCGGTTGTGTGTGTAGAACAGCCAGATCAAAGCATCAAAATATCACACACTTCATGTGTGAATTCTTCTGAATGTTTTTTTCTTTCCGCTGAGACCAAGGAATATGATATATCAGTTAACTTGGGAAAAATTAAAAAAGAAAAAAAATATTGTAAAGAGCCATGTAACTGACAATGCAGTAATTAAAAATGCCAAAACTACAAAGCATACTCGTTAACCGTCCAAGTTTATCTCTTGAATCCAAAGATTTTGCATGAAAGGTCAGAGTTTAGCTTATTTTACTTTAATCTACTGATCATAACTGTCTCTTCATGACTGATTTAGAAGCTCAGAAAAATATAGGGATTTTCATGTCCTTTGTTTTCCTTGTACTCTTCCCACCACTCTGATCATACAGAGAGAGGAGTTTTCAATTGCTAGCATTTTTTACCTGAAATAGTGATCCTTATTTATGGTTTTCTTTGAATTATTAAAACATCACTAAACATGCTTAGATTCATCTACTTTTCAATAAAAGATAATGTAAGAAAACACATTCCCTTCACATTTACTACAATGGGAATACAAGAATTCATGGGCTCTGAACTACTCATATCAAAGGATCTGGATTTTAATTCTGTTTTGCCATGTCTGTGATCATATTCACACTAGAGATTGATGCCTTCCTAAGAGGAACAATCCAAACAAACAGAAATCTAAAACTTCTGATAATGTGAAGGACCATAAACTAAATTCATTCTTGATTGATAGCATCTCCCTGCGCAGAATAAAGAATAATTACAGGGTTATGATGTATAAAAATAAAAAAAATAAATAAATAGTCAATATAATGGAAAAATGAATCTAAACAATCAACACCCTACTGGATTGAGTGGTTATAGCTCCAGAAGTAAGCAGAAAATTTGATCCCTTGTCTTTTATCAAAATAAGCACATTTGCTTTTACCACAGCTCATCGTTTGTAATATAGATGTGAACTGAGTTATATTGTTGGATGACGCTTTACACTTCCAGTCAGAAAGAATTCAGTCCTATTTTTTAGGTCTTAAAGATCCCTATAGCAACTGAATTTTGTGTTCTTTATCCACGCTCCCTAGCGGACAGAATTCCATCTCTCAAAACTTCATACATAATCGACAATTTTTTTTTTCTGTCAAGTTCAATTCTGCAGACTGAATTATCTCTCACTTAAAAAGAAGAGACAATCCCTATAGGTCAGGTTTGAATCATGGATAGGATAAAGATGTTCAGAACCTCTCTTCCATTTGTGGTAAGCCCAAAGATAAATATAAGAGTTCCGTGTCCACTGCTTCTATGATACCAAGAATTAAGCTTTATTCTGTAAAGAGGAGTCAATCACACACTTTGAAATGATGATGGAAATATGTGCTGTAAAGACTTAGGTGCATAAATGGAGTACTTTGGAAAATAAACACTTTTCCCAAGAGATAAAAATACTTTTGATAAAGTTACATTGACACTTAACCTGCAATAAGCCTTCCTGAATCTAGAAGAAACTACTTCACATCCAGCATAGGGTATTTTGTATCACAGGCAAAAGCACAGGGACAGCTTCTTGTTCCTGCTTCCACTTGATTACAGTAGTTTAATTGACACATTTGCATATGGTCCTTCCCTGCCAGAAAATTCTACTTTTTAGCTAATGTCCATGTGACAAACATACTTGCACCCATGATAGGATGATGCAGTGTTCTGTGATGGAGGGAAACTCTGTACAGGCCGGGGTGGAGCACTTCTCCCAGACTGCAGAATGTGTGTGCTTTCAATGGATAATCAGCTCGATCGATAATGGACACATGAAAAGAAAAAACCTGGGGATCACTGCTTAATATGCCCCAAATTTATCTATAGTTTTCACAGTTTTTTCTTTTGTTTAGAAAAAGAGGAACACATCTACACTAAAGAGTAATAGTTAATTTTCATCCATAAAATGGATGAAAATCCACCTTGCTGTGTTACTTGATATACATAAATCTCATTGCTAAAAACTATACTAAACAAAACAATGTAAACATGCTGTCATCCCTCTTCCTACATGTACACATGTATTAATTCAAGTTTTATTTAGTGTATCAAAAGTCTAAGTGAGGTATAGAAAGCAATAGAAAGAAGCTATATACTGGGGTAAAAAAAAATAATAATAACAAGATGACTGAGAATCCAAAAATAAAAGTCAGCGGTGGCAAAAAGTGGTCAGAGAAAATGTTTTAAGAAGTCCTAGAAGTACTGATAATCCTAAAATTAAAAATCAGAAATACAGGAAGTGCTGCATTAATGTAAGTTTTAAGGATACTGCAGATGAACAGTTTTCCAGAGTACTAAAGGTGTACACATATGTAAGAGGCTGAGGAATAACAAAGAAAACAAAGAGCAGCGAAGTCACTGGGCAGATAAAATCCCAGAGGAAAATCCCGAAAGGATAAAATAACACCTTGAATGATAGTAAAGGTCAAAGAGGCGATATGTTTCTTGATGGAGAAAAGTAATGGAGAATTAAATACTGAGACACAGATGAGCACAAACTTTCAACAGACTAACAGAAATGAAAAAATATGAAGTAAAACAGTCACTTGATGACAGAATTGACACACACTGAAGGCAAAAAATTCAATATGCCTACTGCCCATGAGGATCTTCATTACTAATGTTCTGCTTTAAAATCAGGTAAACACAACAAACATTTCACTGATATTCTCAATGGGGGAAAATAGTGCTGGTGATTAAAGGCACAACCAAAGAATCCATTGGCATAAAAATATGGTGATTATATAAATTTATTCTTTTAAATTATATTAAGCAACATCACCATATCTTACATTTAATAATCATCAAAACTGAAGAAAGACTTGAAATACTTTTCTAGGAATTCAATTTCTTGACAGAATCTTTCTTTTTTTTTTAGTACCTCAAACAGTTAAAGATCACAAACTGTGCTTTTAACAGAATGGCTCTGATTCAACAACAATTTTCAGTACCAGAAATACAGCCTAGGAAAGGAGAGTTTAATGTGGTTTTAACAGCCATTGTGTGAGCTCTTTATATTGCTGTCCTGGGTTCAATATATGGATACCCTTGCATATTGGGAGAGATTTGACATTACAATTGTAAGTAAGTAAGAGCACACTGTAATACCTGTATGATGCTAGAAGATACTGGATGTCATCTCTACTTGTCTAATGTTGCAGTCACCTGGGTAAAAAAATAACACTGCATTCCTCAATTAACATGTACATAACATCACATGATAGATAAGAGAGGATTTCATGAAAGCTAAGAAGGATAAAAATCTTATTTTTTTTTCTCAAATGAAAAATAACCTTTTCCTTAACACAGTGTACTCTAAAACTTGTTACATCTTGCAGGTTTTTGTCTTTGTTTTTTTTTTAACAAAGTTCACATCTGTCTGTTGAAATCTCTAAAACAGTCCGAAATTGACTAGGTTTAGAGTCACAGTTTTCAAGAGTGGGCTTGTCATTGAGGAGCTATCAGGAAGGAAGAATTTTCTTCAGGCTGTTCCAATGGGAAAATGGGAAGCAGGGAAAAAAAACAGTGAGTGCTTTTCCCTTTCCTTGTATACTTCCTTAAGAGAACTGAGAGTCCAAAGGAAGCCACCAAAAAACAAAAAATTTGGAGGGCTCTGTTCTCACCCCTACCGCATTTCCCAAATCATCCTCATTTCCCCTTCCCAGAAAAGAGAGAGGAAGCCAGTAATGATCTGTAGACTGGGGATACAGCATCTGGGGAAGAAATAGTCTATAAAGTATGCTGCATTTTTCTGTGAGCATCTTATGGCTTAGAAATCGAAACTGTCTCATGGTCAGCCACACTACAAAGCACTAGAGCATATGGGTATCAGCAGGCAAAGGGTAGCACAGAAATAGAATCATGGAATCATAGAATAGGTTGGAAAAGACCTAAAAGATCATCCAGTCCAACTGTTAAGGTATCACCAATAGCTCCCACTAAATCACGTCCCTCAACACAACATCCAAATGTTCCTTGAACACCCCCAGTGTTGGTTACTCCACCACCTCTCTGAGCAGTACATTCCAGTGCCTGTCCACCCTTTCAGAGAAGTAGTATTTCCTAATGTCCAGCCTGAAGCTCCCTTGGTGCAGTTTGAAGCCATTCTCTCTAGTCCTATCACTAATTACACAATAGGCTGACACCCAACTCACTATAACCTCCCTTCTGGAAGTTATAGAGAGCAATAACTACCTTCTTCTTCTCACCATTGAGCAGCTAATAAGGACCACTTGTAACTAGAACATGTTCAAGCATTCAGGACATTAAAAAAAAAGTCTTGAAAAATGTTTTCCTGAGGCAGCAACATAACAGTAGGTTTCTTGCATCCAATTTATTGAATTTACTGAGTGTTCCTGAACCATAAATTTACCGGTTAGTTACTTCTAAACATCCTTAATGTTGTTAATTATTGACTACAGAATAAACTGCAAGCACTCTTAAATGCCCCTCTGTTATTAACATTTCCTTTCAGCCTACTCTACTTTCCTCCTTGAATCTTTGTATGTTAACTAAGTTTAACTTCCTCATGATGTTATTATGAAAGAGTCTTCCTAATAGAGTTGAACTGTGGCAATTACGAGCATAGTATCAGACTCAGATGACAGTGTAATTACAGTTTAGTTTAAAAAAAGCTAATTTCAGTATTGGTAGATTTCATATATGTTGGTTTCAGCACAGAGGTTGAAGTAAGTCATAACATCAAAGTGCAATCAATATGCTATATGGCACATACTCCCTTCCTCCTTCTACTTCATTCAGAAAACATATTGCTGACTGCTAACAGAGACATTAATTTTTGACTGTTGCTTCAATAAAATAAGACGAGGTGTTTCCCACAAGCTAAGACATTTTCATCCTCAAGTGCTGCCTTGTTCACTCATACACTTGAAATATTCTTGAAGGAACAGTTGAACAGTGCTGTTTTATCACATGAAAGTGCATCTAGGATCATCAATATCACTGATATAACCTTTTGTGGAAGGGATCCAAAATGAATGAGTATGATTTTTTGATTTATTAGAACAAAAACAATTGTATTAATCATACAATTAATCTCTAGTTCATAATGAAAAATCTATTTTAAAGTACTGAAATTGAGGATATGGAAAGACTGAACAACAGCTGAACAGCTGTACTGCATAAACAGTTTTGTCTGTTTCTGGTTTTCTTATTGACTTCTTCTTGACTGTCTGACCAGTTTTAATAAGCAAAGCCAGAAAGACCTCTAAACGAACAGAATTTCAACAATGTTTCCACAAGGAACAATCGCCACAAGTCTTTGAAGATTTTCCATTTCTACAAAGAAATTTAACAGAGGACTAAGCATATTTCTTTGAGTCTTATAGTTTATTTCAACTAGATTAAGAATAATATAAATACTAGGTTACATGTTTGCATATTATGGTATGAGATGACAGACTTTTTTATACTTGACCTAGTACAGACTTTCTCCTGGTCTGAATTTTAAAAGCCATTTTCATAATGAAATTTAATTGAATTTGAAAAGCAAAAGAATGGTAACAATAATACTTTCCTCAGTCACTGGGTTAAGTTAACAGAACCCCGTTGATCTTTGTTTTATATTGTGCATAGCTGCACATGTAGCCAGAGAAAAGTAATACAAAATAAGCACACAGTATTTTCGCTTATAGCAATCTGGTTGTTTTCAGAATTTCCCCGGCAAAGAATTATAGATACTTAAGCAATCCTTGTTGCTTTAAGGTTCTGGACATTAAATACACATTGTATTGATGTAGATCATTGCCTAAAATATGGCACATGGAAACAGGCTTTTATGTTGTTTTCAATGTGTGTTATGCTTTGCTCATATGCTATATCTCTAAGGAAAACAACAACCACAAGGCTCTCAGAAGTCTCTCAGCCCCTGGGAAGGCCCCAGCTGGAACAAGGCATGGTATGGAGAGGAAGAAGCAGCAGAGAGGAGTTGTCAGAGACTAACACCAGCCACATTCCCCAGCCCTCTGTGACTAGGAACAGTTGAGGGAAGGTTTTGATTCAGTATTTGTCTTTGCTTCTCACCAGCTAACTTATTTTAATTGGCAATAAATCAAATTAATTTTCCCCAGTTCAAGTCTATTTTTCATTAGCAAGTTACCCAGATGGCAAAGTCTTGGAGGATTAGGATCAGGCAGGAGGACTGTATTCATGCATCTAAATTCTACTTCAGTTCTACTATTTCCAGCTGTTGTATTTACTGCTAAGAAGTTTAGTCAATAAGAAAATAGAGCTTTGTACTTACTTCATCTGAATGTAGAAGAATGGGTCATCCCTTAATGTATAAAAAAATAAGAGTCTCTTCCATGTCCTGTGACAGTTTTATTTGATTTATACTGCACTACAAACTGCTACAGGAATTAAGAAATCCTTGGACAATATTTTACCAGCTAAGGTACACCTCATACTGCCCTAGTTTTTGCTGATGTCAATTTATTTCTTCTGCTGATGTGCACAAGGTCACTTGCTTCTGGAAAGACTAAATGAAATGATAATATGAACCAGTCAAAGTGCTGGTAGGGCTGTAAGCAGGTTTGTACAGCCTGTCTGTGGAGAATTCAGAATCCAGTTAAAGTTGTTATGTATTTGAATTCTAATGAATCAGAAATGGCTCGTGAACCAGAGTTGCTTATTATTAATCACAATACATAGGTCTGAGCTAATAAAGCATTTTCACTGTGCACTGTAACTACGTATACCATGAGAAACTCCTCCTCAACACTGCAGTTCAAACAGAAAGATAAAGGCTAAGAAAAGGAAAAAAACAGTGAAATGTGTGAGGACTTAGAGCAGATCATACTCCAAGGACAACAGCAGAAATTAAGAGAAAAACTGGATGCTTTTTTAACCCTTAGAACATGCTAGACTCATACAGAGTCCAATAAACACTCCTGCCATATGTGAATATACATACAAACAGAGATCCCCTCCTGCCTCAAACATGAGCTGTATTCAGACCCTGAAATCTCAAACACCTGCAAACTTGTCCACAGGTTCTTTCCTTTACTGTCTTTCACAGCTGCCAGCAAAATAGGCTGCTCCTATTAGATGCCTGCCATTAGGACTACCCTTCCTCTAAAATAAGATAGGCAAAGCAAACACACTAAAGCATAAATGGTAAGTAATGCAAGCAGTTTAGTTACTCTTCTATGTGTTCTTGAGAAGGAGAGAAAGCAGTTGTCTCCTGTGTATGTCACGTTCAGCTTTACTCCTTGTAGATCCACATAGCCAGGCCAGCAAGCAAGCCCATCTGAATGACTTTATCCCTTTGAGGAAACTACAGTGGAGTGAAAAATCAGAACTGATACCTTCTGGAGTCAGAGTTTTGCCAGTTTTGTGTAGAAACTGGATCTAGCATGGAGGCAGATGATTTAGCACATAACACACTGAGTAGCTTTTAACCAGATACTTTGTAATTTAATAAAGTGTCTGCTATATTTCTAAGTTGTCGAGGGCAAACTCTGCTAGGATTGAATTTTTAATTAAAACTGTTACCGCCTCTTTCCCCTTTTGGTGTCAAATAGATCATTCACATTTTCAACATAATTTCATTTAATGTCTAAATAAACGCTCCACCTAATGAAAGCATTTAAATAACACTTTAATGAAAATGGGAAATATAATATATAGGGTTGAATTTAATTTTCTTGAGTTTTAACACACATGTGGAACGTATTCTGAGCTAAGGAAAATATTTTGAACCTGATGGGCTGTAAGTTACAGCCCTTGGTGTATATTCTGTTTTTAATTAATTTTCTTAGTCATTCTCCATAATCCTAATAGTTGCTAAAAAAAAAATAAAAAAAAATGATAGATGTCTTGAGGCAGGGGGAGGGGAAAATTGTACATTCACATTTCTGAGATTTTTAACAAAAATGTAATAACCAGGAGTAATAAACAAAAATATAAAATCTTTCCAAGAATCCCAGTAAAGGTCCTGGTCAGGCTTTACCTTATGTAAAGGAAATGCCTTTTTTTCACTCTATGAACATAACAAAGATTTATTGCTTCCTAAAATCCTAAAGAAAAAATAGTAAATATGCATTCTCCCATTGTATTTATTATGCTAAAACCTCACATTTAAGAAATATCATAGAAGTGGGCAGAGATAAAACATAATTTCTACCAAAATAATCGTGTGAAACCACAAGAGATATTTGGCATGTTAAATGTTTTAGCTACAAAGCTGAGAGAATTCAAGCCTGTCTGTTCAGAAATTCTACTATAACCAGAGCCAATGTAAATGTTGTAGAGGCATACTATTTAGTAGTGCTTGTAGTAATTGTGCTTACCTGTACAGTTGACCTAGCTTTTCAGGTTCACTTCATATAAATATTATAATTCTAGAAGAACTACAATGAAAATTTCATCTTGTATAGTGTAATATCATCTGTGGACAAATTAAACTGACCTCTATATGGTAACACCAGAAGTGGATTTTCCCTTTCCTCTGAATATAAGATAAAGATGTGAATGGTCAAGAATCTCACTGCCATGAAGATTTATCCTTTTGGCATACATAGGATATATATGCATATAATGACTACTGTTATCAAGAGTGTCCAAGACTTTTATATGACATCGATGACAGGCTCAAGTACATCCTCAGCCAGTTTGCAATGACATCAAGCTGAGCGGTATGGTTGACGTGTTAGAAGGAAGGGATGCCATTCAGAGGGAGAGACTCAAAAGATGGGCCCTTTAGGTTCAACATAGCGAAGTGCAAAGTTTTGCACTTGGGCTGGAGTAATTCTAAGTACAGACTGTGTGAAGAACTCCTTGAGAGCTGCCCTGTGGAGAAGGACCTGGGAGTTCTGGTGGATGATAAACTGAACATAAGCCAGAAGTATGCACTTGCTCAGAAGGCCAATGCTATCCTGGGCTGAATCAGAAGAGGAGTGGCCAGCAGGGACAGAGAGGTGATTGTCTTTCTCTATTCTGCCCTTGTGAGGCCCTATCTGAAGTGCTGAGTCCAGATCTGGGGCCTGGACACTTTTTACTCTGGTAGATAGTGACAGCACAAGGGGGAATGGTTTTAAGCTCAAGGAGGGAAGGTTTAGATTGGATGTTAGGGTGAAATTCTTTATGGAGAGAGTGGAGATGTACTGGAACAGGCTGCCAGGGTATGGATGTTTCATCCCTGGAGGTGTTAAAAACCAGGTTGGATGTGGCTCTGGGCAACATTGTCTAGAATCAGATCTGGAGGTTGATGGCCCTGCCTGTGTCAGGGGAGTTGAAACTTAATGATACCTTAGGGTCCCTTCCAACCCATGCTATTTTATGAATCTTAAAAGAACTAAACATTTTATTGACTTAATAAGACTGTTTTGCAGGGGAAGAAATTGCTTTTGTATCACGAGTTAGGGGGAGAGGAGTGTCCTAAATATCCTAAACAGAGGGATTAATTCAATTGTCCCAAGTGGAAGCAAAATCAGTTTGAGGAGCACAGCACTTTGCTTACGTCACCCTCAAGTGCTCATAAAAAGTTACAACTATCTGAGAAGGCTGCTGTATCTACTGGGCCAGTTTGGATTATGCTCAAAAACAGTCTTTGGTGCAGGAACCTGCAGGATGGTTTGAGTCCTTCCTATACTGAAAATTTTTAAAGAAAAAATCATACTGAGGATATTGTCTTACACTCTGAGAACAGAAATTTCTTAGAAGAGGTAGTATGAATTATCACGGATGACACAGATCTATTTGTTGTGCATCCAGAACTGTAGAATAAATATTGAAAGGAAGAATCAGTAAATGACAAGTAGAACAAAAAGTATGAATGGTTTTAGCACCTTTTTTGTGACATTTGTCCAATATTTTTCTTAAAAAAAAAAAAAAAAAAAAAAAGATATTTCATTGATAAAGATTTGCTAGAATTGGAAAATCTGTTTAACACAGGAAGGGAAGAATCTACATTAGAGAAAACAATAGACTATATTAAGAACTGACATATCAGGTTCAAAGGCAGTTACTAACAAAGTTTCTGAAGAATTGGTCTTAGATTCTGACTTATTCAGGACCCTGTATTAAATTTACCCTGCTAATTCTGTTGATTATGTCAAGTAGAGAGACTCTCAATACAGGAAATGATGAGAATATTACACTCTGGAAAAAATAAAAATAAAAGACCTTTTGGACTGGAACAGGGAAATGTTATGAGATTTCATAGTAAAGTGCAAGGTCATGCTTTCAGGGATTAATAACAAGAATTTCCTCCTTCACATGGGAAGTCATTAGTTGGAAATGTCAGAGGAAGAGCAAGATCTAGGTGTATTAGTCAATTATAAGATTACTATGAACCATCACTGTGAAGTAGCCATGAAAATGTCAAAAGCAATCTTAGGATTTTTCAGCAAGGTATTTCAAAAAGAAATATGGAAGTATTAATGTCACTGGAGCAAGCACTCCTAATATATCAACTGGAATGCTGCATATAATGCAAGCCCATCATGTTCAGGGAAGATGTATTGAATCTCAGTTATATTTGTACTGAATGTTTAAACCCAAGCTCACCGCCACCAAGCCTACTTAACACCTCCCTGAAATCCCCAGTCAGGCACCGGTGTCAGCTGGGAGATGTAAGTTACTCACAGATTCCTCCTCATCTTTTCCTTTATGGAGACAAAGTTCTGAAATGGGCTGAATTGCAGCGCTGAATTGCAGGTACAGTTCACACAACGCTGCCTAAACTCAACCTTGAACAGCGACAGAGAAGAGTGACACTAAGGATCACAGGAGCAGAGAGAGAAAAGATCCTGGATTGACATAAAAAATCCAGTGCTGAGATGGGATATGCTAAATAATTACATTCATTCAAAAGAATGAAATAAACATTGAATACAGACAGTTTAAAATCACCAGAGGAGTGAGGGAAACATGTTTTAAATGTGAAACTGATCTTCTTTACAGAATTAAACCCTTCAGATATCAAGCCATATTTCCACACTTACTGTCGGCTCCCCATGCAGACACACATACAGTCTTAGAGTGTGCATATACCAGGCTCACCTCTAATTTTGAGTTTTAAAGTTTGACATCTATAAAGCTTTCAGTTGTTCAGTTGACTCAGTGAAATATGGTAAGAGCTGCATTTTCCAATTGAAGTTAGCTGTAACACGCTGTATAACAGCTGCATTAAAATGTCACCATTGTTTCTTTTATTTAGTGACTTCTTTCAGCCTTAAGCCTAATCAAATATCCACACAAAGTAGGTAAATGTGACTGTAAAATATGAAACTTATTTTAGGTTTTATCTTTGCACATACTATTTCAAGAGAATAATAGCCTCACCATGGAAAGAATTTACAGTGTGTGTCTACAGCATCACATATACTCAAAACATTTGATTCCTTCTGGAAAAATACCCACCAACCAAGATACTTACCACACCTGGAGAAGCAGATAATGACTGAAATAAGCTTGGAGGCTAATCTCTACCACAACACAGGCATGAACCAAATAAAATTACCCAGTCTTGTGTATTTCAGGAAGGAGTTAAGTCAAGTGGCTTATTATTTACTACCAGCTGCTGTTAAAGCTGAATAATTTGTATTACCTCAAATGAAAGTATGAAGGCTTCATGTGAGATACTCGTGAACTTCAATGTTTTAGTGTATGTGCAGCAGTAATGACTCTCTTGAGATTTTGTTCTTCAGTCCATAAAAGGCTTTAAAAAACCCTGGACAAACTCTTTTGAAAGCACTTTTTTACTGCCTCCAAAGTCCTGAGCAGAATCTTGGGAATAACTTTCTTCAGGTTCAGTACTGGTAGAGGCCAATGCACTGACTGATATTCTCAGGCATTTACTCCTGAAAGTACTGAAGAATGATTTCTCAAAATATGAAAATAGCATATGCTTCATTTTGGAAAGGGACTGGGAAGACAAGATAGAAATGAATTGTAGATTAATGTTTTCTGTATGGGCTTTAGATTTCTTGAAGAAAATGTGAGTTGCACACTTTTATTACAGGCTCCAAATAAAGTTTTGTTCTTAGGCACTGCCACTGCTACAGAAAATCACAGTTTCAAGAAGTAGCACTCAGCACTGTAGTTTGCAAAATAAATTCTCATGATAGATAGACTAAGTAGTGAGAATAACAAGCTTCTGAGAGAAGTGTAAAAAGAAGAATATCCTCCAAAATTGGAGGGTTACGCAGAGAAGCTTATGTTCTAGCCCCATGACACTTGTGCATGGTCACAGTTCCTCAGATGAGGAACTTGTAGAGTGTGTGTTTGCTCACACAAGCATAAACTGCCTCACCACTTCACATGGAAGCCTACCTGGGTCAGTTCCCACTAACCTTGCTATTAATAGACCTGAAAAGAAAACAGATTATGCACATGAGAACTATTTTAATTGCAAAATTGCTCTCTCCACTCACGTAGATGTATAATTACCAAAATTCCCTTCTATGATTGATTCACATCAAAGCACTTAACAACAGTATTTTCCATGTTCCATTTCTAGCCATTATTTCATAAATTTTACCCTGATTTTCTTCAGTAAACCATTCTGTGAGCATTGAAATCTCTTTCACTATTAATACTCCCACATTTTCCATCTGCTAACATCAACATTAAGGAGACAAAGGTAATACTCTTTCTAATAGAAGAATGAAGTTAGATTATTTAAATTTCTCATTGATTTTTTTTTAAACTTTTCAAATGTAAGAAGAATTGAAAGCTGTAATAAACAATTTACACTGTAATTAGGTTTAGATTTTGCTACGGGAATATAACATTAAAAGGTTTGGGAAAGCTTTCAATAGTTTAGCTTGTTGTATTGTAACAGAAATGAAGGCTATGCAGAACCTTCACAAAAGTATTCCACGCAGGTTTCATGTTTTCTCATATATATTCTTTGCTTCAAGGTGATTAAACAATGATACCAGTACAAAGTTCTTACTGATTTGTGTCTTCTGTATTTTGTGTAGATTTAATAGCATCTTTCCATCATTAATTCATAGGCCCTGTCTGAGGTTAAATGATTTATTTTTATGATTAAAACAACTCTGTTTTAAAATAGATGGTTGAATTAGGGATGAAAAAAAAAGTGTTCATGAAGCCATAACATTTTGATTATAATAGTTAAACTTAGTGAATATGAAACCCTTTTCCATAGATTCTCATACTGTTCCAGTGTCATTAAGAAACCACAATGATGAAGACTGAGAACAATACCTCAATTTTTTAATGATGCAATTGAAACATTTTTACTGTAGCAAAGATTTGTAAGATTATGCAGCAAGAGAAAGACATCAAAACACCAAGGATCTCCATTAGCAACTAAGAATCTGTCAAAGGATTAAAATTGGAAAAAAAAAAAAAAAAGAAAAAAAACAGATTCCAAATAACTAACTTAAAAATAGCTTATGTCACAGATTATTTTAGTTACAGTTTGATTATTTTGTCAAAATTACTGTTGTAACATCAGATGTTCAAAACAAAGAGGGTTTCTTTTTGAAGTGTACACTTAACAGTTAATTTCACTTGACTTCAGATATGCTTCAGCCAGCCACTTTGGAAGGTTTTTATTAAATGTCATACATAATTACACAAAACTTGTAAAAATTTATAATCATCATACTTTTGGATGCTTTCAAGATTCTGGAGAACCTCTCAAGCATTACTAGTCTGCTACTCAACTTTTCTGTTAAGCAGCCAGCTGCTTGAAATTCTGTTTAAAATATGTTTTTCATTCATTTTCCAAGTAGCCAATTTAAACTTGAGCAAAAATATTGAACTGACTATGAAGAAATGTGGCTGCCACATTCCACAACAGAACTTGTTAATTTGGTATGGCCTGTAATTAGAGTTTTCTTAAATGGCATATTGCAAAATTTTCGCTTAAGAACAATTTGTTTAGGTTTAAAGAAATCAATGTGTATGTTTCTAAAAAAAAAAAAAGAAAAGTGGGAGCAATTGTATCATAGTGGTAACTCCTAAAGGCCATTCTACAAACTAGTTAACCCACAGTTGTCATTTATCCAAAGTAATCAACTACTGGTACCTTTGGTCTCAGCTGGCAAGTAGTTAAAAAAAACTCTGGGTTTGAATTCCATTTATGCTGCTGAACAAAGAGTGATCAGCCTGTCATTTAGTAGAAATATAAAGATCCATGTCAGATGAGAACTGTACAAGTTTAAATATCATTCTAGATGGATTAAAATACTCTTTTAGCTCAAAACAACTCATCAGGTTATAAGAAAGCTAAAATGCTGCTTGAAGGAGGGGTATTACAATGTTCTAATTAAATTACTAATAAAAAAAGAAATCCTGACAGGTAGGTGAAGGGGATGTTTTGACCTGAGTAAAAACCCTTTGTATTCAATATAAATAAGTATTTTGACTGCAAGCAAGCAAAACTATTTCTAAATCAGTGACCTCTTCAATGACAAAACATACAAATATGCAGGGGCTTACATAAATCACTTGCTCTGTAGATACACTAAAAACCAAGGAGAAAATGTCCTTCAGATGGAACAAAGGAGGAACGGCTTCCTGATTTTTGATAAAAGGAGCAACAGACAAGTGCACTTTATTTCTGTATATTATCCATATTTAAATGTCTTTATACACATTATCCACATTTGAATATACTTATTTAATAAGTAAGGTGTATTATTTTTTTGTGATATGTTCAATGTTGTTGTATATTTACCGTGGCCTTCAAGATGACACAAAGTTGTTCTGGGAGAATACAGTTATACTATGTAATTCAATATTGAACATCCCATCATCACCTTTCCTCTTTCTCCAGCTTTATCTCTCATGCCTTTCTCATGAGTTAGAAAACAAAAAATTGTATACTAACCACTATGCAGGTGATAGATTTTCACACCAGCTTGCATGTAATGAAAAAATAAAAAGATTTAAGAAATCAGATTCAGGAAGAAAAGGAGTTTAACAGGTGATGCTTCCAGTTTTCAAGTACCGTTAATGTAACACAGAGGCAAACAAAGCTTTCTTTTTCATATTATAGCCTTTTAAGTCAAATAAGTCACAGTTTAACTCCACAGAAAAAAAAAAAAAGAAAAAAAAAAGAGCAAACAAAAAAAAAAAGCTGGATTTTCTTGAAATGGCTAAGCAAGAAATTAGTTGCCAACAAGCTTTTTTTTTTTTTTTTTTTTAATTGAAACAATCTCTATAGCTACATAATAAAGATATTCATTGTTAAGAATAAACCCAGTTTTAGAAATTCCTGGGGAAAAGGGCTTGTGGCTCTCCAGCTCAGGGCCCATTTCTAAGTGCAGGTCAGACATTCAGGGTCTAAATCCATGATGCAATGGGAGGGCCTGAGGAGAAAACATACAACCCCAGCTGAGGCTGAGCTCAATAGCGCCTCAGTCTTTGAGTAATCTGTTGGGGCTCTCTGCTGCTGTCACCTCAAATCATCCTGATTGTGCGTCACAATCATTTTTTTCACTTATCTCAGGGTACATATGCAATGATTTTTAATCCATCTCACCATGTTTAACTGCCTCAGCCATCACTATGCCATGCTACCATGAAGTTACACATACAGAAAGAGTACTCCCTGTGAGATAAGCACTTCACAGTCATAAGCTTCCAAATCTTTCAAATACCATTTCTGAATTAGTTCAGACTTCTATTTCACCAGAATGCTTCCCCTTACTTCAGGAATACAATCAAGTACAGAAAGCATTCTTTTTTTTAATTCTAACATGACATCTGTTACAGAATGCAGAACAGTGCAATCAGTCCACAGTGAGGTTAGGATGGTCTGAGCCAGGTTAGGGAACCTCACACACTCACCCAGTTCCAACCTCATGCCATGGGCAGGAGTGCCCCTCAGCAGTTTAGGGTTCATTTTGGATGAAAGCACAAAGCACTTACCCTCAAGGGTTAGAATTAGTCAAGCAAATCAACAGAAAAATAAATAAAAAATAAACTAATTATCCCTTCTTCTAATATTCAGATGCTGAGGGTGGCTTTTTTTTGTTTTTTGCTTGTTTGTTTATATTCTAATCAAATAAAAAAAAAAAAAAGATTTTTTTTTCCTGAAATGCTTTCCCAAGTCACTTCAGTGCTGTTAAAATGAGATGTAAAAGAATTCTGAGAATTTCTTCTCCAATAAGTATTTTATTCTCTCCCTGGATGTTTGATTTTTCACCCAGTTATGGAAAGAATGAGAATTCTGTGTTTCATAATTTGTTAGAAGCAGCTCATCAGTAGGGCAAGATGAATAAAGCTTTGTACCAATCATAGTGCATTAAAGACCTCCCTGAAACATTTAGAAGTAACCACAAAAAAAAAAAAAAAAAAAAGCCTATGTGTTACGTCCTTCTTACAACACATATGACAAATACATATATCTATTTGTCAAAATATGTTAACAGTAAAGAAAAAAACAATAGGAAAAAATCAAACCTCATCATTTATGTAAGTATTGCAGCGTTTAATTTTAATGATTGAAATATTTAATTTTATCCATAATAGTTTGAATTTTTTCACTTGATTCTTATTTAAATTGAATGTAACATTTTTATATATTGTAAAAGTAGAATAAATGAAAGGACTTTGTGGGAAAAAAATGCTTTGACACCAGCACAAAATATCAACATCAGTATTGATATTTTTCACTATTAATGATTTCAAATGATGCACGCACACTTACCTCTGATTTATGTATCTTGGATGACTGAATGCTGCTATTTGCAGGTTTGGCAAGCAAAAGTAGTAATTACCTTGAATCTTGGTTAGTATCATCATCTTCTACACAGAAATGGTACCCAAATTTGCAAAAAAAAAAGTTACATTTTATATTTTCCAATTTATCTGTGAACTAAGCCAGATTTCTGGTATATGTGAAGGTATAAACCAGCTTTACATGAACTGGCATACAAAAATGTGAGACCTATCAATGTACACAATGGCAGAGATTTTAACTAGAGCTGTACACTATTTCATTTCCAAAATTTTGATTTTGAAATAAAGCTGAGAAATTAGGCAGTGCAGATTTCTGGAGTTAACTCCTACAGAATTCTCTTCCAATCTATCTGCTTCACTATAACTATATATTATTAGGAAGACATTATAAATAAAAAAGAGCATTTAATAATCTCTAAGCATATGAACATGTAAGATAATAATAACAACAATAGTGTAAAAAGAGTACAATGCAATTTCAGGATTGCTGAGCTTAGACAATCACGGGGTCAATATTAAATATTAGTATACTTAAATGTAACCAGTGACCTGTAGCACCCATTAACCCTTCACTACTGTCATGTTTCTTAAATCTATTGTGTCTTTTAATCTGCCTGAGCACTTCGTCAAAGATTTCCCCTGACAGACTCATAACAAAAGAAACAATGGCCTTTCCCTAACTAAAAAGAAAAAAAAAAATGCAGCTTTGGGCAGTCTGCCTTTATGAGTGCCAACAACATTTCTTTCAAAGGCACCTGCTGTTACACATCAACTCCAGCCTGCAAAGGACAGCAACAATGACAGCATCCTTTTCTTTCCGCTGTGTGAAACCAGAGTCATGAATTGTATACAGATGGTTTTAATTTATTACATGAAAGCAAGCCCGGGCTTTCTTAACCTTCAAAATAATGAAACATAAGCATTACAAAAGACACTAAGGGGAAACAAACCATTTCAATAGAAAGTAACTGAAAAAATGTTTGTCATAGAAAAAATCACTGCTTTTCCGAGGTAGATAACTGAGCTTGAAGCTGCAGGTTGAACTCTCAGATTCAGAATGCACAGATTAGCAGCTACTAACATCAGAGTGTCTTTCATGTTTATCCAATATCATTGACTTCGTGTTTACACAGGGATGAACCCTATGAGAACAGTGCCATCACAACGGATGTTCTAGTTCCCATGGCAGCATGCCTGAGAAGATGCTTTGGTGGGAACATAAGGGTTCATCACCACTGTGCTTGCAGAGTTAGGATTACTACTAGAGCTATCAGACACTCAGAATTTTCTTTCTCTGAAAAGTCTGTCATGATGGAATTCCTCACATCCTTTCTCCTTTCTTTCCTTTCTCTCTTATTTTTGTTAACAAATGCCTTCCCTCCCCCTTCGGAAAAAAACTGTCCACATTTCTTCACACATGTTCATACATTGCTTACGAAAAAAGCATATGCAACAGGTTTTTAAGAGGTACGAAGATTTTTTGAGCCTTGTCTTTTGAAAGACAAAGAAGCCACATCTTGAAGAAAGCCTCTGAGTGCAGACAATGTTTGAAGACACTTTATTTCCCATTGAGCAATTTCATTGAAAGAGAAAAAAAAAATAATAATAAAAAATCGGCTTCCAAGCAAAACCTTATGTACTTGTTTTCTTGGATTCAAACATCTTATAGGTTTGATTACTTCATTAAGGACTTCCTTTAAGGGCAATAACGCTCTTATACAGTTTGGTTGGCAGAGAAGCAGAGAACTCACCAGAACATTTATCCCTACAGCAGTTCTGAGCAGCACAGCTGAGGTAACCATTACATAGACCAAAAACAATTTCTAGACCAGAACAAAGCAGTGGTCCATCAAATCCAATACACTATTTGTAGTAATACATAACCCTGTAAGGCATAACCTCTTCATAGTGCTTTTTATGTTTGGTATTCCATGGACAGTGATTTCCTCTTGATCCCATCTGTCAGTGAATTTATTCCCTGAAGCAGTAAGATTGGCTGCTTTGAATTAGGTAGTACAGCCTCAAGCCTCAAGTGTTACTGTGTTCATGTGGCTTTATATACTTTTTGAATTTTACAGAGCTGTTTAAATATTTTCCCATTACACCAGTTGTACAGGGAAATTACAAGTAAAAATAAAATAAAATAAAAACCTGAAAATAATAAAAAATACCCTTTATTTTCTCAATTTAACTAAATTTTCTGCTTGTCTGTCTCTTAATATTACAAAAACAGAACTGAATCAGGGGATTTTTCCTTTTTTTTCCCAATCCCCCTTTCTTGTTAGCATATCAGTGCTTATTGTTTCACAATAATGCATCATCAATAACTAAGATTGAGTGCCTGCTTATAAATACAGAAAATGAAAGCTATTGTTTATCTTTTATGTTGTATTCCTAACTTTGAGCATTACATGAGGCAGTGTTTGCTTAGATATATCTTTAATTTCAAGACGAAAGTATGAATTTTGCCTAGATTTCATTTTGTACTGAAAAAAAGGCGTGACTGCTTTGTTCTTTTTATTTATGAAAGAATAATTGGGTAGGAACATAAAAAGAGAATTCTTACATTGGATCTTTTCTCAGAAATCCATAGAAATAATTTCTACTAACAAAAGGGAAAATGGTTTATGAACAATATTCAAGGTTTAGAATGCTCTAGTATTCTAACAGTCTGAAATATAAATCCTCGAAGTACTCATGGGACTAGTTTCAGTAATGGATCACTTTGCCATATCAAAGAACTATTAACTTATTCATTAAAAATTTAGAAACATGTCTAAATTTATTCGTGAATGTATCTAACACTTATTAATTAAATTTCTCATGTGAGAAAAAAAATATTTAAGTATGAGCTTAAGTGTTTTCTTACGTACTTATATTTCTCTGAAGTCACTAGAAAGTAAGCAGGTGCTTTTATAACCAGAAATATTATATTGATTAATGAAAATTCTTTATCAAAAGAACATAAATAGCTGCTATGTTCAGCATTAGGTTTCTCTAAAAATATGTAAGGGTTATTGTTATTATTATTTTTTTTTTAAAAAAAAGGTCTGTAGTTCATTTTGAGTTAGAGTCGTGACTTTATTCCCTAGACCAGAACATTCATTTACTTTGTGTGTTCAAGTTAGAGTCAGAACCCACATTAGTACCAGATTCTGTTTTCCACTAGAATAGTGGAGAAATAAGCTCTTATGTATTGTAGATTTGTTGGAAGTTCCATGTAGTCCCCAACTATTTTACAGTCACTTCACATTCAGTCACATCTCTGGGAAGGCTCCCTAGTAGAAATATAAGATCATCAACCTGGAAAAGACCTTAATCAAGATCAACCACCATCCTAACCCACCAAGACATATTATATGCCCCTTAGTGTCCCACCCTCGCTCACAATCACTCTCAGAGACGGTGACCACCAGTATCCTGGACAGCATAATCAACTTCTCCGTAAAAAAACTTCACCTAATAGACAACTTAAGCTTCTACTGGCACAAGCTGAGACTGTCTTCTCTCATACTTGTCACCTGAGAAAAGACATCAACATCCCCCTAACTGCGTACCAAAAGTGATTACAAGGGCAGCTCAAGTCAAAGACTTTACAGTACTGGACTGTCACAGGAAACAGGTTGATTTTAGGTCTTGTTAGACGCAGGAATCTCCCAAGATGGAGTAGATAGAAGTTAGTACTCAGTCAAGACCAAACATTTTCCTCTTTTGACTAGTTCTCCTCTCAAAACAAACACACAACAACAAAAAAAAAACAATCACCAAACAAAATACAAAACAAATCAAGGAAAGAGGAATACAAGGAGAATGCCATGAAATGCAATCTTATGGACAAGAGGATAGAGTTAAAGAGAATCACAGACTTTTCTTTGCAATATTGGGAGTTTGAAAGATCCTTAAGAAGCGTCTACTTAATTATGATGATCAGTTATTTACAGCCCGTAGATTGCAAAGGTTTTTTAGCTTAGGTAGGTACAAGGCAACACTTATTAAAGAAAAAAGACTTTAAAACACAAAGAATACTACAATGAAGTGTAAAAAGACGTGACCAGATAAATATACCTCCCTGGAAAGAACACTATTGATTTTTGTAGTGTTTGTTCTGCAGGGATTTTTTTTTTATTATTCAGTCCTGGCAGCCATTCAAAATCTGCATTTAAACACAATTTTTTAAAATGATGATCCTGATCCATTTTCTCAATGTCAGGAAATAAAAGTGTGTTCTTAATGAAAAAGGCACTCTAGGTATAAAATATTTAAAACTTCATGCTAGAATACTTACTGGTTAAAAATAATGGGTGGAAGTGCGGAGGCCACTGTTGTTTCTGTGTACCAATGCCAACAAGCAACACAGAAAAGAGAGGAAAAAAAAAAAAATCAACACTCTACCACAGTCCATCAGACCCGTATCTTTTATTGAGGGTGATGTTTGAAAATTATTGATGACTCAATGCGCGAAAACTGTTTCAAGCTTCCAGTTTCCAGCTCTTATGATGAGAAAGTCACCACAAAAATGCTTGTTCATTGATCTCACCCTGTTCCCTCTTACTTTCCTCTTCCCCCTCCCTTCCCCAGGAATTATTTAGCTGTTAGTGGGTCTTACTGTATGTCAGATACTAAACAGGCAACAATGCCAGGTGTCAAGAAATGTAGAACCTTACTGTTAAAAATATTTCTTTTCCTTGCCAAATGTTCCTGCACTGCAAGGTCTTTTCCACATTTGTCATTGATGAATTTTATGTTAAATGAGAAACAAATACAAAACAAACTCTTCATGCCTCTTACTCCTCCTATCTTTCTGCACATACTCTGAAAATCTTCAATAACAAAGCTACAACAAGGAGATTTTGTACTTTGTCATTTGTTTGCCAATTTAGCTTTTACAGTTTAATTTGGAAGGTCAAAATTTTACCATATTTGCCCAAATATTTCAAACAGTTCAAAGTGCTGTACCAGACTACACAATCACAATTCTAATCCCCTGCATTAATGTTAAATACATTAAGAACATTTGCATGGAGGTAGAGATAGTAGGATACGGGTTCAGAGCAACCACAATACAGCTGCCATCATCATAGGACAGACTACAGAGATAGCTGCAGGGAGTGGGCTGAAAAGTGAACTCTTTCACCAGAGCAGCACTGATAGCCTCCACACCCACTAGTTCCCTTAACCTTTTGTCTCTCCACCTTGTCTATTCCCATTCCTCCCACACTATCAAAGGTTACATTCCTTTTTAGCTTTCCCCTTCCCTTTCTCCTCTCCTTCCATCTGTTTTTCTTTCCTCACCTTTAATCCTCTCTTCCTTCATCCCTCCCTTCCTTCTCAGCTCCCTTCCTTGTATGTCCTTTCCCTCCCTCCTTCCTGCGCAGAAGCAGTATAGGAGGCTTAGGGACATGAACAGGCTCAGTCAGGAACAAAAGTGAAAAGTGAACAACCCTGAAATTTAAACTTGTTTAAACCTGTACTGAACCTTCAAGATAAGACTAATGAAAGGGGTTGCAAGTTACTTCAGAAAAAGGGGGGAAATAAGACACCTTGACTTTCTAATTCCCCATTGGTCTCTTAATTTCCACCCCTTCCTTCCAGCCACTGCTAATGCCTGATTCTTTTTTCAACTCCTCACCCACTTGCCCTACTAAACCGAGAGTCTCCTACCTCTCCTTTACTGCTGTTACATTGATTTTTATACATGCTGTGGAAAGCCTTGAGATGCCTCTTTAGGGATCTACCATGGTGAGAGAGGCTTTAAATCCTGTGACAAATACAGAAGCAGTTTGTCAGCTGCTGTCACTTATCCTTACTGTAAGAGGGTTCACAGTATCATTTTCCTCAATTCTTGCCCTATCACAACCTTAACTTGGGAGCTTACATTTTATCTTGCTAACCTTTATTCTGGAAGGCTGTACAAACAACTCTATGTATAAAAGGAAATATGAATTACGCTGCTCTGAGAAAGCAAGAGAAAAGTCAGTCATAACCAATATTTCATCAAAATGAAAACCACTTCCACTCAAACAAGTTCCTTCTGCTGAAGAGTGAATTTCCTCTGAGTTTTTTGCTTTGTGTATGTGGAGAACTTTTTGTGGTCTTTGATCTGAACTGTGCTAAAACCTTCTGATGGGGAAAGTGGCACTACACAGAAGAAAAATTCCTACAAGATAGCAGTGTCGTATTTCCAATTGCAGCATCAAATCTACTTTGCAATTATACGTGCTCCTTGCAAAACCTCTCCCAGGAATAAAATACATCCATTCCACTGAAATATGCTTCAGCTTGAAATAAACTGGGAGATTCCATACAAGTACATTAAAAGCTGATACAGACTGTGAAAAAATTTTTAACAGTAAAAACTGCAATAAGAAAAGCAAAGATCGTACCTTGCTTAGAGGTACTATATTTAAAATGAGTTTGGAGTATATTTCCTCTTACATTACCACTTCATGTCATATGAGAAATTTCACTGGTGATTTGTCTGTAGCTATATGCATAAAATTAATTGCATGTGTAGTTTTGCAAGATCAGCATTGTATCCAAATACAGATCTAGTCCCTTTTAACCATATAAAGTCAGAAAACAATTCCAGAGACAAATATAGGGGGGAAGAGACATTATGTGCAGACAAAGCTTCATTTCTACTGATTTCTTTTTTCCTTCCTTAATGACTCAGGTTTTGCCCATACTTAAAACATTGACAGATAATAATCAACAAAATCAGACAACAGAGCTAGAATTACTCTTTTCTCACAATGGCAAAACTCTTCTCAAGTTTTTCATGTGTTTCTTCAGGATTCTTTATTTTCTAAGGAAATAGTATAGAAGAGTATTATCTACAGCATATTTCATAGGATACAGTCTTAAGCTTGACAGCAAGCTATGGCCATTTTGTTTTCAGTGAGTGCCTTCCTGGAGTAGAGCACAGCAGGAGGTGGGATCAAAGTTGCTCAGTGTTGTTTTGGCAGACAGCGCTGGCAGTGTGCCCTTACCTACTGGACAGTGATTTTTATGCTATGTAATCAAACAGCTACATTAAGTACAGCAGCAGCAGGTTTCTCTACTGGTGTGGGGAATATGAGACAGTTTTTTACTGTGAATGCTTGTAATGCTTGTAGTCCACTAGGTCATTAAAAAAAAAAAGTAGCATATAGGCCTGAAAGTAATGCCTTCTACTTATGTTAATGGAAATTATGACAGTTGCAAAGAGAACAACACTACTTGATGGAGCAAATTCTTGTCTACACTCAACAGAGTCACTACAATTAGCTATGCATTTTTGCCATGAATGAGCAAGAGCCTGTACGTCATGGTCTTAAAAATCAGTACTGGCTGATGTAATACACTGTTTCACAGCTAGTATGATGATATAATTGCTGAAACATACCACTCACTGTGCTTGCATCCACTGTTTGCTCTCCGTAAACGTTCATCAACAGTCAATGGATGTCAGCTAGCAGCATCTTTTTCTGCATGGAGGAACTCAATGACAAACCTTTGTTTCATATGCAATTCTATGTCAGACATCACTGTGTCAGTCTGCCCCTCTGCTGCTGTCTGTCACACAGCAACAAAATGTAATGGAATATTGGCAGGAAGGTTCAACCTCAACTGCCTTACCACCACCATCATCTGCCTCTGACCTCATGAACCAATGTAATAAATTAGAAAGCATTATTTTTGAAGCAGCCCTCATAACAGCAAATGTAAGTTTCCCAGACATTGAAAAATTGAACTGGTCCTTAAGCTGGTTATTGAGGAAAAAACAGCAGGTAAATCTATGAACTAGTGACTCTTAAGAGAGATTGACATGAGACAATTAGAGTTGTCTGTGTAAATAGTATAAAAGATTCCTTTTTTTTGCCAACAGTTTTTTTTTTTTTTTTTTTACGAGTGTACTCACTGTTATTTCAGTAGAGCTCTGGACACCTCCTTGGTAGGTGACTTAGCCAAACCTACCCAGTGGTACCCCATTAGGGTTGCTTCATTAGTTAAATCACAGGAATACAGGAACCCACTGCCTCAAGGATTATATGCTGGGCAGTCTTAGTAAAATACAAAGCCAAGAGGTACTGCTTTCATTCTACGTAAAGTTAATAAAGTCCCCCAAGGCATTTTTAGCCTCCTAGCTGGAAGTTCCTCCTTGAGCTGGAATATCAAAAGTAGCTGAGTCCAGATAAGCTCAAAGTTTTAAGGAGAGTTTGGTTACACTCATGAGATGGGAGAATGGAGTTGTGGAGGCACTGGAGCATCCCTGTTTATGCTTCTCCTTTGAAGCTTGTGACTCATTAAGGGAATAGAGATGGTGAATTTGCAATCTGCATTCTTTTGGCTAATGAGAACCATCTAAATAGATGAGATGTTCTAGAACTTTTTAGTTTTCACTTACTGTTGCTCAGCTTAGTCAGTGTGACCATGACAGTCTTAAAAGCACTTAGTATTTCTGTAACAGCAGAACAAACAAGAAGATATAAAGCTCTTCTTTTTTCCTCATATTTTATTGAGGAAACAGTCTGCACTAAGAAACCACACAATTTAGATCTGTCTGACAGGGAAAAAGTATCCCAGAAAAAATATGTATTCTTATCAGAAGACCAAAAGCAAACATACAAAAATAAATGAATTCAGTCTATTAAGAAATCATGCTTAATTTTATTCTTTGGGGCTAGATCGCTTCAGTGTAATCGCCTTTTGAATATCACAAATCCTATCTTAACATTTATTATGAAGAGTATACAGAGGAAGATCTATGAGGAGCAGCTGAGGTTTCTGGCTTTGTTCAGCCCAGAGCAAAGGAGGCTTAGAGGAGACCTCAGGGAGTCGAGGGGCAGTGCTGACCTCTGGTGATAGCTACAGGGCCCAAGGGGACAGCATAGAGATGCATCAGGAGGGGCAGCTGGAGGTTTGGGAATGGTTCTGAAGCACAGTGCAGCAGGCATAGAACAGGCTGCCCAGGGCAGTGAGCATGATCGCAAGTCCCAGAGTTCAAGAAGTATCTGAACAGTACTCACAGAAATATGGACTGAACATTGGACGGTGCCGTGAGGCACAAAGAGTTTGACTCAGTGATCCTTATGGTTTACCTTCCAACTCAGGATATTCTATGATTGACTGAACTGACTTAATTGGAAATCAGTAGATTGGCACCAAATCAAAAACATCTAAGAACGCTACTTTTGCGCACCTAAACTTAGGTTACTTTTTCCCCCCCCTCTTCTGCATGTTGAAAGCTTTTTGCTCTCTTTGCTAAGTAAATTATCTTGTTGGAAATCTAAAGGGTAAAAATCATTTTGTAGAACATTCTGTAACGGTTAATGGACAGATAAATGTTGCAAACACATTCTCTTCCTTCTGGTGGCATTAAACAGAAAGGAAAGCATCCAGGAAGTACATTGATACTGTGATTAAAGGCTCACTGAAAGACTGCTTAATAGGAAATGAATCTGTATGCTTTTTAATCTTTTAGTCTTAAACAAGCATAATTGAAATCTTCTGTCTGGAATACAAACAGACTGTGTCTTACCTCAGTAAGCAGACATGATTACTGCTGCTCTGTTGAAGCGCTGTTGCTCAACTGTCTTGGGTTTTCAAATCAAATTATACACCCTCTCCCTCCACTGCACTGAAAGATGATAAAATAAACAAGGCAGTCACAAAACACACTCTCATTCTTTTCCCCATTGGTCTAGTAGAATCCAAAGGAGGATGAGGTTGAAAAAGAGAGTGGATAAATCCCCTCTGGACCCCTTGTATTAGATAAAGCAAGCTAACAGAGATAGAAGCGATCGCTTCACAGCAGAGATGAACTTCTCACAAGAAGTTTGATAAATTGACATCATTCCAGGCAATTTGAGGTAATACAATCTTCATGTCTGAACAGCATAATTACAGGATATGTTTCTAGCATACAGAAACACTCAGTATCAATCACCATGAACAATTTTAGCAACCATCTTT
Source organism: Callipepla californica brunnescens (assembly GCA_023055505.1). Taxonomy (NCBI): domain Eukaryota; kingdom Metazoa; phylum Chordata; class Aves; order Galliformes; family Odontophoridae; genus Callipepla; species Callipepla californica. The sequence goes on from JALIRH010000088.1 coordinate 86,257, forward strand.
TTTTCTGGTAAGGAAGAGGAGAAAAAAAAGAGCAGAAGAGGGGGAAAAAAAGCTAAACAGTAATTTAAGCATTCTTTAACATTAAATAAGCTAACATAGCTGGCATAAATATCTGTCACCTCAATCTGGGGCAGTGAAGAGGAGAGGACCTGATGTAAGTGAGATGGGCTCAACACTGAGGCGGTAGTTTGATGATGCTTGTGCTGGGAAATAGCGCAGCCTCTCTCCCTCAGAAATCAGCAACAATTCTGGTGCTATCAGGATGTTCCTGAGCTTTTTCTCCCATCTGTCCCTGCACCTCCCAGAATTGGCACATGGGCATTTCACCCAGTGATGTGTAGTGTGACAGTGTCTCATTTTTTTTGAGGGAGATACAGAGATAGGAAACAAGCAGAAATAAATCCATGAGGTGAGTATATGCACCCTAGCCTGTGTGCAAGTACATAGTAGTATGTAGTTCCTAACACCTGCTCCAAATAGAGAGGTAAGACTAAGTCAGCTGGAAAAAAAACAAGAGCTCTTTGCTCCCAGCTAAAGGGAAATGCTCTCCCCACTGACATACTGGATTAATTTCCAGCTGCATGTTTTCAAATAACATTTTTATTCAGTTCTATATCAGGGGCATGAGGTTAATTTTTCAAGCTACATATAAGGTTTCAGTAATTCATTTTTCATTTATAGTGACATTTATCAAAGTGGCAAGAACTGCCACTAAAACTTGTACTAATTGACTTTCTGTTATTTATAATGTCAGATAAGAGGCAAGCAACAAAAAACTAAACTGCTATTTCATTTGGTCCATGCAAAATGTATTCATAGGGAGACTAGTCATTAGAATTGTTCTGAATATGCCACGTTCAGAAACATCATCCAAACTGAGCTCCAGCATTCTTCATTTCCCAACAAAAGGGCAAGTCAAGGGATCATGCTTCTTCTCATTCACAACTGTCTGCTGCATTCAGATCTGCTTATTCACGTGTGTGGCTAAGAGAAGCAGTTCAGTCCTCAGGTTGGTTTCAAATCCCAAGGAATAAAGCTAAACACATACACAGTTTTATAGCTGCTGGTCAGAATATTAAGATTTAATGCCCAAAGATAGTTTTCCCTCCCAACCCCCCTCCCCCCCTAGTTCTTTCAGTAACTATGGAAGCTTTAGGTTCTGGACAATAACATGAATGACATTCATGAATTTGGAGTGAGTAACATCAACCTTCCTTCACAAAATAACATGCAAGCATCTGCAAGCACCAAGAACAAGTAAAGTGCAAAGATGCTCTTTTCTACTGTTACTCTTCGTAAAGAGCCTTACTGTTTCTTAAGGAAACAGAAAGAAATCACTCCTAGAAAAAAAAAAAAAAAAAAGCAAGGAGGCTTTCTACTGTATAGGGGATATTCTTATAGTGCAAACTAAGCTAAAGGAACACCTACTCAATTATGCAATTATGAAAATGGTTGTATGCCAATTATTTCTCATACAGAAATAAAAATCCTTTAGTCTAATCTTAAATTTATTACCTAAATAGAACTACTAAATTCTCGTGAAACAGTAATGGTAATAAAGAAGTTCAAATCAGAGAGCATGTCTAAGAATGTGCCAGGGGTTGCTACTATACACAGCACAGCTTTGGCTGCATGGTGGAAGATCAATTTCTTCATTGAAATTTTGATTATAGTAGTAAAATAAATACATGTAGTCAATGGAAAAAAAAGCAAAAGGAGATAACAGAAGATTTAATGAAGGAAAAATTGCAATAGTTTCAAATTGCTGTGAGCAACATGTTAATCTGCTTCCAGGGTTGTGAAGAGAGACCATTTTACAAAGCTTTGGTAAGATATTTTTTGTTTGACTTCACATAGGTATTTGGAGACTTAACTTCAAAATTTCTAATAGAAATGCCAATAAGATTCATAAGAACCTCTCCAATAAATGAATACACGCTAGAAAATACATATTTATGCATAAATTATAATTTATACCAGAAACTGTGGCTGCAAATAAACATTTTCTTCATATTTATCCACATGTGGACTGTACTCCTACTTTTACCCTGATACATTCACAGTATTCCACATTCACAAGGCAAATCGATTTTAATGCAGTTTCTGATTGTAAAGGCTTTACATGTTCCTAGAACAACTGAGATACTCTGTACTGATATTTTCCTTGATAAGGAAGCCTATTCCAGTAATTCCAATTTCTTCTAGCTTCTCAATTAGCATTTCATACTGTTAGAAAGTCTAAACTGTGTTTATTGCATTTTAAAGTGGTCAGAGAATGAATAGAAGATACACTCTCTTTAGGAGTAGGGACAAAGCTTTAGCATATACAATGACAGGAAATAAACAGAACTAACTGAATTTAAAGCACTTAGTAGCAGGGCTTAAGAGGCATGATATGTTTGAAAACAGGAAAGTCTTCCATTTTAAACATATATATGTTTACATATAAACAATTATATGCTCACTTGCATCCATGTATGCTTAAATACATGCCAATTCTCCATCAGTTTTAAATAGACACCCATTAATTATGTATTAATAACATACATATTGACAACATTACAGAGTTATGTCATTTTAAAAGTTACAATTAAAAATCTGTTTGCCTTTTGACATATAATTGTTACCCAGTGAAAATACCTGCTACAATTTCATCATGATCTTAAAACATAAAAACCTCTAACCTAACAGTAAAATTAACAATAACGTTTCAACAGAACTCTCATATTAAGATTATTAAAGCCATATCAATGAACAGAGTACCCAAATGCTTTAAGAATCATTCCCCAGCAACACATGTTTAGGATGATATGTGAGCTTTCTTTTAGTATGACTCAATTTTATGGAAAGAAGTTACAACTACCTTTGAAAGAATAACATCAGTTACGCCTAAGTACAATACAGCAATGTAAAAATGAGTTATCAGTGAACCAGAAATGAAATTTCTAGTTACTGGTTAAGTATTGCCTGTCCATTATTAAACTGCTTTTGATCTTTATTGCCTAGTTTTCATAAGTCACAGCACATTTTTGTTGAGAAAAATCTCAGTGAGAATTGTTATGAGACTGTCTGATTTTCTAAATAAAGTAGTTTGAATTGAAATCCTTATTTCACACCTCTCATAAACTTCAAGATTAACATAATTTAATTAACATTATCTTCACTTCTGTTACGGGTGAGTAAACTTAGGATAGTCTATAACAAGTTGCAGTGACTAAATAAATTCAATTGAAAATTTTATTTATTCATTAGAAATCCTATAAATTTTTTTTGTGGTACCAACAATATATCACTTCCAAATATATTCCTTACATATACCTTTCATTAAAAAAAAAAAAGCGAAAAAAACTTATGTTTCTAGGAAAATAAAATCTGAGGAAAAACAACTTTTACATCTAAGAAAAAAATGATTTATCATACAATACCTACAACAATATTATGTGCATCATACAAATTTGTTTATATTTATGTATATAGTACACATTTGTTAGGTGTATGCAGGTATACATGTGTATGTATGTGTATTTATATAATCATGTCAAAATACATGACATGTCCGTAGATGCTCTTCTACACTTTGTATCTATGCATGTGCAACTTTCTGAAATAATTCTACCAAAACAGAAAAAGTCAACTCAAGAAAGGCACAGGAATAGAAACCTCAAGTAATGATTAAAAAATTTTCCCACTTGGGGTCACTTCAGTAAAGTTGAATTTTGAAAATATTTTTATTGCCTGCTCTTAAAAGAAACACAAAAGATGACAACAGATAACAACAGATAAGTTGGTATAAAAAATAAATACAAAAAGCAGAATTACCTCCCTTTTCCTTATAAAGCAGTTTATTTTGTGGAATAACCACAGATACGATATATAATCCATTAGGGCATGAAGGTTTAGAAGCAGTGCATAGGTTTAGAAGTAGGTTCTTGCAAGGAGGAAAAAAAAAGTTTAAAAATACCTTATTATAGGAGAGAAACACTTTTAAAATAAGTTTATTTAATAACTCTTATTTTTAAAAGTGCATTGAAAGCTTTACACTTTTTCAGAAATAGCATCTTCAGTTACATAGACCTTTTTTAAAATACTTCAAATTTTTAACAAAATTACTAGTATTGTGGTTCCTAATAACGTGGCTAAGTATCATCATTATGGTTATAAAAGATTAATGTAACATGATTGTATTAACGAGAGCTAGAGAACAAGAGAATTTCCCAGTTTTATTCTGAGTTTGAAAACAGGAACATGGGAAGAGATCATCTGATCGTCAGAAGACATATAAATAACTGGATATAATTACCTGGCACCTTGAGAATGGAAATTACTTTCAGCACCATTGTTTCTCAGCTCTGGTGTTTAACTAGAGGAATAACAACTAAGTGTTATCATTCCTGTCCATAGCTCTAAAGCCACATCTATGCTATCTCCTAGTAACAAAGTTAGATTCTGGATTTGTTTGCCATTTCCTCTGTCCTAATGAGTAAACGAACCTGCCTTTTGCATGACCAAGGAATGACACAATCACATGAACATCCATCAAGCTGTAGACACCCTCAAGATTTATCCAAGCATGATTTGCTGCTTCACTGAGATCAGAAGATGAACAACATGCAGACCAATTAAGGCATACAGCAATTAACTGGAAGCCTTTAGAAATGAAACTTCAAAAATAAATCATCTGAAGTAGGAAAGAGCACTGAGTGTAGCAGCCGTTATGATCTACATTCTTATTAAACCCTTTAGCATGAGAGTTTGCCAAGGTGACAATGAGATACATAAGATTCATTTCTTAGCTTTAATAAATATAATGAAGATCCAAGGAGCTAAGAATGGACATTTTCAAGTCTACCACCATCCACAGGAGTAGATGTCCCATTTCAGTGTCTATTAATTTATGAATAACAGTGCACTTTAATGTGTTTTATGTCACTGCACTTTTTATAGAAATACTTTCAGATTGCGTCTATTTGAGAAGAGTATATTTTCATCAAGTTTTCAAGAAGCTAGAGCAAATGGATAGGATATTCTAGGCCTCTGAATTCACGTGTCTGTGCACATGCATGCACAAGTGTATCTCTAGGTTGTGGGAGGAGATTGACCTGCCTAGAGTAGGAACTCTTTTAATAAATTATTAATAATTTCTAGAGATGTTGCAACTACGAATACTGAAGTGTTACCCATCAAGAAAAATGAACCTTTCCCTAAATATTTAGCTCCATGAACCTTTCCCTAAATATTTAGCTCCAAGTGGAAAAAAAAAAAAAAAAAAAAAGTAAAGAAAAAGTTATAATAGCCACACATTTTTAATATTCCTACACTAGTAATATTATTCCTTCCATCCTCTTCTTCTGCCATTTAGAATGAATTAGCATGCTAAATACCCAATATACTTCACCCAGTATTTATGTATTAGCAGAACTACTGTTTCCATTTCCCATTTTGTTTGGAAGAACTGAACCATCAGTAATATAGATGAAACATAGATGAAACAGTTCTAGTTTTTTACAGCATCTACATGATTCACATTAGATTATTATTGTCAATCATTTTCAAACCTTTCAATGATCACTTTCCATTCATGAAAAAAAAAAAAAAAAGAACTCAAATAGAATATAAATACACAATGAAACCTCATTTTTTTCCCCACAAATACCCATTATTTGAATGTTGAATCAAACGTTTCAATAATTGAATAAAATACTCTACAAAGTCCTGACAGAGCAGAGTTGCAATTAAGAAAACAAACAAACAACAAAAATCATGCAGTGCAGGCACTCCATTTATGCATATACTTAAAGTCTGTCCAAGCAGTCCTGTTATTCAGAAGGCATCACTGCATAGTAATTAATTTGGATTTCAGTGTCTGCAAAAGGAACGTTTCTTCTCATAACAGCTCTGAACCCAGCAGGTCTATACAACATCAGTGGACCATGGTTTTTAGTCTGATTAAACTTTTAAGCCCATACTGTGTGGGACTCACTAACGATATAAGACTTGTAAAAAGTATACACATGTAAAAGGAGAGTAGTGTGGTATGTTTGGAGGCAAACCAGCTTTCAAATGCAAAATGAAAGAATTTTATTTGTTGAACAGATTGTACTTTAAAAAATAATGTACATATACATCTTTAAATCAATTGCTAAAATGCTCTCTATATATAATTATGTTGTTTGGAGTGTTAAGCAATTATCACCAGTTCCACAGCTTTGCTACTATAACATGCCTAAAGCAAATACTCTGTGCTTATTAATATTGGAAAGAGCAAGTCATAAATTTATGAACTGAACATAAACATCTTTCAACCTGCCTGTAGTCTTGGGGCTTTTACTGGTCAAAACATTCCAGTCAGTCTGCCTATTTTATTTACCTTCCTCTGCTTCCCTAGTTTGTACAGAATTTCTACACGCAGTCATCTCTGCACTCAATGCTTTGTAAATTCATAAAAACTAGCAAGGAATGGAGGATGAGAAGGACACTGTTCATCCAGCATTGTACATCACTCTCAGTGATATGAGTGCAGCAGAAATTTTTTCTAGTTCTTTGAAAAAAAAAAAAAAAAAAACACATGATACAATTCACATTTTTGATGGCATCAGGCAACAAATTACCAGGAGGTAAATGAATGTTTCTGTAACATTAAAGAAATTGAATTTTTTGGAAACAGAGTATTAGACAATCTTCTCCAATCAAATACGGAGTAATATGCAAATGAATCAATACTAATGAAAAATCCTGGAGCATTAGTTTAGATGGATGCATCATACTCCTCCAGACGAAAGTGGTGACCACTTTTGAAGGAAATTACCTTTAATATATACTCTCATAGACCCAGTCTGTAAACTTTCTGAAATTTTGTGTAGTGTTTCCCACTGGATTACAGTTCAAAGTTGAAATCAAGTATTTCTTCTTTTGAAAAGCTGATATTTATTATAAACATCTGATGAAAAAGGAAGAAGAGAAGGAAGGTGAAACTTTCTTACACAAGCCTCCTAAAGATAAAACGCAATGATACTAAGAACAGAGAGGCTCTTCTGAGGATTCCTTCTGCTCCAAAGTCACTCCTTTACTAGAAATTCAAATAGAAAACCCATATTCTAGCCTGAATATAGAGAAGAGGGTGCAGGAATTTTCTATTAATATAATGAATAAGGATGCAAATGCTTAAATTAAGTAGAATCAATTACAGTGCAAACAGCTGTGTGCTGTCATACATATGAACTTCAGGGAACCTAAGGACTGCTTCACATCACCAGGTTTTTCAGTATGCCATTCAGAAGTTACTTTGGTTCACCTACATCTAAAGGAAATTCATTATACATGGAAAAACACCTACACCTGAAAAACTCATTTCTGGTAAGCACCTGGAGATTTATGGAAATCTCAATGATGAAGTCCTAGTTAAATATGTTGCCACAAAAGTAATGTCTCTTATTTATTTCCATGGAAACAACAACAGATACAAAGAGCACAATGACACTATATGATAGAGCAAATTCTCATCTACAGATCACTAGGTTTTCACCACTTACCACTATTACCTATGCATTTTCAGCAGTGATGAATAAGAGTCTGCATTCCACATCTGTAAAAAATCTGTACAACCATCTGAAATATGGCTAGTTTTTCCATGTTGCTGTTGCTAATGCTGAAACACTATCCATTGCCTCATCATGCTCATATCCACCATTTGGACCAAATAAATGTTTAGTAAGCAAAAATTACTGCCAATGAATGCTTTTTTTTTCCCCCTTCATACAGAAAAATTCAATGACAAATCTTTGCTTCATACACACTTCCATGTCAGAAGCCATTCTGTCAGACTGCCCCTCTGCCATCTATCACACAGCAACAACATGTAACAGTGTTTGCAGGAAGATTCAACCTATTCTGCTGTACCACCACCATCTGCCTCTGACATCATGGACCGGCATAATAAAAATAAGAGGCATGACTTTAGAATCAGCGCTCATACACTTAACACTGCACATATGAAAACCCTCCTAAAATTAAGACATGGATCAAGAATTTAACTTAATGACTGGAGCTAAGCCTGCTGTGCCGTGCACTTCCTAGAAGGCAACATACAATCTTGAGGGATTTCCAGATTACATGGTTTCTGGAGCCAACAATCCAATGTACAATTTGAAGTAAAAATAACTAATTTACTGAGAGCATAAACAGATTTATCATCTACGCTATTTTATGAATAGTGTAACCTGAGTGAATTAGATTGCATTTCAGATACAAAGCAAGAATGAACTGAAAGTAGATGTGAACGAACTGTAGTCAAATCAACAGTACATAGCAGTTCTTTGTGAAACATTAAGTCTGCTCTGCCAAACATAGTTTCAGCCACCTCTCTAGTCCACATGTGAATAAATACATTAAGTCACAAATACACAGTTGCTATATATTTCACCTGGCATGTGAATTGGAAAATAAAACCAGACTAGAAGTATTTATTCAATTCCATATCCTTCATTTACGGGACTGCTTCAAGTGAAAAGTGTAAATCTGCACTTCACTTTATAAATGCTATGTCAGTACTTTTAAACTGTTACACTTCGATCCTTATGAATTCTTTACACATCCATCATTCTCACTGTATCAAACAGGTATTTGCAGTATAACTTAAGGATTTAGTTATCCAATGGTGAATAAAAAGAGCTCAGGATTCAAAATTCAAAGAAAAATACTTGTATTAAATCTCAACCTTAGTCATACTTCAGATCAAAGGATATTAAAAAGAAAAATATCATGTACAGTTGTATATGTGGTTTGACCAATTTCACTTGGATTTTGTTTCCTCCTAAAAAATGTGCTAATCCTCTGTGACAAATTACTAGTCAAGACAGAAATTAGAAGGCAATAGAGAATCTGCAGATTCTCAAAGTGAAAAAGACAAAATAGAATCAAAGATGGTCTCTAATATTCTATAAAGGAAATCATTTTGAAGTCTGACTTTGGCTTTCCTAGAACAGGATGAATTCTTACAAATTAAAGTTGTATTGGGTCAAATCACTAAACTGACAACATCCTACCTAAACACCACAGGATATCTTTTAGAACTGCTCTTCATAACATAGAAGAAAGAGGTTTAGCTTTATATTTAAATGTGAAAGCATATGATTTGCTGGTAGAACAAACACTGAAAACAAACCCACAATACTAGAAGTCTAATACCTAAAATGCCTTTTTTTCCATAATGAAAACTTAATGTTCAGTCAAACATTTCTAGTCCAATGGTAGCCTATTCCCTCTCTACCAGTTAAATAGCTCCAATTCTTTATTATGTGAACATCTACAGAATTTACAGTGAAGTGGTTGTAAGAGTTGCAATGCAAACATAGCATATCTTCACAATCTCAGAAAGCTTATGCTGGCTTATGCTGGCAAAAAAATCTGCTCATTCAACTTCTTCAGTTGTCTGCTGTTAACTATCCACACAGTCTTTCTTACATTCTTTCAGCACAACCCACTTATTTTCTGAGCTTTCAGGAATCCACATACATACTGTCCCACACACAAGTGAATCACTGATGGGGGAAATAGTTCTCATCCTTCTTCAGAAACAAACAAACAAAAAACATAAGTAAAACAAACAAGGAGAATCCCAAATACCATGTCTGATATTAATCATTTGTTGGTTCTCCTATACACTACTGTTTTCAAAGGCAGGGTTTAAATAGCAACATTCATCAAAATAATCAGATTCTCTCTTCTGTTACCTCTTTTCAATACCCGATACAGTATCCAAGTGCTACATATCCAGGGGAAAACCTGAGACAGCACAAGGGTGCAACAGAGTAAAGGATATTTATTTGTTCTCAATCACCTGCTCTAAGAAACTATCAAAGTTAAGATACAATGCAACATTCTTAACATCCTGACCTAAAAATGTATGGGCAAGGAAAATGTAGGGAAAAGTGTAAGTACGTGTACAGAAGTTCAGTTTAAACTGAGGAGTATAACAGTACACTCCACAAAGCAGTCTATCCATATCTTTAATATCAACAAGGAACATGTATCTGGGGGGGGGGGGGGATATGATAAATTAGACTAATAGGTGTGACATTAAAGAGCTAGTTTAAGAAAGTTCAAAGAGAAAGCTAGGCAATTTCAATGGAATTTGAAAAAGCAGTAAAAGAAACCTCAAAACATGAAATGACTGAATATATTCAATAGATAAGGACAATTAATTAGTGGAAGTTTTCAAAGGATTTGCCATTTCTGCATCTGTCAGATGTGGAAGGGTCACAAGAGAGAAAGTAAATTTCTGAGAACATGCTAGGATGAAGGCAACTAGGATTTCCTGGCTTAAAAAGAAAATACTTAAAAACATGAAAAATATGAAGTGACTAAAACCACAACACAGTGAAACTGAAACATTAAGAAAATAAAAATACCAGGGGAACGTCTGCTTCCAAAAAGAAGCCAATTGCTCATTAAAAACAGATAAATATAATCTCTTGCTGAAGAGCTGCATTCTCAAATAAAGGCGTTTCCTTGAGAATGGAATTAAAAACTGGAAACATCTGTCACTGTAATTATTGGTTATTACCTGTATAACGATAGTGCCTGAGGCTCCAATTAAAGTTTGCTCATCATTATGCCAAATAGTTATAAATACATGATAATCTCACTCCAAAGACTTCGTGAAAGGAAGTAAATAAACAGAGGAAGAATTCTAAACTCTTTTATGCTTAGGGAATGAAGGAACAGAGGTAAAATGCCTGCTCCTGCTTGAAAAGCGGAGCCTAAATTCCTGAGGTGCTTCAGAAAATTCTACCTGGAATTGCAGATGAGAAAACACCATGTGGGGTGAAAATAAATTACTGAATCATTTCCCAGCCAATGGGATTACATTAATGCAGTGTCTGGATTTTCTATTCCACTGCTGAAAGAGATTGTAGAAGATTTCCTTGATGACCATGAGCTTGCTCTGAGGAGAGGGAAGCAGTCAGATTTCAAATTACTCAATGTGGGAGAGAACAATCAAAATAAGGATGCTGTTTGTGTTTTACAAGCATTCTAGGAGCACAAGAGTGCTATACAACTTTGAGAGAGGCTCCAAAACTACTGGAAATCTCATTTATGAGATAAATTTATCTTTGCTCATCACCTATCATGGTGGATGATTCTGCAGCATAACAGATAATGCAGAAGAGCTCCAGAGAACAAATTGAAATTATCCAGAAATTATTCACAGATACTTTCTGGATGCAAACACTGAAGCACCTTTCTGAGAAAAGGTCTCATCACTGCCAAATAAAAGATTTCTCCAGAAGTAGAAAAAAAAAAAAACAAACTTATTTTTTTCCTTAGAGATGGCAAAGCATTTTTAAAATATCTCTTCTCTCCAAGCAAAATCACTCTGGTACCATGAAGCATAAATCTCTTTTAAACTAAGACTAAACTCCTAACACATTGACTGGTGAAGTTAAAGAAAAAAAATTTAGAAAACCTCTATGTACTACACCTACTAATATGATCAGAGGCAGTTAGATACCATACATGTATAAGCATTTAGGTATAAATGCATATATTTCCTGCACTTTTATCAGGACATCTAAATTCTCAGATCCTCAAAAGGAACTGCACATAGTGAGGATGGGCCACAAATCTTTTTCTTCCTACTCTTTCCAGGCCTGTGAAGGATGTTCACGATTTCAAGATAGATGCCTTAGTAAAATGTGAAATTAATAGATATGGATGTCTAGAGGTGTTCCACTTCCTAAACAGGGAAGTCCACAGGATAAGAAACAAAGTCAAAGAAAGTGATGATCAGTGACACTGCCTCCTGTTTAAGTGTACAACTGCAACCCAATTAATGCGTTTATGTGAAAGTGATATTCACAGCCTGGGATCCCATCCACACTTAAAACTGGAAAATCAATTCGCTCTTTTCAGTGAAAGTCTGTCTGTCAAAGGCAGAGGAGGAAGAGGAAGAAATAGTAAAATAAATAAATAAAAAATACTAGAGATTACAAAGGTTTTTAAGGAAACCAAAGTCAATGCCCTCTTCTTTCAAACCGAGCTGAAATTCAAACTTCTCACCTCCTCAGGGAGTGCCTTTCTGTTACTTACCTCCATTACTTACCTACCGTTGGGGCTAAGCCTTGTGCTAAGACAAGTGTCAAACACAATAAATACAAAGCAGATTCTGTATGGTAACTGTGCAGGTGCATGCTCTCTAATCCCATTAAAAGCCCTTTGAGGCTGTAATCCTATTCTTTGAGGTAATCACTGAGGAAAAAACTGCATCTACTACTGTTCCAGTGTTTAAATTTCAGGCAAAAAGCAAAGGTTAGGAAAAGGCTAACAACATGGAGAAATGGAGCAAACAGTGGGAATACAATAGAACCATGGCAAAGCTTTCAAGAAATAGGAAAATAAGATATTCTTGCATGGAACAATACTCAATAACAAAGGGTTTTTTTTTATTATTATTTTTATTCTTTTTTTTACTTCTTTTAGTGGGAATATATATGCTGAGAGTTATTTATTGTTTAGGGTTTCAGTTGTTAATTAAAGCTGAAATAAAACCAAAAAATCTAACATCTTTCTGTAGAAAACTTAAACATTCACTAATAAGAAACTAAACATAGTGAATATATACACATACACACTTTGTATTATTTTTGTTTATAAATTATAAAAATTATATTATATACACATTTTTAATATATTTCAAATTAACATGCCTACTTTTATTAAAACACTTCTGTTAAAACTGCACACGACCTTCATAAGTTTGTGATCAAAACATTCATTTTTAGTGGATAAAGAATAAAGATACATTGCTGTTAAACACAGGAAAGCACAAACAGCTGTTCCAAAACAGAACATCCAAAGAAATATGAAGCTGAGAGGGAGGCCATGGACAGTAGCAAAAGTAATGAGAGAAAACCACCTCTATTAGTTTAAACATGTTATATTTTACTCTACAGCGTGAAGAGACAAATCTAACTGAGAAATTAAAGAAAAATATACTTTATAAAAATAAAAAAAATCCACAGAAAAACAACAGTTACAGTCAAAATATTAAACAAAAGCTGGATTTTTAGTTTCCAGGAAGAAACTTAAAATAAACGAACTATTTTGGTTATGGCTCACTAAAATATAATCATCAAAACTTTATTTTCTTAGTTACTAACCACTCAAATGTCAAGAAAATGTCAATTCCAGCAAAAAATCTTTAGAGGAAAAATTACTGAAGTCCACAATTAAGTTTCACCACAAAATGCTTAACAGCTGAAACTTTTTTTTCATTAATCTGCAAAGTAGGATGCTTGAGACCCCAAATCAAGTACTTTGCTCCCCTCAGGGGAATGTTTTGACTCCGTAATACTTATTTCATGACAAATATTTAATCAGGAAAAGATTTAATGAATAATTAAAATAAGGACAATAAGGAGTGGTTTGATTAATATGAATACCAGAGTTAATTGCAAGAAGAATTTTCACTTCTTGAATTGTGTTATTTTTTCTCTATTTCCTTGTTTTGTTTTCCAGCAGGTTAACAGTTGCAACTGTTCTGTTGAACAGAAACAATTATTTTTAACTTAGTTCTCATAGACAATTCCACCAAAATAGCAAACTAACATTTTAAAAGCATAGATAATACCTCTACAACAAAGCTGAGAAATGTTTGGAGAGGTGCCTGTAAAACAGTAATACTATCACCCCCTCAATTCTCACAGCGTTCATCCTGTAAAATTTTACCTCTATGAAATAGCAGTTTCAGTCCTATAAGGTATAGCTCTGTCTTGCAAAGAGAAACGTCCAAAGGCTGTATTATCTCATGGATTTGAAAAACCAGCACTCAGAGTGCACACTAGACCTCACATGCTGCTTCTACAGCACATGCATTTTCTTCCTCCAACACTTTTCCTATTCCAGTGTTTGATAGATAAGGGTTCCTATACGTAAAATCTATGGCTTATAGTCTGTGTCCAAAAGCTGTTGCAGTGCTACCTTGCAGATTGATGCCCTAAAAGATCTGCATAGCAGCTTCCCATCTCACACTGAGAGAACAAAGTCAACTAAGTTTTCCACAGCTTCTCTGACCTTCTCTGTCCATTCTTTCTGTGCAAACAATTCATCTTCTCCCATGCAGTTTGCAAGCAGAACTCTATTGAGCCAGTTGACTGGTGTCAGGGATTTCCCTTGCTAGCTACCCCTTTGCTCTTTCCACTGTGCTGTCACAGCAGAGAAATGACTGTGTAGCAGGCTAAGGCTGATATTTTGTTTGTGAAGGATACAAATTGGCCAGGAAAGGAAAACAGAAATAACAGTGTGCTTGTGTGTATGTTTAAATGAGGGGAAAAAACCTTGACTGTGCCACATCCAAAAGGACAATATAAGCTATTATTTTGTATCATGCAAGTTAAAGTTTAGCTATATAAAAATATCATGCCAGTGGATTACAAGCTTTGAAATAATTTTATATTTTTGTGAGTCCTGAGAAGCTTGAGTAAAAAAACTATTTTTAAAATAAAATTAGATAACTCAGTTTGCATGTATAAAAGCTGTTAGTGAAATATGCTGCATGAAGCAAGAATAGAAATTCAGAACAAATGCATTTGTTTCCTCTAATTTAAATGCTGAGAGCAAATCAGCTTAAAGAGTAGTAGACTGAAAGGTTCATGCTGCTATATTATTGGCTATCTTTCAATAAACTAGAAAGATGAGATGTTCTAAGGCATATATGCTCACTTTGTCGCCCACATGACAAATTCCACATCTTTATCCTTTCTGATGGTAAATAATATAGGCTAAGTATGTTCAGAATCTTCATAAAGTTCAGGTTATTATAAATACTTTCCTACGTAGTACAAAGATAATGAGCATTATCAACAAAAGATAAAGAATAAATTAGTTAGATCTGTTGCAAAGTTTACCTTCGTCTCAGTACTAAATAATTTGTGGCTTTCCTACGCTTTCTTTCCTATGAGTTAAACGCTAGGATGCTTGTTTAATGTGGTCAACCCAAAAAGGATAATCTTTTACTACAAATGCTTCATATTTATTTAGCCAACTGAACAACGAGAGAAGCTGAATTGTTTGGTTTTTTCCCCCCTTAAAGGACTGCTAGTCCAGAACAGTTCATAGGAAAAGTATATAAGGTAAATAATTAAATAGACACAGAACTCACAAGAATTCCATATTCTAGAAGAGGTATTTAATCCCATTTAAATTCGCACTGCTTTTCCCAGCTAATCCATATGAAAACATTAAAGTAACAAGAAAAGCTGGAAAATGTGATTCATTTTAAAAATAAAACCAATCAAATTTCTACTCTTTGAAAAGAAAAGCCGTTCAAGATGGTTAAACTAAAATCACCAGGAACATCGATACATAATCTGTAGGTTTTTAGGATTAACAAAGATTTAAGCCTCCAAAAGCTTCTTGAAAAATCCTTCCAAAGATAGGTCCATCCTATAAAACAATGCTTTCTGGAATATCTACAACAGAAGTCTAAAGCAGTAATTCTTAAGTTCTAGAGTATTAACAATGAAAATCCTTCTAAAATGTTCCCCATACCTTCCACTATCTTTTTCTAAAGCTAAAATTAGCATGCATAAACATACTACTCTAGACCTCTAAATTTGAAAATACATGCCTTCTTAATTTAGTCTGAGAGTAAACACTAAAAAATATTAGGCACCAAGTTTTAATGGTTCATAGCAGATAAAAGTCCAGCTATGACACTGCAGGCATGCACTGTCTGTGATTCCTATCACTCCATGCTCCAGTGCTGTATTGCACTTAATCTCTCTCATGCGTAGGATGAGAAGTGTGGGTGGCTGGAAGTGCAGCAGGTGAGGGGGGTCAGGATGGAAGAGCTGCAATCAGCACCAAGGGGCCAAAGGACAGCATTGTTCAGCAACAAAACAGACACAGTCAGACATAGGAGCCCATCAGTCAGCATCAGAAGAGTGAAGCATCACTATAGCAAGGTCCCACATGGCACATGACAAGAAAAACTAGCTGTCAACACTCACAAAGTTCAGGAGCCATGTGCTAATTATAATGACTAAGAAATGATTCACTATACATTAAGTTCTCCTGTTGATGCATGGGAATGGAAAACAGCAACAGAAAATGAACCCCCACGTGGACTCAGTATCTTCACCACTGACATTTTCAGGAGTTTGTAAAGTGATGTAAAATAACTCCCCCCCTCCCCCCCTTGAATATTACAGGGCTATTATTTTGATCTTATGTTCAAATTAGACAAGGCCTAGCAAGGGTCTGCCATTTAGTGAGACCTGGACAGACTGGAGAGTAGGGCAGGAAGGAACTAGATGAAATTTAACAAATGCAAGCGCAGACTCTTGCACCTAGTGAGGAATAATCACATGCACCAGTATAGGTTGGGGGATGAGCTGCTGGAGAGGAGCTCTGAGGACAGCAACCTGGGTGTCCTGGTGGATGACAAGTTGGTCAGGAGCCAGTGGTGTGCCCTAGTGGTCAAGAAGGCCAGCAGCATCCTAGGGTGCTTTAAGAAGAACGTGGCCAGAAAGTTGAGGGAGGTGATCCTCCCCTTCTACTCTGCCCTGGTGAGGTCTCACCTGGAGTACTATGTCCAGTTCCAGGTTCCCTGGTACAAAGAAGACAAGCATCCCATTGAAAGAGTCCAGCACAGGGCTACAAAGATGATAAAGGTGGTAGAACACCTCCCTTAGGAGGAAAGCCTGAGATACCTGGGTCTATTCAGCCTTAAAAGAAGGCTCAGAGGGGATCTGATCCACATTCAGAAGTATCTAAGGAACAATGAGCAAAGTGACAATGCCAGACTTTTCTCCGCAGTGTGCAGTGATAGGATGAGGGGAAATAGCCACAAACTGATGCATAGGAAGTTCTGCAAAAATAGGCATGGGAACTCCTTCACAGTGAGGGTGACAGAGCACTGGCACAGGCTGCACAGAGAGGTGGTGGAGTCTCCTTCTTTGGAGACATTCGAGGTCCACTTGAATGCCCACCTGTGCAACCTGGGTTAGGGAGCTGCTATGGTGGGCAGGGGGGTTAGACTTGATTTCTAGAGGTCCCTTCCAAATCCCATGATTCTGTGAAAGCATTTCATCAAGAAAGAGCATCAGAGCTGAAAACTCTGGACGTGCAAGTGTATGAACATAAAATGTGGCTGGAAAGAAAATGAAAATCCTAGGAAGCATATTTCAAAAATATTTCTATCATGAAGAAAATTGCAAATAAAATAAAACAGACAATAGTAAGTGCTAATTTCCTGCTTACAAGCAGCAGGATAGTTAAACATTTCTTTCAACAGAAATGCATTAAGGTGCCCTACACTCCACATCTGCCTGCATGCCCAGGCAGCATTCACATCACAGGCTTCACGATAAGCGTTTAAACATCATCTCTGTAACAGTTATGTCAAAGACAGTCACATCCACACAAACATCCATACTACCTAAGACATTTTGTAGATTTATCTGTATCCTACTCCATTTCCATGATCCAGTTTGCAGCAGTCCCACAAATGACTGCTTTGGGGAAAAACTGATGGATGGAGAACTCTAACTGCTGCAGCAACAAGTGATCCCAAATCAGGGGAGGGAGCAAATATTTTTTTCTTAACGCATTATGCTTTTTTTCACTGAGAATTTGGATAACTTATTTTTGAGAATGTATGCCTGTTAAATTATAACACTTTAAATCAGATATAATAAGGGAAAAGCCTATCCTTTATACTGGTCTTTGAAGTGTGGCATCAGGGGCTTGAAGAGATGTCCAATTCTGAAACCTCTTTATTAAAGCTTGCATTATAAATAATTGCTAGTTCAACCATTCAAAATAAGGTTTCAACTCCTGCAGAGTTAACCTTTGAAGGAAGGACCAGATCAATGTTCAGACCACTTTATTTCTCTGCTGTAAGTTAAGGAAAATTCCCTGGAGAAAGTACTGTGTACACAGCTGAGCAGGCTCTGGAAATCCTGCAGCATAGGTACCAAGGTGTGCAACTGCTCCTTCAGGCCATGACTCACCAGTCCCCAGACACTTACACAGTAGCCAGATCTTTATCACCTCATCTTGTCTAGCAGTCACAGGAACGCAGCCAGCACGGCTCAGCTTGTGCCACACACCAGATATAAGTAGCCTAGCACTAGCTATAACCTGGATCTACAGCCATACCAAGAATTGTGAACAAGCAGGAATAGAACATGAACAGAAATACAAGCTGACATACAAGTGAAACAAAAATGCCCAGTCTCTTTGCACAGGTTATATATCCACTGAAGTGTTAACAGCAACCTCAAATATAAACATTATATTAAACATAATACTAAACATAAGCCATATCATTAAGACTGACACACCTTGCATATAAAACGTTTCTGAAGCACATGAGCTTTTTCTTCAAGGTTTTGTTTTGTCAGATATACATTTCCAGTGTTTAGTCTATTAAAGAACCATAAATGAACAACTAGAATAACAGAGTATTTTAAATTGATAAAGAATTTTTATCCTTCCTATGCATTGCCTCTGTCCTTTTGTATTACTCACTAAGCAGTCCTTCTAGAAGATATTCAGTAAATGAGTATAATTATGTCACTTTCCTGAAAAGTACTTGTTCTTAGTATAAATATTAGCATACAATGTCTATTATGTCATCTTCCTCAATTACAACAGAAGTTAAGATGAAAAATCATTTGAAAAACAAAAACAAAGCCTAGCTACCAGTTACACACTGTCATTTCTCTCTCAAGACCTAGCAGCAAAGAAAGAAGTGTAAACTAACACAAGAAAGAAGTGTTAAAAAGTGTTAAAATGCCCTTCTGTCATGAAAGCCACAATATAATCAGAACAATTGCTTCACTTAAGACAACTTAGTTGTTTCCCAATATACTTATTTCCCGTATTTTTGATCTTTAAACATTAGAAGAAATGATTTTTTTCCACATATCTGTATAGACAGCCTTTCACGATGTGATTTACTTTAACACAAAGAAATGTAAGCTTAACTACAAATAAGCATAGGAAAAGCTATAAAATACAAAATCTAAGTTTTGAGTATAGACTGCCGTTCAGCATACTACGAATGCATAATAAACTCAATATAGTTTTATATGTTTACAGGTACTCTGATGAAATAATTCCCTCTTAAATACAAATACATTTGTTAAGTAGTCCCTGCGTAAATACAACTGCATCTAATTTTTAGTTTTCTATGTGGGGCTATTTCTAATTAAAATGAGAAATGCAAATCACTTATTTTTAATCTCTTTCCACTCTCTTTTCATCTTCAGAACTAGATCCAGCACACCTGTCTTTCATAGTAAATTAAAATAAGCAACTCACTGTCATACATCCATTTCTTTAAAATTCTATAAGGTATGGTGTTATTGTGTACTCAGTGAAATATTGCCCTCTTCTCAGGAATCACACCCATTCAAGGTTAATAAAAACCTTCCTGGAGGTAAACTAGATGTTTCAAAAAACCTTTTTTTCTTTTTCTTTTTTTTTTTAAATAAGCATGTCATGGCCTCAGATTTTGCCTGTCAGTTACACATTCTGCCTGTTATTTTCTAATTCAGGCTACACTGATTTACTGCCACAAACAGATTACAGATCTCCAGAAACACTGGAGATACACAATGGCAACTCCTTGAAAATTCCTTGAAAACCACTACTGCCTCTTAAACCAAATGCTAGAGTAGGCATGTTCCACCCATTACTAGCAGACTACTCAGAACCACTGAACACTGGTGCGTTATTAAACTCATCTAGACTGAAACCAAGGCATGGGACACAGTGCAATACTGATTCAAATTATTTGTAATAATTTAACTTGCTTAGATACAGTGGCTAAGCACAGTCCTGAGAACAGCAAGAAAATATACAGCCAAGCTTTCTGTTTTGATATAAAAGTTTGAGAATAAGTTTCAGGACTACCAATAAAACATTGTTTGCTCATTTGCAACTCCATTTTCACATGATGTAAATACATACCTGAGAACTTTCAGATAGCATTTCTAGAGCTGTAATTAAAAATTTGATCATGCTTCTTCACCAGGCTTTTATAAGCCCTCTCTTATCAAAGAGAAATATTCCTCAGTTCACAGTCACACCTTTTTTGCGTTAACACCTTTTGAAAATACATACATTTGTGAACAACTATTTTGAAGGATGAAGCACAGAGGGTAAAACTTCATCAAAAATCTCTCCTGAACACCTTGAGAACTAAGAGTTGCAACCACTGTCATCAAACCAACCTGATGTGTTAGCTTCAGAAAAACAGTCAAACATTCCACTAGTTTTACATGCTGTTTCTCTTTTTCTTGCGCTCTTCACATAAGCTTTAATATAAAGCATTAAAATTTTGTTACTTCCTATGCATTAACTACATATTTAATGAGGATTGCTCTGAAAGTAATGCTTCCTATTCAGATAGCAAAAGAAGGCACTGACAGTACTTGCTAGTAGGATACAGACCCTCCAGAAAAACAGCAGATAAAAAAAGAACATAAACTAGCTCACCCCTTCCAAAGTCCAGCAACAGCTCAAGAAGAGTACAATCACCACCCAGACAGAGACGTAGCACCGTTGGCTGCTAACCCTTAAATGAGGGTGAAGAGGGGTGGATCCTGGCTCCACCCTTTCTGGTCACTCAGGTGTATTGGTTGCACCTGAGCTCCCTGGGTTAGCCCCACCTTCTCATCTGGTGTTCAGTCATTGGTTCAGGTTATAGCTTGATATTTGCACTACACCACATAGAGTACAGTTAGTAGACTAAGCAATTGTGTAATGTTATAAGGATGCCATCTTGGTGCAGTGATATTCATAACACTGCGTTCCCTGAATATATAACAAACCTCCTTCAGTATGTATTTAGACACCTTCCTACTTCTTGCCAGTTAAGAGTGCAATTAAGTAGTTCACTAACATCAGCTACAGGTGGCAGATGGAAGGTTGCAAAGAGCTAAAAGTCATTAATGAAACAATGAGATTTTTCCAGAGATAAAGCTGATTTTTTTTGTTTGTTTGTCTACTTCATAAATTAGTCTGAGTTCAGCCTCTTTACAATACATGGTACACAGCAGTATATCAGTTATCCACTGAATAAAAACATCTTGCTTGGAATGCAGCAGAAAATAACTTAAATAGTCATCCTTATTTTTATGGCATCTTTCAAAAGACAATTACCCTTCAAAATCTTGTTCCAGTTCATTACAACTTCTACCAGACTTTTTCTGAAAGCTCCGATATAATTCAAAGAGTATTTGCAACACAGATTTTTTCTGTGTAAGAGGATGCAAGTCTAATATATCAGAGAAGTCATATATATAACAGTACAACGGAAAAGGAAAAAAAATTTTCATCATCAGTATTGAAATATATTGATACACTGGCTCCACTAACAACCTTTTTGAACAGAAGAGAGATTTTGAAGATATGGAAACAAATCAGTGATGCTTTTAGAGCTAAAAATATTCCTTTTTGTATGTATTTTGCTTTGAATTTCTAACAAAACATTTTAAAAGTTAAAAAAAAAAAAGGAAAAATATTTGTATAAGAAAAACATGTAGCATGCTTATAACTTCTTTACTGTTATTTATTTATTTATTTATTTTTGAGGCATCTCATTACCTGAAGAGAGTTTCTGATATGAGAAAAGGTGACAGTGACTTGCCAGGCAACATCTTTGCAAACATTTTTCAAGGTTGCTGATCTAATTTTCTCACAGCTCCTAAAACATCTGTCACAAGTGATTAAAAAGTGTAGGAATTCATAATGCTCTGTTTGAGAAAAAATAATTAAACATGTTACAATAAAATGAGAATTACCTGAACTTGATGAGAGCTTCTCTGATGCTTAAAAATGTTAGGGTCATTTTTCGTATTTTCCTTTTACACAGCTTTCAAGTTTTCAACTATAAATTCTGATCCAATTGGAATAGAAATATGAAATGCAGTGATGAAGCATTACTGTGGTAGCTCTGACCTCTGAGAAAGCAAGCCTTGGCAATTTCATTAACCTCTATGTTCTTGTGAGTTTTAGATCCCACATATAGTGATGTAGATAGTTTGGATAATCATCATGTTATCACAATATTTGAATGGAAATTCCAACCACTTTGAAGATTTCTTTTCACAACATGTGGAATAAGATAAAATATTTTTCATTCTGCAAGGTAAATCAAAGTTAGAGTTAATATATACTGGGGTGTAACCCAGGAGCAGCATGGCACTAGAAACCTGTTAGCTCACTCCCCACCAAATGGGTAAGGGAGTAAACTGGAGACAAAATAGAACTTGTGGGTTGAGAAAAAAAAAAAAAAACATTTACTAAGACAGAAAATGGAAAATGGAAACAAAAATGCAGTTATAACAATATTACATAACCATGGTGCAATTACTCACCACTTGCCAACCAGTACACAACTAACAATACAACTGCCATTGACCTACAGCCCACTAGCAATCCAGCATCTCACCACCTGCTTACTGATACCCTGTCAATCCCCCAGCAGCAGCCAACCCTAGCCAACTATCCACAGTACTAAGCTCTTTTGAGTGGTGTCACTAATAACTCCCATCATCATTCAGACACTGTCCTGGCTCCTCCCTGCCCCTTGCCACCGTGGCAAGTATCTCTGCCTCACCCAGCAGCCTGGCCTAGCCGAGTTGGCTCCCATCACTCAGCAATAATCAAAACATCAGAGTACTATTAAAACTGTCTCATCTGAAACCAGGGCTATTCAATATCTGAGTGGCTGAATATGCATGGTTTTCTGTTATTTACAATTTTTTCCCCATTACTTTACCCTTTTCAGAAACAGTATGTATTTATGCAACTGCAAAAGCAGCTTTATGAACAAATGTTCAAAACTCAGGAGGAAAAGGCTGTGGGATATTTGATCAGTGCAGTTCTGAAGATTTGCACTGAACTTATGTTTGTGCACAATATATAAACATATTCAACCTTCTTTTCAGTCAGGGTGGGTGGGTATCAGACGCAAGAGTGAATTCTGAGTCACTGTCCTTCTCTCAAAGTTAGGGATTGCAAAATCCAGTTTACTGCTGTATTGACTCCCAGATTTTATTTTTTTTATGATGCGTAATCATTTCATTTTACAAGTGAATACAACAGACTGTTCTTCAGAATATTTCTCATGTTCAGACCAAAACATTTTATTCTTATATATATCTACAGAGGAAGCAATCCAATCTGTATGGATGAGGATTTTATGACCTCCATGTGTTGTTTGGAGTGGGATTCTTGCAAGAAGCACTACTTGTGTATTGGATCTTTCTAGAGTAGAATTGTAAGTAGGATCAGTACTGTTCTGCTTTCAAGACCAGGAGGCAGAATGTGTTCTCAAAACAAAACAAAAACAAACAAAAAACACAATATAAGATTGAGTAAAGAGTTTCTTTGCTTTGCTCTTTTTTAATTTTTTTTTTTCCACAGATAAAATATCCAAGTGACGCTAAGAGCAAGAATATTCATGTCAAATGCAATTACAGAAGAGTTGCAGAACAAACTGCATTATGAGAAAGAGTGTATTTACCAAGTGCAAGGCATGTCAAGTATTTCACTGTCAAGATAGATATACACTGTCATGAGAAATGTCTTTTTTTTTTTTTTGTATTAGAAGTATGGGAAATAAGTCTGAGAACATCTTTTTTGTGGACTCCCATAACACTTTAAGTCTAGTACAGCTCTGAGCTGCACTAGTTTGATTTGCATTAGATTAAAACCATATGAATTTTTAAGTTGTTATTACATTTATTTAAAACTCATGAAACCTGTATGAGAGCCCTATTACCTTTCTCTCTCTTATTTGATTTCCTTTCTCTTTCCATTTTCTGTCCCTATCCACCCATGCTTCAGACTGCTAGCTTTCCATTCCCTAGCTTCAGTATTCTGAAGCCCAATAGACCTTTTCATCTTCCTCTCATACCAAACTTTCTGAATTTCTAATTTACTTCCCAAGAAATTAAAAAACCTCATATTACTTTTGACAGATCTTCATTATTGACTCCCAGAGAGTGTACAATCCAACTGCTATGCTAGCTCCACACCAGGACTGAGAATTTTAACTAGTTGCTTCAATGAAATCCTATCAACTTTATAGTTCACCTTGAGCAGAATAACCCATCTCTTCCTTGAACTGGTAGAAACTGGACTAGAATTATTTCCAGAATTTCATGAAGTTGCATCTAATAATGTAACTCTGCCTGATAGGAAATCAAGTGCTATTCATTTATGAATTCATTTTTCTAATGTCTGAGTATTGAAGAAGTTTGCTGAGAACATAGTGGAAATAATTGCTTTTGTATATATTTCTCTCTGTTAATTTATGTTTTCAGATGCAACAGATTACACATTTCAACTGATTTTTAATTCTTGCAGTGGAAAAATTGAAAAATAATGAAACTGATACTCTGAAGATAGGATTAGAAAAGAGCCAAGAGAGTAGTGGCTACCCAAGAATTAACCAACTAACGAGTAGAACCCAGACCACATATATATCTTCAATTCTCAGCAACTCTGAAGCAAGAAATTAATCTGTAGTTTGCTCCCTCAATTTTCCCTACTCTGCATTCGATACTTTATAATTCTTAATCTGAATTCAAGAGATACTTGCAGCACTTAAATCATTAATCCATCCTTCCCACCTGCATTAATACTACTGCCCTCATACTTTCCTACTCTGTAGACTTGCAGGTAAATATTTAATATCAATGTCACTAGCAGCCAAGCTCCAATGGATTTAGTGCCAGACTACTTTCAGGACATGCATTAAATTAGTTTTAAACTTATTGCTACAAAGTACATAGAAATTTTAAGGGAATATAAGCAAATATTAGCCTAGTTTAATAATGTTTTATGCACTACCTCTGATTTTGGACCCATCTGTTTATTCTCGTTTGTATTAACAAGATCCATACTAGGGTCTTCCTGTATAGCGTACAATCTCCTTTCATTTATTTATTTATTTATTTATTTTGAATGGGCGGAGAATTGGAGGAATATCTTGTAATTCCAGTGACTTGCTCTATGACAGTCTTGACTACACTGTCATTAATCCTCTACATAGACATAGTCAGTATAGAGGAAAAAAATAAACCAACTATTTTATGAATACTAATCAAACACATAATACACTTTGGAGTTAATAGGACTTCTGTTTGTCCTTTAAGCAACTTCACTGAGGTAAATACTAAGATACATACTATGTTACAGAAAGGTGCTGGAACTTTGCAGAGGGAGGAGAGAAACAAACAGTGGGCATTAACAAATGACAAAATATGCTCATTTTTGAAAACCCTCAGACAAGTGTTTTCATATATCTGCAATGGAATGAAAAGTTCAGAAATAATTACAAAACTGAGCTTATAATACTGCTGAAAGACACTTGAGATGGAACTGCTAGAAAGAGTTACAAGAAATCTATTTTACAACAGTGTAGAATATTTAAACAAATGATGCTCATGCCATGTGATACAGAAAAATTCTCTCCTGTTTCTAAAAAAAAAAAAAACGAAGCAGCAGATAACAGAATAATAAGCTGCTGTTCATTGTCTGGAATTATTATTTTAGTATTCTTGTGCACTGGGGGATTCAATTATTATCAAAGAATGAGAAAGAAATAATCTCAGTCTACTCAGATTTGAAAATGGTCAGATTTACTACTGACATATGCTAAATGACAGTTTCCAACTCTGGAATGCAATAGTACAGTACATATGTATAATGATAATAATAATTTAATCTAAACACAATTGTACTTTAATGCTTGTTTAGTTGAGAATGAAATTAAAAACATTGCATTGCTAAAATGAAAGAAACTAAAAAAATAGTCAAATTGTTATTCTCATAGAACCAAATGTTCAGAACAAATGGAAGCAAGCCTTTTAAAGGAGAAGCTCTGGAATGGTGAATGAGGGAAGGACCTTAAAACTTCTTCTGTAGCAAAATGTTCTACTTATAATTATCCAGATATTTCCCAGATGAAAAGTAGACATTTTTGTTAATAATGAGTACATATTTGGTCAAGTCAAGTCAAAACATCATTGTCAGTGCCATTACATGTGGTAATCAGAGAAAGTGGATCTGCAGGACTGGCACTGAAGAGCTTTCTTCAAGATGCCAAACCATTAGTCAAGTTTTTATTTTTAAAAGAGTTTCCATCTCGGATGTGAAAGTTTTCCTGCATTTCTCTTTCAGGTCATGCCGCTCATTCGTTATCCTAGATGGACTGAAGAAACTTAACTATCTTTCACATGACTTGGTGAAGAAGCGCAACCATTCCCATCTTGTCTGTTATCCGATGATATGTACATAATCCTGATTTTGCAACCTTTGAGTCCCTGGGAATAAATATAACAACTACTCCTTTTGTTGTTAAACTAAACTGAATTCATCTTGGCTAGATTCATCTCTGGAACAAACCCTATCCTGAAGCAACAGAACTATTGCCTTCTCAGAGGAGACACAGACCAAAGGGGTGAAAATGGATTTCAATTTTTTCAACAAACTTCATTTGGTGTCTTCTCACTATACAAGTTATATGCACTTTGGCATATCTCTTTTTCCTAGCAATAATCTGTAATGCTGAAATGAAGCAAAAAAAAAAAAAAAAAAAAAAAAAAAATCTGACTTCTTATGAAGTTTTGCAAGTTGTGGTACAATGACATTTGTTTGCAAATCAGGAAAAACTTAAAAAGCCAAACCAATATAGTGTAAAAAATTGTAAGTCAGAGAAGAAAAGGCCCACCATCTAAAAATCTCTTTGAAGTCTTTTAACATTCTTCCTGAGCTTAATACATTAAATAAAGAGTTTTTTGTTCTTTTTCACAGCAAATGTCAACTATTGAAAATATTATCTCAGGAAGAAATTGACCTCGATGAGCCATCCTATTCTAATGTATCAAAACCTGTTAACTTCTATCTATCATCGGCAGTAGTCAGGGATGTAATTACAACACTGCCTTTAAGTACCCCATTTTATCCCATTCCCTGTATTTTTTTCCATTGTCGAAGTTTCTATTCTGCTACACTGAATTTCCAGTCATATCTTCTACACTGTAGCATCACTTTCCCTGATGACAAGTTCTAAGTAATGAAAAGATTCAAGTGGAAATTATGGTTTCATGGGGGTTTTAGAAGTGGGAAAAGATTACGTGCTTTGTCATTCTGAAAAACCTTAAGGGAAAATTATTTGAAAAATGACAAGTAGATTGTTTAAGCATAGCTAGTTATTTCTTCATTAGTTTATTAGATTATTGAATTTATTTGTTCATGGTCAACATATTAGAAAGTGAGACTCTGCTGATCCAGTGCTGGGAACCCTGTTAATAAATTAGCTTTGTCATCAGTATCTATAAATACTACTTATTCTCATCTTTTGCTGTTGTTGTTGATTTTACTAACAGTTCAGGCACATCCTTATGCTTCTATCTGGTTTCATTAGGTTTGTTGTTTTTATTTTCAACCAGCAGTGTTCACAGAGCAATTTACTTGCAATTAGCCAAGTTTAAATTTAACTTCTATTGTAACAGAAATCTACTAGCAGTTCAAACTATAAGTTATATCAAGGCAATGTCTTTATGTGCCTTTCTCTAAACTGTTAACAATTTTCACAACTATTATATACTTCCGACTATTATTAACAACAACAAAAAAAAAGGCAGATACCAAAGGGTCAGTGTATATCTAGCTGATAATATATCAAAAAGGCATAGTGTGTGCATGAAATACTGTTGTAGTTGTTATTGTTATTTTTTTAATAAAAAAAAAAAAAACAGACTAACCAGAAAGCTTTATAATTTGATCAGTATCATAGTCATTTATCACTTACAGTAAAACTTACTGCAAGTAAATATGTCATAGGTTATTGAGATTGTTCTCAACTAATATGTAGTTGAGACTACAGTTTACACAGAAGTACAGAAAGATATCATTAAATACTCCATCTTTTGTCTTCTGTTGGATGAAACACATAATTGTTAGAGAAAATGCAAGTTTCATAATGGGTATTTTTGTAAATTTTATATAAATTGTCAAGGTGTATCCAATAATAAAAGAATGCAGAGTTCATTCTTAATGTCAATCATTTCACCAAATATTAAAATGCACATGATATATCAAACAGAACTAGTAAATATAGTGTATACGTATAATAGTATGGATTGTCATATCTGTTGAACATCGTCCTCCAGCTTGCTCTATGCTACCCTTGACATCAAGCTCTAAAGCAACCAGTATGATGGGGTTACCATTACAATACCAGGAGAATATTTTTGTTTTGCATGCTTGAAACACAGGCTGGTAATTCCCTTTCTCCCCTTTTTCTTTCTTCTACTACTGACTTGTTTTAGATAGCAGAGCCATCTTCATAATCCCAATTTGTGCACATATCTGAAAGTTGCTTTCTTCATAAATGTCCTATATCCCACTCACATAAAGGAAGCTCTTGTTCAGAGTTTACTATTCCACATTTTCAGTTTACGTTTCTTCAAACTGACTTAGTTATTTTGCTGTATACTGAAAGGCATATAAGACTAGAGAATCTTAGTCTACTTTCTCATGACCCATTATGATGATAATCCTTATCTTCAAGTATCTTGTTATCGGAACTCTGGATCTTACGGTTTTAAATGTATTCCTTTTTTTTTTTTCCTCTGCACAAGGAAGAAATCAGAATTACTGACAACATTAAAGATGTGAGCAAACACATCTTTAAAAAGCAGGCGTATCTCCTGTTTTGTTCTGTTTGTTCATTAATAATTTTGAGTATATTATATTTCCTTACTTTTGTTCCTTCATCCTGCATCTGCCAGTGAGCACAGAAACACTCCATCTAAATGATGGTACAGAGCTCAATCAGCCTTTCATCTGGTGCAGCATATTATGCACTATCACATGTACAGCAAAAACACAAATTATTGTTAGCTATGTAAAATAACTGGGATCACTAAGAAACAGTACCATGAATAAATTCTTGGAGATTATAGGAAATCCTTCACTGATTACGTGAAAGGAAAGCTAAGCACCTCATGGAGAAGTCTTTCCGCAGAAAAATTGTTTACCGTGCTGAATATTTAAAAAAATAGTTTGATAAAATTTTAACCAGGGAAAACTTTACTCCACAATTTTATCCAAAAACCCATGACAAAGAACATGGATCAACAGTACAACAGAGGATATGAAAAAAAGCTATTTGTTATTGCATTTATTAAGCACATTATCCCAAAGATTCCACAAATTAAGACTTTATAGACTGATGCAAGTGAAGAAGTAAACAGCAAGATTTTGAGTTTTAAAGGAGTCAAATATCTTCTGTGCATCTTACTTCTGCTATGCAAATAACAACCTCATCAGTATTTACTCGTGGTTACAGAAAGAAATTAAAAAAAGGCAGGAACAGGTAAAGAATGGTATGTGAAACTTGGAAATGTATAAAAATATGTAACATTTTTTAAATTATAATTATTCATTTTTATTGTGGTATAGAATACCACTGTGCCATAACTGAGTGACCCTATGCAGATTCAGAGTATCAGTTACCCATGAATTTTTTTTTAAAGGAATTTTCTGGAAAAATGAACATAACATTAAACTGATCTTAGAACCTGGTTTGTGCTGTCAAGGCAGTCGACCTGATTTACAGAAGTGCTAAGAATAGCCAGTTACATATAACCATTTCCAAACTTGGTTATTGTATTTATTTTTCTAAATTTTTACCTTTAATATTTTAGAAACCATAGTTAGATATCTGAAATGAGCTATGAGAACTGTTCCAGATTTCTAGCTACTGTATTATCATTATTTGTGATACCAGGATGCTGAGAAGAAATCTAATTCTACAGCCCTAGCAATATGATTTACTTATTTACTTTCATTTTGAGAGCACTTATTATTTGTAAACCCTTCTTTTTAGAAAAATAAAACTGAACTTCTCATTGCAAACTCTTTTCTAACAATGACCTTGTATTTTTCATGCAACACTATGTCACTTTTTGCTGTATTTCTATAACTTGGAAAAAAAAAAAAAAAGCATGTGAGATTTATGAAGAATTGGGTTAGTTTTTAATCAAGATTATACTTCGGGTTTGGAAAATCCTACTGATATTTGTCATTTATAAGTTTTACTAGTTTTACTATAGTTTTTCAATTTTACAAATAGTTCTTAACTATTTATAGAAATAACAGGCTGGAAATGCATTTCTGATTAGCCTGACAGGATACTCTGGCTGAATGATGACTCCCTGCATGCTTCTGTTTTCAAATCTACTTATTAAATTTAAAAAGTAACTATTCAAATTTTTATGTCTTTTAATAGTGATTACACTCAATGTTTTTACTCAGAGTACTGCTCAGTACTTAATTAAATTCTTCATGAACTAAACAAAGTACGTATAAACAAAAATAATGTTGAAAATAAATTGCAATTCAGTGAAGCAGAGAACTGAATTTGCTTGCTATCCTTCGAAATACGGTGACCCACACTGTGTGATATTACATTTTAATCGCTCTGAAAATCAACATATATTTGTTTTTCACTGGCTAAATATCATAAAAATAGATTCCTGTTAAATTTAATTATACTGTTAATTATACTGTTAATTCCATAAAATTTCGCTGCTCACTCTAATCATGTCTCAATCCCTACATTTGTAAAAGAAAATAAAAGTTTACCTGATCTTTCTAAATGTGGATGAAGAGTGATAATTTTAATTATTATAATAAAAGTTCGCTTAAAGGGTAGGTGAGTTATGGTTTCTGGAGTCTAGAGAAAAAAATTGACATTTACTGGCCTACTTAACTGTTGTTACTGTGAATGCTTAAATATTTTGAAATGTCTTTTCCCAGCATTGCTGAATATGGAGCAGCAGCTTCTTATTTGCTGTTTACCAGTATTGCTAGGAAAATCTACATATTTACTATTCCATATCCTTCACGCACATTTCAGATTTGATGTTGTGTTCTGCTAAACCTCTAGAAATCAGCTGTCTACTCCTTTCTCTTTTCCATCAGACTGATCACCTGCTCTCTTACAGAAGCTCAGCGCTAATCTTATTGTGATGAAGTCCAGGAGAGGGTACAGTGCAATTGCCTGCCATTTTTAACATCATAAGGAATAGTTGCTAGTAAAAGGCAATTCTCCCGAGTAGTCACAGTGAAGTGCTGATTAAGAAGAGGCACAGATTCCGATATCGGCCAGAATATGACCACCCAGATAAAGACGTTTAACACAGAAAAATGACCAAATTCAGATGGAAAACATGATATGAATCATATCTTAACACAGCACTGCAAATATTATATAAAAATATGTTATATAGAAATATATAGAAATATCAGGTATAAATGTTGCACTTCTGGAAAACTGCTGACACAGCTACAAAATTCAGGATGACATACCTGAACAAGCTCTCCCCAGAGTGTGGTCAGAGGTGTGTTGTCATGTTGCAAACTGGCTGAGCATGCAAAATTGTTTTTAGAGTTTTTAATCCTTTTAGTAAGTTAGGTAAAATGCAGACATTTATTAGAAAATGTGCTGCATACCACCACTAAATTGTTATCTGCCATCTCTGAATTCCATTGCTTGGAGTTTTTCTAAACCTTGGCCTTTACATTTTAATATATGCTGTTACTAAGCCTTCATGCTTGTAACATTTTGATGTAGCTGAAGGTACTTAAAACCATAATGTCTGACTTTCATTACTTCATCAATCACCAGGAGTCAAGGCCCAGTGGGCAGCCTTCTAACCCAGAAGCTGAACTGTGATGAAGGACACATGGCTGCTGCTCCTTATGTGTTGAGTCTTAATTTTTTTCATAGTGGAATTAAGGTGCTTTTGTTATTCTTGTACCTGGCCACCTTTATCACAGAATAGAAGAAAGCCATGAAAAGGAAAGAACTGAGAAAAAAAAACCAAAAAACTATCAGCATGGTTTTCTACAAGGAATTCAATTAGGAAACTTTCTTTTAGCGTTCACAGTGTAGTGTAAATTCAATTATATTATGATGGGCTATTCTGAATGGTGCTGAGGGCACACATTTTCTCTGTCCGTAAATTTCAAAGTTTCACTGGCAATGACATTTAGCACTGGTTAAGGTTTTCCTGTTTCCCAGCTTAAAAATTTAATTTATCTCTCCCTAAAAATACACCTAATTATATATCCTGTGGACACTGATAATAAATTCTGACAACAGGGAAAGACGTAACTACTTTTAATATGGATTATCCAAATTATTTTGTTATTTAACTAGGTATTAGGAAGACATTAATTTCATCCTACTGTATTATTAGTTAGGTAATACTAAGAAGTAAAACTGTGAAGGGGAAGTGATTGATAGAGTGATCAGTACAGGAAGGAACTTCCTTTCATGTTCTTTCAAGGAAACACTCAGTGTTCTCATACTATTTGTTTGCTGCTTTATGTATTGTAGCGTCTAAACCACCTTTCAGATGTTAATCACTGAAATCATCATTGCCATGTGAAACTTCCACAAAAACAAGCAAAAGCATTACTGCAAGCATAACTATAAATTAACAATTTGATGGCTATTACCGTTCTTTCCATTTGTCTTTTTATGCATTGTACTCTGAGAAATGAACATCAAAAAGAAAAGCAGACACTACTTGGCATATAAACCATAAATACATACTAGAATATATTAGCTCATTTCCTGTTCCAAAGGAAAATGGAAAATTATTCCTGTTTTGTACATTACACACGTTTTTTATAGCAGTATTGCTGGTAAAATAATACACCTTTAGCAACTGCTCAGAAGCACAGATTGTCATCCTGAGGCTGAAAGTGCTTTAGAAAGGCAGGCAAGCATTTGTTTCCATTTTGAATACAAATGAGCAAAGACCAAATGTATTCAGCAGTCTGTACAAAGTCGTATGATTCAGTTACAGACTCTGGGACTGTGACTCCTAAACATAAACTTATTCATTAGCTTGTGGATTTCTTGTCAATGTCTTCAACGTCTAAAATATTCATCATTTCCCTACTAGTCTACTTTTTCATCTTTTGTGCTGTAATCCTATCAATTTTCATTATCCTAGCGTGAGACCATGTCAACTTTAAGATTAAACTCTCAAATATGTCATTATGAAGTAGTTCTTGCTGATCTTAGCCCTTTCCTTTTTCTGCTCCTTTAAGATGAAAGCCTTTTACAAATATATGCTTACAACTGATCACTCTTCTCATTTCTGTGGGTGTTATTCACATTTTGCTCTCCTCTGTGTTGTTATCTGTTGAGAAATTTTTTTCAGAGATGGCTAATTCTCAATCTGACCTCAAATTTATTCAAAGCCTGGAAAACTTTCCATATGCAACATATAATAAGTTAGATCTGAGAGGTGTATTATTTCTAATACTATCATGTGTATATGTATTATTTCTAATAGTTAGAGCCATTTCTGCAGGGACTTTTAAAAATATGAATATGATCTGAAGTTTCAACTTCATGTCATTTCTTCCTTTAAAAGAAGCAGTGAGAAATGATAGTGCCCTCACACGCTGATGTCTAAAGGCAACAAAAGCTGAGAAGACCACAAAAATCTGAATTAAAATTTTTAGGAAAAATGAGACATGAAAGAGGGTAGCTGTTAATAAAATGTCTGTTTCTGTTGCTGTATGTGTTTAAAAAAAAAAAAAAGGATAGACAATAGCAGAAAGTGTTTTAAAGAAAAAAAAGAGAAAAAAAAAGGAAATGACTTTTTTATTTAAAAAATAATGAACTAAATTTATTTTTAATTAAATTTCTGATAATTCTCGTCATCAACAGAAAACCATTAGTATAATGAAATAGGTTTTCAGTGATTTTTTAGAAAGAGTCCCAATATGATGATTGAGTATATTAATTATGATTAAAACAGATACAAATTTTCACAATCAAGACATTAGCACTGACTAGAAGAAGATTCTTTCCTTTTTATTTTTTTTTTTCCTTTTAATAGTTTTCAGAAAATATATTACATTGCCTGCCTACGTATTTTGGCTTCTGTTGAAATGCTTGGCTCAGCCTTTGATTTTACGGACATGTACATCAGAAGCAACAATGTTTATAAGATGGTGACAGTTGTAAAATTGACTGTGCTAACAGCTGTTAGTCATGATAACTCCTGCACATTCAGAACCATTTAGATGTATTCCTTACTTAATGTTTATCACTTACATGCCATATTGCCTGTGCAAACAGTCTTAGCTATGAATTTTCAAAGTACTAAAATGTGTTCTATGATTACATTTTCAAAGTACCCTCTAGGTGGTTGAGTTTAATGCAAACGTACCCCAAAACTGGACAAAAACTGAAGTGAAATTTTTAGGAAGATTCTAGAGAGAAACCTGGTTACTTGTGAAAAAGGAGAACTCCAAAAATCAGCACAACAAAAAAAGTCAAAAAATGATAAAAACAGAATGTTGAGAACAGAAGCATGCCAACCCTGGTTACTTCATTTATTTCCATAATAGAAAATCATTAATTAGTATATAGTAAAAAACTTATTAGCTGCTGGTATTACTGGAGCAATGCGTCCTGCCATGATGTACAACTGAGATTACATTTGGGCTAATTATTTCTATACAGCTCACATTTTGGAGTTAATAGAAATCATTTTCTATTGACAATCACAGAGTCACATTAGATTAGGCACACTGTTGAGATGTTCTTGCATAAGTATATTTGTGTGGCTTGCTCTCTACTGTTCCTAATGCGCTGCAATTAAAAGCCCATGAACTCTGGTGTTAAACTTTGCAGATCAGAAAGAGAACATCAACAAACAAGTCAACTGCATACTAAAGAACAA
Organism: Callipepla californica brunnescens; assembly: GCA_023055505.1. Taxonomy (NCBI): domain Eukaryota; kingdom Metazoa; phylum Chordata; class Aves; order Galliformes; family Odontophoridae; genus Callipepla; species Callipepla californica. The sequence goes on from JALIRH010000088.1 coordinate 121,062, forward strand.
AGACAAGGAGGAGCTGACCCATTTGATGTGCCCCCATTATTCTTTCCTGTTTGAATTTTCACCCTAGGAGTTTCTGTTACCCGCTGTTGAGAGCCTCTGTCCTGCTGAATGGGCTCTAACTAATCCATGGTTTCTACAAGTATGAAAGGTAGTATAAAAACATTAACAGACAGGGAAGGGTTGTTCTGTGATAGAGTAGGAATGTAGGAGCAGAAAACAGAAACTGGTATCACACTCAGTGCAAGAATCCCTGGATTCATTGGAGGAAAGGGATGCCATCCTGAAGGACAAGAGGTTCAAGAGGTGGGCCTATGTGAAAAATATGCAGTTCAGCAAGCTTAACTGCAAGGTCCTGATTCTGGGTCAGGTCAATCCTAAACCTGAATAGAATCTTGGTGACACATGGATAGGGAACAACGCTGAGGAGAAGGGCTTGAGAGTATTACTGGCTGAAAAACAATACAAGCTAATAATGTGCATTTGCAGCAAAGAAAGCAAACTGTATACTGGGCTGAACCAAAAGAAATGTAGCTAACAGGTAAAGGAAGGTGATTCTGCCTCTGTACTCTGATTTCAAGAGGCTGCGCCTGGAGCACTGCAAGCAGATCTGGGGTCCCTAGTACAGGAAAGATATGGAGATGTTGGAATGGAGCCAGAGGAAGACCATGGGAATGATCAGAAGGCTGGAGTACCTCTCCTGAGAAAAGGCTAAGAAAGTTGGGGCTATTTAGCCTGGAGAAGGCTTCAGGGAGATTTATAGTGGTCTTCCATAATTTAAAGTGGGCCTGCAGAAAACATGGGAAGCATAGAGATAGGACAAGTAGGTAACAGTTTTAAATTAAAAGAGATTAGATATAAGAAAGAAATTCTTTACTCAGAGGGTGGTGAGGCACTGGAACAGTTTACACTGAGAAGCTGAGGATGCCCCCTCCTTGGAACTGTTCAAGGCCAGGCTGGATAGAGGTTTAAGAATTCTTACCAGTTAGAAGGTGTCCCTGCCCATGGCAGTGGGAGTGGAACTAGGTGATCTCTAGGGTCCTTTTCAACACAATTTCATAATTATATGATTAAAAAAAAACAAAAACGTAGAAAAGCATTCAAAGGTAATGATATATTGATGTGGAGAAAGCTGGAGTCTAAAGAGAAATCATGAATTTAATTCCTTTAAAGCAAAGACACTGAAAACAATCTCATTCAAAACTAGAAATAATTACCTTTGTATAGACATTTTTCCTAATTGTGTGATCCTCTACAAGACAGACTAACAACAACAACAAACCATACACAACAATGCATCACCAAAAACCATAAAAATATAAGAAGGACTTAATGACAGTCCTATCCTTGTGTTTGGGGCATAATTATCAAGTTTAACAATAGTTATCAGTTTTTAATAATAAGTGCTCTCAGTCACTACTTTTAAAATTAATTTGGTGCTTTCCAATGATGAAACCAAAGCAGGGAAAAGGAGGAATACCACTGGTAACTTCCACTCAGTCAACTGCTCCAGCAAATCGAAGAAGGAATTCCAAACAGAAATAAAATGTACGTCAAATCTTGACATTGTTATTGTATAAGATTTGGGACTATATACTTTACATCATTTTCTTGAAGGAGCATTCCTAAGTTTTACAGTATTTTATAATAATAATCGCAAACTTGAAATGCACTTAATACAATGAAAGAATGAGGCTGAAATAAGGCTAGAGACAACATCTCTGTCTTAACTGTATTCTAGTATATTTAATAAAAATAAATAAATAAAAAGGGTAAGCACATAAATCAGTGTGGTAAAGAAAACAAGGAGACTTCTATGTGCTGCTAACATTCAGCTAGTCACTAGCAGCAAAAGTGAAAGAGTGAATTTGTCTGAACTTTCTCTCCTATTACACAACTCACTAGGTACATGTCATCACAACAGAAAGATAATATATCTCCCATTTCTGTTTGGTAGATTCATTCAGCTCGAAAAGGCAATAAAAAGACCAGTCCACTCTTCATGTGTCACTGCCAGTGCCATGTGTCATTGTTACTGCCATGTGTCATCTGCTTAATTTACACACTAACACTAAAGTGTGCTAGATACTAGAACACTTTGTTATATAGGATGACTTATGCATATGTCACCCAATATAAAAACACATAGGTTTGTGTTGATTAAGGTTCCTTAATATGAATTTAAGGCTCTACTCCATGGTAATATCTGAACCATTCACATTCTCCTTTCTATTGCTCGGTACTGTTAGAAAATTTGGGTTCATATTTTGCCTTAAAGAGTAATGCAATTACCAGATGTAACTGCACGTACAGATTCTCTTACTTTCTACCTCTAAACCAGTAAACTGTTTATACTCAGTCCAGCAATTCCAACTAGAAAGCATAGTCCTGTACACTAAACACTTTAGAAAGCTAGTCCTCACCTAAAGACTCGACATCGTCTTCAAAAGTGGTGGTTGCATTCCATATTTCAGGCAAGTAACAATCACTTCTTGCAGTTCGAGTCTGCCCTGCTTCATCCTCTAAGTGATACTGCCTCAGCATTTTAACTTAGAAAAAGGTCAAAACTCAAATTTCCTGTTATAAAGAAGTAGTAACTTAATCATCTAAGGAAACCTATGCTTGAAGTGTAGAGAATAGGAGTGAAACACAAAATTTTTCCCAGAATCTCTTTCAGAGGGTACCAAATTCCGCTAAACTTGTATTTTATTGAAAAATCGAGGATTTTACTGATTAACAAGAAATTCTTGAAGTCTCTTGCAGTCCTACCTAAACACAGAATTGCCCTAGTATTAATGTTTTCCAACTTAACAGTTTTGAATGAAATTAGTTCTCCAAATTTAGATCTGTTAGAGATCCAAATACTATGGTAATATTATAGACAAAGATTACAAATGACAGAATTTGCTTCCAGTTCATTTAAAGTGCAGTAAAACCCACTAAAAGGTGAGGGAGATACTAACTGGCACACTATAAGTCAGATCGTATTGATGATTTTCTTTAGAAAGAGAAGACTTTCTCTCCTTAAAATCATAGCTTGCTATGAACAAACATAACCTTAGAAAATATTGAAAAGGTAAATAAAAAAGCATGCTTTCCGAAACTAATTACACTGCTCTGTATGGGGAACATCACACACCTCTTTCTGTTATAGCCATCTTTAACGTGTTTGACACTAACCAGAAGTAATGGTTTTGCTAATACTGAATAAATTTAACCCAGGCTTGTATGGAGGTAATCTTGTCACATATTTTCAGACACAATTGTTCTATCTTTTTAATCAATTGCCACATATTTAACCATGATATAAGCTTTATTTTGCGGAATCTAACATCTAAAAATAAATAAATAAAATACACTTTACAAATTATTCCTAAGAGTGTCCAGAGAATGTCTCTGGCAAATCACACTGGACGTATTAGTTTGCTGTGCTAGAGTGCCTGGGCTGAAAATTGTAATTACAGTGACCTTAATCCACTTCTCACATTCGCATGAGCAGCTTAAATTTGAAATGATTTAATCTCCCCTTAGCAACTACTTTTTTGGCTTTTCAAATAAGTCACTGGAAATTCTGCAATGCAGGGTCTCAAACACACCAAGAGTAGATAGATGGCCATGGTACACAGCATACGTTCACTCCTCACAGATCATGAACAAATCAAGTTGTCTTTAAGGAAAAAGAAGAAAGCAAATCCTTGTGCCTGAAGCACTGTATTCAAAATACTGAACAACCAGAAGAAATAATAATAACAATAATATTTTTAAAATATATTATGTAAATCACTTTTTGCCATTTAGATGTATAACATGTGAAATAAATCCAAAAGAGTAACAATGGCTTGTGAAAACTGAATTTTTAAAAGTGATCTCTGTATTTCCTGAGGGTAACTAATATCCTGCAGATCAAAACCACCTTGGAAACTATCTTTAAAAACTCACCCACCCTGTTTATGTATATCTACATCAAAATGTCCTAGTGTGTAGGTCTAAATAATTGCTTTTAAAAGTTAAACAGAGTCATGCTTACATACTCACAAGTGATTTAATTGATAGGAATGTTATTATCTATATATTACCAGCTATATATGTAGGTTCCTCCAAAATTAATTCCTCCTATTTATTTCCATGGAAACTACAATAGATATAGAGATCACAATACCCCTATTTGATAGAGCAAATTCTCAGCTGCACAGTTTTTTTCAACATAGTCACCACCATTACCTACACACTTTTACCAGGAATGAACAAGAGCCTGCATGCCACTCATACAAATCTGCACCAGAGGAAGTGACCCACCGTTTCACAGCTACTGTTATATTGCCTCCGTTAGGAAAATGTTGCCCTAGCAATTTATCTTTCATCAGCCTGAACAGATGGAAGTCAGAAGGCATCAAATCTAGACTATACAGTGTGTGTGATAGGGCAGCCCAATCAAGACTGACAATGTGCTCCACAGTCTTTAAAACAGCATGAGGTCTAGAGTTATCATGTAGCTAGGGAAATGTTACATTCTCTGGCCTCACTCTGGAAGTTTGAGCCTTCAGCTTAGTCAGCATTATGATGTAATGGTCAGAGTTGATGATTTGTCTGGATTCCAGGAGATCCATAAGGATCACGCCTTTGCTGTTTCCTTAAAGATGTGTACGGTGCTCTTTCTATTCCTGTGTGAGCACTGGTGGAACCACCTGGCACAAATTTTGTGATATTCCAAGGCTGCCACCAGTGTTTCCAGCACATTTAAGCTGATATTCAACTCCATACACAATTCCTTTGTTGTAATCCTCCAATTTGCATGGATGAACAGATTGAGATGCTCTTCATTTCATGGTGTGGTGGGTTTGCATGTACATTTGGAGCGTGGCTTGTCATTCATTTCCCTGTCACCACTGCTGAAGCACACTACTCGCCACCTCATTTTGCTCACTCCCACTGCTTTGTCTCCATACCAAATGTCAGTGAATGTCAATGGGTTCCATTTTTTCCACATAGAGGAATTGAATGATATACATTTTCTTCACATGCACTTCCATGTCTGAGCCAATTTGTCAGACTGCCCCTCTGCTATCATCTGTTACATAACAACAAAATATAATGGAATATTGGTGGGAAGCTTCAACCTCTACTGCCAGCATCTGCCTGTGACATCACGAGCCAACATAATAAAATAGGAGGCATTACTTTCATAACACCCCTCCTATAACTGTTTTTAAAGCCTCAATATCCTATGCATTCAATCCTAGAGGAGCAACATTTTCTCCTGTATACCACAGAAATAAAATTCATCAGTATTTACAATTTCCATCAGAAATTTCATCTCTGGCCACAGTGACACTTAAAATAAAAAGAGGCAGGAATTTTAAATATTTCATACAGAGTTCAATTATACACTCAAAACTCTTAAGTATTACTGGAGCAAAACACAAGCATTTACTATGAAAAAAATCCATTAGAAAATTTTTAAAAGATTTGCAGTTATTATCAAGAAATATAAATCTCACAGCAGGAACTTTTCAAAAGAAGTTTCCACTAAAACCTCTGTCCATCTTTTTTACAGGCTTTCTCTTGTTTTTGATATGTAAGTTATTGTGGCAAAAGAAAACAAGGGTAACAGACTTTTGATTTGTTGGCAAGGTCTCCTGTACAAATGACCTTCAACATTTTCATTGCTGCCCCATTTACTTCCACAGAGTTAATTCTATAATACAGTAATTAAAAATGAAATTGGCTTATCTAGTTCTAGTCTGCCATAGAGAAGCAGCTGTTAATTTTGCAGTCAGTATTTTATAATAAAATAAACATAGTACACGTGTAATATATACTCATTGCCACTCTTTCATGTGTGGCAAACACAAGTCATTTCTATTTTGCTGCGTCCCTCTTCAACTTCCTAACAAAACATATCTACGACAAGCCATAGCACTGCCAAAAATGTAGATGGAGGGAAAGGTTGTTTCAGAAAAAGTATTAAAGGACAGTTATTCGAACAAGTACCAGACAGTAAAGAGATAACTCAGAACACTGGAAACGCGTGACAGCAATTAACATTTGAAATAAAATGAAAAACTGAATTTCCACATATTTAAAGCTACTGAGGTTTTGAATATATTTCATCCAGCATTTTAAATAAAAAATATTCAGTCTTATAAAAGTATCAAAACAGAAATCAACATAACCGTTCATATCAAATCACAAAAATAATTTGAATTAGGTACTTTCCACCAGGTTTTTTGTTTGATTACTTTTTTAATGAGTAGCCAGCCATCTCTGGAGGTATTTCAGGAACAACACACTCTAACTAAAGATATTTTCATGCTTTGCTGGTTAGGATAAAAATAAAAAAAAAAAAAAAAAAAAAGAGAGAGAGAGGGGAAGGGAAGGGAACAAGAAAAAACACCCTCCTCCAGTAGTGGAGATCATGGTTCAGATGTTATGGACAAGTTTATTCCAAAGTAAACTGGAAAAAAAAAAAAAGAAAAAAAGCACTCATTAGATTCTTCATAATACCTGAACAACTAAACTTATACCAAGTTCCATTGTTTAATTTCGTAGATCCTTGAAGAGGTGAGATATGAAAGAAAAGATGCATTATAGGAACTCTGACTACTTTAAATGCTTAAAAAAAGGGGTTCTGTTTAGATTTGTGCATCAGTGTGAGTAGAGAAAATTAGGTACATTAACTGTATATATTCCAAACCAAAAGAACACCTCAGTTCATCACATATTGGGAAACATTATCAGAAATATCCATTGTAAAATCATGAGTTTAATTGCAGAAATTACATACATCTTTACTTTCTTCTTTGTTATCAAAAATGGAAAAAATATGAGTATAAAATACATTAATGCAGATATAACATAATTAGACATATAGTATTTATATAGGAGTACCAAAAATAACATAATCTGTGCTATCCTCACACAATAAACATGCTTCGTGATCTCATTTTAAAATGCAGCCATTGTGATAATTCTACTAATTTTAAGTCTAGAGGCTGCCCTGCTTAAATTATGTAAATTACCAACCTAAAGCAATTACTTCATCTTATTTTCATCACATCATTAATTCTCTACAGGTTAAACAAATTTGGATTCATATTTGCAACGTCCACATTGCATCAGCACCTCTTCCAGTGTTTTGTTTTAAGACAAATTAATTAAGACTAAGTGCTATTATAATTGGACTAAAATATGCATTTTTGAGAAGGAAAAGACACCCTGATATTGTTAAAGATTTATAATACACCACGAAAGATACTAATATACATTATTTCATTTTTAAATAATTACATTCAAGCTGACATCATCTTCATGAAAAATACACATGGAAAAACATCCAAAGCCATACGATCACATCAGAAATGACTCCTAGTCTTATATGCTCCTAGTCTTTGAATGCTCATTTGGGATTCATTGTTTGCTTATTACTTAATATACAAATTCAAGGATAAACACTATTTTTCCTGCAATCTAATCTGTATGTTTGAAATGCTGACAATTCATATTACAAGAGAGAAGTACATAGGAAGAAATGAGATCAGAAATGCAAGAGCAACAGAATGGGCTCTGGATTATAAATCTCTATGAGAACTGAATCTAAACTAGAACTGTTTATGCATCATCCATTTAAAGACCTGATAGAACACTCCTCCTCTCATTCTGCTCTTAACCATGTCACTTCATTTATCCATATTATCTTTACCTCCTCAGATGTACCTTCTGAACTACTTATATGTAGACATTTTAGGTTGCTTTTGTCAAAATGAGGTTAAAAACCAGATTATACTGTCATTATTAATACAGTTGGTTTTGCCTACATGGGATTATAGAGTGCTGTAAATTTTGACAGTGAAACAGTGACAAGACATTCTGGGTGGACTGAAGTCTACAATCCTTTCAACTAGTATGGAGGATGTCTGTTTTTGGTGGAGAGAACACTGAACCAAAATTAAAGAACACACATAATTCAGAGCAGAAGGTACTGTCATCATAACTTCTAGAGAAATGTAAAAGGGCACAATCTCTTCTTCCTCTCAGCACTTCAGTGCAGCCCAAGGATGAGTGCCATTGAAATAAGGAAAGAACAACACACTGGAAAAGCAACCTACATATGAAATGGATGTGATCTTATCTAAAACTTACTCATATCTTTCATAAAATGTGAATAAATGAATGATATCATATGACTACAGAAAGAAGTTGCACCACACACTCTAATATGCATCTTCATTCCTCCTTTCTTTGCCTTTCCCTCAGCATATAAAACATACATTTTAATTCTTAAACTGTCATTTGCTTTAAAATATCGTAGAAGACTGCTTTCAACTCACACAACTTTTTATTTTTCTCATGCACAATTATCATTGCCCATTTTAGCTGCACTAGTACTTCCAAGATACTGTTTAAAATATGGATTTCAGAGATAATAACCTTTCTGGATTTCTAAAAATAAGCAAGGTTTTCTTTGCTGAACTGAGTTCATGAAAGCATTATTTCTGACTATAATGAGATTCCTTTATTACCATACAGTTTAGAGCAAAGATGTATTTCAAATTCTAAGTCCTACCTAATATATTTGGTTACTGTCATGACAGCTGGCTTGTTTTAGGATCTTGCATCTCCTCCAATAGCAGTTTTTGATCCTTGTATCAAGCAAAAGAACAATTCCAGAGAGAGAAGACAGTTTACATTTCTGCTATCTGTCTGCCTAAATATGACATAATTCTCAGGTTACTAAGTGGAAGTAGAAAATACATATTTTATGATCAAGTGTGAAAATAAACTAAATAAGACTGCAGGAATCCTCCAAAATCTACTTAATTCCTAGAAAGTGTCATATTGTGTCTCTGAGAAGAAATAAATGAAGGAATCTTGTAGTTACCTAAGGGAATTACCAAAACAAGACAATAGATATTCTTACTGTTGGCCTGAAGTACCACTGAATGCTCAATACATCATGGTATCACAGATGTTTATATTCATTTAAATCATCCTTCAAATACAGTTTATAACAAACATTTCGTACTGCAAATAATCACATACCTAACAACAACAACAATAATACATAACTACCACTTCCTTAAACTTTGTGTCACTTCACATAGGTAAGCCTTCATTACAGAAACAATGCCTTTGGCCAGAAATGATGATGAGATTCATCCTGATATACCAACACACTGAATAACTAAAGGCAAAATAGCACCACAGAAAATCTTTGTCTTTGCAGTCCCATAATACTAGGTTACTGAGAAAAAAGTTGAAATAAAAAATATAATCTAAGCAAGAGATACAATTGTCCTCTCTTCCTATCATTTTTAATCCTATTTTTACCACTTTGTAAGCTGCAAGGCCAGAGAGTGAAAGCAATTTGGAATGCATTCTTCTGCTGAAAATGAGAAGCATTATAAAATTTTATACATCCAGTCACTGAACATGACAACACACTAGTCCCAGGACCATCAGAGTGTCAATTTAAAATATTCACATGATAGAAGGACTGTATCCCATCATGCCTTCCATAACTACTCAAACCATATGCTTGAGAGTTTAAAGAAACACTGGGGCTTGTGTGTCATAAAAACATGCAACATTCATACATTCAGAAATTCATATATTTGATACAAAATAAAAAAAATCAGGAAGAAATCTTATTAGAGCTTCCTTTAATTAAATAATTATTTTCCTCAGATTTTTGAGAAATTCTCGGCTGGAATCTGATCACGCTTAACCCAATTCAAATCCAGCAGGACTAGAAACAGTAAAATGATTTAAAAATATGTATAATAAAGCTGAAAAATATCTTATTTCAATTTTTGTAATAACAGTGAGAATTATTATACAATTAAATTTAAAATAAAATCTTGAGATTTAAGATTAATCATCTGGAATTAAAATTTGGCTGCATTTATCTCTAGAAAAGCATGTGCGTATTTCCAAGACCAACGTCACTTTGTAGTATCTCCCCATATTTTATTACAAAATTCTTAAAGGACTGTAATATAGAAATATGTATTTATTTTTCTTCACGTTCCAGGAGTTGCTACATTTCAATTACACAGATATTTTATTTCCTTTTAAATTATTTGCAAATTTTAATATCTACAACTTAAATATTCTGTTTTAGATTGAACACAAAGCATGCAAGAAGAGATTCAACAAGGCAAAGAAAATAGGAAATGTCACAAAGCAAAATGTTTCTTGGGATTACGTTTGTAGTGACATTTCTGCGTCTAAAATTAGTGACACATATTCAATGGAATTTTCTAAAGTACTGAATTCAAGTGCTACTTATTTCTGAAATTTCACCAGTTGCATATGTACCTAAAATGAAGAACAAGTTCTAAAATTATCTTTAGAATTCTGCCACTTGACTCCTTTTTCAGAAAAAAATACTTTTAATACTACAAAGTTGAGCTGATGAAATAAAGAAGCTTGAGAATACACCCAAAGTACATACTCCTCTGCAAGTTAGCTGAGGTATAAGGATTTTTTGTTTTTGAGGATTTTTTAGGAATGTTTTGAGATTTTTTTGTGATTTTTCACTAGTTATTGCTAGGTGTTTTTAAACAGAAATCTTACTGAAAAACTATGAACTTTGGATAAGAAATAATTAATAAAATATGATTTCAGCAGTCTCTTCAGTTACTTTTTATTGGCATAACTGGCTTATCACAGAAAATACTTTCAGAACCAAGATCTAGAGTTTCTAAAAAAATGTCCTTAATAACAATGTTAATAAACCCACCGAATACTCTTTCTGCTAATGTAACTCCAAAACTAGCAGAAAGAAAATAAATGTATGTAGTTTCCTTGTGAAGTTAATGTCAAAAGTGCAATCAAATTAAAAAGTAGAATGCAGGTGGAACATAAAAACTCTCTCTTCAACCACCCACTGATCAAGTAATTACTCTATAATTGTTGTTATTATCGTCGTTGGGTGGCTTTTTTTTTTTTTTTTTTTTTATAAAATAGAAAGCCTTAAACTTCAGATGATTATTAAAATCTTACCTTTACAAGCCCTTTAACAGAGTAGAGACAGATGTTACATTTCAGATCAACATTTTATTACCCATTAGCTTATAAATTTCTGTCAGTCCATCCAGCTTCATGAATTACAGAGGAGAAGGGGAGTCTAAGATATTTAAAATTTTCCTTAGGAAATGAAATTATTTTGGAGAAGAAAAAAAAAAACTATTGTAATTGAAATGGAAGTATATTTTTCAAAGCAATGGCATAAGAGAATTAATTAAGAAAATATAATAAATATTAAACTGGGTTCTCTTCCCATTCACATTAATTCATAGCTGTAAAATCCAATCATCTTTCATAGATTTTTTTTTCCCAATTTACCATTGTTATAAGAAGTGTGGCTATTATCAATAAGGTACTTAAGTTCAGTCAGCTTTGAAACACAAGAGAATGAGATACTGAATGAAACCAAAAAGACAGACAAAATTGTCACCAATGGAGGAAAGCAGGTATTTACCTTGTTCTCAGGGAGCTCACTATGATACATCCTTGCAGCTAGGAGGTAGATACATTAAAAAAAACTAAATCATAGTATCTGTCTAGATAAAATTCAAAGCTCCCGAAACAAAACGAAAAGCCCTGTTTCATTTTTTTTAGTCACCACTGAATAAGCTGAAGAAATGCATTCATTCAAGATTATACTTCTCTAACTTGTTTCCACTGGTATGATAGAATTATTAATAATAACTATTACTATACTATATTAATATTATTTATTTTACTATCCATATATTATAATTACAATATACATGTAAAAACAGCTTTTAACTAGAACATATCCTAGTGCTGCTTAGTTGATCTGAAAGGGATGGAGAGAGGTGTTTAAACAGGAGTAGTCCACCAAACTGATAAAGGAGATCTATACCCTGAGAGGGATCACAACTGAAAAACACAAGCTGTGGATTAAATCAAGAAAACTATGAATGGAAAGGTTTACTAGTTGTTAGTTATTTAATGAAACACCTTTTGTTTTCTCAGAACAGAAGGTAGTTTCAAGTAGATAGCAGAAAGCACTAGCCCCAAAATTCAAATCCTAGTCTTTACAGCACATATAAGTTGTCAGGACTATGTCATTAAGAAATTCTATTGCTTTGCTGCATATTCTCCTATCCAGAGAACAAATACAGTAGACAGGGAACTGGAGAAAAAGGTGTTAGACTCTTCCCCCCTGTGACCAGAGATATAACAGATGAGAACAATACGGAGCTGTACCAGAGGAGGTTCAGACTGGATATTCGAAAAAATCCCTTTACTATGATGGTGGTCAAACACTGGAACAGACTTCCTAGAGAGGTAGCTGTTGCCCTGTGCCTTTCAGCTTTCAAGATACATTTGGCCAACAGGCTCATTAATATACTTTTGGTCAGCCCTGAATAGTCCAGGCAGTTGGAGTAGATGATCTCTGAAGGACTCTGCAAACTGAGCTGTTCTCTTCAGCCTTATTCTATTCTATTCAGAACCTGATACCTGGGAGTGCTATATCTTCCACATCAACTTAGACAACATATAGAGGGAAATTCCCATTTTCAGTGCAAAAGAACATTCAAACAAAAGCACAAAGATGCAAATAATTTGAACAGTTGTAAATAATATAGGGATTTGATGTGCTTATTTATGCTCTCATTTAAAGGTTTCAAACTACACAGGATGGTAAGCTTCATGAACTTGTATGAATGTGCCTCAGCTGAATCCTGTAAAAATATAAGATGTGCAACTGCAGCAGAACTTTGTGTTATGGTGAGGATTATCAGGAAGGTAATTACATACTCTCTAAAGCAATGTCATGCAGATGACTAGCTCCTTCTTCAGAACCTGTTCTCAGAAAACATTTTGAATATGGTAAGGAAAGCTTCCATAAATTAGAGGTAAATAATTGCTACTCACATTTCCACAGAAATCCCGCTGTAGAATGTCTCATTTTATTCTGGCTTCTTGCCTGTCTTAGTTGCCTTAAATCTAAAACAGAGATAACACTAGCTTCCCCAGGTGGATGAAGGAAAAATATGGTGATAGGTAGGTAGTTAACATTCTTGAAATGCAATCTATAATTTAAAATATTCTAAGACAAATGGAAAGAACTTGAATAAGCTTCCAACTGTCATGGAATAATCTCATTATTAGGATGCTTAAAAGTCTTTAACCCACAGTTGAATGTGTTTGTTTACACTCTAGACAGTAGGATACATAGCAACACTGGAAAATTTGATAAGAACACCAGCCTTCTAAATTAGAAAAGTCCAGAGAAACCAAACATTACTGTGCAATTTGTCAGCACAGTGTCACAGCCTGAAACTGTGCAAGACAAGTCACGCTGGGAAAGTTTGCATAAGTCTGATACATTTTTGAGTTTTAAATTAATTGTATCTGCTCAGGCAAAAGTCTTGACATGTCATTGCAAGTGAGCACACTGAAAACATTAATAATACTGAAATAGCTATAATTGAAATAACATCAAAATGGTAAGGAGGGTGAAGAGGTGGACAGAAAATAATGGAAAATATTTTGCTGGAGGAATATTAATAATATTTTCCTATATATTATTATGTGTAGTTCCAGATGCTCTGACTCAAACTGAAATACTGCAGAAGTCAAGAGAGCTGCAGATGGATCTTGAAAATAGCCATCCCTGTTCACAAGAAATCATGCCTACTTTTAGTGTTGAGAGGACAGTGACTTTGTCTACAGTTACACTGTAAGAGCCAGTCAAGAAAATTTCTGCATTGTTTACCTCCAACAGAAATCCACAAGGGTCATAAATCCACCTTTTCAGTGCTATAGATCTGACCTTGGCATCACTTAAACCCAAGCATAATAATATTACCATTCTTTGCCACCCTTTTGCCTCTAGGAGCATGAAGCCTTCAATCTTTCTAATCACACAGTTCAGAACTGACAGCAGCCATGTTTGCCCTTCACTACAACTGTGATTCTCTGCTAGTCTTTAAAGTCAATCATTTTCTGTTTCTCACTGATCATATTGATTTCTTGACTTCATGAAAGCAATCCTGTTCTTTTTGATTCTTTGGAAGAATGCCATGATAGAAAGAATTTAAACAGTGACAGACTTTGGATCTGGGAGTGGGATGGAATATAAAGCGTAAATGTAATGGCAGAGCTTGTTACACAAAGGAAAGCTTAACAAACCCCTATTGTATTTTGGAAGTGGCAGGGACAGCAGGTTATGTCTGCAAGGCTATCACAAGCAGACACTTTTCTCCCTTCTTCCCTCCGCATTCTGACACCTGCAACTTGTTTGATCATACCACCTTCTTCAGTTAATGCAAATGTCCCCAGAACTCCTGCTGTTTAGCTTGTTTCCTACATCCTGCTTATGAGTGGTTGTCTCCCAGAAAATATGCCTTTTTTTTTTCTGTTTCTGCAAAGCTGGAGAATAAATAGGCTCATAACTATCTCAAAATAGTTTCCCCTTCTTTCATTTTTCAAAATCTTTAAGATGTTTTGAGCTTCCTTGTTTATTTAAAAATTTATCCTCAGAATATTTGGCAAGAGCATATCCTCATCACAATATTGTCTACCCTTGTTTGTGCAAGGGGAAATCAACTGCTTAATCAGCCAAGAAGTTGTTTGCTCTTCAGAGAGGAAGCCAAACTTTTTTCTAGTAGTTGATACTTTGGAAAAATAAAAATCTGAGTGTAGCAACTGGTTCAAAGAACATTGCACTCCTTGTTTGATTTGAAGTACAAAAGAATTTTAACTCTCGTGTTTAAAATATTCTATGGGGAAAGCAAAATGTTAGGTTCAAACAGTATAAACAAATTTCATGGTATTCTAGAGAAGAGAAAAAGACCAGAAAATGGAGGGAAAAGTCAAATCCAAGTATAATTCTAACTATGTCTTTGTGTTTTTGAAGGCAACTTCTGCTGTGATAGCACTGTGAAAATAAACCACAGCAGAAAACAAGTAGCAGGAAGAGTTGCATTGAGTTAATCTACAGAATGGTTTCAAAAGAGATGCCAGATAGGCTGAGGCAGTGCAGACCTCACAGCTTGACCCAAGTGACTTCACTGAATCAACAGGTGAAAACAAATGGGAACAAATGCTCATGTGTATTAGAAAAGCAGTTGCCTAGGTCATTCTCTAACTGCAGACATCTCCTGCAACCGATATTTGTCCATCTGCATAAAATGCTCTGAGATTTTTACCTAATAGTCATATGAATTGTGAAATTCTATTAGAGTGCTAACCTCTAAAATGCAAGATGACTTCCAAAAGTAACCAGAAAGAATTTAAATCACAAGACATCTACAGTTTATCCATTATGATCTTATCCTGCCCACAGAAAGATTTTATTCATTCTTAAAACACTCAAATTGTGTCTTATTGCAGCTAAGAATTCACATATGTATAAATGTGAATTCCATGCTTGCAACCCCAAAGGACAGCAGTAACCATCAGAAGAGGGGTGGACTGCACAATGAGGAAGAAATTGTTCCCCTCTTCTCTACCCATGTGAGGGCCCACAGTACCACATTCAGCTCTGGGGCTCCCAGCACAGGAAGGATGTGAAGGTGTTGAATAGAGTCCAATGGAGGGTTGCAAAGATGATCAGAGGGCTGGGGGATCTCCCCTATGACAAAAGGCTTAGGGAGCTGGGCTTGTGTAGTATGGAGAAGGCTGCCAGGACACTTCCAGCCTTCCAGAATTTAAAGAGAGCCAATAAGCAGAAGGAAAACTGAATTTTTTACAGTTTGATAGCGATAGAACAAGGGGGAGTGGCTTTAAACTAAAGGAGGGAAGCTTTAGGTGAGACATTAGGAGAAAACTCTTCACTCAGATGGCAGTAGGGCACTGGCACAGGCTGCCCAGAGAAGCTGTTGGTCTCTGATCCCTGGAGGTACTCAAGATGAGGTTGAATGGACCCCGGCAGCCTGATTTTGTGGGTGTTAGAGGGAACTGACTTGCAAATTAAAGCATGACTTCATGCTTAATGATACTTATCTACTGGAGTATCATTAGTCATGGAGGATTGATAATATTTGACCAAGAAAAACTGCCAAAATGATAATATAATGTAGAAGGAAAAAAAAAATAGTTTACCAGAATTTAAGTAGCAACATCAGTTAAAAAAAATGTATTAAATCATCGCAAAATTTACAATAAGATATCCTAAAAATGTCACCTGTAAGAACATTAAGCAGCAGAGTATCTTGCACATTCTTTCATAATTCATGTAATGAAATACATAGATATTCAATTTTAGGAATATTTTAGGTTAGTTCATGATTTTTGTCAACATAACCTACCAACTAAATTAAATTAGACCAGAAAAATAATTTATTTCTTAGGGATCAAACTCAGTAAGGCAAACATATCAACAAATTGTTTGGGAAAAGATTTGCTACTGCATTAATGAACGCATGATATTTTTTCCATTGTCAGTATCAGAAATCACGTCTAATACAAATAATGTTTCCAAACTGTACAATCCCATGTCTTTAAAAGAGTGGTTATAATCACGTTAAAAACTTGCTTATTATTTTTTAAATGAGTGAATCCATGTTGGGTTTGTGTAAGTGAAGAAAACAACACAAACATCTTCCATCAAACAGCAGAGAGGGGGTTCAGGCAGACTCCAATGGCTTCAGACTTCAATCGTCTTGTGCCAGTTTCTCTCTGTGCCAATTTCCAAGACACCTGATTGCCAGAACTACAGGCTATATGAAGCACAGGATGGCAAACACCTCTTTGGAGATGTATGTTTGTTTTGCTGCATGTTCAGACACAGAACAGGATGAGTTTACTAAGAATATCATTTGAGCCATTTGGTACAGAGCTTAATTACTGAGGTAGGGACTAGAAGAAGAAAGGGAGTAAAGAAAAAAAAAAGCCAATCAGTGGTTTGACCCTTGATTTATAATGTTTAGTGACATTATTTCTTATGTATCATCAAAAAAGAAGATGCAATCTATTTTTCTATTGTATGTTGGTTGCTCTGAAAGATATGCCTCCTATTTATTTCCATGAAGCTGCAACAGATACAACAAAAGCACAGTAACACTGTGTGTTATTCTAAGGTTCAAAATACTATTTTTCAACATAGTGATCATCACTAGCTTTACATTTTTGCCAGCCACGAATAGGAGCCTTCATAACGTGCTTGTAAAAATCTGCACCAGCTGAAGAGACCCACTGTTGTTGAATCACTGCTGAAAAACACCACCCACCTCCTCACTGTGCTCAGATCCACTGTTTGGTCCATTAATATTCAGCAAGCACAGACGAACGTAGGTGCCATCTTTTCTGCATAGAGGAATTTGGCGTTACACTTTTGCTTCATACGCACTTCCACGTCAGACACCATTTCATCAGACCAGCCCTCTGGTACCATCTGTCACCTGACAACAAAATGTAACAAAATCTTGATGGGAAGTTTCAACTTATACTCCCATACCACCAACATTCACTTCTGATATCATGGGCCGATATCTTAAAATAGAAAGCATAACTTTCGGAAAATTCCTTGTACATTTGCAAAAATGACTACTAAGCAGAACAAAATAAAAGCATAGGTATTCTGTTCCTCTGTCAAGTTTTCTTTACCCTTGGTTTCCAAATACATAAAAAATAAGCATGAATATTCTATCAAGTTTAGAATAAAATTTCATCTTCTTGTGTTTGTACTTGGTATCTCAACACTGTAAAAGAAATCTCTTAGATTACATTTATCCTTGGTAAATTTCATGTGATTTTATTTCACAGATGATATTCATCCTATGCCATTATAATTACTCTCTGCTTTTGATTCTGACTTCTTAATTTCTTAATACTGATCCATTTCCTGAAAATGGAAACTGTGGTCTCAGCTTTATGACAGAGGTCAGCACCCTTTCTTTTAAAATGCATAGAAGCTGGAGAGATTTAAAAAAATGTTTCTAACATCTTGGATAGTTTTGCACATATTCCTTCCACCTCAGGATTTTTTATTTTTTCTACATACAGGTATTAATTGCATACAATATGAATTCAAACAAGGTATAATTGTGATAGAAACAAACAACTTGACAGTAAAAGGATATAAACAAAATGTAGTGTAAAGGCATTTTTTGTTTGTTTGTTTATTCTAACTCACAATGTTTGTTATTTAGATACCACAAAAGGTACCTGAACTCACTGACACTTAACCGTGTAAACAGAGGTGAAAGCAGAAAATTGGCTAACTTTTTAAACCTGCTCTACTCACAAATGGCAGATTATTGTTAAAAGTTGATTTTTTTGTCCAATGAAAACCTCCCTTCTACTTTCTCTTTCAGATAAATATATTAGTGTGGTTTTGTTTGTTTGTTTTGTTTGTTTGTTAGGTTTTTTTTTTTTTGCATTAAGATCTGAAGCTGCTTTCTGAAATAGAAACGTGATCTCTATGTATTGAGGTATGCTACATCTTGATGCCAGCATCTAGAATGAAGAAAGCACCACATTAACCCCACATCTCTTGGGAGAACAACCACAAGCAACCATCTTTTCAGTGGTCCAAATCCTACATGTGGAAGCAGTGCAACTCCCCTGTTCCTGGCAAGCTCAAAGGGAAAGTACTAATGGTACTGGTAGATAAAAACAGTTATGAATAAACGTCACCATGAAAGGGATCAAGAACATGATAAACTATGGGAGGCATTTTTATCATTTTTGCAAACCATTTCATAAGAAGAGAGATAGTTTACAGTTACAACATGGTAAAAGCTTTGCTGCTGTAAAAAGCAACTGGAGTAAATTGGAAAAAGGTTGCACCCTTGTAGTTTAAGGACTACAAGTTTTGAGGGGATTTAAAAAAAAGGGTTTTTTTTAAACATTAAATTATTTTCCTTCTCTAATCAAGATGACTGTTGAGTGCTTGAAAAATCTGTATCAAAGCACTATGAAAAACCTGCAAACTACATTTACTGCTATGAAGATCAGAAATGACTTATGGACTAAAACTTTCATGAAGGCCCCATGACCATCTGCAGCATTTTCAAGACATGTAGAGATGGAGTAAGCAAAGAAAACTTCTAACATGCAGTACAGACTGTGAGCAGCACTGTTATAGGATCGGTCATCCAAGAAAACAGGTGACAGCACTGGGGGACCTAGCAACAACAACTTGTAAATGAGGTGCTGCAGGAAGTATCTGACATCTTCCTTCTCCAGATATAAGGTAAGGAAACTCAAAGGAATGTTTGTTATACAGGAGACACAAGATATGTGTTGCCAGCGCCAAAATGTTAAAGATGCTTATCTTTTCCTTTAACTGAGCCTAGGAGGTGAGGGTTATGAATACTTGTGAAGAGTATGACATGGATTAGACTCAAACAAATGTCTTCCAGTGCCTGCCTGGAACCCAAAGCCTCCAGAATATCTCCTCTTCGTCAGGACCAGACATTTCCACATCCAGGCAGGTAGCATCCAGAGAACTTTGCCTACACAGATACATCAGCAAACACAGGAACTCTGCAAGTTTTGGAAGTGCATTTGCCTACTTGTTTTGACTTTGTGGCAGAAAGCCACGGTAAGGGAAGTTAGTGAGGATACCACTGTCTCACAGATAAATAATGCATATATATATTTTTGCTTCAATGAGCAATAATGTTTTTGAGTCTGATTAGTAACAAGTTAAGATATACAGAAATTAATACACAAAGCAAATTGTGAGTTACTAATATGTGTTTTAAGGGGATGACTTTAAAACATCACAGTTCAGCATAGGTGAGGAATGTAGTAGCTTTAATTACAGTAAACTATAAGCTTGCTGCTAGGATTAAAAAAGAAATACAACAACTCTTCAGCACAGCTGAACTATTGAAAACAAGTGAAGGAAATCTGATTATTCCTCTATTTCAGTGTTCAAAGATTTTAAGTGGGAAAAGCCTTTGGGCTTTCACTTATGAAGTTCTCATCCTTGACAACATTGGAATACTTGCAGCACAAAGGGACATGCAGGCAGCTACTGAAAGGAGAAGTATGCTTCTGGGGAAAGAAAAAATCTTTTTTTTTTTTTTTTTTTACTTTCCCACAAACACTTAACTCCAGTTCCAGCCTGGCAATAGCCCCAGAAAACACAATAGTGGCACTAAACAAAGTAGTTTAAATTCCTTCTCATAGTATAGAATAAATTCCCAGTTGAGTTAAATAAGAACAGTATATTTACTTCAAATACCTTATTTCTCTTTAGGAACGTGCACATGGAATAGTAACTATTAGTCTAAAATATATAAGCATTTAACTAAAGACAGTATATAATATCCCTAGGCAATCAATACAGTTTCATGAAATCAATGGTCAACTTCTATGTTATTGTCACTGAATTTATGCTTAAATTGATGCAGCAGTAAACAGACTACATTGCAGAGTTTTGCACAGTAATTCCTTCTGTCCTGCATCTGTCACTGTTGTTCAAGTTTTTAGTCAAGAAATATCTCAGTTTATGGTGCAAAACAAATGTATTTTTCTTAAAACAGACAATTTAAGCAACACGTAATATAGGAGATTTCCTCCAGGTCTGGAAAACGAAGTCAGAAAAAATTAGCATTATCATCTTCTATTCATTCTTCGGTGTTTTTAGTGTTATAGGTTTTTCAGTGATCACTTCTGTATTCCTCTCTCAAAAGCTTTCACATAAAAAAATAAAAATAAGGAGCTTGCACTTCAATAACTTGGCAATATGCTTGTCACAGCGCAAAAGAAAGATCTAAGTGAATGGTTTCCTTTGATATCTGTCTCTCAAAGTACTGTTCCACATCTAGCAGTGTGAAAAATAAAATAAAAAAACCCTGTATGTTAAGAAAAAAAATGAAAAAGGGGAGAAAAAAAGAAAAATTCTGTGTTACAGAACAAAAGAGAAGATGTCATTCTCACTTTGCATTTTGTTAACATTAGATTCCAAATTAACTTCCACACAGAAGGAAATACAAAGGATTAATCCATCTAGGGAGAAAACTGGTATTTTCTGCGTGGAAACTAAATCAGTGCTAAGATAACTGAAATTGTATTCAATATGGTAACAATAAAGCAAACAACACCATTCACGGAATTCATTACAGTACAGCTCTTTGCAGTTGTGATGTCCAGAATGCCACATTTTAGTCTCCTGACACAAGTAGCAAGCTGACTATTTAAAAATAATTATTCTCTGAAGTTGCATGCTCCCAAGAACATTCAGCAGAAGCTATATTTTCATTTTGTTTTTCTTACATATACAGATATCTGTTGTATTAAAGTACCATTTTAATTGTGTTAAGAAAATTGAGTCCATGCTTCGGTTTATTGAAGAAGTAGTGTGTAACAGTATTTTTCTACTCAAGTAAAACTCTTGCTGAGGTCAACTTAATCTGAATAGAAACACTGCTCTGACACAAATTTTCCATGTTGCTAGAAATTAAGATTAATGGTATTGAACTGAATCACTTTCTCCCTAAGAATAGAGACACTTTTATAAAAAATAATAACTGTAATAATGATAAATGAATTCTGATTTGTTTTGAAGTACAGAAAATTTTTAGGTGTCAGGAATTACTCCACGTTCAAGGTTGCATCTATACTTCTATTATTAGTATACCTTATTATCTACCTCATTAATTTTTTTGTTAAAGAATTCATTTGTATGGGATAAGATAATTTCCTCACCTCATTCCCTTCTATAATCACAGTCCTGTCAAACAATTAGCTTTCAAATTAGAACTTGATATTGAAACATTTTTGGAATTGTCACATAGCCCAGTCATGATCCCATCCAGCATAAAGCTGATAACATTATAAATACTTCAGGAAAAAAAACACAGAAGTACAGTAGAGAGTGGTACTCCACAGTGGAAATGGCTACAGAATCAGAAAAGAGAGAAAAATAAAACTGTTAATCAGTAGTTATCCATCTTTCAGGAAAATTGTTCATAAAATCTAGTCCAAGTCTACCAAAGTAATTTGAACTTCTGAACTAAAATGAAAGAAGCAATTCAAAAATCTAATATATTCTGTAACCTGAAAATAACATTGTCCTCCCACTTACATTCATAGGAACAAGATGATAAAGTTAAATGAAGTGTTTCTTGATGCAGGTAAATAAAAGTTATTTCTTTTCTGGGTTAACTACTGAGAGCATGACACATGCAAAAAAAAAAGAGATAGGTGGAAAACAAATCACATACAGAGAATGATATATCATTTTGTTTGTTTGTTTGTTTGTCAGTTTGTTTGTTTTTAATGTTATATTAAGTGGTCAAAACCATTACCAGGATTCCTAATTCCAAGTCAGTGCTGGTCTGGCAAAAATGTCTGGTGGAGGAACAATGCATTCTGTTTCTGATTCAGTCCACTGGGAATTGTTCAAAGAGAACACAATTTCTTCAAGGAAAATATGTTCATTAGGGCAGCATCTAGAGATAGGAGTATATATTGCAAACAACAACAACAAAATAAAACCCACATACTTGCTAATGCAAAGAATATGTGCACCCAGTCCAAATGCACCAGGTAAATTATGAATGAAAGAGAAATATCTCCGAATCAAGAAAAAACATCAGTGTAGTCAAGATTGTTAAGGACTGACTATCTTCAGGCTGGCTTTTTTCACAGTAGTAAGAATTTGAGTGTCTTTCAGTTAAAGACCTAGACAGATAAATCAGAAATGGTTTTTATTTCACTTTCTTTTGATCATAATTATTTTTAACACAGAGATTAGAACTAAAGTTATTTGAAAAGCTCCTTTCAAATGATCCTCCCCCACCATCTGAGAACTTAGTAAAGTCATATTTTGAACAGCATTTGGAAATATGTTGATTTCCCCACCCCAGCCACACCTATTCATGGCAGCTTTCAGAAGCATTGTTTTTATAACAGAAAAAATGTTTTTTGGGGGAAACTTAAATCTTTGTGTATACTGTTAAGAGAGGATGCATAAGTTTTATGTAAAAATTACGTAAAATTATGAAAAATACATTTGAGTGAGTACATTAACCAAGTACATTTCAATATGTTATTTAGTATATCTGAAAGATTTGGTCATATTTTTTTGTGGGAAAAAAAAATGAATGGAAAATTCTTTGGAAAATGAGATGTTTGTTTTTAATGAATAGACATCGTGGCAAAAACAAACAAACATATTGTTCTTGTTCATGAGAGGTTAAACTTAGATTATTGTTATATTGTGCATTTAGACACAGTAAACTACTTGATTAAAGTGGTATTATAGTCTCTGATTTGGAAAAAAGTACAAATATAGGGTAACAGTATTATTAATCATAAAGTAATGTATAGCATTTTCACCTATGAAGGCCAGAAGACTAAGACAGAGGGAGACAGGAAAGAAACAGATAGCCATGCTAAATGACCCACCTTCATCTACTAGATTAACACTGCAAATTTGTTCCAAACCATGTTTCATGCCAAGAGCAGCCATGATTTGTATGCTTTTTCATCTAGTTGAGTTTAATATAGCAGTTCAAAACAGACGAGAGTGTCATAGTCTACTGCAGTATTGTATTACTGCATAGCAGAAGTCCACCTGGAAATCAGACAGGAGCACGTAGAAAGACCTCATGGAAATGGCTTGGACATTGACCAAACAAGCAGGGAAACACAGCCTCCACTCTAAAGTGTGCATAGGAAAGTCTTCCTCCCAGACTTTTCTCTTCACCATTAGTTCATAAAAAATGATGGACTGCTTAATACTAAATGTTACAAAAGTATGCAGTTTGTTCCAGTTAATGAACTGAAAACGTTTATTTCTTTTTTTTTCTTTTTTTAGATAAAAGAATTCATTCAATTTCTTAAATTGTAGAGCTAAAACACACAGTTGCCTAATGTATTATTTAATTTTTATAAAAATCAAATGAATAAAGGAATTTTGTTTTCCCTTAGCTTTTTAAAATCAATTTTATACAGTATATCTTGAAATCCAGACAAAAAAAAAAAAAAAAAAAAAAAGCCTGAGATACATGCTACGAACTTAAATTATAATATCATGAGATTAAGTGGACCAGTTGAAGCAGAGCAGAAACCAACCATCATCCTCTCCAATTAAGTTCAAGCATTGCCTTTAATAAGACCAGCCATCAGTTGTTAGCTGATCATTATGGCAGGGGAGATTCAAAGGATGAGCCATGAAAACAAAGCACTGAGTGCCTACGCCTCCAAGAGCCATCAGGTTTTCACTAAATCTTTTGGTTCCTGAAATTCTCACAGCTCTCCTGATTAGTGAGCTACTGAACAGGGGCAAAGCAATGCCAGTGATCTCATTAAATCCTCCTTTGCCCGAGTCATGACAGATCAGCACAATATCTAAATCACTTTAATTCTCCCTACTGAGACTCTGATAATAGAAAACTATGCTCATCTGCAAATTTCCTGTACAGATGTAGACACAGTGTAATTGACCAGTTGACCTCTGAAAAATTATGTTATTGCCACCTCTTACTTCTGACCCTCCCGAGTATCTATAACTCTACAAATAAAATGTGTCAAACTGTATTTTAAAACTCTGAAAACTTTCAGCTTTTCTTATGTGATCTCCAATATATTTTTAGAATGCAAATGCCCATATATGAAAAACTACTTACTCTAAACCATTTTCATGTACATGTACATACATACACAGAATCCACAGAGCATCTCAAATTAACTTTTCTGGAAGCAAATAATTTAGCCTAGTAAGGATATTTGCATCTGAGAACAGCTAATCACTTGAACTCTCAAGGGATTTGGAGGAATTTTAATAAATATTTCCAAGGAAATATAAATGGTGGTGGTGGTGGTGAAGTCTTTTATTTCTGGATGGCTGACTACTCAGGTTCATTATCCATTTAATACAATTGCCAAAGCAAGCTATACAGCTTTTGTCTGGTGGCACTTTGGAAAGCTGCTAGAAAGCTGAAAGGGCAGAATAACAGGACATCTGTTATGATTAACAAAAATCTTTAGAAAATGGCAAAACTGTGTCTTACTTTATTGAAACTAAGAGAAGAAACAATTACTTCAGTAAAGTCCATATAGGATTAGAAAACCACCGCTACATTCCTGTGTTCCTGATCTACGGAACTCATTCAAGAGAGAGATTACTACTTCCTTTCCAGATTTCTTTTTTTTTGCTGATCTGTTGGTCTTTGTTTTTGTGTTGGCTACTGTTGTTAATTTTTTTTGTTGTTTTTCTTCCAGTGTTTCCTTACATAAAAACAGCTTACTCATGACCCAAAAAAGATCCAATTGTCCACATTATGAAATCAACTGGCTATTATACCACTGAATTTCAAGACGTATCACTAATAATTATTATATAGCGCAAATGAATGTTTGCCAGAGTGTGGATCAGAGCCCTACATATGACAAGTTTAATGATGCTTTCTTATGCACTTGAATTTCAGAAAAATCTGAGAGTCCCCGTTAGGCTTGTGATGAACAGGAAACTAGGAAAAAACAGCTCAGGAGGAATTAAAAATAATAATAAAAAAATAATAAAAAAGAGCAAAAAATAAATCACAAGCCTTAGATATGATCAGAACTGACTTAGAATGAGATTGAAGAGCTACTGAAACATGAGTTAATGAAAGTAACAAGACTAATGCACTTTGTGATGCATACTAGCTGAAATTGAGACCAGAGTGGAAGGAAGGGGACTGAGCTCAAATGCAACACTCTTGTATTTCCCTTTGGGGAAAAAAAAAAAAAATCATCAGAAAGATTAGAACAGAAAGAGAGATGGAGAAGGCAGAAAGTCGTAGAGAAAGATATTTTCACCAACAGACAAATGTGCCTCCTTATTTCCAGTAAGAATCAAGACTAACAAAAAAATATGTAGTTTTTCTAAGTTAGTTTAGTGTTAAAATAGTGCATAAAGATAGCAATTTAATTATTAACAAAGGTCCTCAACAGCATGAAAGTGGATTTTCTTGTCTTTTCAAAAAGCTCTCAAGAGATAACACAGACACGCCCATAATATTGCCCAGAATGGCAGAGTGACTTGTGAACTCAGCAGATGTGCCCAGCTAGACTAGGCACATTTCCACAGTTGTGAAAAATGCAGCCAAAAGAACAGAGAAAAAGAAAACAGCTTCAGGGATATATACAGAAATATAATCCATGAGAAGATCAGCAGATTAAGAGAAGATTCATGATAGAGACAATAAATGAGCAAAGAATATAAAAACCAAAGCATTTTCTTCAACTAAACAAATAATTTTCCTACTTTTTTTTATTTTATTTTCATTTGAAATGAAAAAAGAATCCATGTTACCTTCCATTATTTATAAAAATCAAGCTATATAGAATTAGCAGTCAATCATTACAAATTCCTAAAAACAAAATGCATTTTCAGTGCATTTTTCATTCAAAAAGATTAGAGATTTGATTCACACTGGTCATGTGAAGTTGAACATATTAACATTTTTGCTAATGAGGCCACTGAATTGAAGCTTATTGGCAAGTTGAATCTTTAAATAAAAATAATGGAAATAGAGAAGACATAGGAGACAGGAACCGCAAATACCTCAACTGAGCTGCCAGCATCAACTAAGAGAAGATGTGAGGTGGAGTTGTTGAAGCTGTACAGGACCAGATACAAGGACCATGCACAGCTTGTCAACAGAGAAGTTGGAGAAATACAGTTGCATCAGATGAATGGGGTCTTGAGCTCTCATTAGGGCTTCCTTAACATATCGCACATAGTCTTGAGCAAAAAGTTTCATTATCTTATGAATACCATTCCCTATTATTGTTGCCTCATACACACAGACTGAAGTCTTTATGCTCATGGTTTCATTACATATAATGACAATCACAAGAGAACAACATTCATTAAAAATTCTGAATTGGAATTAAAAATTTTGAGCACAAGATGTATTCTAAGAAAAGAGAGACATGCAGCACCTAGAATACAGTATGCAGAAATTATCAGGGACTGGACCTGCTGATTTTAGGCTAGGAGAGATGCAAGACCAAGGACAAAGTATCCACTGAACATTAGCACTAACATCTTGCCTTTTTGAAGCTCTTTTCCAGCTCTTGGGGAATTTTAAGAAGCATGCTTAACCTCTCCTTTGGGAAAGGAAAATAAGAGCCAGCACATGATCCTTGAAAGATTTCCTGTGTCTGCTTGAAGTGTTTCCCATAATGCAAATCAATAATAATCTTCTTCTGCGCCTTTTGTTTCCAGGCTCCTTTTATTCTCCTTAAAACAAATAATGAATTTGATTATATTAGCAAATTACAACAGCAGTTTTTATGCAGTTCTCTTCCATCTTCAGTGAAGCATATCTTGTCCAAAATTAACTCAGCCTGATGCACAATAGAACATTAAAAAATTATGGTTTTTTTTTTTCTTTTTTCCTTAGCAAGGCTGCTGCCACCAGAAGCTGACTTGGATCTGCCAATTGTAATTACAACTCTAGCATTTTATTGTCAAATACATTTCCCAGATAAACGGTTCTTGCCTTTTCAACAATTTTGACTGATGGGCTGAGAGTGGAGTTATCTTTTTTAAAAGCTGGAATCTATGGGGTAATGCAAATTCTCTTGCTATACAAAACCTTTTTACAAATTTTTTTTTTATTTTATTTTTAGTGCTTCTCTCTTATCTGTGTGGGTTATTTTACATGAATCCACACTGCTCTGCAGCAAATCAGATTCAAGTGTATCATTTGTGAGCTACAAAGTGGTAAGAGCTAATCTGTTCTTTTCAGCACACTAGGTCTCAAGAAGCTCCTGCAATCCAGCATTAACAAGCTATTTATTTCATTTACCATCTTAATGGCTGAAGAAAAAAAAAAATGAAAGCGATGATTGCTTGTTTGTTAATGAAAGGGTGCTGTGGTTAACCACCGGAAAGACTATTAAGCATCATAAAATTGCCCTTGAAATTTGACACTTTAATATCTCATCTGATGTGCTATGCAAAAGAAATAGAAAGATCAATAAAGGTTTCACCTAGCTTCCAATTAGAAAATTTCATGGATTTGAGTAAGAAAATAAAAATAAATTGGGAAGGATAAAAATAGAAACATTAAAGATTAGAATATTGAATAGTGAGAGGTAACATGGATTGAGTTCTCACTCCCTCATGTTGTTAATTGTCTTACAAAAATATAAATCTATACATTTTTATGTATATACTGCATATGTATTATGTAGATATTGCACATATTTGTCCACCTATCAGTGCCCTTGCAGGTCCTTGCTATATTAGCAAGAATCTTTAAAAACAGAACAATAGAGAAAATAAGAGAGTGCTTGCAAGAGAGAAATATGAAGTGATTTTTGAGGTTATTTTAACACTCCAGAGGTTTTCCTCTCTCAGCACTGGCAAACATTTTTCTGAGAAGCCTGTGACCTTGAGCAGGATGGAACTGCTCACCTAGGCCTCAGCACGCTCTGTGCTGGGTGCTGGTGGGTGGAGATGGCAATTTGAACCATCAGGAAGCTTTCTGTTGGCTAAACACTTCACAGATACACTCTGTAACTTATAATATTTCTGGAAATAGAAGCTCATGGAGGATCAAGGGGTGCAATGTGAGCTCTGTACCATCTCTGTCCTTCATAGCACCCACCCCACTCCTGGTACAAAGCAACCTCCAGTGTTCCAAAACATCCTTTCTAGAAAGTCACTGGAAGCAGATCACGTTTTGCATTATAGTTACTGCTACAGTCCCCATTGATATCATTCTATCCCACAACTTCAGTTAACTTTACTTTCATTTATTTAATTTTGAACTAGGGAGTGGTGAATTTGTATTACTACTTCTAGACCTGCAAGAAAGGAAATGTTAATTAAAAAAATAACCACAGCTGTAAGAATGCTCGTATGTGTTCAGTAGTTGGCCAGAGATTTCAAATTCTCCAATTCTAGACTTAAACTCTAGACATCTAAAATCCATTTTAAGACACTCAACCTCTTTCATGTATATAGAAATGCGTACACAGAAAGGAAATAACAGAAATATTTAGACTATATTAATAGTTTCTCAGTTTAAGTATCCCTGTACGGATTACAGATCCTAAGAAAGTCATGTTCACCCATATTTACGTGTTGACTACATTTAAATCAAAAATTTACAAAGGCTGTGGGCACTGCTTCCTGTTCCACTAAGCTTGTTACGCTCACTGATTTTCTAAGGAGGCCAAGATTTTAAACACTGCAAAAGCCTATTTATGCCAATAGATAATACAATTTACATGTGGAACATCAATATAAATTAGAATATAAGCCGATTTGTGGAGTTTATGAAGTTTATATACTCTACTACATTATTGAAAGAGTTTATGTTCTCTGTAAGCACTTCATTTCATGGCTCACGATTTTTAAAGGGCACTCTGAAAAAAATAGGAGCACTTAAATCTCACAAACATAATGAATGATACGTAAGAGATGAAGATGCAACTATTGCAGTTCTTCCAGCTATATATGGATTGTCACCCTGACCTCAATACTTCCTGCTTCCCCACCTCTCTGAAGTATTTACCAATGAAGTATACTATACATAAATTAACAAATAAGCCCCGCAAATTCTCACTGCTTTGCAAAGCTCAGGTATATAACTGAGTAAAACTTAAGTCACTGAAAAAGAATTCTTCATGGTTTTATGATTTTTTTTATTGGTATTCCACATCATAACATCATGCTATCTATCAATCAGTGCATTTCTTAAAGGACTGAAATAATGAAATACAGAAGAAGAATTTTTCATTGTTCTTTATATATCACTCAAATACAAAACCAAAAGCAAAATGAGGTTATCAGGTTTGGTTATGTGATTTTGTTTGTTTTATTTTTGCTTTCCTTTTAAAAATCTTTAACTTCAAACCTTTCTTTTTTTATTATTAACTTACCAGAAGTAGTTATCTGTAAGGTCCTATATATATACATATATATATAGAGAGAGAGAGATGACTATATATATAGATAGAGATAACTATACATATATATAGATAGATAACTATATAGAGAGAGACAACTATATATATAGAGAGAGATAACTATATATACACACAAATTTAGTACATACATTTTAGTATATATATTTATATATACAGTATATGAATATTCTATACTTTTTCCACTACTCTCTCCCACCAGGTATTCTCATTAATATGCAAGTAGGCTGGCTGACCTTCTATTCAAGGCAATACAAAGTTCTTATTCTTACAAATGTTAACTTTTTAGACAAGTTTTTCTACTTCAAGGATTTGAAAGCAAACATGTTGAAGAGAAGTTCATTTTTTATTTTATTACTTTTTTTTTAAATCATTTATTGCCAGAAGAAATCACATCAGCCTGAAGAAAAGTTGTATGAGGAATGAACCACGAATTAAACCAGTTTTGATCCTTTCAAATTAGTTGGTATTATTCAATAAATCTATATTTACTTTCGTGAGCAGGCTTTTACATTTCTTTGAATGAGCTTTCATATAATTCACAAATTATGTCTTGCACTGAAGGCATTAAAGAAGGATAAATATCAGGGGACCAGCATCTTCCTCCTGCTAGATACTTTTTGTGTTACAGTACAGCAACTTATTACTTGAGCAGGGAAAGGATTATTAGCCATGGGAACCCCCTCTCCCTTAAAACTTTGAATTAAAATCAGGATGAAAAATGGACATTTACTAGGCCTGTAAAAATTTATGAAGAATATTGCATAGACCGTTCCTTACAATAAATAAATAAAAATAGATAAAAATAATAAAAGAATTGTATTTATATTTGCTGTCACTGAAAATTTCCTTACAGGGTGATTACTGCTATTAGATTTGCCCAGGGATTAAAAAATAGTATTTCTACATGCTAGAAAACTTCTTTAAATTTTATGAGAGTAGCATATGTGAAGTTGTTGCTCTATGTGGAAAAGAAAGTTTGATGCGGGAAAGCACAAAACAGCAGATATGGAACTTACATCACCTCAGAAAGAGTCAGATTCCAAGGCGAATGTTCACATAACTGGATAAGATTAGTGTTTTCCTCATTAATGGAGTAACTAAACCACAGGCAATACTTCTGCTTTTATCTTTCCATTACCTGTTACCAGATTGGATTAATGTCTGTCGAGGTTAGACTTGTTTTTGCTTCTGGTCATATTATATTAAAAAAGAAGTCTTATTTTTTTTTTTATTTTTCTGTTAGAGTGGTGAAGCACTGGGTCAGTTTTCCAAGAGAGATGTTGGAGAACATGTTCCTAGAGATGTTCAGTGTCAGGCTGGGCAGGGCTCTAAGAAACCTGATCTCACTGTAGGTGTTCCTGTTCATTGCAGAAGAGTTGGACTACATGGCCTTTAATGGTCCCTTCTAATTCAAACAATTCTGTGATAAAAGGTTTAAGGTTTATTTACTTAACCAGTATTTCAAAGACAGAGGTAACATTTGCTTCTTGTCCAAATAAAAACCAGAGTATAATGCATGGCAGAAGGATTGTTTCATGATATTCAGAAGTGTTACCTCTTTTTGACAAAGCTTTATAACTTATTTTAGCAATTGCACATATTGACTGTAAAGTTTTACTTGCACATTCATTTCCATAGCTAGGTTTATCATTTCTCTCAAATCCCATGGTCAGAAAAGCATCAGAAAATTCTATTACTTGTCATAATGGTTATTGTTAACAATCTGTTTTTAACTTACGTTTCCTTATTAACTAAAAAGTAATTGTAGCTTATGACTGACTCTACACTAACAGAAAAGTCCTATATGTAATTTCATTTCTGTTTAACAAGGTCAGTATAACTTTTCCCATTTAATTTCCTTGGTGTCATCAATGTAATTTGCTAATATCAAGCTAACTGCTTTGGCCTAAATTTTCCCAACTTCCATATTTCCACAGTTGAAAATCTCAAATATTATCAGTCCTCCCTTGTGCTGAGCTTCAGTGGAGCCTAACACTTATAAGTAATCTTCAATAAACAAGAAATATTTCACAGATATTTTGCGTAGGTGCTAAAACTACAGACTACAGTGCCTTTCAAACTTGTAAGGCCTCACAGAATGAGATAAAACATTAGATATAATAGAAACAACAACATTGGTATAGGTAATACTGTTCAACTTCATCTATTGTAGCTGTCCTGGGGGTTTAAAATAAGTCCACAGTCTTCTGCCCATATCTCTGAATAGGTAAGTTCTCAGAGCTAAACACAGAGGAAGAAAATTACGAAAATGAATCAAGATGACACTATCAACAACAGGTAATTTTTTCCTATAGCATTTCTTGATGTGCCAGCTACAGCATTTCTGACTGCTTGGTTTATTTTGATTTATTCACAGGTTGAACAAGTTAGTGATTTATCTTCAGTTTTCAATTTATCCCATATCATTTTGATTTTCCAGTTGAAAACATTATCTGGACTTCAAAGAGAAATAGCATCTTAAGGCTATTTCAGCTCTAGGTGTTCCTGTGCAATTACAATAATAATTTGATTTGGACATTTAAAATGTTAATGTAATGTAGAAGACATATGTTGATAGATCAGTGATCTATAAGCAAATAAGTTACAGATGACAGACAAGCTTGGGTAGAACAATGGAACTGTAGCATGATTCTCAATTAGAAAGCTGAAGAGAAGGAAAAACAATAACAAAAAACAGTGACAATTATTTTAGCAGAAGTAATTCCAGATGAAAATTTCTGAGAACTGAACTAATTCTTTTTTACCTCTGCCAGTATTCAAATTAAATAATGTAAACTTAATCTTTTAGGAAAAGGTTTAAAGAATCAGCACAAAAGAAATAATAAAGAATTCTATTATTCCGACAAGTATACAGATCTTCACTAGACATATCACAACGTGAAGAAAATGTTCAAGTGCTGAATCCCACTGCCTTGATGTCAGCTTAGTATATGATCCAATATCCTTAAGTAATTATTTAAACCATTACTTTTACCTGCTTAAGTGCAAGTTAAAAATATATAAATTCACATTTTAGAAAATTTATGCATAATCTCGCCCTCAACTGGTTATTATATTTTGAATTTCAAGAAAAATCAGACAGTGACATTTAACATGTCAACATCATCTAGAAAAGCTATTTTTGTCTTGTTTTCATATGCCAGTACTACTGCAGCTGGGATTATAGCAACATGGGGAAATTATAGAAAAAAAAATACATTATTGCAAATTTTAAATGCTGCAACATTTATACAATTCACTTCATCTATGAGTAGAGCTTAAAACTTCAAAACATTTTTCTAACTTCCAAAATATTTCCACTTATGCTTGAACTTGCTGGGGAACAAGCAAAGGACACATTTTCTCCAGAAGGAGATATTTTTTTTATATCAAGAACAAACAAAAACAAACCCACAGTTGAACAAAACAAATGTGAAGGACTGGCTTTCCATAGTCAAAGACCTTTCCATCAGTTACGTCCAGAAAGAAGTTTTAACTGTCTAATAATCAAAGAAAAAGAATTTCAAAGTAATTAAATAGCCAGTCAGTTCAATAGAGGAGTAATAAAATTTTAAATACTCTATGCCACCTTCCTGTACTTCACTCACTCCATCATTCTTCTAATTTCTTAACCAAACATTCATGAAAAATCAGTGTTTGAAGTCCTCTGATGTCTACTGATTTGACAGTTTTTCCATCCAGTTATTGCAGTTACCTTCATTTAAGATGAAAGTAAATGATAGCTTGCATATTACACTCACAGCAATCTGCCTCTCTATTTAATATATATAAGTCACAGAGTAATGCTGTTTTAAGAGTAGTTCAGCTGAAGCCATCTTTGCACATCTGCAGATACAGATATTAGCTAGTTGGCCAGTCTTCCTCCTAGACTATAGTTAGGTAAAATGAATGAATGCTGCCTTGTTCAAATTAGTTATTTAAAGTTAAATGCTTGAGGGAAAAGCTATGGATAAGGGCAACACACATTCCACTTTATTATACACAGAACAAGCAGCTTCCCTATTGCTGTCTTCAGTGCTTCAGGCAAGATTCAACACGAACCACATTAAACAAAGCAATAGATTGCAGTTCGAGTCCTTCTGGTTTCCTGGTGCTAATTAGGGATTTAAACATCTTTTTAGAAGCATAAATGGATCAAATTGGTAACGAAGTGTCTTGGAGGCACAAATAGATTTTGTTCCTTTTCTACTGATAATCTCTCTGTCCTACATATCCCATATAATAATTCACTTCATTCTGATGGCTACTTCACCTCAAAGGTCTGGCCACCTTTAGTGTGTCAATGTGACGTTTTTTTACTGCATCACTAAACTTCCTACAGGTTTGGAATCATAAATCTTCATCTCCCAGTCATGCATTTCCCCATCCACTGTATATTGTGGAAACATTTAATTGAGCAGTGACTAAACAATGTACATAATATATATATAAGAAAAATGCAAAGGCTATACAGTAAAAACACTATTGTATTCTCCCTTGAGAATTACCACATTTTCACCTCTTCCTCTCTCACGCAGCATCTAAAGCTAATTTGAATGATGTAACTTGGTTTATAGGCATCTTATTCCAACAACCTGTTGCAAAATGTCACGTTATAATTTCATCAGCTAAAAAAGCTGAATATAAGACCTCTAGGATATCTCTATTCAATTGGTAATTTATTAAAAAAATATTTTATGTAGACACACACACTTTAGAAAATAACTGAAAGGCATTACAATATTCTGAGCTTCCTTTGAATCCTGAAATAATATCTTCTTAAACAAATAATGACGTGAGTACAACTAATGAGCCACTCACCCTCTGGTAAGAATGCAGGAATCTATCCCTAAAGATTTAAAGTATTTGATTGAATAATTGAGTCCCACTTCCTGATTCATACAAAAAGACTTCTTTGATAGCAAAACAAACAAGATAGATATTCTGGTAATAGCTGAAAAGTGAAGAAAGAAATAAAAGAATATCACTAAGTTGCTTAAAAACATATAAGGTTTTTTGAAAATTTGTTTTAAGATAGCTACGTGAACATTTCAGCAGGAATTTCTAAACTAAAGGTGGTCATCACCTATTTTGACTTATCAACATGTGGCCTTCCAAAAGGGCATAACTGCATCAGTAGACAAGGGAAGAGCCATTGATGTCAATTTTCCAGGCTTCAGTAAGGCCTTCAAACATGGACTCATACTCAACAAACAGACTGGTTTGGCCTGGTTCCATGAGAAGTGGGGCGGAGGACCCAGGGACACACACACTGGAAAAGGGGGAAAAGGGGAAAAGCAGAAGGGTGACAGGCCTAAAAACAAAACAGCTGCAATGATCTGAGGAGGAAAGCTAATTTAATAAATAAGATTTCAGAATGCAAAGTAACAACACAATTGGAATTGAAGCTAACAAATAAAATAAAATGAGAGAGAGTCCACAAACCAAAGGCCTTACACTAAATGCTGAAGGCAAGACAGCTAGGGAACAGCTGCTGCTGGATCAGTCCAAAAAAGAAAGAGCCTGTGTCTCATGACACACAGTTTTTATCTTTCCCTGGGTGGAAAAATGGAAAAACGCAAAGCAACGCAAAGTCCTCTGGGGTATGTAGTTCTTCTCTTCTGAGACAGATGTACAAGGAGCTATCAATGATCCATGGAGTTGGAGCATTAACTCCTTAACTCCCAACACACTACATGAAATTATAATTTATAATACCAATAACAAAAATCATAAAACCATGACACACAACAGTCTTCTCTCACAATTAAAAAGGTATGGATTTGACAAGGTGGTCCATCCAATTAATGAGGAACTGATTGTAAGATCACACCCAGAGAGTAGTTAGTGTTCAGTGTCTCAGTGCTTGAATGGAGATCAGTGCTGAGTGCTGTCCCTTGGGGGTGTGTTCTGGTACCAATGCTCTTTATGTTCATAATAAACAATACTGAAAGTGGGATCCTCAAAAAAGTTAGTGGATGACACCAAGCCATGTAGTGCATTCAACGTGTCTGAGGGACAGAATGCCATCTAGGGAGACCTAGACATGCTGGAGCAGTGGGCCCAGAAGATCATTATGAGATCTGAACAAATCCAGCAACCCAATCTTTCTATAGGTGTCCCTGTTCATAGCAGGGGAGATGGACTAGATGACCTTTAAGGAATAAAACGCATAAAAGTCTAATCTTGTCTGATATCAGGCATAGTATCAAGTCTAGGAAGACAGAACGCTAGAATACTCTGGTTGGTTGTGGTTTTTCCTATTTTGGTTTTTGTTTTGCTTCCCCCCCACCCCCAACAACTCTCCCCTTCTGTTGTAAGTCACACATTTTCAACTGCTCAAATTGCACTAAATTCACCTTAGAAAAGCACCATCTGGCAACTACTAGCTGCAAATTACCAGCTGTGAAATATTACTATATTAAGAACATTAGCCAAAACAATAGCTGACCTTTCCTGCAACAGAAAGCCAGTGTAAAATTTTTATCTGGACTTCAATTTGCAAACAAGAACTATGCTAATTCTGCCTTTTCTCAGGAAAACGTATATTCTTCAATACTCAAAGGATGAAACAACTTTGAAGAGAACTACCAATAAATAATAGTTTTGAAAATCAGTATTCTATTTTTAAAAGTCAGGCCTAAGTGAAAATGTCCTTTGCCATTTCCTTGCATTGGACTAGATTTCTTTTCAAATAGCACAATACCAGTTATTTTCTAGGAAATTATTAATTCTGATTTCTCATCACTGAAATTAAGATAACTGTCTTCACCTCATATTTGAGGACAGATAGTGCATTGTGATTTAAAGTTTCAAGAATTCATTCACAGCATTTTGTTTGTTTGTTTAATTCCCGTATAATTTTATAGTTATATCCTTCAAGAAAATAAATGCTGTGAAATAGTTAAACTAATACTCCTGGAGAAGGAAACGCAGTTCTGCAGGAAACATTTTTTAAATAAACACATTCCAGGTGTATTTTTGCATAAGTAGTTGCTTGGTTGTGTTTTTTTTTTTTCCCCCCCGCATTCCTCTTCTGAACATTTCTCACATGCATAGAGAAATTTTGAGGAAAAGCATTTGATTTCCTGTAGCACGAAGAGCTATTGTATGTGTGTACATATTATTTTCTCCTATTAGCTGATCTAATAGAAGATGAAATATTTCCTCACAGACTTTGACCCACTGTACCCATAGACTTACACAGCAACATTAATACAAGAAATTATAAGGCAAAAGACTTGATGCTATTCAAAAGCTTTGCAGAGTAGCAGACAGGAAATTGTTGAGGATGTGTTACAGTGCATAGAATATGAAAATTTGTTTAAAAATGGTGACAGAACTTTTAACAGGCTGCCTAACAACTACTAGAATAATTCTCACGTGTATTGTTCTTCACAGGTATTTTATGAAAAAATATTTGAAAAACCATGAAGTTGAATTAATGAAGCTTGAACTATGAAAAAACATGCTTGACTGCACATTTCCCTCTCTGTTCCATAAGTGTTAATTAACAATGAATATTAATGAAATCACAACGATTTTTAATCCAGAGAAGCTATGTACTAGTGAGGGCTCAGAACAAAACTGAGTAGCTACCCATTAAGTCAAATGCAATAACTGGAAAATATGCATGCTCTTTGCCCAAGGAAGTGTACAAGTGATCTTTTATTCAGGCTTAAATTAGTACATTAGGAATGGACTAGGAACACTTGGCTAATCACTATGGTTCAAATAACAAATGGGAACTCATTTTACGCTGGGATAACAATTGTCGAGGTGAGCCCACACTTCATTCTGGCATTTCTAAACCTGAAAATGTCATACTACATGCATGGCTTTTCAATTCAGAAGTAATGACCATGTTCCACTGGCTCATCAACCAACATATGAAGGAAGAGCATTGCAAAATTTGGACTTCTGCCACTCTGTAAGGAGACCGCCTTCAGTTACTTTTTCATACTACACATTTCCTGAAAGTAATCCAAAAGACAGCAAACAAGGACACATTCCAGTATACATGTAACCCAGATTCTCTCTGCAAAATTGAGATAATTTTTAGGGAGATTATGCAAGCCTGGATACTTTCTGCTATCCATTCCCTTCCCTCCAACCATACTAACACGGAACACTGCTGTAGGGGTAGCAGACAGTACACTGAACAGAGCATTTAACAGAACAGTCTCATTATATTTTTGGATATGGTTTAGATTATTCTACCCTGGATTGTCTACACGATTTTATCTACGTGGAAGCTCATCTGTCATTTTCTTCATGCTTTTTTTTCCTTCCCCACTTAGCACACCTCTGATTTACTTCAGAGGTTACTATCCTGTAGGCTGAAGGATTCACTGTTCGTTCATTTCTCTAGGTCATTTCTCAATTTAATAAAACTTATCACCCACTATACACATACCAGCTTCCTGAATTCCTATACTGAAAACTAATTACTAAGCCCTGTACTTTCTATCAGCTTTCTGTAGAGAAAGTACCTTCTCCTAAAGCCCTGGTAGGTTGCTGCTGCTTATTGTTAGAATTATATCACATCCACTATCCACCTTCTTCCTACCACATTCACGTAGGTTTTACGTAGCCAATTAGTGAGGCAGATCATCCCAACATGGAAGTCATGCTGACTACTGACTCCCAGGGAGCATTTAGTTGTGTGCTCATATTTGTTATTACAGATTATGCCATCTTACCATTGATATACTCCAGCCTCATTGCTCTGCAGCTGACAGGATGTCCTCTAGAGCCCTTTCACAAAGAGGATTGCAGTGGCAATATTCCAGCCCTCCAGTAAAGCAGCTATTTGTAATGTTGGGCTGCACACCAAGGCCTGTAATTTCACATCTGAATTCCTTCACAGTCCTCTACTGAGTACTGTCCTAGCTGTATTTGATGCAACTTATCAATCAGATCTAATATATACCATAACATTTGCTTCAAATAGAGATAGCTTCCCTGCTGTGCCTGCTAAACAGAATGGGTCCACAGGAATCTTTTCATCACTTTTAACGAAGATAATATAAAGAAAGAATTCACATCACTTCTAACCTGCTCCCTTGACCCTTGACATCATACAACACCACAAACTATTAGCCTAGCTCCCTAATTTCGCAGTGTTTAAATAACTTCCTTATAAAACCTCCCAGCATAACACCTGCCACACCTGGCTTTCCAATACTCCTCACTTGGAGAAGTTCCTGTTCCCCAACATCATCAAGAA
Source organism: Callipepla californica brunnescens (assembly GCA_023055505.1). NCBI lineage: Eukaryota > Metazoa > Chordata > Aves > Galliformes > Odontophoridae > Callipepla > Callipepla californica. The sequence continues at coordinate 160,162 of JALIRH010000088.1, forward strand.
ACTGCTTTTTTAAAGGCTTGAATAGCTCCATTGCAGAGTTTTGTGCTTTTTGTTTGTCTGTTTCTTCTGCAGAGGCTGTGTCACAGTTGTTAGTTTCTTCTTTTAATACAGTTTCAATTCTGGAAATTGAATATGCAGGCAATAACTTCATATTGCCTGTTTTCTGCTACAAAATTACTCCCAGTTGTTCTATAGTAACTACTACTGAGCAGCTCTTGAACTGGGTATTGCGCTACACTTCATTCAAAAGGGAATAGCTTCGAAAAGCAAGTCAGTCTCTGAAGCAGACATTTCTTACATCTAAAGTAGAATTTTCCTGTAGGATACTTCAAAAACCATAATCTACTACTATCCATCTTAAAACTGTAGTTTTGCTAATTAGGTTTAACACAGTGTTAATTACCTTCCCTAATTATAGTGTGAACAGCACAATCTTATTGTAATAAATACAATCTTATTAAAATCTGAGACATCTACCCAGATGTCCTCTTACATTTCACAAAATTTTGTTTACTGTGCCACTCCTTTCACCCTCTCATCATATAAATTACTTCAATTTCTATATAACTACTATGCTTGTAACACCATGTGCCATTGAATTTCCTCCTGAAATGCCTGCTATGCCACAGCTGCCACTTCATGACTTATGTTCTGATTCTTCTATATTTCTTTTTCAAGTTTTAAGCTGGTACAAAAAGTACTTGAAAGTTCCTACACTCCGTCACTTAATACTGAATCAATTGGCATTATAGGTAAATTGATTCGCTCCTTAATTATTTCGTGTTGTCTATTTCTATCAGGCCTTTCAGGACTGACATTCAGCTTTCAAAAAATTTCTAGTTTGTATAAGCTTTTTAATTTCTCGTGCTACCAACCTTACTCCATTATGAATAAAGGGAAACCCAATACTCCTATGCAGATTCCACCCGTCAAGAATATTTCCTCTGTTCCTAATGTGACTAGATTTCCTCATACTATGAGACATCAAATATCTTCCTGGAACTTTGAATACAAATATAGAACATAGAATCATAGAATCACCAAGGTTGGACAAGACCTACAAGATACACCTATGAAGGCCCTGAACCAAATTTAGCCAAATTTAGACCTGTTAACACATTTCCTATGCCTGTGTGAAATGTTACTAGTACCAACAGAGACCACAATTACCACCAGTTATCCCTCACTCCTACAGTGGTATCTTTTCATGGCCGTTATTTTTGTGTCTAGTATAAAAGTGACTTGAGCTCTACTGGATGTCAAGGATTCTATTTATCTATACGTTCTTTAATCTCCCACTACTACAACCTGCTTCTTCCTACCCGATGATATGTCTTCTGCTGCAGGAGTATCTTCAGTACAATAGGACACTGATGTTCAGCAAACACTAATGAATGTCAGTGGAAGCAATTCTTTCCATATAGAGAAATTCAGTAATGTACCTGTGTTCATATACACTTCCATATCCAGTGTCACTTAGTCACACTACCCCTCTGCTGCCACCTGTAACATAGCAACTAAATGTAATGGAACATTGGTGGGGAGATTCACTTCTGACAACATGGGTGAACATAAAACAGGAGGCACTACTTTCAGAGCAGTCCTCATGTTCCACTCCACCTGATTCTCTACTACTCCTTTCCTGCTCCCTTCCAATCTAAGCAAGCTCACATCTCCCACCATTTTTCTCTAGAAATTAAAACTTGCAAAGCAACAAAGTGTCAGTTGCTATGTTTAGAGTATTGAAGAGTTGAAACTGCAACTGTAAATGCCATCTTTCACCTTGCTTATTTTAAGTAGAAACAGGAAAAAAAAAAAATCAGTTGGTTATAGAATCTACTCTCTTATTGGCAGAAAAGTTGAAAAATATCTGATGAGTCAACATACATACCTTGGCCCTCTAATAAATCTTTCAGCTACAGTAATAACTAGTACAATTCTGTGTGTGCTTTATTTTTTTTATATGTGAGAAGGACAAACAAGTGTGTTTTCTAATGGAAAGGATGTGATATTTAACTACAAAATTCCTACAAATGTTGTGTGTAACATTAATTCTCTTTACATCATTCAGTCAACTTCTGAATATCTCACAATCTGAATGCTTTTTTTTGAGCAAAATATTCCTAAAATTGAGACAAGTTTCCGAAGGAAACTTTTTGAAACAAAAAAATCTGAATTTCCAAAGTTTACCTGAACTTCAGACAGAAGAGACCTTAGAAGAGTTGATAAAAATGTATTTTTAGTGGCTTCCTGTTTAGAAATAATGACATTATTTGCCATGTTTCTACTAAATTTCCTTTTATGAGAGGGCACATCCTAAAATTAAAAGTACTATGTGATCAGGAAAGAGGGGAAAGGGATAAAATGCAAGATACAGGCTTATGAACTAAGTAGGACAAGTACCTAGTAGATTTTTTTTATCATTCTCCACCTTCCAATGCTTTAAGTAATAAACTATTCATGCAAAATAGCAAATTAAAGACATCATCATTGTTCCCATTTTGATCATGCCTGCATATAAATCCAATCAACACAGCATATCTCTATCAGGAGATAACTATGTCCTAAGAAAGATAATTAAAAAATACTCGATACATGTCATACTACTGTTTATTATTTTATCTTAATCTTAAACACTACTGCAATTAAGATTTCATTATCAGCTACCAGTTGACCTATCCCTGAACACTTTGTAATAATTAAAGAATATCTACTCTCCCCCAGTTTCCCTGCTTCAGTTAAATGAACAGAGTAATTAAAACAGCAAAGCAAAATAAATATCAAATATACGGAAAAAAATAAAAGAATCAACAAAAGCAACAACATCCGTCCCTATACTACCTCTTTACTTTCATTCTAAATTCAGTAGCAAAACCTGGGACACATGTAAGAAATCACTAACTTGCTACTGCTTCTTTTCAGAGATTCATTAGCAGGCAAAGGAAAAATAGAAGCAGGTATGGAACATACGATTGCTTCCAGAATGTCTAACCAGAGGAATTTGTGTTGACAAGACTAAGAAAAAACTGGCTTCTTTTTGGATTTTCCTATTGGTTTTCTATTTTTACTCTATTTTTACCTAGTTAACTTTAGGAGCTAACCAACAGGAAAATAAAATGGCAGAGGAGGTTATTCCTGAGTCAAATCTATCTCTACCAAAGCAGAAGTCATTACCTTCCCCAGTCCCTGGCACCACAATGCTCAGAGTCTGAAAAACAAAACATCAGTAAAACTAGATGTCTAGTCCAGGCTATGCAGCATGTCCAAAAGATTATCCTCTTCTGTTGCTGAACCACAAGCAGTATCCTGGTCTAAGAGCAACTTTAAAAAACATGACTTCTGATTATTTTTGACTTTCATTCCTTAAACATGATCTTCAACCCAGCCTCTGGAAGTCAGAGCCTTTAAAATAACTGAAGAATTCTGCAAAACCCTTTCAAACAAAAGAATCCTAGTACCCTCCACAATTCAATCAGTTTCTTCAATGACTCCTGTGGAGCCAATGTCCCCTGTGGTTTTTATTTGAAATCTGGTATAATAGGTATCCATTTTGGAATATGAGATTGGTGTTCAAAGTTGAGGTTTTATCAAGCAGAGAAAGGACAAAAGATGAAAAAAACCTGTCAATTATCATCTTAACACAGAGAACAGCTTATCATTTTACCTTTGTGTTAACAGTAACAGGGAAAAAAAAAAAAAAGTATCATTTCTTAGTAAAAGGAAAGTTCCAATTGGTGCACAAAAGGAGAAAAACAAGGAGTGATTCAAAAGTAGAAGAGGTAGACTCAGTACCTTAAAATTACTTGGAAAAAACCTAGAACTACACAGACAAAAAGTGCACACACACCACTGACAAGTAATGGTCATTGAAGATTCTGGGAGGATACCTTCAGTGGTACAGGAAAGGCCTTGGCTAGGACAAACTAAAACAACAGATACTAAACATCCTCATTTGTCGAGGCTACAAGTTCCAAAGAGGAAGATTCTCTCTCTCATCTACGTAAGTGCAAACAAGGAAGGCTGTTATGCTATTTAGAACTAAACTCTGCATCTGCATTCAGATAAAGATTTCTTCCTTGTATCTAATGTATTACATACTGTGTGGTATGAAACTGCTAATCAGCAACAGTGATAGATTATTAGCTGACAGAGTTTTATTTTTATTCTGTATTTTCATTACTTGGTGCATTTTTAAAATAGCATGGTTTTCTGATCTTGTTTATCCAGGAAAGATATTCGATCTAGAGCCACTATTGATTTGAATTTAAGTTTAGAAAACTGCAAGGAGCTAATGAAAATGAGTACAGCTTCTTAGAGGAAAAAATATCTAAAGAAGCTAGGAATTCTCCATATATTCATGACTAGGCAAATTATCAGTAGATAAGATTAATGACACTAGATAAGATCACTAGATAATGATCCATTTTCACTAAAACAATCTTCTTATTTCTGGTTGATTTGATCCTGTTAGAAACTACTTATTGCATTACCTTTGGCTTCTATAGTTAATTTGATTATGGTGCCAATACCTTCATTTCTTTCTCCAATAAACTTAGCCAGCCTGCTATTTATCCTCTAAATGAAGTCCAATAGACAACACTCATTCCCAGGCTCAGTCACTTTTTGTAATGCTTCCATTGTTCTGGTAAAATTTTCCATGTTGGGAATGTACTTCAGACAAGGTATTTTATGAAGTTTAAACCAAAAAAGTCAGACATGACTAAAAGTTTGGGTATAACTACTACTCATTTGGAATGAAAAAAATCTGTTCAGTTGTACAGCTAATATCCTCAAGTACCCCTGCACATCTGTGCAAAAAAAATAAAAATCTATCCAACAGAAAAATAAAAAAAAGGAACAACACTAACTCTGATATTATTGTAGATTGTATCATCATGCATACACATAACAGGAGATAATTATGATTATTTGCATAACATAGCATCACATTTTAAAATTTCCTGGCCTTTTACTGCTTGACTTAGTAACTTCACTGTTGTTTTCTAAACTGCTTATTTCTAGTAATTACCCTTTGCTATGAAAATGTTAGGCTTTTGGGTTGGTTGCATGCGGACTTGAAATTGTTGGGGAAAAAGTATTATACCAGCAGGGCTATTCTCAGAGTAATTCATTTATTTACAGACACATAGTTAAAGTCTTATTTCTCTCAACAGCCCTATAAGCACGCAGAACAAATGTGCTCACAAGTCTTCTATGCTAATCCTTTTCTGCTTCAGCTTGGTACACAGTCTGTCCCTTTGTCACTATTCCTTTAGAGAAAATAAAATTAAAAATCTGTAACCTAAAGTGACTGGTTTTGATCACTTTATGCTATGTATACGCTAAGTCCCTAAAACTAGGAACATAAACGTTAACACCGCTTCAGAAATTTAGAATGAGGTGAGATGGAGCAGTTAAAGATCCAGAAATACTTGTCATAATGACAAAAATTTCTCACGCAGCAGGTGCTTCCATTTTGAGGGAGGCGTGTATGAAAATTAACAAGAAAAGATTATTTACTACCTCAGACAGCTGCAGGGAGCAGAATAATGGTGAAAGTGAGCCTCAGATTCATTTTTGAAAGGAGAGATGAAAACTGATTAGATACTTCAAGAAGCAAAAGCAAGAGATTTACTGACTAGTTAGAGTTCCTCAAATTCAGTTCATTCCCTTAACCAAAGAATAAAATGAGAAATAACACTTAAGCTACTTGAAAAATTCTAACTTCCCTGATAAATCACATGTGGACAAATGCCCAATTAAACGATTCATTGAAATAAAGTATGTCCCACTCTTTTTTCCTATTGCTCTAATATTTCATTTTATAGTCTTAGTAACATTTTCAGGTGTGCAGTTATTGAAGAAGAATTACACATTTCATCTAAAAGCATTAAAGAACACTCATCATTGGGAACCTACATTGGGAACTACCAGGGAGCAGAACAGAAATTGGATATTTGGAAGCCTCCAGCAGCACGTACAGAAGACTGATATCTATGTAAAAGGGGCGGCGGATGAAAGCTTACAACTGCCATCTCAGTAATGAACAATGAATGAATTGTTCAAAATACACCTGTGAGTTATAACTAGATTAAGGGTGACTGCTTGCACAGAACTGGAGGTAGTACAGAAGTGTGTAGTTAGATTTTGGCTCCAGACATTTACTCTGCTAAGGCTAATTGCAGAAAACAACATGCATGCTTATGGGAGGGAGTATTTGACAAGAGAAAGAACATTATATCCATGCTGAAATGAACATGCGTACAGATCTCTGTCAAATACTTCAAAGGCTGTTACAGCACTACACAAACAAGCCTTGCTAAGGAACCACTAGTTTGAGTGGAACAGCTGTGTTTTTGTTGCTACAGACAGATGCGAATGAATGCCTAGAAGCAGATTACCCATGTTACCTATCAATCAGTCACTTGCCATGAGTTTCAGCAAAGGCACCTGATCTTCTTGTTGTCACAGCATTACTCCACACTGTCAAACTATGCTCTCCTGACTTCTTTCAGAGCTATGCAACAAGGTAATACAGAACTGCAAGGATGAGAGTATAGTTTGCAGAAATTATTTGCATGATGTAAACAGATCTGTACCACAGGTCATGTGCTGCTCTATTTCTTCTCCCTCCCCCCCTTCAAGGATTTAACACTTTACTGGAATTTTATGTTACAGAAAAATACAGAAATCAAGTATCATTCCACACACACATACAATATTTGATATTAGGATAATGAAGAGAGATTTTCTGAATTTCAAAAATACCAGAGAGTTCTTAATCCTTCAGCTCCTTTCTTTATAGCTATTTTTAATTATGAAATACTTATTTTCCACGAGATCCCTGCTTAAATGAGAAGCTCAGAATGGATAGCAATTGCTTCTTGGTTGACTACTTAATATCTTGTTTCTTACTCATTGTTCATTTTATGATTTCAAAAATTTATATCCTCCTGTTCATGCTTTGCTATAAAGACAGAATTATTAATTCCCTTAATACTTCTTTCTATAGCTCTCATTATTTCAGCATGCAAGTACTTCACAAACAATAATAGCTACAACATTTTGAGAGAAGAAAAAGTATTAATGGTCTTTTACAAACATGCAAAGGAAGAAAAGGATATATAGGATATTAGACATGTAGAACCAGATTTTTTAGAGTAAAAAATTTCAGCTATACACTCATATCTTTAGAGAGCACTGCTCTTCGTCCCTACTAACAGCTACTTTAAATGGTGTAAACTCCAGCCCCTGCAAGCGCCCTGCCATTACATGAAGAGTGGCCTTATTATTCCAACAGAATTTTTGTTCAGCAAAGTAATCACACTAGAACTGTTCCTGTATGACTCTTATGGTTATCTTTTCTGTGGGCTCTCAAATGATTAATACTATTTTTGACCCTACCACAAGGCTTCTTACTGGAAGCACTGGTTTATGATTCCCAGCCTGAACTGCACTAGCCACTTATCCCCCTTACACCCTACAAGCATCTCTGTCAGCCCCATAGAGACAGACATGCAAGAGGGTAGATGAACAAGCTAAATGACAGTTCAGGACAAACCAAGCACTTCTGCTTCTGCTGAGCAGCAGGAAAAACTAACACATGAACACTCCACTTATTGATGTTACTAAAGGAGCACTTTTATTCTCTCAAAAGAATAGCCAAACACAAACCTGTATCAAGATTTCTTTTGGTAAGACAATGCATCTAAACTGAGAGGGAATTAAAGCAAGCACGCTGCTGCCTCACCGTTTAGAGGAGACAGGTGCCATCCACTGTGTTCTTTCACCAGCTAGAGGCAGTATTCCTACTCTCACTGGCTTTTATGTCCAGTATTTATTCTCAAGCTTCAGGTAGTATGTACATGTTTTACTCCAGGTTCACCAGACCTTCCCATCTACAAATGAAGTAGATCTCTTCAGTTTATGCCTACCTCTTGTCTATCAGACCCAAATACCTTCCTTGAGACAGGAAAAAAAAAATAAATCAAAAAGTAGAGTTGAGTATTCATTGACAACTTAGCTTGGCTTCTCACTAAGAAAATCAAAGATAGAACAGATAAATATACCTACTTCCTTTCAAAGCACAAGCAAACAGATCACAAACAAGCCTAAGTTATTAGACAACTATATTTCAAGCTAAAGCACAACTAAAACCTGAAGGTTTGTTCTGTGCTGTAGAATGAAGCTGTACTCTTCAATCTAGGTGACTTAAAGTAGATCCTACTTAAGCTACTGTAAAACCTCTGTTGTAGTTACTTATTGCAAAAGAGCAGCCATTATTGAACATTAACTCTATCACAAGCAATTTACTTTCTTTGCTTTTTAGTTCAACAGCAGCTTTCTTATATTCATCAAGTTCAACCCCTTTAGCCTACTTCTCCAAAGTGCCAATAGTGTTAAAGAAAACCTTCAGCAATCACAGCAACAACAAACAGTGCTTTCCAGAAGGCTGAGCTGAGCAAAGACCTGTTAAACACCATAGAACAGCACAGGTGTGCCAGTAGCAGAGCTAATGAGCAGCACATGTTTTCAGTTAAAACCCTTAATTTCAAGAGTTTCCTGAGCCAAAAAAAAATCTTGGGAAAGGAGATAATGAGAGATTGGTGACCCTATCAGCCTAAGAAATTAAGACTTAAGTTCAGTGTTATTGTCAATATAATGCCAAGTCAGTACTTTCTGAATGCTTCTTGCAAGTTCAGTAGGGGAGAAAATACAATGCTTTTATAGTTGCACCATCTAGTAGTGAGTTCTGAGAATATTAACAGAAAGAAGAAAGGCTTTGAAGTGTGACTGTATGCAACTGTTTATCTTACACTTGTCTCGTTAATTTGCTTTACCTAGAGGCTGAGAACAGCACCAGGGAAGGAGTCAAAAGAGTAACTTTATTCAGCCTTTACGTACCTGTTAATTGTCCCATCATGAACTTGAATTACATTACTGAATTCCACACCAAGGACTCTACAAGCTTGTTTAGGTGATCAAAAAAGAATTGATTTTGTCCTAGGGGTGTACAGAGAGCTATAATTCTGGCAGTTTTCTTCACTCTTAGCTCCAATTTCTGCTTCTAAGCTGCAGCTTCTGGTATGGAAGTGATATCATGTTGGAAGCCCAAGTGTGACAGGGAACCTCAGGAAGTAATTAACAGGTGACAGACTCCAGCCCTCTCCTCAGCTTTGTCATTTTAGAGCTAAGCTAAAAATGATGGAAAACAGGGATGATGAAGAAACAGGAAAACATGGAGACATAACAGAAAAAAGAAAAAATAATACCAGAGAGCTCCCACAGTACAGGAGAAAGAAGTATCCAGCTAAGTAATTTCTGTCCCCTTTTCTGGAAAAAGGTAACCTCATATATGTAAAGCAACTCTGCCTTTCCTTAAGAGCTTTGACAGGACAGAATTAAATCTCTTTCTAAAGACAGAGTTGTTTCTATCAAGAAACAAAAGATTTTGAAAGATGATATCTACACAGTAGAAGGCACACTGCAGCTCTGAAAATGCCTGTATGCCTCCTTATTCTATGCATTCCTCTCTATTGAGAGGCAGAAAGAAGTGCAGTAGTTGTATTACAACAAAAGCAGTCTCCTGGGTGCACATACTACCTTTGCCTGATCTGAAAAGAGGCCTCTAGAAAATTCAATTTAATTGCCCATTGCTGGGCTTTCTTGCCGCAGTAGCAAACGTGGAGCCGCAGGCATTTGCTGCCTCCAGCTGGTCGATGTTTGGGATGGCTTTCTAATTGACAAGGGTGGCTAACTTCCAAGGAGCATAGGAATAAATTCAGCAGCTAAGGTCAAACAGAACAACAGATTCCAGGAATTAACACTGATTCCAGGAAATAACACCTTAATGCCATGTGCTCAAATAACTGAATATGAAAGATGAGGTGGTCAAAATGCTGTCTGAATGGATTTCTGGAACTCAGGTTCCTTGAGGGTGGAGGCTCCAAATGAAGATTATGAGAAAGCTTATGGTTGGTAGACTATATTAAATCTCTAAAAATGTGGTGCTCACACCAGGCAGAGGTGTTGCCATAGGTGCAATTTGCTTCATTAGAATTCCTCTTCTTCCTTGCTTAAAGGGAGCAAAACACAAAAACCCTTGTACTTCTGTGTCACAGAAAAGCAGATGGCAAGCTGTCAATAAGCTTGTCTCAGAAATACCTGTTTGCTGTTCTGAAGCTAGTAGGTATTAAAGATCCTGGTTAAGCACAGACTTCATTTTCACTAACTGCAACTCTATTAATAAATACATAGTTCCCTGATTGCTGCTTGAATTCTTTTTCTCCTTTGCTAATGGTTTTATTATAAATTCACTTCTGAGATTCCTTTGAAGTTTTTTTTTTTTTTTCCCCTAAAACAAACCAATAAAACAACAACAACAACAAAAAAAAACACATTAAGCTAAAGAAATTTCTCTGTACTTGTTTATTTTGGATCTTAGAAACATCGCTTTTGTAAAAAAAGGCAGATTTGACTCTGGATTAGATAATTTTCCAAATTTTCAACTTTTTTACATAAACATTTCTTTAGAAAGATGAATTGCTCTTTATGGAATTTACTCAAAATATATTAAATGCCATAAATCTTTGCCTGCAGAAATCATATTCAGAAGAGGTAGATTCTAAATGAATAGATTTTGTTAATATTAGGAAGTTTAAGTCAGGAAAAAGTGTATCATGGAAGTTCCTGTAGATGACATATGTATATGCAACTTTTCTCATGACCCCACTTCCAATATTCCTCCAATTTAATCAAAATTCAAAGAAGATTTGACCAATGCAAAACAAAGTATTTTCAGATATTAAACATTCTTGTAGAGTATTAGATTTTTCATTATCTAACCTGGTCATTTGTCAGGATGTTTAGCACGTGTTGCTCTACATAGATAAATGAATAATGACCTTAGTCCTCAGCCTGAAGATCAGAGCTTTTAAAGAAAAACCTTTCAGATGAACAAAAACTTATTGCTGGAAAACAAAAGCGAACGTCATCAGGAAAATGGGACTACTGCATTAATCACACATGCAAGGAAATAATAAAACAGATGACTTTCCTTATTCTAATAAGCAAAGATAGTGGCAACTATAAAACTTACTATTTTTGGTCACTGTCATGTTTATTTTGTCCCCCCACTGCTTACCTTACTCAAACCATCATCCCCTCCTGTTCCATGAGGAAATTGACATAGTGCAATAATATGCAATTCTGCTTGCTGTTACATCAGACTCACAGTATAGCTCAATGGCGTTGGTAGCTTCAAATAGAACTACTGTTTGAGACAAAGCATTCTATTGGCTTTCTGACATAACAATATTCAAAGAATTGCAAAATGATTAAGACTAGAGTTTAACCAGTCCTCTCCCAGTCTGAAGCAGGACTGTAGAGAACAGGTTTCCCAGGACCATTCCCAAATGGCTTTTGAATGTTGACTTCAAAGACAAAAATAATGTACATGCAAGAATTGATACATACGTATAGCATTCTTTTGTAATAAATAATAAGCTACTGGCTTCTTGGTTGATCATGCCCTAAACAATTAAAAGTCTTCTCTGAACAGGCTACTGACTTCCATGAGAGTAGGGACAGACCAATTTATGTTCATAGAAAGTAAAAAATGGCAATAAGTTCTGATTATATAAATATAAAATTTTCTTGCGAATGCACTAAGGAATATAAAATTATTTCATTTCTAATAGCTTCAATGCCCCATGAACACTTTTTCTTAGATTTGTTTTTCTTAGCATGCTGTCTACTACAGTATGCTATTTTTACTGACATGTTTTTATTTACTTACTAATGAGTAATTCCTGGTTTATGCATTTTTGATTGAAAATATTTAAAGCAACATTATGGGTTAGCTTTGACAGGATAAACTGCTCAGTTTCTCCTAATTAACTATTATGTGCAGTACTGTGCAAATATGAGCACTTCAGAATAAATTTCGCTTTCCTCTAAGAACATCTTCAATGTTATCTTAGGCTTAAGATACAATTTCAGCATCAGCTTATTATATATTCACATTCATATACATATACATTTCACTGTTTCTATTAAGAGTCTACAATATTTGAAGTAATCTAACACTATAGGGTCTCGGGCCTTATCTGGGCTTTTCCTGACATTAGCCAGCATTGACACTCATAGCTGTCCAAGCATTAAGTCAAGTGCCTAACTTTTTTTTAGCTTCACTCTATAGAGATCATTCATGGTTAAGACGCAATGAATGTATCAAGTCACAGCGTTCTGTTCTGCTAATAAGGCATGGAAAGTGCTGTAGCGCAAGTCACAAACTTTAGAACAAAATTAACAAAAATTAAGCAGACTTTGCTATGAAAAAATATTAAAATAACCAGATTTCCACCACAAATTAACTCTTCTTGCTGAAGAGCCAGTAAGGCTGCTAACTCATTGTATCAAAATCAGCTTTCTGTTTGAGGAAGTCAGACACCGTAGAACTTTAGACTCAAAAGGAGCTATTACAACACCAGAGGAAAATATTAAATACTAGAAAGTCTCCAGGTACAAGTGTGTTACTAGGTATGAGCTCTGTGAACATGTAAGCATTGCTCACCAGCGTGGGAAAGATCATTAAATATGTTAAGATAGGAAGCAGACTAGGCTGCAATAACCACGCTTTCTTTAGATACCACGGTTTCCTTCAGATACAGTGGGCAGAAGAGAGAAGCACAAAGGATAGTATACCACCTGACAAATGAAAAAGGAGAGCTGGTCTTCTCAGACATGAATGCCAAGGTACTTAATGAGTTCCTTGCCTCAGCCTTCACAATTAGTCACGCTTCTCATGCCCCTCATGTCCTTGAACTTCTAAGTGGAATTCAGAAGAACAAAGTTCCAGTGACTGGAAAAAGAGAAAACATTCCTATTTTCAGGAAAGGGAGAAACTAAGACCCAGGAAACTACAGTTTGGCAAGCTTCGCCTCTGTGCCTGGAAAGATCATAGAGCACATCCTCCTAGAAGAGATTATAAAACACATGTGAAACGAGGAGGTGATGAGACACTTCACACAGCTTCAACAATGGAAGGTAGCACCTGACCAATCTGTCAGTCTTCTGTGATGGAGTGACCACAATGGTGGACAAAGGAAGGGCAACTTACATTGTCTAACTTTACTTTGGCCAGGCCTTCAACACAATTCTTAACCACATCCTTAACTCTACATTGGAGAGCCACGGGTTTGAAGGCTGGATCATTAGACAGATAAAGAACTAGTTGGATAGGGTTAATGTCAGTGGCTTTATGTCAAACTGGAAGTAAGATCTGAGTTATGTTCCACAGTGTTTCATCTTCGGACTGGTGATCTCCAACATCTTTATCAACAATGTAGGTAGTGGGATTAGGTACACACTCAGCAAGTTTGCTGATGTCAACCACACCACCCAGCTTAGTATCACAATACAGTGAAGGACTTCTTCCTGGTCTGATAAGGATAGGACAAAAGGGAATGTTTTTAAAATCAAGAAAGTGTAGATACAGATTAGATATTAGAATGGTCTTTAAGGTTGCCTCCAACCTAGGCCATTCTATGATTCAATGAGTCAATTACTGTAACTGGACAATGATAAATCCAATTTATTTTGTTTGTTAATAATGATTAGACAAACATGAAATCCTTAGCTCTACATATACAGCATATCTGAAGTATCTCTTCTTGTGGCATTACTAAGCACTTTTCTGTGAAGAAAACATTTTTTATGAAAATTAATAAAAGCTCAAGATATTTATTTTATGGAAATATCAAAATAGATATCCACAGCTGAATGGAAGCAATCTTTCATAGAACAGTTGTGTTAGTATTTATTTGTCATTTCTAGTTTCTGTTCCTCTTACTTTGGCTATGTAATAAAAATCTTAGAAAAGAAACAGAGGTACAAACACTAAAAAGGTTCACTTTAGACACACTGAGTAGACATTCTTTAAAATAGTTGCAATTAATAAAATTTCATAAATAAACTGTCTTGTGTGAAATCTTGCACAAAATTAACAATATCATCAATAACCACAGTTTAACAGCTGAACCATAACACTTCTCTTACAAAAAAGGACCCTTTTTCTTATTATAATAAATCACAAAAATTATAACTAATGGGAACACTAGCTACTCCTTTCAGATAATACTTTGGCTTCATATAGTTGACATTTTCAGTCATCCTGTTTACTAGAAGTCTGAGAATAAGTTTGTTCACCCAATCCCAGTGCTGCACATACCCCTAGCTGCACTGAAATTACACCAACTACTGATACGCTTATGTGGGTTTACTTCTCAAGCCACAGTAAATAAGAAGAAACAGATAAAGTCTTCGCTGTTTTCCTGCATTTTACCTTAGCAGAAGTTCAGCTTACATCTAGGAAGAAAAACTCAGCTAAATTAAATACTTTGTCTGAACTGAAGAGAGAGAACTAGGCTATCTCTTACAGATTTCCTTAGCACAAGCCCTTGGGAAGTAAGCAGCATGAATATTTGCATGTTGTGGAAACCCTGCACAAGTGCACAGTCTAACTGTAGAGCAAGAGAGTAGAGAATATGCTGGAGATGTAAACAAGCATAGGACCATGAATAGATTGTGAAGCATTTGAAGCATTGTCAAGAGTTTCTGTAGCACAAGTGGACTGATTCTGCAATCCATTTATTTAAACAGGCTTGATTTAGAGACTCCCTTTAATTGTTTCACTGTATATTACAGATGTAATTACCGGTTCTGACCTCATACTAAAGGAGTTGGTAGTGTTAAAAACCTTCTTATGCAGCAAGAAACAGAAGAAAAAAATTAGATTTCCCAAATCCTTCCAGAAACAGTATCTATGCTATTAATGGTGGGTTAGGTAAAGGATAAGCTAGTATCAGAGATTCAATTCACTATCAGATTCCAGCAAACCAGATCTGATTCAGTGCTTATACCAAACATTACTGTTGAAGTTACCACAGAGTTTTCAAAATTTTTAGAAAGTACAACATTAATAGCACTAGGAATTATGATTCCTTTGGAAAGTTTGTTTATTCTTTTATCTGATTTTTGACAACCTCGGTTACATGTATACAAAACAGTGAAAAGATAGCAAACAATGTGTTTCATTATCTGTTATTTGTTATCATTGACCAAGGAGACATATATTATCTTTACAGGAAAATAATCAATTGCTTTAAATAACAGTATGACTAACAGTTATTCAAAAGTCAGTGAGAACAAGAAGCTTCTGAATTATTTTTCTTTTAAATACGGAACAACACAAGCTAAAGAATTGAGCTTTTGTACTGTAGACAAAAGTGCTTTTATTACCTGACCACCTGAGTGGCATGCCTTTTACATAATGGCAGAATTGTGATTCTGAGATGCAAGTGACGTACAATACCACAAACTAGTGTTTCTGCTACTGAAGAAGTTATGAACAATAATGACATCTTTAATAACAAAGGCAATTATAAATTGTTCACAACTAATGCATAATTTAGAAGTAGTTATTCAGCAAAAATATACAGAATGTTACACTACACTAAGGAAAACAATTGGCAAAAAAAAAAAAATTCATATTATAGAACCATAAAACTTGAACAGAGGCACCTACAACTAGACCAGGTTCATCAGAGCCCTATCAAGCCTGAACTTGGATAACTTCAAGGACAGGACATCAGCCACCTCTCTGGGCAACTTATTCTAGAGCTTCACTATTCTTACTGTAAAAAATCTTTTTTGTTAAATCCAGTCTAAATCTCCCCTCTTTTAATTTGAAACCAGCACACTGAGCAGTATGCTACACACACTTAAGTAACCTGGTGAAGCAGGTATTCACCATCACTGATGCACTGAAAT
Source organism: Callipepla californica brunnescens (assembly GCA_023055505.1). Lineage (NCBI taxonomy): Eukaryota > Metazoa > Chordata > Aves > Galliformes > Odontophoridae > Callipepla > Callipepla californica. The sequence continues at coordinate 175,993 of JALIRH010000088.1, forward strand.
TGTGGTTTCTGAGAGTATCTAGTTAAGCAGTTGAAATATCCAATGAGATCAAGCATTATAAGGTAAGATAATTTACATGTTTCGGATAAAGTAATGGATGTTTCAATGTAGCAAGTAAAATACCCCCATCTCACATTAATTTCCAATACTTGATAGAAGCAGAACTACGAGTTCAGTAATTTTGGACCTCAACACCTAAAAGCAAACCAATTTTTTTTTTTTTTTTTTTTTTTTTTTTGTATTTGCTGACATCAGTAGCAAAGCAAACGAAATCTCTCTGGACATACATACAGGCAGCAGCAGCATTTTTGGACTTTTTTAAGTCCAGAAACTAAAAAAAACACAAACAAGCCTACTCCATTTGGATAACTAAAACGCTTCAAGTTGACCTCAATTCAACAAAGCAGTTTGGCATCTGCTAAAACCAATAGAAATTCAGACTATACAAATACACACTAATTACCAAATATATGAATAAAATTGAGCATTAACTTTGAAGCACATTTGATAACTGCCTCTGCAAAAACATTTGTATGCCAAAATATGACCACAAACTCTGTGATTTTCAGAAGTGTCTAAATAAGTTGGAGAACTAATTCCAGAAGTTAAATTCCAGAAGTTTGGTGCCATAATTATGTCTGGAGTACATCTTGCACTTCGCAAAGTTAAGCCAAAGGATCAAGATATAGTCTTCTGATGTTAATTTTTGATCCTAGTGAAAATAAAATAGATCACAATCCTTCATGTAAATCTCTGAGCATTTTCTGTAAACTGTGCTACCCTATGTACTACATACTGCTGTGATGTCATGAAGGTTTGTTTCTGAGAAAGAATTGTCTGCTTATACCTGATGGTATTCATTCTAGTGTTGGTATAGAAGGGAATCACAGAGCACAATTTGTCAGTCTATTAAATTGATAAGATCCAGAATGTAAGGGAGAAAAAAAACAGGACCAACTGAAAAGTGATTATAGGATAACAAGTCATCAATACTAGATAACAATTTAAGAATGAGAAAACTTGAAAGGAGACAAATATACATCAGGAACAATTAAAAAGAATGGCAATAGCCAAGAAAAGAATATTTGCTGGGAGGTAAACTGGGAAGAGTCAGAGTGAAAGACTATAAAAAAATATATAAAAGAAATAAATATAAAAGAATATAAATATAAATAAGAATAAATAAAAATATAAATATATTAAAAAATGTAAAAGAAAAGTAAATCTCAACTAATCTTGTGGAAAAAAAAGAATTATCATTCCACTCACTATTTTGTTCAAACTGCTTTAGTTTTCACTTGTGTTTCTTCTCAGAAAGACCACTTAAAGTCTGTTACGTAAAGGAGAAATAAATTTATTTTTTCCTTATGTAATCACCAAAATATTTCTCCATAATGTTTTGTGCAGTGGTTTTCAGAACTCGGTTTTAGAGTAAGTTATCATAGAAAAATCCTACCTCTTTGATGTCTTATAGTTTTTACAAAAAAAATTGTCTAGATATTCACAAGCCTATAATACTAACAAGTAGAGAAGTGCAAACCCAAGAAACCACACCAACACAATCAGAATTCTGCTCATCTTTACACCTTTGTGTTACTACATGTTCAGTGAGCCATCAGTTAAGAAAATTCTTCCATTATGGCTTAGAAGTATTTGCCATGTAGAATGTTGTATGCTACTGAACTACTGCATGAAAATTGCAAAAAAAATTGCAAAAAAACAGTTTGAGAAAATGAGAAGAATCCCTCCTTCTAGATCACTTGTAGAAATATTCTTAGAAAATCAGATCACTTGTTTCCCTAAGAGATAAAGAGGGATTATAATATTTCAAGGTAGCTTAATGTGTACACATAGAATTTCTATGATAGTGAAAAGGAAGGTACATAGCAGAAAGCATATGTAGACACAAATGATTAGTAAGTAGTTAATAATCACATTTTTAAAGTTGATATATTCAATATTTCCATTTGGAGACAGTTGGAGTCCTATAGCAGTGGTGCTGTCTGAGAGAGACCCTCATTTTGGGGGAAAAAAAACCTTGCAAAATACTGGGGAACACAAACTCTCTTCAGTACAAAATATTTTCTTCCAAAGGCACTCAGTTATAAGAGTCCATAATGACAGCCAATGAAAATAAAAATCATAAATGCTAGCCGGTTAGTAATGAAAAAATATTCATTAAAATAATTAAAGCATGAAGAATTTCTACTAACTGAGAAATACATGTTTAATTTCTAGGTTCTACTCAAACGAAAATAAACTTTAGAAGGAATTTCACTATCATATTGAAAGCTACCTCTTTAAAATTGAGAAATATTTTAGAATTCATAGCAAAGTATTTACAATAATATTTGTAAGCATATATACATATATATGCATATATACATATATATGCATATATATATATATATGCATATATATATATATATGCATATATATATATAGGAACTCCACTGTGTCATATCTCATAGAAAATTATTCATAAAAGTTTAAGACAATCCACTTGCAGTGTATTTCTATTTACAAAAAGTAGTTACCTCAAAAGATAAGAGTATTTGCATGCTTTGTTTAATCATGAACTTATAAAACACATACATTGCAGTGACAGGAAGGCATGCGTTACTTTTGAGTTAGCAAATTCATGAGAAAATAAGATGTATTTTAGGACGTTTACTTTTGGAAATGCTGTAACATATATTTCTGGATAAGGCCAAGAAAGGGAAAGCCTTACTTTATAAAAAAAAAAAAAAAAGCAGAATTAGTCAATTTTACCTTCAGGAATGGCTACATCTAATGTAAGATTAATAAAGAAAGTGCTATGTTTTCTTACTTTAAAAGAGAAACTAGAAACAGGATTATATATATTTTTAGTGAATAAAAATCAATGTTTAAAGTTCAGTGACATGATTCTGTGATCATTCAGTGACAACAGCACTAATAATGAGCTGAAAATAATGCAAGGGATTAAGTACTGCATTTGGCTTCAATAAAGTGATCTCTTATTTTAAATGACACTCTACTTTCAAGCTACAAATCAATCTCCCTCATTTGAGCTATGACATTACTTTTTTGTCTTATCAAAAATGAATATTATAATGAATTATTCTTGTCACTGAGTTCTTATATTCTTTTCAATTTTCACACATTTTACTTTAAAATAACACTGCAATGTTGAAGAATATACAAAAGTTCTTACTAGTCTCATTTGGTGAGTTGATTTAGATCTCCTACTTCTTTTTTTCTTGTTAAATCAGAAAATGCACTCTTCAAAAACATATCTTAACTATAAGACTTAGAAATGCAAGAGCCAAAAGGGCATTAACACCAGAACAAGTTCTTCCAGATTACAGCAGTGAATTATTGAATCTAATGAAGTGTCAAAGTAATAATTAGTAAACATTCCATAGAATCATAGAATCCTTAGAGTTGAAAGGGACCTCTGAAGGTCACCCGGTCACTCCCTTGCAATGCATAGGGACACCACAGCTACATCAGGTTGCCCAGGTCCTTTCCAGTTCATGTCATTCTATAATTCTAGGATCTTGTTTGCCAACCCTAACAGCATTTTCAATGTCTTTGTTGAATAATAGTTTACAACTCTATGCAGATTTTTGTAACATTCAAAACATCTTGAAGTGTTACATAAGCCTACAGTGGAACAGGGAAATAAAAACAAGTCTTAAATATTAACATTTTGCTGATTTTTTTTCCTTGTGTGTCTGATTCGCTGTCATGGTTTAACCCAGCAAGCAGCTAAAAACCATAACGTTTCCCTCACTCCTTCGCCTGCCAGTGGAAGAGATATTCAGAAAAATAAGTTGAGATAAACTTTTTACAGAGACAAGAAAGGAAGAGAGAAATAATTCATACGTATATGCATATTTACAAAACAAGCAATGCACAGTGCAGTTGCTTAGCATCTGCTGACCAATGCTCAGCCAGCTCCTGAGCAGCAACTGTCCCCCAATCAACTCCCATCAATATAATCATATTTTTTTTTAAAATGATGTCATATGATACGAAATATCCCTTAGGCCAATTTCGGTAAGCTGTCCTGGTTCCATCCTCTCCCACCTCCTTGTACCTCCCCAGTCCCTCACTAGCAGGACAGTAGAAGAAGCCGAACAGTTTGAAAAGCTTTCAGCTTCTCAAACTGAAACATTCTTGGTTCTTTTCAGCACTGCACAGAAACAACTGAAACACCAGTGTATTATCAACACTGACTTTCTCCTAAAGCCAAAACATAACATCATACCAGACTCTGTGAAGAAAATCAACTCTTTCCTAGATGAAACCAGGACATTTATTAATATTTTCTAAAAACAAATCTTCCACCAAGATACCATAAGGTAATTTAGCATACAGCTACAGTTGCATTTTAATGCTTTCTATGAAGGGAGGGAAAAAAAAGGTAATATTAAATCTTCCACATAGCAAAGTCATTTCAAAAGACATCACTATGAGAGAGATGAGTTTTACAGTCAGTGGAAGGATTAATCCAGCAATAGAACTAAAAGACTTTACTGACTAATCTGAAATGTTTACTAGATTTAGCTGATTGTATACTTAAGTAGTTGATTTACAACTTGATGATAAAATTCTGGGAAATCCAGTATAAAATCTAACTAAAAAAAGAATTAAATCTAACTAGATTTTGTTTTTCATTTACGTTCATTCAAGAACCTAAGATGCTGTGTGCTACATTAAAGATTTGGCCTTATCGTCTGAATAGAAAATGCTGAGTTTCACACTGTTACAACAAGTTGTGGGAAATCTAATCTTTTTCTGTGAAGGTACTGGAGTTCTGTGGAAAATTGTATACAGTAATAATAAAACTGCTGAAGTCGATCCCTGCCTCAAATGAAAAATGCTGCGTGGTGCCACCTACAGAGAAAAAAAAAAAAGGCAAAGGAAAAACTAATTTCTCTTCTGTCATCACAAACATGGCATTACATATTACAGACCAAGCACCTCAGTAGAGTCTAATCCAAAAACTTCAGCAGTCTTTCTGCTTCTTGCACTGAGTTTTGGACTGGGACTCTGGGACTCTAGAGATGTTCATCTTACTCTGGATGCTCTACTGTGGTCTGTGGATCACAGTGACAGATTTATTCATGTAATTTCAAGTTACTCAGTGGCAATAGAATAAAAGGCACTAAAGATAAAAAAATGGAAAATAATTCTGTAATGGACTGAGTACATTATGTGGATGATAGGTCCAAGTAATAGTGATTTTGTTTGAGACTTCACACATCTTTTCCCACCAGTCTTCATACTCTCATTTGCTTTTTAAATAGATATATTTATGTCAACAAACAATTGAAAAAAAAACAAACTATTTAGTATGAATAGTTAAATTTAAATTATCTATTTTAATTTAGTCTTTAACAGTGTGCTACTGTGTCTAGAGTTTTACAGTAAACAGGTACTTTGTATATAGAACATAATAGTTTTTATTTAACCATTGTAACTACTAGTTGAATTCATTTTTATTTTAGTCATGTAGACTAAAATTTAAAGGTGTCAGAACTACTATTTGGAGTGTAGAACCATTCTCAAAAAGTTGATTAGAATTTGGTACTAAGGTAACTTTGGTATGGCTGTAATCAAGAAAATGACTTGATAATTCACACAAAGTGTTAGATACTGAATTTTAGATGAAGAAATTTTTCCCTTCTCCCAAATCTTTGTAGGATACGGAAAGCTCAAAGGAAATAAGTTTTTTTTTTTTTTTTTTTTTAATAATTTCTTCTCTTTCCTTGTGGAATTTAAGCTTTAGAGACTGCCTTATCTCTCAGTGACTGAAAATTCTAAACTTAAATAACAATTATTTTGATGTTTATAGACTACATGGAATAAAATGTTGCAAGTTTAAATTTAGACATTGAATAATATAGTTGTATAACTTGTTTCTAAACTATCTCAAGGATCTGAAAAATGATTAAATTTTCAGTCAATTTTCATCAACTGAAGTAAAAGTAATCTTTCTATTTCTCTCTCAGCTCATGAAATGGTTCTGTGAAAATTAAGAAAATAGCAGTCCCAGATTACTTTACAGTACATTACCTGAGGGGGTAATCTCTATGCAATCCTGGCCAAAAAATTCCTTGGGGCATATGTGTAAGCCACTCTATAGCTCAAGAACAGGATAACATGGATAGTTCTAGTCTGACAGTGGAAATTCACTGTAAGAGGACAGTTTACACTAAAGCAGCTGAAGAGCACATCTACTTTGCAGACTCCTCCAGCAAAAGCAGCAAACTTAGAAAAGGAATGCATGAAGGAAAACAAAAGAAGCAACTCCTTAACTCAATTTCAAGAACTCAGTAAGACTCATCTCTTAGGTAAGGATTCTTCATCTGAATAAAGAAATAGAAAATCCACTAAAACTTCTTGTACTGGTTTTCAAAAGAAGTGAAACCTTCTGAGACAGGGCATAGAATAAAAATAGCTGGTAAATACCTGTTGAATAACATAAAATAGAAGTAGGGAAAATCTGATACTTTGCAAATATGTTTGTTTAAATGGGAGGACACTATTGAGAACAGAGGGAAGGTAAGAAAGTGCAAGTTTGGAAATATGAAGAGCAGAAGAAAAACAGGTAAAAAAGTTGTTTAAAGTTTAAGAGATGTTTATGCTTTTGTTTCATACCCTCCCCACTCCCACAATTTAAAATTTCCTTGATCCTGAGAAGCAATGAAAAAAATCTTTCAAAGTTTTCATCCTCTATGATGAAAAGGTATATTAACCCAAAAATGCTATACTGATATGCAATGAATAATTTATACATTCAACATCATTAGCTACAGTTGTTCACTGAGAACTGTTGATTGAATTTCTTCTATGCTAAGTAAAAAGATCTTCTATAATAAAAACCTCCACTATAAACCTATAAAGCATTAATGGTTATGATTTTTATTTTCTTTAATATGCTTACGTACTGGTTAGAAAGAAAATATGTAACGGGCTCCATAGTACCATTCTGGAAGAGTAGGCCAAGCAGGAAATCCTAGCTCATCGACCTATACTTTTAATATAATTCCATATCACTGGCATGTAATAGTTCATTTGGAAACCAAAACAAGACAAAAAAAAAACAACTCTAAAACTGCTCAGCTGGATGATAAATATCCCATCAAGGCAAACCATGAAAAGTAAGATGAATTAATTTGGAATTATATGTATTATATGTATTAACCTGTCATTTAATAATAACTGAGAGGTCTTAGAAGTACTTCCTTTTCTCCTTATCTATTCCTTACCACTGGGTAACAACCTCATGGAGAGAACTGAAACAAAGATAATGCTAATTACAATCAGCATTGAAGTATTCACTTTAGTTTACAACATTATGCCCACAGTGAGTAGAATTTATCTAGAACTTCTGTGCTAGAAAGGGGTTTTGCAAAGTCACAGTTTCAAATGCCACCTCCTTCATGGAGCTAATGCTTAGATAATCCCTGAGTGAGAAGATTTCTCTTTCTACCCTTGCTGCCAGACTTCACACAGAATCTTTAATCCTGAGAGCAAATTTACCTCTGAGATACCAAAATTTATCTTTGATTGCAGACATGCAAGGGTTTGGGGTTGTTTTTTTGGACTGATTACCTCCACAGAAACAAAAGCATCAGCAATATGCCCATTTCATTTGCAAGGCTTTGAATGCTGAGGCAGACAAAAAAATAAAAATAGTCAACTTAATAACAAAGCATAAGTTAAACTGTTTAGTGAATAGAAAGCTAAGATACAAAATAAAACTACTAACTAAAAAAAATAAAAAAAGCAGGGATAGATGACATCAGCCCCTTCTCATTGTCATCTAAGGATCCCTGAGGTATTTCACAGAAAAGTCACAAGTTCTCAGCTCCAGAATGCTGCCTTCTGAAGGATATCCTAGAGGAATCCTTTGTTGTGGGAAATGTTGAAGGCAACTCAAAGCAACTTCCCTTCTCAGCTTGACTTACGTTGGAAAAAAATGGAAGAGCTAGATAGGAGTCTAATATCAAAAGCCAGACCTCCTTGTTAGAAGGACATCTTCAAAGCAGTACTTTCTCCAGTTCAAGATGAAAATTCCCCCTCTTTTTAAAAAATGTACATCCTAGGTTTCTTTCTATTAAAACTTGAGTTTTAGCAGATACAGACTTCAGGATTCATGCTGTGAAAGTGTAAAGGCCAATGCAAACACAAACATAACCACCTTACCTTCCCCTTGCCTCTCCCCTTTTGCTTATTTCTTTTCTGACCACACTGGCTTACGATGTCACAACTCTGAAGTTGTGTTCACTGAACATTCATTTAATTAAGTATTCAATCTTTGATCACACTGATTATTTCAGAGCCCACACACATTATGACACTAACAGAGATGATAGATTTGTTATCAACTTGTTTCTTCCCACATGCTAATAGAAGAAGTTTTTGCTGTCATAGATTCCTAACTGGTTCTATAACGAAGACTATCACAACACTCATACTGTGAAAGCAGCATTAATGGAACCTTAAATTCCCATAATTAGTTTTATTTAAAACTAAGTACCATAAGAAGACATGGCTTACTGTACTAACTGGAAAATGAAGCATTTAAAAGCTTTTAATTCCATATATTCCACAATAACTCCTACTCCTTAGCATGCTCATATATGCTCCATAACGTAACAATACAATACAATTAATTCAGAAACACTGTATATGTGCATCTTCAAGTAAACAAACATTTAAAACCTTTCGTATCTTGAGGGTTTTATTGTTTTTGTTTTTTTTCTTTCTGATTTAGAGTTAAATTACATTTCTGTAGTTACCTTTAACAACTTGTTCTAATCAATTTCATTACTTTCTCTAATTCTGAAAAGATAATACTGAGCTAACTAATTCAGAACAGAAGTTAATACTGAACAAAAGGAATTTGAGACATGGATAGACATTTTTTTTCTTTAACGTATGTTTACATGTACAACAGTAAGGAAATTATGAGAAACAAATAGATGCAAAAGGGAACTTATTCCTTGAAGTATACACCGCTGATGATATTCCAAATGATACATTTGGAAGATACATTACCCTCTATAGGATGTTGTTTTTGAGAAACAAGAACCCATGTTTTAAAACTGTATATGTATATACACAAAAATATAATAGGTTTTTGGTGCGAAAATATTCAATATTGAATAGCTCTAGACAACAAACTTTCAACAAACTTTCTAGATGTAAAGGCAAAAAGACCAGCACAAACAAGGAGATGTTACAAAAAGAAGGAAAAAAAGAACACTCACCTGCCTCTGAGGATCTAGGCTTGCAGGGAAAGAGCTCTAATGGAAGGAGGCCCTTAAATGAGGTCAAAGAGGGGTTGAGCCTGGCTCCATCCCTTCCAGTTGCACAGGTGAATTGCTTTTTCCTTTGCTCCCAGGGCTGACCAGGTGTTTCCTTCAGGCACTCAGTCAGTGGTTTAAGCTATGACTCAGTAGTCCCCATACACTGGAAAAAGTTCAAAACAACAAATGGAAGTAACATCTCTAAGATGATTTTCCTTCATAAATACCAGCATTGTTTCTCTACAGTGGATTAGGAGTCTAGTTTTTTACTTTGAGAAGACTTATGGTTTTAAAGCATGAAGTTCCATAGACAGTGACTGTATTTGCCACTATTCAAATTTCCAGTGTTCAACAACTAGCTATATGAAAAATACTTATTTTTGAATATTTTATCTTTTAATTTATCTTTTATTCAAATAGTGTACTTGTAGACAGCACGCTGTACTGTATTATTACTATACAATAGGCATTATATTCCTTCTTTCATTATAAATAGATACAGAGGTAGACATATTCACAGACACACAAAAACATATTATGATTAACTGTCAAGATTCATTACCTATTGCTGATAAAGTCCAGACTTCACAGGAGAACTGAATGTCTGTTTCACTGCTCCATTATTGCATATCTCAGAACAATCAAACAGCTTTTCACAACTGAAAATGGTCAAAATCAAAACTGTAATTAACTACCAGCCCGGGAAGAATATGCCTGATCAGAACATTACATAAAAATGAATAGTATTTGTTATAAAATTCCTATTTTTTCCTAATATAAAAATCCTACAAAATAAGTAACATTCTTCACGATCTTACACAATACATACTTCTTCATCAGCTGGAGTTCACATTTGGCCAAGAGTTCTTTCAGTGAAGTTTTGTGACTTCAGACCAATACTAAAACATTTTGCGTTCACGAACTACAGGTTTCTTATAGGAGTATTAGAAATGAAGAAGTTCAAATCTTTCTTCAGTACTACTAAACTTGAGTGAAGACAGAAAATATCACTTCAGAAAGAAAGTCTATTACAACTCAGAGAATAAAGCTGCAAGAGACATTAATGCCTTCTGTGAAGTGCTAGAAGCATGGAGATATAGTCCAATCCGACTTTAAACAAAATTAATTTGCTTATTTCAGCAAATAATAAAGCTGAATTGACAGCATGTTTCTATGAAAGTATCTCAAAGAACTATTCTCAATTATCCTTTCACCTTATTTGAGTTTTTTATTTGAACTTAAGGGTCCTTCCAGTCATTTCAATTCATTTTCTTCTGTCCTCTATATAACACCCTATAGACGCTAGGAGAAACTCTTTCCTTCTATACTCTATTAATGTCAACTGACTTACATACATACTTGTGTGAAAAAGGGGAGACCAGGGCTTGAGAGATCTTAAAGATAAATGGACTTAAAAAAAAAATCACAGGCAAGTTAAGGATGTGAGAGTTATGCAGTACAAGAAATAATTTAGAGTGTTACATGTCAAGATACTATATCAAGAATATTACAGTAAAGTTGGAAATGTTGGAAATAGCTTATTTTGGCATTTAATCAGTTAAAAACCAAGCTCACCCTTGTCCAACCCCCCCCCCCCCCCCAAAAAAAAAAAAACAACAAACAAACAAGAACTCACAAACCCCAGAAATCCCTTCCCCTAAAGACAGATAGAAAATCATGGGACATTTAAAAATTCATTATAAAGAGCAGTGTGCACTGAGAAGGTCTCTACTGGAGTGAAAACACATGCATATATAACCATCTAACAGAGTATCTGACATAACTTTTAAGATATTACTTTCTATAATAGCTGTCCTTTATAATCTTTTCCTTTACACTCATCAAGAAACGATCTTTGAAACCTTGGATTAGTTAACTTAAAATTCTTTTCTAATGTTAATGTGACTATGGAGAGGATTTTCCTTCTACAGATTTACATAGTTATCATTATCACTTACACACTCTCTAGTCTTTTAAAGTATAATAGAACAAGAAGATTGATGGTCAAAAATATTTAACCAGAAGTATCTTACCTATGCTATATTTTCTGTTTTACTGAAATGATGAGAATTCAGCACATCTCTTCAATAGATGAACACCCTGACATTTAAAATACATGCTTTGACACTTCGCACACTTAACAAGATTGAAATCACTTTGATTTATCTGAGAAAACCCTTCTGTTCAAAAACTTTTGTGAATTTTAGGTGACATCCATTTATGGCTTCTTTCCAAGAGTAACTGAATTGAGAAGAGTTTCATTTGGACTTGCATGTAGCCCCTTGTTGGGGAGCCTTTCTCTTTTGACTAAGAAAAATTTCATCGCTACACTTACGTTGGAAAGAAAAGGTGTTTTCCAGTAAATCTGAAAAAAACTCCTTGCCCTTCACACCACATGGGCAATTACATTTACATTTATGTAGCTAAATGTAAACATCAAGCCAATTTTGCTTTCCAGACAATTTTGAAGTTTACATTATTTTTTTCTCCTTGTTTTTTGTTCACACTCTTTTCAAAGTGGAAGGCAATATTCATATCCCTATTGGAAACTTTTTTTTTTCTTCAGAGATCTCTATGGTTAGGGACCTGTTTTCAGCTATAAAGGATGCAGTTTCAATACACTCAATGAAGTATACTGACTTCTTCTATATACTGCTTTTATTTCCTAAAAAATTTCTCTAATAACTAGACTACTAATGAAAAGCTCCCAATCACACATTTCTCTGGCAGTGTTTGAAAGTTCAGACATATTTGAAATGTTTTTAAAAATAAATCAGTCCTGTAAATCTGTGTATTACTTATTTATTATTGTTTATAATTTAAATCTTCCATTGTTTAGTTTTGTATTTATATCCCCTCTAAAACAGATTGAAGGAGAAAATAAATATACTAATTTTGTTTCCCAGTGATATGTAAGAGTTGAGTGGATGCCAAGCTACTTAGTACTCTTGAAGCTGTAACAGTTTTAAGTATATTTTGTAAAATATCATTGAAATAAATAAAACAATATAGCTATGAGATTCAAGGTTGTTATAGTTGTGTCTAAATAAAGTGATTCTAAAGTCACAGTTTAAATATCAGGTACATGAATCATGCCTCAGTCTTACTGCAAGTGTTAAAAATCTTTACAAGATTGATAAATCATCGCAGTAAATAAATTGTTCACAACATAGTTTTTTGCTGGTTTTTTTTTTACCTATGTTCTTGGAAGTTTTTCTCAGATTTGACTTTTAGCTACTGTCACATTCCTGGTCTTCTAATTGTGGCATATTGTCTGAAGAGAGGAATGAAAATCTGGTTTAATTAAATTGAAAATAAGTCTGTAAAAACTCTTTCTTTGTTCATAGTAAATACTTTGAGAATGTAATTAATAGGAGAGTAATCTCTTTTCCAGATAAATCAGAGAATATCTTGTGAATTAAAACCATTATTTAGTTAAAATGTTGATTAAAAAGGCATGATTTTAAAGATATCACACTTTTTATTTCCTGAGACCAAGAGTGGAGATTAGATCATATTAAATTGCATAAAATTGCTACAGTGTTCAGTGTTTTCTCCTGTGTTCAGTCTTTTAATCTGTGCTTATCCTTAAAGACTGTAATAATGAGAAATGTGATAATCATAAAACTTACTGTTTAAAGATAGCACCTTCTTATTCAGTGCACTACTTTGGGGATTATATTTGCTCATTTTAACAACAAAAATAAAAATCTTTTTGCTTCTTTTCATTTCTTTTGGAATTGAACCTTTAGAAGAGAAAAAAAAATACGTAATTTTATTATATAAATTTTATATTTTTTTTATAAATAAACATTATTTATATAATGTTTATTTATCATAAACATTGTTAACCAAATTTTAGTTACAGAATTAGATTTACTAGTTACCTCACGTGCACAAAATCTCTTTAAAATTGAATAAAGTGCTTTAGTAAAACTAAGTCAAATCAGTGAATATCTTTCTTATTAAAACAAAGCTCAGAAAATAAATTTGCAGATTCTTTTGTATCTCCTGCATGCTTCACAGAAATTCATTTTTCACAACTCTGTATTTGAAATGAATTTAACTTTACATCTTTCACAGTTTGTAGATGTAGTGATAAGTCAATGATAATTTTGCATTTGAGTCAAAAAACTATTAAAAACCTTAAGCACACATTTACAATTACTCTTCTCTTTGAAAGAGCTGCAGTACCTTGCTATGTACCTTGTACGATTCTATTCATTAAGCAATCTTAGTTCACTGAAACTTGATACTATTTAAAATGTATGAAAATAAGATTGTTTGTACATTACTTTTGTTTTTTCCATTTATATGGGTAAAGAAAACATGTTACATTATTAAAATAAGTTATATTTGGCTTCAGAAGAGGGAAAGTATTTCATATCTATGTAGTTTTTTGTTTTTGTACATTTGGATATCTACCACATTGGTATCTGAGTGCTCAGAAGCATTTTAAAAACATAGCAGATCAACTCAATTTGTTTGTGTTTTGTCTCACAGTAATGGGATAAATATATCAATTTTACTTAAATACCAAGAATGCCAGATGTTTTAATGTTATTTTTTATTCTGTTATTATTTATGTTCTGGCACATGTAAGAAGTGAGTCACCAGGGAGAGTTGATTTCTTTCCCTCATTTAATCATGTGGTTAATAATAAACTAGTTAAGTAGTATTGATGACATCTGTACTTCCCAAGAGCCATTTTCACAAATAGACCTTGAGGGAGGGAGACTGAATTTAAAAGAATTTCTGGAAGGCTCTGAGAAGGAAAAGCTGCCCAGCATCACTGCAAGAGGTCCTTTGAAATGTTGACTAAGTGTAACTGAAGCCCCCATTAAGCTAGTCAGGAAAATCCCTGAAGTGAAGATGAAATAAGAATTTTTGATTGTAAATAGTAAAAATGTTCCTTTCCTTTCTTTTCTCATCCATTCTCTTTATAATAAAAATCTATAAATAGAACAAATTATTACATATTATATACATATACTACATATATCTGTTTATGTTAATACAGGTGTATGTATGTATGTGTGTATATATAATCACCACTTTACATCAGCAGAGTAATCTAAAGACAGGTCCTTGAAACTTTTTACATTTTCTTATAGTTCTTTGTATTGCTTGCCATCGCAAAAGGTGAATAAATTGAAATGAGAGCTACTGCTGAAGGTCTGAGGGGATGAGATACCTTCTGCTGCCAGTCTAAAACAGAAAGCACTACAGCATGTTTCAGGGGAGTGCTCTGTATTCCTAGGGGAAAAACAAACAAACAAATAAACAAACAAAAAACAAAACAAACGACAAAAAAAAAAAAAAAAACAACAACAAGAATTCCCAAATGAATGCATGATATTTCTTTACAAGCATATAAGGAAATTTATTTTCTTTAAAAGACACAAAGTCTCAAAAACTGAATTTCCTGAGAGACAGCAGGCCATTTTTATTACTCGGTAGGCTTTTAAAATAAGAATGCTTTTACCTTTCTAACTGAAAAAGTACTAATCTCAGCCTCAAATAGTAAAATCAGTCTTCCTGACCTTCTTTTTTCCTTCATGCAGATCATCCAGTGCTATCATGGCCCAATTACACTTTACTTGTGAGATCTGACAGAATTACAGCTCTTGATGACAAGACTACACCTTGAATTTTTTTCGCTAATTAGAATGTATAAAAGTATCCAGAGTCTTTTTGATTTCATAATTTGACTGATTATAAGTCCATATTTTTCCCTTAGATGCCTTATAGATGATGAGTACTTCTCAGCCAGGGTGTTAATTTGGTAACCACAAGGTAAGTGGTTTATACTTTAATGCTCACTGGCTTGTATTTTCCTGTTTCTGTGTATGGCTAGACTAAGCATTTTAAAAACTTCAGTAATACTCAGTAGTCAAGCAACATGATTTTCTATTTTGTTCAAAGATTGTGGGCCATCACTTTCTTCAGAAAGGAATGGATAATAACTTTTTACTTTTATATTATATTGGGATTTAAAGGAGAGAAAAATGAAATAGGACAAATCCCCAATTCCTCGCTGCACCTGAAATTTCACGAACTTCACTGACGTATCTTCTGATATTTTAAACTTATTTTAATCAAATGGAAAACCAAACACAAATAAAAATCTTTCTGTCATCACTTTGCATGCTCTTGATTTTACCTACACCCTGACATATTAATGGGCGGCTCTGGAACACATATTCTGGACGTGTTTAAGAAATGTTTAGATGTTATACCAAGGGACGTGGTTGAGAGGGGAAATATTACTGGTGGATGGACGGTTGGACTAGGTGATTTTAAATGTAGTTTTCAACCTTAGTGTTTCTATGATTCCTCTGAGTAATTCTTCTCCTGTCTTTGGCTATGCCAAAATCATTGCAACCATGTCATCCCAAAATGAATTATTTGATTTAAAATAAAATTAATGTTTTTATTCTTTCACTCCTTTATTTCACTTCATAAAGTATCTCTAATGAAAAGCTTAAAAATTAGATTTTGAAAATGGAAAAAAACCAGTTTATTTCCAGATAAATTCTGAAGTATATTTTGCAGTGTGTCTGGTACTTAAAAATTTCCAGTTTTAATAGGTAAAAGATGAGACAGAATTACTAGTGAGACTGATTACCAACTGCTACACCAGGATGAAAGAGGATAAGGCTTTTTAAATGCAACTAATAGGACCAGCAATAAATTTTAAATAATAGGACAGGCAAATTCATGAGCAAGTAGAATATCCAACAGTTCTCTGGATTATGCTTGGAGCATCTTTTCCTTCTTGTTGTCTTTCAAATGTGATTCAGTCATTTTTGCCTGTTGTTTAGAGAAATATTAGCTCTTTTTTTTGACTCTGAACATATGTAAAAAGGCATATAAGAAAGAGAAAATTAACACTGGTTGTTAATTATATATATTGAAAACATGCCATGAACTCATAAGGATAAAACTGGAATAGCTGAACATAGAGCAAATAACCCTCAACACTTAGTTGTAGCTGTCTTTCGTTAGTTTCTTTGTTTCTGAATGTATTAAGTATTTTCTGGAAAGCTGGAGGGGAGGAAATGCCTTTCTTTTAAATTGGAGAAGGAAGCTGCTAGGAGTAGAAGAAAGATTCTGTGAAATTATCGTACTGAGAAACAAATTTCAATTCCTAGAAAAAGAAAAGCACAATCTATTTCTGTGAATAGCTGTTAGATAACAATGAGATTAGTCAAAGTCAATATGGATGTCAAAAATAAATCAAGTCAGACCAATCTACCTTCATTTTACAGTACGATAATGTGAGGGTTTCTGTAGATGGGGAAGATGTCATATATTTTGACTTTAATAAGATTTTTGTCACTGTCTCAGAGACATTTTCATAAAGAGTCATAGGATGTTTTATTTAAGAAAAAAACTAGACAAACATCAATCAGCAGTGACACAGGTGTATGTTTTACTATGGCTGTGGGGCTGACCTTCCAAAGCCAGGTACAGTTCTCTGATTTTAAGCAGAATTGGCTTCTCACAATATTTGATATATATATTATAGATCCACTAGGTTCTGATGTCATTTATTCAGAAGTCATCTGTATTGAAAATTATTACTTCAACTACAAAAATCCTGAGACGTAGAGATCAGTTGTTGAAAAAAAAATATAATAAAGTGGTGTTTTAGTTGCTTAGTCAGTCATATATCCTTGCCACATAAATCAGAAGGGTCAGGAATAGCTGCTGTTCTTTAAATAAAAGAAGATAATCATTATTCTTTGAGATGCACGGAAATCAGTTTAAACTGAAAATAGTCTCACATACTAGTGAAACATGGCAACAGGTAGAATTAAATATTTTCAAGTTTTGTATTCTATTAAAAATAAAAGTACAGGACTTCAAAATGTCACTCATTAAAAACAGAAATCTAACATTGTGAGAGAAAGGAAAATGAGAAATGAGGCAGCTGGCTTGTCAATTAACATTCATGTCAGACAATTCTCACCAAGTTATTTTTGGTAAAAATATTAATGAATTGAAATTACTTGTGGAAAAGGGTTAATCTCTGAAAGGGGTATAAACTTAGTTGTTTTCAGAACACAGAAAAAGAGAATTAAAAAAAAATTAAAATGCCTAATTTTGACTTTATTTGGAATAATTATTTGAGCTTGGAGAAAATAAATTTATGTTCTTCAAAACGCACTTTTTACTTTTCAAGCTGATTTAATTTTCCAGTCTCCATTTACTGTTTTTTTTTTTTTTGTTTATCTCTGATGTAAGCAATAGTTATTACTTCCATAGATAATCAAAGTGAACTTCTACAAGTCCTATGTATTAAGTCCTGATTTCCTTCAAGGGCTATTTGAAAAACAGACTTCAGAATCTTTCAGGAATATTAAGTGCTCTATCAGATTGGCATCCAGTGTTTAACTACTACAGAAAGGATATATACCTGTTTCCTTACTATTAGTAATTATAACTCAATATGTGAAAAGAGTATCTCTTCAAATGGAATGACAGAGTAATAGACTGTTCTGCTTAAATTTATTGGGATTGACAAGCTGAATTTTATTACAAATTGAATACTGGATTGCAAAGAGTAAGAGGAGAAAAAGCTATCCTCAGTGACCTAATCCTACTAAAATAAAAGAAAATAAAGCAAAAAGTTACTGTAGAACTGGTTGAAATAAATATTCAAAAAACGGTGTTGCTCAGCGCTGCTAAGTTCATGTTTTACTCGAGATTGATCTTAAATTTAGGGTGATTCAGAGAAAAAACTCTTCTGACCTTGATCTAGATCCCTTTCAGCTATTCTGGAAGCATTGTAGGATAAATATAACAAAGCACACTCAGTCCCAGGGATACTTTATCTCACTCTTCCATCCACCATGAATGGTAAACCATTTGGCAAATAACATCTGAGATGAAGTGTTTATTTGTTACCACCCAACTGAGATAAACTGCGTACAGAGTACTTCCTCTGAATGCTGTTGAAGTATAAAATTAAGTATGCTACCTTGAATTAAGTTTTAAATCAAAACTGTGATTGGGAAGAGCCCACAAAGCCAGACAAAACACTTGGATGTGAAGTAGACCTTCAGGCATCTCTTGAAGTCATGGTAGGAACTAGCTAAAATAATTATCTTCCATTCTCATTGTGCAACCAGCTACTGAAATTAAGGTGGCTTCACAGGAAATGGACAGTACCATCACAGGTGAAATCCGAGTTCAGAAAGGAGTTGGAGGCAAATCTCAGATGTGAAGTGGTGTAAGGGATGAGAGCTTTATTTTGTGATACCTCTCAATACAGTTCTCAGTAGAATTAACTGACAAGCTGGCTTAGACAAGAAGCAGGCTTCTGGGGCACAAGGGAAGGGCACTAGCAGCCAATGCCTTCTGGAAGGAATGTTCTGCTCACAATTAAAAACAGATTATTGTGATCCTGGGAACAGATCTCAGCTGAGGAGTGGCAAGTATCAGCCTGTCTACAGTAAATATGGTGTTAACATTAGGGCTATGAGCAGATATGTGCTTACTGTCATCTAATTTGAGTGTAGGAAGAGTAACAGTTAGAGACCTTCAGTGAGCGAAGAGTCACGACTCAGATCTTAACCAGCAATTTATTTTTATTCTTCATATTAGTCAAAATCATAGACCATATCATATTCTGGCCAATAAATAAATAAATTAATTAATACATAAAAGTACTTGATTTCTGTGCTATTTTTTTTTTTCATTTTTATTTTAGTGGTGTTTATTTTTGTATATATGAATAAAATATCTGTCCACACCTTTTATTTTTATAAGTCCTGTGCCGATTTGTTGCTTTTACCTTTTGAATTAATCCATTTTTCTCATTAGAAAATAGTCACTGCACAGATATTTAGAAGTCTGTACTTTTTAGAGGTTTTGAATGTTTTGAGGAGAATCTTCAACCTAAATAGCTTGTAACGGAAGTGGAACTAATGAGTACTAAACGTGTCACTACTGGCATGTGGAGAAACACAAAGAAGCTAAGAAGCTTTTCACTGGAAACGAAAAATGTCAGTTCTTCGATCTCTGTTCCTAAATAGGTAGTAAATGACTGAGCAGAAAAGTGTTAGAGCACTGAATAACAGGACAAGACAGCTTATGACTCCTGAGGAGCTGTCACTTTTTGTCCTGTTTAGGAAAGAGATAATTATTTCAGCTACAATTCAAAAAGAGTTTTCAGGGGAAAAAAAAGTCTCAAAAATCCAAATAAGAAACCAGGGAGTTACCTAAATGTAAAGTTTCTTGATATGGCAACTGTGGTGCAGTTCCCGCACAAAAATTTAATTTTAAGGAATAAAAAGAAACAATGTTTTTCATAACTCAAGTCATTCACAACATTCCTTTCTGATCAAATCAAACAAAATAGAGAAATAATAAGTTTGATTGATTAGCAGATCTGGATGGATTTTTTTTTTTTAGTGAAAAAAATATTATTAATTTTAGAGAATAGATCAGAAATACAATCAAATAGAAATCAACAATGCTTTTCTGTCAGTTGCTTCTTGAGCCCTGTAATGGCAGAAGTGCAAACAGGTATGGGTTTGATCACTCACCCAAATATTTGCAGTAGATGTAACTGACATAGGTTAAAATGTAACAGCCAAGTCCTTCACGAAGATGAAGAATGAGAAATAAATGGAAAATAATTTTATAATCTGTTTTTTGTAGGCATTAGAAATGTGTTTTCAAAAGAATTGGACTCTGAAAATAATAAAACATTTTCTCTTAAGATTGAGGATCAGCGATTTGTCAAGCACAGAACAGTTAGTATTATCTGATAGCATAGCAAATGGGATTGAACTGCAAATATCATCAGCATTGAGAATGCCTTTTGTTATAGAGTTGTAGGTCAATAACAGCATAAAGCAGAATTGAAGACGCTGGACTTTAATCTAGAATTTTGCAGATGACTTACTGGAAATTGTATGGAGGACTACAAAAAAGCTAGAAACCTTGTAAGTGAATATACAGCTGCTTTCTGAAATGACATTCTACCAGAGCCCTGATGCTAAAACAACAATGTAAATCATACTCTAGGTATCACAAAAGAACCATACTCTTTTATATGTTCAAAATTAATACATGTGTAGGCAAGAAAAATAAATGTGTTTTTTATATAACCTTTGTTCCACAGTTCACAAATGCCCTAGTATAAGCTAAGTTTCTTCTTTTTTTGTATTTCAATTATTTCTGAATGCTGAAAAGTAGCAGAAATGCTGTCACTTATGCTTCGTACCTGTTACATTCAGAGATCCAATCAAGAAACAGAAATTATCCCAAACATACAATTGAGTTACCACTTTCGTGATATTTAATTTTGAAATGTAATTACTAAAAGGAACATTTCAGGCAGTTCTCTATGAGCTAGGAAGTGTTTATTAACTGCTTGGGAAAAAAAAATAAAGATAAGAAGAAAAAAAGAAAAAAGAAAAACCACCAAAAAAGAGCACCAAGAAAATTCTAAAAAAGACAACTTTTTTTTAGAAACTGTTTTTTAAGTAAAATCTTCTTAGACTCTGCTCAGTTGACTCACACAATCCTTTTTCAAGACTAGGCATCAGTGGTTCTGTTAAATCATTCCCAAACTGTTGTTTTCTGTTTCTACATACAAGCTTACCCATGAGAGCCTACAGACATATCTTCTGTTTCCGGAGGACATCTTTTAGGACTTTCCCAGGCACCTACAACAACAAAAAGAGAGAATGTCCACCATTCCTTGCGCTTTGAAAGAGGCACTGAAGGACTATCAAAACTCAAATGACTACTTCTGTTCACTGGTAATTGGGTCATTACAAACATCAGTATAAGTGCAGATTTTAAGAAGCTGAACAGGGATTTTTAACTCCAGGTAAATATTTGTCTATATGTAGAAAGAGAGGAAAAGCAAAGGATAACATCTGGAAAAGGCAGAGCTGAACAAGACTGGCAAGGAAAATAAAGAAAACTGTTTACATTGATCCTATTTGTATGTGCAGAAAGCTCATGTTCTATCAAAAGTTGTACTGGTATGCTTTCTTGTTTTAAATCCTGCATAAGCAAAATTTGGAGAAAGTACAGTGCTGAGCAGACCTTCACAGACATTCTCAACCTCTATAATAACTCACTCCAGCTCAGCTCTGATTTTGTACGTTACTTAAATGGAAAGTTAACCAGCAAAAAATCATCATCACAACTTCTAAAGCACAAGTGAAAATAGCATTAATTTGTCAGGGTAGTAATCAGAATATATAATTGAAGACTCAAAGCTATGGCAGCCAGTTTTGTAAAATATTTACAATAAACTGTTTAAGTTAAAAACGGAGACTTAAAATGCTGTATTCCATAGTAATCAGTATTTAAGGCTTTCTGGTTTATTTTAGCATTACCAGGGACACTCAACTTTTTCTGGGCTTAAGAATAGAATCACAATGGCCAGATTTCAGTGGGCAGTTAAGCAAGGTTTTCTGCCTTATTTGTATTCAAAGCTCAGCTTTCTTCTTCCAAAACAAGGGTCAATACCATAGAAGAGAGTACATCCTCACATAAACACCCCTTCAGAGTACTACCTACAGCAGAAGTGGACCACGACTTAAGTGCACTCAAGAGACTAATCTCTTTGAAATACTCTCACTTCTAAAGTACACAACAGTTCATATATTTGATCTGGTAATGACAATACATTTTTATTGCAAAAAGAAAGGAAAAATTAACAAAGAAATTAGAAAAGCTTTTGTTAGTTATTAAAAGAAATCCTGCCTACAGACAAATAACCTGGCATGATATAATATACATTGCCTCTTTCTAACGTTATTACAATTACATATTTAATTACACTTGTAATAAAATATTGACTCTAAAAATGTTATTCAAGGATGTCTTTGTTTACGCCTATGCAGCCTTACTTAAGATCACTTAAGATTACTTACTGAATTTACAAACCTCAAATGGGCATAATTTTAAAATCTCATGTAGAAGACCTCATTTTATGCAACAGAGAAATAAAAGGGCTTCATTTTCCAAAACTCCAGTCAGTATCATATCCATAATTTCCAAATTTCTTTATAGAAATGAATAGGGTGCTTACCTGAACCTCAGAAGAACTACCAAGAAATAATTGCAATTTGGAAAGCCTATGCAGTCATTTTTGCTGTTTGTCAGTGGTTTAGGGGCTGGTTCAGCCCAAATCTGTGACTAATGTAATCTGTGACACTGTAAGTCCATCATAAAACCACCAAATTTGTCAGGCAAAGTCTTGTCCTTGGTGAAGCCATGTTGGTTACCAACCAATCACCTCAGCTTTATTTTCTATGTTCCTTCAGGAGGCATTGCTGTGTGATCTTGCCAGGCACAGAGGTGGGATCCTTTTTCCTTTCTTGAAAATGGGGGCTATGTTTCCCCTTTTCTAGTCACTGGGAACTTCATGAGAGTGCCATGGCCTTTCAAATATTACTAATAGCTGCTTCACAGCTTCATCCACTTGTTTCTTTGTTTTATATCTTGATAATCAATTTTACACTACTGACAAATTTCTGAAAGTGATACCAAGGTGCATTTTGTTCTTTCTGGTACAGGTCAGTGATTAAAATCTGTGAAGTTGCTCATGTTTACTTCAAACTCAAGCTCTTTGTTGTAGGTTTTTACAACATATAAAGAGAGATTTCCTTCTGTGAAAAACTTACACTCAGAAAGAAAACAGTTTGAGGCAGATACTCTATTTGCAGTGTTACATAGACATTTCAGTCACAACAGAAACTACAGGAGGCTTAGAGTCCCTGGGGATTCTCTTTCCCCACCTACGGAAAGCAGAAATAGTAATGTATGTTCTCTTTGTACTGTAATCTTACTTGGAAACCCATAGAGAAGACAAGATTTTTTCTCCTACCAAGGCTCTTAAAAAACAAAGAGTGCAGGCATTTTCTTCCTATTTAGACAATAAATCTAACAAAGTTTCCCACAGCTCTTCTAAAAGCAAAGAAAAAAGTCCAAGAACAACAACAAGAAAAAATCATGCAGCAATATTTCTGAAAGTGTGTGGTATGTTTCTTTGATTGCTTGTTTCCTATTTACTCTTTCCAATTCATTTTAAATAGAGTATCTGGTATACAACTTACTTTTTTTCTTCATCCCTGCTCTGGACCTGTGTATTATCTGAGAATTGAAAACCTGTGCTGTTTACTTCTTTGGGAATAAATAGTTTTTTTTCTGAAGTTATAAAGGCCTACTGAACAACTAAGAACTTCTTCCGCACTGTTTACTTTTATTTAACCACTTTAATGCCTGTATCACTCATTCATTAATAAAGCTATCACATTTCTTTAGCCCTATTAATTCTCATAGTAATGTTAGTAATGTAATTCTTCATTTATATATGTATTACTGGTACATCAATTTTAAACACATTTATATTTCTTATAATGAAATAAGGAGCATGTGGTATCCTCACTGACACAAGTGTTTAGTTTTTCAGGTTGAAATCTGTGGAAAAATGAATGACTTAAGTAACCCTTACAAAATAAAAGTACACAGTAAAGTGTATTATGGCATAGTCCCTATCAGCCTTCCATACATTCACTTAAACCAGTAATTAAACAAAATGTAACTTTATTTCAAAATACTATTAACGTATCTTTTTAATGAACAAATTTAAAAATTTTCTGAAAATGCTGAAAAGTTCTAAGTCTGTTATCAAATCTGCTTTCCTGACAGTAAAACGATTTATTCACTGATGATGGTATTCCTCTCAGTAGCTACATCCAAGCCAGAACAGCCTCTCTTCTCCCTGTCTGGCCAGAGTACTATAGTAAATTTAACCCTAGGTTAAAACCTTTGAAACATCTATGAAAAGTATGCAAGCTCTGTTGTGTTCGTTCATTTATTTATTTTAATAAATGGTATTTTTGTTTCTGGTAAAGGACACATCCATGAAAGTGATATTATACAGTTGGGATTATGTTCTGTGTTCTTGAAAACAAAACAAAGCAAAGCAAAATATGGTTATCAAAATGGAGCCTTATGCAGGACATAAAAGATGTTATTAGATGTTTTAAGTATAATAGTAATTTGTCCTAAAGCAGTCTCTCCAGTAGCAAATTATAAAATTGAAAGTATTTTAAATTGTTAAAAATTAAATGAGCAACTGCTTCTGAAGCCTTTAAATTAGTGTACCTATCACAGAGAAATTGCCAGTGCACTTCTAGTGAAAAGCAAAAAGCTTTGTATTGAAATAATTCAGTATTAGAGAGAAATGACTTCACATATATTGATTGGAAATTGAAAATCAATTGATACCGAGCAAACAGTTACAGAATTAGAAGCATATGGTATAACCAAGCTTCCATTAGTTCAGCTGAGTTGTCATCATATAGAAAATACCTCAATGTTTCTTTTATAGAAGTAAGGGATATAGTTATTACTTGAAATGAATGCCTCTTTTTGCTTTCTCAAAGAAAAAAAGAAGAGAGAAAGAGAGAGCACCTTGGACAACTATGTATAAAATGTGATTCTTTGCAGTTTAAGAAAATTCAAGAAATAAGTTGAATGTCAGAGACAGTTAATAGTATCTATATCAACAGAATGTCTAGACAATGTTCAACTTAACCCTTTATCTATGAACACCTAAGACTAAATAATTATTTATAATTTATACTCTTCAGAGCACAATGCATAAGTAAGGAGACATCCAGTCTGCACTTCCTATGGGAACTTCTCTATTGACTACACAGTTTATTGGAGATGTCATCCTTAATATCTCCTCTATGCTGTTATCCTCCCTGTGTTGTACATTGCCAACTCTTGTAATATTATCAGAAGTCCTACAAGAATATAATT
This sequence comes from Callipepla californica brunnescens, assembly GCA_023055505.1. Lineage (NCBI taxonomy): Eukaryota > Metazoa > Chordata > Aves > Galliformes > Odontophoridae > Callipepla > Callipepla californica. The sequence goes on from JALIRH010000088.1 coordinate 201,111, forward strand.
TTTTCTTTTTCATAACAGCATCTGGACTCAAGGGATACATAGGAATATTAAGTTTTATTTATTAGTAGAAAAAATGAGAGACAGGAATGCCATTTTTTTACATGCAGAGTTGTGCAGTAGCACACTTAAAATATCAGCTGTCTACTGATTCAAAAACCTCAGGATATACAGGTCTATCAAAAAAAGCAACAGAGATGCTTTAGTTGAAAAATAACAATAAAACTTGTAAAAAAATTTGTGTGGACAAACATTTGGCTTTTATAATATTTTAATATATGATGTGCAGGTAGACTGAGAATGATAAAAAAATAAGTAGATCTCCTAAGATATCTTCAGGTTTGGAAAGGGAGCCTTGTATTTTAAGAAAAATTGATTAAATACAATTTATCTTCAAGCAAACTCAGTTAAGACAGACTCTTGCTGGGTCTGAATAAAACACAGTTGTGTTTAAGAGAGGGGCCTCCTCTTGCTCTGAAGCAGTAAAGGCCCAACAGTGAGGTATACTCTGTTCCCCCTATGCTGCTGTCTAACAAGTGTTCTATAAACGCTCAGAAGTGAAATCAGGCAATGGTTTACCTGGCACAAAGGCCACAGCACTGCCAGAAAACAATGGCAGCACAACTATGGTCTGTGTTCAAGCTACGCAAGGAAAACAGACTTGGGGTAGGTGCAGGCCTTGACAGGAGAGTGGCTGGGAGTCACCTTAGCCACTGCCATGGCTACACTCAGTCCTGGGGGAAGTGGACTCAATCTCTAGAGGTCCCTTCCAACCCCTAAGATACTGTGATGACCTGTGATGGAATTGCTCGATGCCCACAAGTCACTGTATTTCATGCAGAGGCCTAAAGACAGCCTTAAAAGGACACCTGTGGTGGGAACACTGAGGCTGAGTCTTGATTGCCAGGACACCTTACCAGTGGGATGGACAGATCAAAACAGATGAATCAGTCCTCTGTAAGCAGTGGTGCAACCAGCATGAACACAATTAGATATTCTGTGAGGTTGTAATCCTAGTGATTGCAATTCCAGGTTTAATTTTTGTGACTGGATGGCACATCCGTCTTTTGCATCCAAACACAAGGAACCTTAGTAGATAGCAGGCTCCAATGTTATTTTTATCTTTTTCAGAGTTCTCACTGTTAATTTCAGTTGAAACCAGTCATGCCCAACTTCCATTAAGATTCTACAGACCTTGAAAGATGATACAAGTTTTCATGTCAAAATTTTCTTACAAATGAAGAAATTCATGGGCATATTGAATTCTTATGAACTACTTTCTACTACGTTCTACTTTCTTCCTCAGTCAAGTAGTTACATTTGTGATGAAATCCCTTGCTTAGAATTATATTTTCTTAACCATCCTAATTCATCTCTAAAAAGGAATCAGACACAATCATGTACTTTTATGAGTACTCAGAAACATAAAATCCATATGCTTTTCACTCTCTCCACTGTCATACATCACAAGCTTTTACATTTCTTTTTTACAGTCCCTTTTATACCCAGAACAGCCATTTCACTGTGTGTAAAAGCTTGTGGTGTATGTCATGATAGGATAAGCAATTATAGGCTATAGATGACATCTTGTACAAACTGAGGAAGGAAGCACAGCCTCAATGACTACACAGAATAAAGAGTATAATAGTAGAAGGGCACAGCGGAGAGATACAAGGAAGACAGAGACAGGTATTAGATTTTGTTTGTCAGACTGTTTCCTAAATCTTAACAATAGAATAAAACAACAACAATTTTTTGCCTACAATTTTAGCCCTGGTTAATTATAGTCAGAGAGAACAGGAAGTTTATCAGGAACAGGTTTAAGTTTGTTCTGTAAACTCAGCTTCTCAAACAGGCATGCATCTAATTCCCTGTGAAAATAGGTTTTTGATTTCATCACCTGTGAAACAGTGAAGAAATCATGAGGCACAATAAATTTCTGTGAACAGCCACTGTAATAAGCAAACTGAAAATTTATGCTAATAGATAGTGATTATAGAGGGAGGTCTCTATAGTCCCAGTAGGGGGAAATTTGTACAGATAGAAATGTCAGGGCTGATCAAAGTCTGTCTGATGGGATACACTCATGTTGATCATCACAATATTCCCTCCGGTTTCAGTTTCTGCTTTTCAGGAGTACAAAACACAAGGTCACAGTAGAAAATGCTAGTAGCAGAAGAATAGGATCATTTTGCTACAGAATCGTTTCCCTCTTCTTCACTTTTTATTTTCCAGGCTTGACTACTCTGCTGTGAAGAAGAATTAAGATGAATATCTTCCCTTCTTACTTAAAGAAATTTTATTTTCCTGATGATAAGGAGAAAAGAAACCATAGCCCTCAGCTTCTCTGAGTGCAGGAACCAGGATATCTATGTATGTTTTAATTATTACAGTATTTTTTGTTATTTTTATTATACTATGTTTAATATAATATGCTGCCTAGTCTCCCAACAAAATAATACTTCTTTCATTTTATTTCTCCTTTAAATTCTGTGATCTTGCTGGTCAATTTCAATCATCTCTAATAGAAGTCTCAGTGATGGAAATATCTGATAGACATTTTAAAAATAAGCTGTGTTGAGACAGACTTTATTAAAGTCTTCACTGCAGGGAAAAAGAATGAGTTCTAGTTTTTTTCTAAACAATGGAGGCCGACATAGAAGAAACCTATTATTATAAATGTCCTAACCACAGGAAAAATTCAATTGTAGTTCACTATATTATACACAACAGAGAATGTAACCATGGGACATGAATATTTATGGAATCAAGCTTCATTACTTCTGCTCAAAATGGAATTGCTTGCTTGTTTGTATCTCTCTGGCGTTTGGTAGCCATCATCATGAACTGGGCATTGTAAAAGATAAATTATAAAGACAAAGCAGGAACGTTTTTCCATTCTATAAAACTAATGATTCTGAGTAATTACTCAGTTTTGTATGAAGAAGCTGGGAAGAGGAGTGTAAGAAAGAAGGAGAGAGAGAAAGAGATAAAAAGAGAAAAAGAGAAGGAAAGGAAGAATGGAAGAGAAAGGAATGAAAGACAGGGAAGGGAAGGGGAAGGGAAGAAGAAGGGGAAGGCAATAAATATAAATTATAAAACTCAGGGAAAATAAATCTTTGTGGGCAAGAACAGATCTGGCTATGCTGTGCCTTTCTAGAGCTTGTTAAATCAATCCAGCATGACAACTGCAGAAAACAACAAAGAACTGGACAACTACAGTGGGTTTTTCCAGCAGAGTAGGAAGGAACTTTAAAGTTCTCACTTACTTGTATTTCCCCCAGCCATATTCTTTCTTGCTTTAAATTAAATCAGGAAAGAAACAAAATAAAATAATAATGATTGATAAATAAATAAATAAATGAATAAATAAGAAGCAGCAGAAAAATCTTGTTCTCTCATCTTAGCCTCTGATAGAACAGCTTCATCTTAGCAGGGAAAAATACATTTCACTAGGTCCCTTTTAATATACCAGTTATTTTTATTTATACTTTTATGTACTGTGGTGATAAAATTGATAGACAAACCAGTTGCTCAACTATAAGTTTTGTAAAAAAATCTTTAAATTACATGTTCCAAAAATTAGAACAGTTCAACTATTAATTAGCAATGATTAGGACGATGCCAGGGATTTTCTTAATCTGCTTAAATAAATAACATGTTTCAAAGCAAGAACTCACAATGTCAGTTTATATTATACACTCTTAGAGAGATAGATTATTTTCATTAGCAAGATGTCAAGAAATGTATTGACAGATGAGAGACTATGGTTTTTTTCTTTTTTTCAAAGCTGTTTCATGAAAGCAGTATCAATAAAAATCTGATTTTTTTTTTTGCTGAAAACTACCATATCCCATTGTCCATACTAGTAATTCCATGCCAATAGAATACTGTCATTTGCAACAATATGTTGCAATTAAATTACAATTAGTTTAGAAGATCAGTTAAGTCAAGATGAATGCTTCAAATCAAGCCCACTGATACTGGAACTGCATTTCACTGTATGAAAATGAACATAACAAAACAAAAATGCTCAAGTAAAACTCACTGTACAGCTTTACTTCTCGCTGCCTAAGACTCTCATTCACTGCTTGTCAAGTTCCCCTGTTGAAATAATTGGATGAAATATTTTGCTTAAACCTAAAATGGAACAGTGCTGTGAACTAAGCCCTGAAGCACAGAGCAGAAGTGATGTCATTTAGTGGAATAATCAGGGAAAATCTTTTCCTTAATTTCAAGAACTCTGCATCAGCTAGGTTTCCAGTGTGTATTGCTGAGGGACAAAATCTTGTGGTATATTAGAAGAGATATGAATAATCTTAATAGTATAATTTTTACAGATGACTGTGTTTGGGCAATTTTAGTTAATTTCATCTACTGCAAATAATCCTATTTGTTTAACCTTCAGAAAAATGAAGTGTAAATGTTTTAGTTAGGTGCAAATAAGCAAACTACTTTTAAGAAGTGTACGACCAAATAAGTCATAGACACTGAAAACATGAAATTCCATCCCATGAAATATAAAGACTTTTCTTTTTTAAGTCTATTACTGTTTTATGTTGAATTTGAATGAAAAGACAAATTCTTTTTTGTTTTATTTATTTGTGTGTGTGTGTGTTTCACAAACTATTTTGAATGCATTCTATTTCAAGCAAATGAAAATATTTAACTTCTTACTCTTGTAGCTCTGAGTACTATTGCACAGATGTAAGTCCAGGAACTTTTCAGATGCAATTAAATGACACTGATTCTTATAAACATTTTAGTCAAAATAGCAGTTTACAGGAGACTTTTAAAAAACATACTTCAAGCATAACTAAAGCTAAACAACTTAAAAAATTGTTTCTACACTTTATTTCCATACAGTAAACCATTAAAATATAAATATGGCATACAGCTACATTTACTTCTCCCATATGTAAGATTCCCATACGATAAGCACACCCTCATACAGATACATTACTTTGCACCAAGCAGCCCTTTCCATTGCAGTCTTTGCAAACACAGGTAACAATCCTGTTGGTAACATGTACTGTCATGGTTTTATGATTTTTGTTATCGGTATTCCACATTATAATATCATGTGAGGCATTGGGAGTTAAAGAGTTAATACTCCAGTTCCATGGGCTGCTGAATTTCTAGGTACCTGGTTATCAAAAGAGGGACTACATGCCCCAAAGGACTTTTGAGTTCCCATTTCCCACTTAGAGGGAAAGATAAAACTGCACGCAAGTCCCCAGACTTCCTCTTTTGCTGATCTTCTCAGCAGTGGAGGTTCTGTAGCTGTCTCACCTTCAGCTTTAGTGTAAGGCCTTCGGTTTTGAACACTCACGTTATTTGATTTTCTTGCTTCAGTTCCAACTATACTGTATTATTTTGCATTCCAATATTTTATTTAGTAAATTAGTTTTTCTCCTCAGGTCGTTGCCAATGTTTTGTTTTAGGTCCATCTCCCTACACTTCACATTTTCCCCCTTCCCCTTTCTCGGGTCATGGGTCTGTGGGCTCCCTGCCCCTTAGTCATGGAACCAGGCTGAAATAGCCCATGAACTGCTGACACATATACTTCTAATCCACAGATGAGGCACATATTAAAAGTCAATTTGTACTTAAGTTTTAGTTAGAGAGATTTTGAGGCCTGAATCTTATATTATATCTGACAGGAAATTGCTTCATCTAGAGAAATGAGTCCCCACAAGAACTAGCAGGTGTAGATAAGAACTGCAATGAGAAATTAGTTCTAAGCATTGCCATTCTTCATTTGGACCCCTATTATTCACTCTGATCACTCTGGTTTTTGGTATGATGCAGTTTCCTGCAGGGATTTTCTGTTGCAGGTGAAAGTGAGAAAAACCTCTCAAGTGTTCAATTTATACAGATGAGCAATAGCCAACCAAAGTGATACTTTGATGCTCTGTGTGTGGAATTCATCCTGAAGTGCCAGGAAATCATTTGAGGGGATGGCTGGATAAACTATTCAATTCCCTTCTTGATAAAGAAATGCAGAGAAAAGGGAAAGTAACCATATTGTAGTATATCATAATATATCTATATTCTCTGTAAAAACAGAAAAACCCTGTAATGGGTTTTAGACTATATTTATCTATGAAAACAATTATTTCTTTTTATGATAAAACTAACCAAAACCGGCATGGAAGTGAAAGCAAATAACTCAATTGTAAAAATGAATATATGAAATGTTCTCAGTATTTTCCATCGTCTGCATCTTTCCTACTTTAAGGTAAGTGGAAACATCGAGAATCTGACTGTCAACATCTTATGGGCTGGTTCAGCCCAGTTCCGTGACAGTTGGGGCAGGGGGACCCATGGATTCTCATCCTCGAAAAGGGGAAGAGGGGAAGGGGAAAAAGAAAAGGGAGATGGGCTTAAAAACAAAACAGCAGCAATGATCATAGGAGAAACGCTAATTTAATAAATGAGACATCAGAATGCAAAATAACACAATATAATACAATATAGCTGGAATAGAAGCTAATAAATCAAATACAATGAGAGAGAGAGAGAAAGTGTCCAAAACAAACAAACAAAAAAACAACCAAATGACTTACACTAAATGCTGAAGGCGAGATGGCTAGGGAGCACCCACTGCTGGTTGATCTGAAAGGGAAAGAACCTGTGTCTCGTGACACGGAAACAATTTTTACCTTTCCCTCTGAGCAGAAAACAAAAATATGCAAAGCAATGCAAAGTCCTCTGGAGTATGTAGTTCTTCTGTTCTGAGACAGGTATACCCAGAACTATTGATGACCCAAGGAGCTGGAGCATTAACTCTTTAACTCCCAATGCACTACATGATGTTATGATGTGGAATACCAATAACAAAAATCATAAAACCATGACATCTGGCTTGTGAATATAACTCACATACCAAGAGTATTTTTGTTTTTCTCCCCTCTTCTAAAACAAACTTTTTTGCTGATGTAGCAGAGTAGCACCTGTTCATTTACCTTGCAAATATTCTGGAGCAGCACTGAGGAAAAGAAAACACCAATTGACCAGATGTGACTCCTCCTGAAAGATAGAAGTTTAGATACTCCATCCGAATCATAGAATCATATAATTCTTAGAGTTGTAAGGGACCTTGAAAGGTCATCTAGTACTGCTCAACTGCAATGAACAGGGACATCTACAGCTAGATCAGGTTGCTCAGAGACTAGTCCAATCTGGTCTTGACTATCCCCAGGGATCTCCATTTCCCCTTGTCCTTTAGAAATTAGTAAGAAAGTGAGCAAGAATAAGGAAGTGGAACAGACTCCTGGGGTGTTAAAGAGACTATTCTAGTAGTTCTTGTTGAGATTCAACTTTCTTTCAATGGAAAAAAAAAAAGACTCATTGAATGTATGTAACAGTAAATATTAAGCAGCCTGGACTTCAGTAAAAATAAAATGCCACTGGAGTACATTTTCAAGTAAAGATTTTAATATCAATTATGGTTTGTTTTTTTTTCTAGACAATTAATTTAGATGCTTCCCCCCGCAGTCATTGCAAAATCCTAGAAACTACAGAGATTCACTAATACAAAATATGTGCCAAGCTATATTTCATATCCCCATTCTCTCTTTAAAATTTTGGTTCTCACATGTACACCCTCTCTAGAACACAGTAAATGTGTAAGAAAGCAGAATCTGGCCCTAGAATTTAAGATTAGCTCTATGGAAAATACACTTGATGAAACAGAGAAATACTCCATTATTCCACTTTGTACAGTGCTATTACGGGAGTGGAAAAAGTGCAATGAACTAAAATTTGTCACACTCCTCCTTTTTAAAAAAGAAATAAGCAGACCCCTAAAAGTAGACACATAGCAAGTCTAGAACTCTCCAGAGTTCATTTCTACTCTGCTTTTTTCCAGCTTCCAGGAACATTCAAGTATTGAGCATTTCCTATACTTTTTAATTTCATAGCAATAGTAAGATCTGTAGGCTGTCAATTTCTCATTTCTTTGATAACACAATATTTCCTAACTTACTGTCTTTCCACATGGAGATCACAGTATATAAGGAGGTAACAAAAAAACATTAATAAGCTAGTTAAAGCCATCATCACAGAAAATTTCAGTATAATTTAAGGGGAAGAACCTATCTTGTTCTTCAAAGTCAACCTCTGTCAAGCCCTTGAACAAGACAAATGCTTGCACCAAGGTTATAAAAAGGCTTATGCTTAACAGACTTACATATTTTTACTTTTATTTTAATTGAAAGTGCAGTAGGATTTACTAAACAGTTCCAACTCAAGTAAGGGATTAGCTGAGAACACTAATCTATTCAGTTTGCTGAATATGTATATACACATATACATAAAAAAAAAAAATCAGTGATTATTCAAATAACTAATAGCATAGGTTCTTTAATTATTCAGACACACCAGCTTACAAGCCACTTCTTGATAGTTTAAACGTGAAGTATAACAGAAGATATTAGGGAGTTTCATTCCAAAAGAATGTAGAGATGAGATTTCCTCATTCAGTGAATCTTATTTGGTAATCTTCTTTACATTTAATAATAGCAATAATCTCAAGGAAAGGTTGTATTTTTTTTCTATGATCTTCTGTATTAATTATGATTCTTTTGAAATGTGCAAGTCTTTGATTTTTCCTTCTTCACACAGTAATAGTCCCATTGTTTTTCAAAACTATTTTCCTTGACAGTGTTATTGTAAAAAGAAAAAAAGAAAAAAAAAAGAACCAAATTTTCCAACAAAATTTTTAGCTTGGAACTTTTTTAATATATTTGGATTAATGCTATTAGGAAAATTTCTGCTTCATTGAGCTTGCTCAACCATCTTTACCCCAAAGAGACAGAGGAGAGTCTTCAGCTTATTTTATTTGAACAAAGGGAGAGTCCAATGGGGCATACCTCTGTGGAGTCTCTCAAAGTTCTGCGGACAAAGCTTCCCTTTTATCCCTGTATCCTAACGTTAGTGAGTCTTTCCTTCCTTTTGCCTGATGTACTCAGGGTTTACAGTCTTCTTGATTTGCCTATCAGTCATCCCTCCCAGTAAGTACCCCCTCTTTATTTCCTTTCTTGATACATACACTGTAATCTGGATTCTGAGTTTGTGTTTTGCCCAATTAGAACTGTACTTGCATACTGTCTATCACTCTTTGCTCTGTCTGCTCTGTCCAGGAAACAAGATTTACACATGGATGGTAAGCCAGCATCTCCTGCTATATGCTTGGAAGATTAGTTTGTTTAACTGTATTCTTGTGACTAAAATTCTTCTCTTTTTTTTTTTTTTTTTATTATATTGTTTATCAGGACTCCCCTATCTTTCCTTCGATATTAACAAATTTTATTTTGCAAGGACACCCTTTTTGTTTTCCTTCAATAGCAACAGACCCCAGCTACCATTCAGAGAGACGACTGGGATGAAATAATCTGCATCAACATCTCATTTTCTCAGTGTTATTTAACTTTTAGTCATTGGCCTACACACTATAAGAAACAGCAAAGCATATGTTTTCATATCTACTGAACATGTGGTTAGCTATTTTCCAGAAAGTAAAGGCATATTTATTAGATGGAATTTATGAAGCTCTTGGCCTAAAACAACAGAAGACTACCTCTCACTGTCATATGACCACATCACATAATTGAAGAAAAGCTTTATAGAACAGCTGCCTCAGCTCAACATGTTCTAACCTATTGGAGTTATCCTGTTGCTTACACATTTGTCAGCATTTGAGGAAATATCGCAACAAAGGAAAAGAATACTATAAAATTCAACAGTAGCTAAACTATGTTCATTACATCTACAAGCAACAAAGTCACCTGCATACCTTTCCACAGACACTCAAGACTTTACAAAATATAATGCTTCGGTCACATATTTGCATTCTTACACAAAGATTATATTCTTAGAGTTTTATAGAAGTAGATACGTAGGAGAAATTCTGAGTCTGATGGAGTTAATTCTCCTTACAAATTTAAGAATATAAGCAAGCCATCACAAAAGATTTTAAAATTGATTTTGTATACTGGGATAATAAAAGAAGATTCAAAACATAAAATATGTCTTCAGTTGATGTAACAACCTGAAATCACACAATTTTACTATGAAGTGTAATCCAAAGAAGACTGTCATGTAAAAGTTTATGTGATCTCCACATAAAACACCTTCCCAGTTGCAGGTAGAGTATTCTTGTCTTCAGCTGCTATGTGCATAGCTAGAAACTGTCCAGAAAATCAACCTGAGAGGTTAATGAATAGTTTGGACCTGCAATTCACAACACTTTTGTAAGCAAATTGTTCTAAGAAGGCTGAATATTTCCTGCTCTTCCCAGACTTTGCTATCTTATCTTGTTGCCTATGGGGTGCTCATCACCTCGTTCTCTGCTATCAGTTTTGCACAACCAAAAATAATTTTTGAGACCAGCTGTGTAATGCCCAAAATAAGGACATTCAAATTCATATAAAATCATACAGTATAAGTTATATTTGTGCATGTTTAATATGAAATGTCAGAATTTGAAACTGCTAATTAAAGACATTAGCGAATGTCAATACAGCATTATTTTAATGACTCCAAGATAATCCCACAGCAATCAATTTAGATCAGAATGAGTTTATTGTAAAGTGCCAAAGGTGGGGCAAAAATGCTTCCTTTGCACAACAAAGCAATGATTTCTCAAATGAATAATGCCTGTTCAGAATTTAACTGGATAATTACTTCATTTGCATTTGCTAAGGTGATAAGAGGAATGGAAGAGACAATTCAGTGGGAAATGATATAAGTGTTAAAAGGTTACTTGTGAAAGACAAGGTTTACTCAGAGTTCTGGCTTACCAACAGTACCTGTTTTAAAAGGAGCACAATAATTAACCTAAGCATCCTAGTGGGAAAAAAACAAAGTAGAACAAATATATAATAAAAAATACATTCCATCACAATGCTCTGACATTCAGTTCAGAACGACTGTAAACTGGAGCAACCAGATACATTTCTGTTCTTCTTTTTATATAATGATTTTGAGGAAAGACTAGAACCTAGAACAGAAAACTGCAAGGATCTATTCCTAGATATATTACTGCAGTTTTGCAGAAACCGAAATTGTGGTAAATTACAGGCCACTCATGGTCAGTCCTGCAGAAATCATATTAATTAAAAGCAATAAAACTAATTTCAGCCTTTTGTAGCACCATGGTATTACCTTGTGTTTTATCGAAGATGAAGACCTTTTTCAGCTCCAAGCGATCACATTTAATTTTGGCAAAGATCATTAAGCACCAACAGGTGCTTATGCATGGCACATAACTACAGTTGTTTAAGTGTTTGCTATGATCTGTTCACCTCTAAGACCTTATAGCTGGTGGTGAATCTCCACAGGCAGCCACAGTATATTTCAGTGCTGTCGTGGTGGCACTGAGCTTAGTGAGAACATGTGCTGTGTCCTTGCTAACCATGAGAGGAAAAGAGAATTCAGATTTCTTAGAAAACCAGAAAGGTCTGGAGAATAAATATAGTACTGTTTTTTTTTTTTTTTTTTTTATAAAAGCTGCCCTTTGTTGCAATATTCACAAATTGAATATGCAACAAATGCAAAGAACATAAAATAAACATAAGAAATTTTGAGTTTTTAATTGATTTTTCAGTTATTTATACATTAATTTGGAATATTTCACATTTTACAATTGGATGGGTTTTTACATTTCTGCATATAGGTAAATAACAGCATTGCAAAATGTTTCACATTTCTGCATATAGGTAAATAACAGCATTGCAAAATGTTTCTTATTTGCAACAGAAACAATCTGATTTGGGAATAGCTCAAGTTCTTAACCCTTTCTAAAAACAGGAGACAAAACAATTCTAAATGAAAAGTTCTTGAAAATTTGGGAAGAAAAAGAGTAGGAAGGAAAATAAATACAACCTTGAGATTCCAAGCAGTCAAAGAAGGGCTCAAGAAGTTCCCTCTGCCTCCATCCTCACCTGAACTCAATTACTTTAATCAGTTAAATAATACCAAAATGGCTAGAGAGGGTTTTATTGCATTTTCCCTCTTGTTGTTCTACTAATCTTAATGTTTATGTGATAATCTCAAAAAAAAACCTGCACTATTTCTGCAGTATACATGTTACATTTATTTACATCAATAATCCTATTCCTTCATATCGTTAGTCAAATTCTGAGCATTGTTTGTCATACATGAGGGGAATCAGGACAACATCCCAATTCTGAACTGTTAAAAATTCACTGATGGACAAATTCAGTCAAAGTATTATATTTATATAATTATATATGTATAATTTTTATTTTTTATTTTTTCTTCAGACAGGCTAGGAAAAGGGAAATAATATTATGTCTATAAAGTCATGTATACTATTTGTTTGAGGAAATTTCTGAAAATAGTGATAAAGATATATCTCTAAATACTTCAAAATCATGATGAAAAACTATTTTATCCCCAGTACACCACTCGGAAATTACCAGAGTTTCTGAGATTTATTTATTGTGTAAGGAACAGTAAACACCTTTTATTTCTTCTCAGATGGTAAAGAGATACATCACAGACTAAAATAGTCTCTGACATTTTCATCATCTGTTTTATTCCCAATTTAAATCTGTAAGCAGGGAAAACAGGAACGTTATTCTGCACATGATGAGAAAAGATCTTTGTTATCCACATGTATGTCTCTACTCATTTTAATGAGAAAAGATTAGAAGTCTTATATGAAGAATAACTTGAAAGGTCAGCAAGGTCATTTCTGTTTAATTCCCGAACTGGTTTCACATTATCATAATACTGCTCAAACTAATTGTTTTTAGTAGATAGTTAAGAAGGCATAATAACTTTTTGGGAGTGGTAAAAATTAGAGGTTTTTTTTTTTTCTCCATTTTTATTCCTGAGTGGAAGAATTAATAATGGTAATAATAATAACACTCCTTAATATCAGAAAACTTATTTTAAGAAAACTCATCTAAGATTAATTTCGATTTCAATACATGATGAATGGCAAAGTCACATTAAAAAAATCTAAACAGCAAAAGTTAATAATATATTAAAACTGAAAAAATGACTACATCTTTTGAAAGCCAGCCAGTTAGAGAGATAACCTAACATGAGCTGCCACTGATCATAGAAGAAAAGGCAAAGGCACAGCATGGTGTATCACAAGGTGACAATGTCTGACTTTAAAAATATTCTGTTTAACTCTGTAATGTTGGCCTAGACATGGTATAACAATGAATTGTTTGTATCAACTTCTTGCATTTTTGAAAATTTTTGTGATAATGTGTTCTTATATTACAGAGAATGCAGAGAAATAGTCTGGAATGTAGTATATATCCTTTATTTTTCTCCAAAATATTCATTGTAATGGTCTCTGCTGTTCTCCTGTCCTTTCACTCTTCTACGTTATATTTTAATCTGTTATCACAGGTAGATCAGTCTACGCAAAATAGCTACTTGCTATAAATTTTTATCTACAAAAATTACTATCATCCATGACACCACAGTCTTAGTTTGGATTTCACTGAATTGTGTACAAAGTCCATAATTGCTGTTGAAAAGGAAAGTCCTGCAACAAGTTCAGACAAAGCCTAATAATAATAATATCTTAAGTCTGTGTTTGGTCACTCCCGGTGGTAACTCCATAGCTGCTGCCTCCATTTGGTAGCTGAGCACTGGTTCATCATAAGTGGGATACACTGGCTATTGATGGAGTCTGTTTCTCTGCATAATCATGGCTGTCCAACATTTTAGCTTCCTGTGCTACGTTGAGTGAAGAGGAATTATCCTGGCCCGTATATAATATTATTTAAATTATTATAATGAAAATACAACATTTATATTTGTTCCATTTTTTCATTTTTTTAATAAAAGCATTAAAAAAGCAACAAAAATAAAATTAGTGAGATATTTAACTCTAATGCATCAGTGAATACTTAGATAGAAGTGGTCAGTTCATCAGAGATTTTTGATGAAATTTTATTTTTCCTGTGCTTTATAATTAAAAATATTTGTTCACAAATGTATGTATTGAAAAAAGTGATGACGTGATTAAGGTTTGATTGAGAAGGGAGGTTGTTGTGGCAAGATAGGTCTTATAAAAGTCTGGTAAAAAGATATGATCAAGTTTTTCTTTGAGATAAATCTTTGATTGTAATGCTATACATTCCATTTGAAAGTTCACAGGTGATGTATTTATGTTGACTGAAAATATAGTTGCAAACATACGAAAAATCTGATGTTTTTTGTTTTTTTTTAATTTTGAAACATATTCTCAAATTCCTTGATCAAAATGGAAGGCAAGGCTGCATATTTTTCACTGATCACAGTGCTGTGTTTAGCTGATTTGTCATAATGCAGAAAATTATTTGCCTATTTGAGCTTACCTTAATGTAAGTTTCATTTTGAACACTATTAAGGTCTGAAACACAGAGCAAATAAATTAATTTGCACCTTAAAGACCTATGTTTAATTTAAATAAGCAGTCTACTCCACCAAAAATGCTTAATCTGTGTAGCGTATTTCATCTTCAATTTCTGGTACAAATATTTGTTCTGATTCCACAAATGACTTGATTTCATTTGACAATCATTAAATCTTTTTAACATTTAACCCCTATATAGCCACCTTACTTCAGAAAAGTAAATGATGTACTAGAAAATCTTGGAGGTTTTTTTCTACCTTAGTGATTCTATGTTCCCACCATCAGAATCTATGCTTCTAAGGAGTTCCTGGAATTGGTGATGATACAGTCCCTTGGACTCTAGAAAACACATAGATTTGTTGATGATTTGTACAACATTTCACATTTTTAAAGCTTATGCCCATACATTTTCTTCATATCCAATGCAGTGTTGCTTCATCAAATGTGAGTTGTAGTGGTGATTGCACTGCCTCCTATTGATTTTATTGTCCCTCTTTTTCACCAGTTATCACCACAGTGCCATCAGTAGTTACACCAAATATGCTGACAAAGATGAAAGAAAATCACTTCAATGTAATTTCTACTACTTCATGCAAATTAAAAGATTTAGCTGTCTGCTTTAATGGAACCAAAGAAGCCATTTTTCAGTGACAATATATTCATTATCAATACCTCTAGTGAAAATGGCAAGTTGAGCCATCTCTGTAGCATCAGTACTTCCATCAATTGTCAAAGCACAAAATTTTAAATTAGAAAATTTCCAAATTTCTTTCAACATGTTTTCATATTTCATCAATTCTCCCAGCTGTAGTCTGGTGAGACAAACTGATTTTAGATGCTTTTTTCGGGACAAATCATATCTGCCCCCTTTTCATTTTCCATATATTGTTTAATAAAATCATAATCAGGATTTATTTACAGATTTATTCTGCAGTCACATTTGCTACCATATACCCAGCTTTTACAGTACAGTGCATTGGAGATAAAATGTTTTTTTTTTTTTTTTTTTATTTGTTAAAACAACTAATTTATTCTACTATTTTGTCTTGAAGAAACATTCCTTGATACGCATTTAATTGGGAAGCATTTTGTTTTGCATTTCTCTTTTCAATTTGTAATTTTGGAAAACTGACACCATTTTCCTACAAATGAAGCACAGTGCCATATTATTTGTCTTGACAAAAAGTACTCATCTGACCACTTTCTGTTGAACACTCTTGCTTCATCCACTTTTTTAAATTCCGTTTTCTTTCAAAACAATACTAGGTAAGTAGAAATAGTAGTAGTAGTAGTAATCATTATGTTTTACTCACAGAGTGACACAAGAAGATGCAACATGTAATACATAACAGTTTTTGATTCATCTGAGTTTGTGTGAAGGGTACAACAGGTGGAGTCAGCACTACACTGCATCTTCCCCTCATCCTATTTTCAACCCATGCAATGCCAAACACACACCTATGTTTTGGTTGTTGCTGAGTGATTGGTGTGTGCCCAGGGCTGGTCTGGGTCTTTTGATAGGGGACAGTCACTGCTATGATACTGCAGGGCAAGGGAATGAAGGGGGAGTGAAGCCAGGACAGCAGACCTGAATTAAACCAGGGATTTGACTGAGTATGTGTGGCAGGTGTGAGAGGCAGAGTTAGCAATGCACTGCACCTTCTCCTCCACAACAGTCCTTTGTCACATATGCAATCTGTGTTCAAGTTGCATGCAAGTGACTCATGAAAAATATTCCTAAAAATCACAATAATGTTACTTTATGATCTTGTGGGGCTGCATTACTAGCTGTCCTTGGCTGCTTGTGACCCACAGGCCACAGATTGGACAGACCTTACATAAAACAGTGAGATAGGAAGTTCAGAAACTTTGTGTGTGGATTGCGATAAGAGAAAAATAACAATATATTTGCTCCATGACAAATAGTCCTGATTACATATCTCAGCATTTTTGTCATTAATTTGCCAAAAGAAGAAAACTTGGAAGATTTTCAGAATTAAGGCATTAATTAATTAAGGCCATTAGTGCATCAAACTTCTGTCTCTATTGATGCATTAGGTTGTTTTATCCTAGATGCGGGAATTCCTATGTATATATATATCTGTTCTGTTTAGCAACCCTGACTTTCAGTTTGTAAGTCACCTCTTATGTCCCCATTTAGGCATAATCCTCATATTTGTTCATTGAGTGCTCCATCCCATTAATCAGATGTTGTAAACACAAAACAGTATTAGCTCTAGGTCAGACCTAGAAAAGCACCAGTCATCTGACATCCACTGGAACTTCAAACCATTGACCACTGCCTTTTGAGTACAGCAGTCCGATCAAAGTTTTCCTTTACTTAGGCTCTAGTCAATATATTTCTAACACTGCTACAAGGATACTGCAGGAGACCTTGAGGAATGACAGAGTGATCAAGGCAAAAAAAAAAAAAAAAAAGAAAAAAAAAAGAAAGTCTGAGTATCTCATCTCTTTCCCTGCCTTCAGTTGCATATTCTCTTACACTATTCATCAGGGTTCACATTTCCTCTGGTCTTTGTTTTGCACTCATAAAATCTCTTCCACTTACCCTTGCTAATCCTTTTCCAGTTACAGTTCCAGAAGAGCTTTGACCCTCCTAATTCTACCTACTCTCTACCTCTGGTTAATAATTCCTCTTTCATAATCTATCATTCTTTCCATCTCCAATAACTTTCATTTTTTATTTGAGCTCAGTCAGTTTCCCATTCAGCTACTGTGGCTCCAAGTTATGACTACTTCTTTTATTGCAGAAAGGGTTGGACAGTTCCTGTGTTTTGAGAAGGTTGCCCTTGAAAGCTGATTTCCTTTTCAGGGATCATCTGTCCTCAGGGCAACTGTTCTGGTCATTCTGCCTACCTACTTCCTAAACTAGGTAAAGTCTTCTTCTGTAGTTTTGGAGTTCCTTTTCTTTTATTTTGTCATCCATGGTAATTGTAGTCAAATTTGCCATCAACTTAGATATATATATATATATATAAAATGGGGGACGGTGGTGGAGTGAGTTGTAAAGTGCTTGAGACTGTGATCATGCAGTGTCTTTCAAAGGTAGTTTTGTTCATTTCCACTACTTGACCAGACAGTCCTGTCTATTGCAACGTCTCCCTTGCCAATTCTTAGACCATAAACCTGTCACTGATTCTAAATCAGTATTTTTGAAATGTGAACCACTTTACCACATAACTTTCTAGTGTCTCTGGTCTCACAAGATACTTTATTTTTTTCCAGTTGAAAGTTAAGAGAACAAAACCTTGTCCTAGTTCTTTCCCCAAACTGCTTCATGTTCTGCTGGCCTTAGATCAGTAATTTGCCTTTTTTTTGTTTGTTTGTTTTCCCAAAAAGATAGCATTGGGCAACACGAGGTAGTAGTACCTCTGATATTCAGAAAATTCAGCAACACTTCTTATTGTGTTTTGACACTATCATTGCGTTTTGTTACTATAATTGCCTTTCCACATATCAAATCAGTTTGAAACTTCAGTCTTCTGACAGCACTGGGTTTCTGATACCACAAACAGCATGATTTCTGTGTCATTTTCTTATGGAGCCTGATGGTAAAGTTATCCTAGGACAAGAAAGAAGACAAAGATTTTTATTTTCTTTTTGCAGAATCACTCTTCTGTTGAAACTCTAAGAACACCTTGTATCTTTTACAAATGTGAAAGAAACCTGACAATGTTTGTTTGACAAACAACTTACTATTATTCTTCTTAAGTACTTAGGTTTTAGAGGTGGTCAGCCTGCCCCACTACTACATTGTTTTTAATGCCTTGCCTCCTGTTTTGTTGAATGATATCCAGCCTTGAACAGTTAATTTTATGAGTAGTTTTCTGTTTCTCAATGTTACAATTTAGATTGAAGTATATGCATGATAAATCTTAAGCAGAATATTTTGAAATCAGGTGAAAGTACAATAGATTGATCAATTGTTAGTGTTTGGTGTTGCTCATATGAAGGCTTACTGGGTATGGGCTGCTGCCTCTCCTGCACAAATTCACTCTCTGTGCTTGAACCAGCTTCCATTAATTCACACTAGTGGAAACAACTGCTTCAGCTGTTTGGCTAGAAGTTGGGAGAAATGTTTCCAAAAGGGGAGTGAACAACTAGGGAGCCAATTCTACTTCCTTTGCCCTTTTCAGAAAAAGCCTGAGTATGTCTTTCAGCAAGCTCTAAATGTCACTGGAGTCTGATATCCTGTGCAAACCACAACGTAATTTGCAAGTGAGAAATTCAGGGTTTACCATGAGAGTAGAGAATTGGTAGTGTTTGTAGCTTTTGTTTTCCTTTTTTATCAAAATGTAACATAAGTACTGTTTTACTTCGTCAGTATCATCTCTGCCTCTGTGACATCAGTGCATATGGTCAAGATCATTCACTTGTGCATGCGTGAAAATGAAAATTAAAGAAGAGAGAAGGTAAAAGATGGGTTAGTAAAAGGGTAGTGGTCTATCATTCATCAATGTTCTCTGCAACCTCATAATTTTTTAGTGTACTTTTCTTCAGCCTTGCAAGTAAAATTTGGGAGTAAGGCAGATATATACTTTGTACTTACTTTGCACAAGTACTGTGATACTACAGTTCATTACTGATTGTGTGGTGCTTAGAGAACTAAAGTGATTCATACAACAGAAAAAATAAATTCTATTTGAACTTTCAGACCACAGATTGCTGGTGGTTAAAAGTATATATACATATTGAGGTTCTTCATTGTTAAATGGTTGATATAAGTAGAAAATCAACATCTAAGTGCACTTCACTAAGCTTACATATAGGAGCTCTCCTCAAAATAATTATAGAGAAGGAGCTATTTCAAACCATAAAATGAGTTTATTTTGATTTTTTTAACTTGTTTATTTCTTAGCTGTACAACTGTACCAGCATTTGTCTAAAGAATAAATGTTCTTAAAATAGTAGAGGACACAGTACTAAACGTTTTTACAGAAATTCTAGTAGATTAAAAAGAAATATTAAAATATAAGAGTATATAAGAATACACACATGGAACTCTCATTTTCGCAGTATGTATTTGTATGTAATGAAACAAACAACAACAAAAAAGGAAACAAATCTTATTAGTGGTAAAGAAAAGCAGTTGGAGAGGTCTTTTTTGCTTTATGGAGTTTTCAGTAGTACAAGAGTAATGGCCCTTAAAATTATTTCTAGTTATAAGAGAGATCTTTGATTTCTGAAAGCTCTAGGGAGTTAATTCTGTGATGTCAAGGGTACGGTTCAACTGTGACAATTCAAAGATCCTCCAGGGTTCCACAGATTCACTGTGAAATTAATTTCTTATTCATTATGTGAATGAAATGCAATACAAATTTCTCATGGTTTATAGAAACAAAACAAACAAACAAACAAAAAAAAAAAAAACACCAAACACGTGCATGATTATCTTTGTGTTTATAAAAATGCAGCTGTGTGTCTTAGATTAACTACTGCAAAAGCTAATTAAAATGCTTGGAGGGGTTGTCAAGAATAAAATCAATAATTTAGAATTTAATTTAGGAGGGTTGCTCCAAAAGAACTGACTCCTATTTCATTATATTTGCCCACAGTGTCAGAGACAGACGGTGGTGGTATGGCAGTAGAGGCTGAACTTTCCTACCAATATTGCATTACATTTTGTTGCTGCATGACAGATGGCAGCAGAGGGGCAATCTGACAGAACAGCAGCTGACATGTAAGTGTATATGAAGCAAAGGGGTGGAAGTGAATTCCTCCATGCAGAAAAAAACTGCACACACTGACATTCATTGATTCTTGCTGAATGCTGATGGAGACCAAACAGAGGACGTGAACACAGTGAGGCAGTGGGCGGAACATTTCAGCAGCGGTGACAGAGGGAGTGGTCCATCTCCACTGCTGCAGCTTTTTACAAGCATGGCATGCAGGCTCTTGTTCATCACTGGTGAAAACACATAGATAATGGTGGTGACTATATAGAAAAATAGTGTTCTGTAGCTGAGAATTTTGTCTTTCAGAAAGTGTTATTGTGTTCTCTGTTCTAGTTTCCATGGAAATAAATAGGAGGTGTTGTTTTTGGAACAACCTACAAATTAATTCTTTCATAATAAACTCTCACTCAGATCAGAAGCTTGGCTGCTTCTCTTTTGCAGCTTGGTCAGAATAGATCTTCTGTTCTGGCCCTTAATGTTCTTTCTTTCCCCTCAATTTATCAATTGTGCATGATTAAAAATAGTGTTGTAAACTTCACTGATGAATTTAAACTATTTTCAGGGGGTCCTTGAAACTACAAAAGGGGGATAAATGAACTAATTAAGGAATTTGTATGGTTCGTGTATTATCTATAACCTAAAGCATATTTGAGTATCCAAACATTAAAAAAGTTGAAACTGGTATACCACAGAATGAAAATATGAAATATTAATCCTTAGCATTTTTTAAGGAAAAGAAAGAAAAAAAAAAAAAAGAAGACAAAGAAAGTTAATATGAACATTTTTATAATCTATGGGTTTTTTTTTAGAAATAGTGGGAATGTACTTCAAATTTCCATTGAAGGTACAGAGAGAGAATCTTCTGTGCTTTATCAGTGCAAGGAAAAGATTTTCTTTCTAGAAGTTTCTTACAAGATAGTTTGGATTCTATGAACTTCACTCAGATCTAAGATAGAAGAAATAAGGGTAATTATGGATCAAGGCAGAAGACCTATTGTGGGTTTAAGCTATAGATGACTCCAGATCTTCCTTAGGCAGAGATTCTGCTTTATTAGCTGCTGAGCCCAAACTACAGTCAAAATGCCTCAGATTTCTAGCCAATCTGTCCCTCTTTGGAGACTGACATTTCTACTTACAATGTTATCTTCTTCAACTCAGAAAATAGATATCACATATCCATATCCTCTTTTCAGTTTATCAAACAGTAAAAGCGTAACTCACTATATTTCTCTTATTTCCATGCTTACGTTGACAGTACAAACCTTCCCATTAATTGCTATAATAAGTAGATAGCTGACATATAATTTTTTTATGTATTTCTTTCAGCAGTTAATCATTTTTGCAAATATACATATTGCACATACATACTATTATTGCAAAACTTTTCTTGACAGACTCTTAGATTTTTTTGTATTTGTTTCTTCCTGCCACTACAAACAAATCTGATCTAAAATGAGTGTAATCAAATACCCACTCTCTATGCAAACTAAATAAACAGCTGCTCTTTCCTGATTTGGAAAGTTCAGCATATCTGTATAGTAGGATTTGTTTTCATTCTTCACCATCACGCAGTTTCTACTTGCTACAACTGAGGGTCACATAGCTATTAATTCCTCTCTTCTGATGAGGAGAGGGACTTCATTGTTTTAATAATAATTTTACAATTTTTGCCTTTTACAGTTAGATTACTGTCAACTGTAAAAACAGAATTTAATTTATAACCTCTTTCTCTGCCTAGTTTCCTCCTCAACTTCCTAAATCTCATGGAGTTTGTGGCAAATAAGGCAACTGAACAAAAAGGAGCAGAGCAATTTGTGTGCAGACATGGCAAGCCAATATGTTAGAATGTTTCTGTCTGAAGTTCAGTATGAAGTTGAAATGAGAAACACTACTGTTCTGCTCTAACAGTAAAAACTGCAATTGAACTGTAAACAGTAGTGCAAAACTCTGAAGTCTGGACATGTTTCCAAGACCATTCTCTTAAAATGAGAAATTTTTATAAGTATACTATGAGTAGAAGAATACATAGAAATTGAATTTCCAAAAGTTTCCTCATACTCTGTTAATATTCAAAAATTATAATACAATTATTTATGGATTAATTCCCCTCAAACTTTTATTTGGATCGGTATTTGGAAGAAAAATTGATCATTTAATGAAAAATTGTTTTTGTTTCTTTTTTTCATTGAGTAAATCTAAATTCTCCTCAAAACATACGGCTCCAACCATACTTTTGGTATTCTTTCTCTTATTTGTTCACGTGAACTTAGTTTTTTATCCAAAATTTATCTCCCATTTTTCTCCTATATATTAACACAGAGAGAAGATAGGTAAAAATATTATTCTCAAAGTGTAAAATGGTAAGCACAAGGGGAAGCACAAATAAAGGAGTAGTAGAGGGGAAAATGAAGTGCCCATCAAGAATTCCATGAAGTTCTTTCCCAAGCAGGACTTATATATATATACATATAACACAGTAAGGTCATTTTCAATCTGTGAACAAATATCTTCTACTTCCAAATTTTACTGGAAAGAAAAAAAAAAGGCTCTGAATAAAATTTGAAAAAACAGTGAAAGAGCAGTAAAAGTACTCGTTTGTACTCTTCTGGCTGTCTTTGAAAACATGTCAGAATAGCATCAATGGTGGGAACTCCCTCCCATTGCTGGCCGTTAGAAGAGACACAGGGCCAAAATACAGGCTGGATGATGAGCGCACTCCAGGCTTACCTTATCAGAGAACACAATATCGATTAACCTCAGTGGTGTCTCACCTTTGAGAAGTGAGACCATGGCAAGTAAAATACAGTGTATGGAATGAGTACAGAATCAATGCACTGCAGCTTTATAGACAGCTCTGATTAAGGACTTTAACACTGATTCTTTACTCTAAGGGAGAAATTTGCATGTCAGTAATATTACTTAGCTTGACTGGGGTGGGCATGAGCCAATTATCTGTATCTAAACACCTGGTAGAACAGGATTTAGAAAGTTTGAAAAAGGTGGGGTAACTAAGTGAAGACAGCTTCTGACTGTCACTTAGATTTTGCTGCAGTAACCTAAAAGACTGATTCCCTAAGAAAAAGTCTGATTCCATTTACAATCAAAAAAGTAAAAAACAAAAACAAATCCAAGTGTTGCATGCATGTTAGTGTGGTATTGATCTCATCTTCCAAGAGAACAAGCTGAAAAATGCAGCAATTAAAATAAATTAAAATAATTAATTAAGCAATAATTAAAATAAAAGGTTGTATGGTTTTTTGTTTTTTTTTTTTTTTTGTACTTTCTGACCCATACTCAGTTTTATATACAGATTATATCCAGCACATTTAACTAACATATATTTTCTAACTGGCTCTTGCTTGAAGTAGCTTCTACTTCTATACTTATTGACTAATTTAATTCCATACCTAGAAAAGGTTTTCATGACATAAAAGAGAGAAAGAACATGTGTATTACAACAGCAGTAATTTATGATAGGGTGCTTTTCTCTAGTCAATTTGATGCACATCTGCTTCACAGGAGTCTCAGGGTGGTGTTCTTGTTCCATTTGTCTCATGCACAGACTTGTTTCTAATACTTCCAGCTCAGGATTTCAGGTCTTTTTGAGTGTGTGGTATAAATAAAACAAATGTGAGTAGGCAAGAGGATATTTTTGTTTATACTTGTGTGTTTTTTCTTTTTTATAGTATGGATACCTACACAATTAAAATAGCGTGTAGGTTCTCCCCAAATCATCTACTCACAAAGTGGTTATCACTCAAAAACAGGACACAGCTATTCATTAGAGCTCATTCTGTATAAGATAAATTATTGTTTCTACTGTTTTCTTTTTTACTTACATAATTACTAGAGAAAAAGATAAGAAATCATCATTTTGACTTAACTATTTCAGGACTGCTTTTTTGTGTGTGTGTGTGTGTGCATATAATTGAAATAATATTGTGATATTAAGATATGCAAAGATTTTCTAAGAGCTTACATAGGAAATGTTCAATATAAATGCAATCCACTCACATACTGTTCAGGCATTCTACAATGCATGATATTTTCTTACCAGTCCTAGCATTTGCAGATACTAACTAAACCGAAACTCATCGCATGTTTTGACATAGTTTATCTCCATCATTTTTGACAACTTGGAAGACATACATGACAGTCATTTCTACATAGAGTTGAGAAGAGTTGGGAGTCCTTGTCAGAGATTTATTTGGAAAACGGATATTGTTTTGTTTTTTCAGGAGCCTTGATGACAGCAGAAAGATATTACCTGAGATACTGTTGAAAATATTCTATAAGAAAATGCAGATCTTTTTGTTCTTTGAATGTTTCATCTGTCTTCAACTCATAGAAAATTGTTCTTAACAAAATTCTTACTTAACAAAAGTTCTTAACAACGTATTTTCTGGTCCTTTAAACAGTTTGGTATTTGCAAGTAATTTCCAATTCCTTTGTTTCATGGAGATATGCCAGATAAAAAACAAATGTTTCATTTTGCTTACTCTATTATTTAATCACTGTGCTATTTCCTCCCTCAGTGTGCAACACCAATACTAAATCACAAGAGACAATTTTATTAGGTTACTTGTTTGTTTCATCATTATTTATGCTAACTAAAGGTGTCCCTTCATATTGTGTACCAGCTAGAGTTTATTTTTGTTTTTCATACATGTCTATATGCATATCTGTCCTACTATTCCTACTGCTTCATTATCAGACTGAAAGATACAAAGTAAAATTTGATAGGAAGGAAACATGATAGTCAAACTTACTCATCACATATCAAGAACATGTTTACCTACTGAAATTGAGGACTACTGATACACTACCTTCCAGAAAATGAAAAAAAACTGCTTTCCCTTCTTATTTCCTACCATTCTCCTTTGTTTTGTTTTTCTACTATCAGTGAGAAATGACTGATATTTTAAGAGAACAGTCTATCATAAACCCAAGTTGTCAGTTCTGACTGCTAACAGACAGTGCAGAGTCATCCAAGAGAATTTGATTTGACCACATATTTTCATATGTGTGGCTTACATTTGTCGATTTTGAAATTCATCTGCTGTTTTCTCACTAAGACTTTGCAACAGGCCTTCAACTTCACCACCCTGTAGCAGCTGTTGGTACAAACAAGATTAATCATGTGTATATTCAGGGCATACTCCTGTCTCCTCTTAAAAATAAATAAATAATTTAGTAAGAAAATCATCGCTTTGCTTCTTATCTTTTATAAAGTTAGTTATCCATATGGAGGTTTGATCTTTTATCTCGTGGAAGCTTATTTTCTTTAAGAGCCCTTGCAGACGGATCTTACTGATTGAATTTGTAAATCAAAGGGTGAAATATCAACCATTGCACCCATGCTCGTTGCTTCTTTCAAAGAACTATTGTAGATACGTGTTTTCTGACTCGAAAAAGCCACCAATTCTATTATTTTCACTAATCTCGACCAGTTTTCTCAGAAAAAGCAAGGGTGAACATCACTGATTTGTTATTCAGCTGGAAGCTGCCATGATCTGCCCTAGAAAGTTGTCAAACACTGGTGGCATATTTGATATCTTCAAGAGTTTGAGCAGCACTGTCAGTAAATCACCTGTCACCTGCTTGAGCTTCTTTAGGACTGATAGGTGAATATTTGCTTGTCCCCAGTTACTAATATTTAAAAAGATGAATAGATGAGTATCAATTTTCTATATACATTTCTTAGGCTACTTCGCAGCAGGTTGATATAAGATGCAAATGGTGAAGTGATAGAGGATAGCAACATGGGATTATGAATAGTTTCTGGAAGAAATAAAACTCATGTAGACTTTAACTGGTTTTTAAGTGTTGATTTATAAAGGCAACTGTTAATGTAAAAGGCTTCTATGGGACATCTGACTTAATCCCACATAACAGCTTGAATGAAATTAGCATCATATATTATCAGCAGTAGCATTATTAATCATTTTAAAAAGAGTTTAATGTTAAATCTCTATGGTAATTTTAATCAGAAACAAAAATAACATCAATACAGATCCAAGGTATCTATTCTTACTTTCATGTTATTTTTCTCTACATTTTAAGTAAAAACTTGTAGAAAAATACTAGTATTGTAATACTTCTATCTCCCCAAATATCTACAGGAAGGAATCCATTTTCTAAAGATAAAGGTGAAAGTGCATCATCTAGCATCAGACAAAGACATAACAATTTCTAACTGATATCACTACACTTCAGATTAAAGAAAGTGTAATTATAGTAGTACCAAATGAGAAAGAGCAGCTACTTTCCATGGAAAAGTCTGTGATGAAACCTGTACTGATTAAATTATTTCAGGCAACATCAATCACACACACATGAAAAAATGGCGGGGAGTTGCAGCTAAATATCTGGATATTAGAAGAAAATTTAAGAAGAGTAACTTGAGAGAGAAAATTTGCCTTCTGGTGAAAAACTTTAAGAAATCTATTGACTTAGTTTACCCATGAGAAGTCTGAGACATGATTTTACCTCAGCCTTCAATAGCTATCTCATTTCTGAAAGTACACAACTCTTCAGTTTGACTGCAGAAAAATACTGTATTGAAGCACAATAGCTGGAGGCTGAATGCAGTCAAACTAGAAACAATGTATACATTCTTACTATACAAATAATTAACTGTTATAAAACTGCCTATGCAAATGATTGGATTTTTCACAATTTCAAGATACTGGAGCAAGATCATATGTTAATAGGTCACTCTGAAATTAATGCCTCACATTTACTTCCATTAAAAATACATAAGATATAAAAAACACAGTAACACCATTTGATGGAGCAAATTATCAACTACAAAACACTATTGTTCAACAGCGACCGCCATTATCTATGCATTTTTGCCAGCGATGAACAAGAGCCTGCATGCCATGTTCATGAAAATCCGCACCAGTAGAAGTGACCCACTGTCTGTCTCACCACTGCTGAAACACACCACCCTGTGCCTAGCTGTGCTCACAATGGGCACCTTTATTTCCACAAAGGAATGTGATGACATACCTTTGCTTCTTACACATTTCCATGTCAGACACCATTCTGCCCCTCTGCTACCATCTCTCACACAGTAACAGTTCTCTACAGAGGTTCACATGGCCCATTCTGTTAAAATTTTTGGGTTTCCTAATACACTGTGTGCATCAATTATACATTTCAAGAAAAATCTTTTGGGGGTACCATGAGTTTTTATGCATCGTACAGATTTCTCCAAGAGGTTTCACAGAAAAAATTAAATTGCTCACACAGAGGAAAACAGTAAATATTTGTGATAAATCTTTAGTTGTTCTTGCATACACAAACACAAAAGCTTTTGCTAAATGCAAGCTGCACACATTGTGTGTGTATGTATTGTATATGCTTTATGTTCCACTGTTAAGACTGGACCTGTCTCTATACCAATTGACACAATTCTTTACAAGCAATTGTACAATGTAAAGCTGGGAGGTGTTAATACTCTTACATAAGTAGATGGCATACTCTAAAACTGTTGTTATACCTTTGCTGAAACAGAGTACTATGATGTCATTCAAGCTAAGGAGTCATATAATCATTTAGCCTGGAAAAAAACCTTCAAGTCAATCAAATCCAACCATTAACCTGACTTACCAAGTCCCATTATGAAAATATATCCTTTAGACCTTAATCTACACATCTCCTAAATATCCTTAAATACACATCTACATGCCTCTTATATAGCCCGTTCCAATGCTTTACTCTCCCTCTCCATGAATAAATTCCTCCAATAATTAATAGCTGAGCCAAACCTCCCCTGGTACAGCTTGAGACCACTACCTCACTATCCTCTCGCTTGTCATCTGACCTGTCATTTCACCTGTCATCCTCACTGTTTGCACATAGAATGATGAAGTCTTCCCTCAGTTTTCTCTTTTCCAGACTTAATAATCCCAACTACCTCAGTTGCTCCTCATAAATTTAGTTTTCTATTCTCTTCACCAGCTTTGCTGCTTTTCTCTGCATACACTCTAGCAACTCAATATTCTTGTAATGAAGGACCTGCAACTGACCACAATATTCAAAGCACAGTCTCAGTAATGCCACATACAAGGGGACAATCACTTCCAACATCATGCTAGCTGCAATATTTCTGCTGCCCACCAGCATGCCCACTGACCTTCTTAGACACCTGGGCACATTGCTGGCTTTTTTCAATTTTTCATAACTCCAGACTTACTCAGTAATTACTTCAGAATTACTAAAGAATTACTCAAGAATATGTTCCATCTTACTTTCTGAAGCAAACATTTGAAGGATAAAAATCTCTTAACAAGAAATGTCAATTCTGAAAGTTACAAAAGGGTAGTTGTCTACAGCTCTAAGTTCTACTCCTGAATAGCAGAAAATACTGGAGAAGAGAGAAAAAGAGCTAATAAGAACTTTGTTGTTGGTGGTTTTTGTTTGTTTGACTGTTTTTCTTACTGTGTGTTAAGTAAGCTAGGACTTTCCATAGATTTGTGTATACATTTGAGTATTTCTGCATGCATATTGAAGACAATTATTTGAAAAGGGAAGGAAAGGGAAAGAGACAGGGAGAGGGAGAGGGAAAGAAGGAAAGAAAATTATGACTTTAGCCCTAAAGAAGAAAAATAAAATGGAGAAGCTTTGAAGAAAAAAAATAAGAAAAGTTAAAACTCAGTCAGAGTGTGTTGTGAAAAGAAAAACATGAAAACAGAAATCTGAAGAATCTTGAAATATGCCATGCATTATATGAATATACTGGTCAACAGTACAGAGATGGTTTTTGTCTGTGATCTGATAAATTTTAAATTATGATATCCTTTTGAGTTTGTATAAAAAATAGCAAAAAAACAATCTCTCCTGAATTAAAGAAGATCCTTGAGAAAAGCACAAAAGGAGAGACTCACGATATCTCATGGTTAGATCTGTCTGTACTACAGTTTCTATTTTCATGCAGTCTAAAACTTGTACTGCTTTTTCTAGTTTTATTACTTGGAAAGTTGATAAGAAAATAACTGCAAGATTTATACTTAATGTGATAACCTTGGGTTTATATCATTCTCATATCTTCTTTCTGTCTCTTCTGCTACAGAACCTTGTTCTAAGCAGAGTACAAATATAATTTTGGTCTTTCACCAGGAGTCATGGCCTCTAACTTCTTTTAGCAGATGTATTTACTTTCTACAGAATAGTTTAGTGCAGGTCAAATCCAGATCCTTTAAGGATCACTACATCTGATGCTGCTTAACATTCTTCTCATGTTATACTCTAGCATAAAATGCTATTCTATACAAAAATGTATTTAACCCGATATAAATAAGATTCTGGATGACAGATAATTACTTCAGTACTGATGAGAAGGCAAGAAGGCTGCTCTGAAAATAATGTCTCCTATTTGTATGTTGGCCCACAACATTGGAGGTGGATGTTGCTGGTATGGCAGTAGAGGTTGAACCTTTCAACCAATATTCAGTTACATTTTGTTGCTACGTGACAAATGAGGCAGTCTGACAGAATGGTGTCTGTCATGGAAGTGTGTATGAAGCAAAAGGATATCTCTGAATTCTTCAGTGCTGAAAAAAACGGTACTCACTGATCGATGCCTGCTGAATGTTTATGGAGACCAAACAGTGGAAGTGAGCACAGTGAGGCAGTGGGTAGTGTGTTACAGTAGTGGTGATAATGACAGTGGTTCACCTCTGCTAGTGTAAATTTTCATGAGTGCATCTGGCAGAAATGACTAGTGTATGCTAGTGACTATGGTGAAAAATTAAGTTTTGCAGCTGAGACATGCACTGTCAAATTGTGTAACTGTGCTACTTGTATCTGTTCTAATTCCCATGGAAGTAAATAGGAGGCACTGCTTTCAGAGCAACTTACATGACATTAAAAGAAAAGACATTCTGCATGTTCCAGATCTGTAGGATTAAGGAAGAACTGATGGAAAAAAAATGAAAGTTAATGGGCAACACCTATCTTCAACTATACTTCTGAAACAGACTAAACGGACAAAATTACCACTGATATCTGTCGGATCTGATGCCTTTTATATATTATTTATTTATTTATGTATGGTCATCAACTGGCTAAGCATCTAAATTTGAAATTGTGAATATATTGCAAAAACATGTTTAATGCTGTTTCTCATACATCTATATATCATTCTGCAGGTAGAATGTAGTGATACAATAATTCAACAAAACAACAAGGAAGAGAATACAATTTAGTCTATGTCAAGTTTATAAGCTACCTTATGTAGTTAATAGACTGGAAATAAAGATAGCATGACAGATATTTCATGTTACTCTATAAATAACAAGATATTTTTTTTAGTTCATCTTCGAGAAGGGTGAAAAAAATTACAATAAGAATGTGTCATTCTTGCCTAAATAACCTTAACAGTAGGAATTTACTAACTTTGTTTAGTATCATTATGCAAAAGCTGCACTTTCTTAAATGTGGATAACATTCAGAATGCTATACAAAATATTAGGACAAGTAGAGCTTTCTCAAATGCAAGTCTTTCAAGGCATAGGAAAAAATATCACGAAAATCAGAACTATCTAAGATCTTACTTGTCTCCAAAGCTGTGAAATGCACAGAAGAAACTGGATAGAAAGTCAGTTTTGATTTTGGAATTTTAACATGAGTAATAAATGAAACTTGGAAATTTCAATACACTTCGTTAATGTGGATATCATTTTCTTAGGGAAAATTCTCAATTTAGATATGTACTTTCAGTTGTATTGTGATAGTTAATCATTTAAACTCCCTTAGTAAGAAACAGAGAAGCATAAGAATATGATTGAGATATCTTACCTGTTTTAAACACCTATTGTAGATTAGTTCTAAAGAAGCTGTAATAAATCACTCCAGGAATATCTGGATTTAGATGTATGCTAAGAGATTATTGTTCTAATTTTCTTAAGTAAAGTCCTGTATAATATTTACTGAATATACATAAGTTGCTCTGAAACTAATGCCTCCTATTTATTTCCATGGAAACTAGTACAGATCCAGAGAGCACACAAAATTCTCAGCCACAAAACACTGTTTTTCAACATAGCCACCTTCATTAGCTATGAGCTTTTGCCAGTGATGAGCAAAAGCCTGTATGCCATGCTTGTAAAAATCTGCACTAGTGAAGGTGACCCACTGTCATCGTTACTGCTGCTGAAATGCACCATCCACTGCCCTACTGTGCTGATTTCTACTGTTTGGTCTCCAACAATGTTCAGCAAATGTCAATGAATGTCAATGGGTGCCATCTCTTCTGTCATAGAGGAATTTGATGATATATCTTTCTTCATACACTCTTCCATGTCAGACAACATTTTGTTAGATTTCCCCTCTGCCATCTGTCACACAGAAAATAAATAAAATGGAATATTGGTGGGGAGGTTCAAGCTCTACTACCATACCACCAACATTCACCTCCGACATCACTCATCAGCATAATAACATAAAAGGCATTAGTTTAAGAGCAGCCCTCATATAAAGTGCTGTTTAGTTTAGTTTAGTTTTGTTTTTCCAGCCAAGATCAAGAGATCAAAATTTCTGGAAAAGCTTCCAAGCCTGTGAAATCAGAATTTCCATACAACATTTGCATCTCTGCAAAACACCAGCTGCAATGCCCAGAGGTAGTGTTGCTTCTACAACTATCCTGTGGCAGCATGTCCTTGGAAAACACAGAGTTAAGTATGAAGAGTCTGTAGATGATCTTTCAGTCTGGCAGCTATATCTGTCAGGAGAGAACAGCAAGTGGCCAGGCTGGCCCGCAGCAGTACAGGTCAGCAGTCCTAAAATCTTTCCACTCATGGCTATGTGAATGGCAACAGCTTGTGACAGTTTAAAACATACATAATTCAAAAATGTTCACAAATCCTTGCCATTTCAATGGTCTTTCCAATGATATATATGGAGGGAAGGGGGGGAGGGGTAAGGGGGAAAGCTGTCTAGTATAAGTCTGAATGTAAAAGTCGTCTCTCTAAGAATATATTGGTTTGTATCAGAGTACTGTCAATATTAATACCTGGAATAAACACCCTGGCATATTTAGGATGTGCTGATGTATTGCAGTGCAAACACATACAGTTATATTGTAGTAGAGATGCAGCATTGCAATCTTGCAATCACCTCACATTAATTAATTTCCTACCAGTTTTGGTTGTATATCCTGTTCCCTACGGATACATAATATGTCTACTCTAGCATTGTTATAATGTGCTGTGGTGCATAAACATTCAAACAACACAGCAGCAGAGATCAGCTACAAGATCTTCATTAAGAAAAACACATGCCTTTGCTATGTGAGAAAATAAGTCTCCCAACAGTGAGGAATAAATAAAGAAATGAGCTGTTTACCCTGTGAGGTGAAACGACAGAGATAAAAACTAAGTGTGAATACATTAAGACAGTGTTTGATAGTGTACACACTTAGCAACTAATTCTATTTTAGAGTTACTCATATGCTTAATAAACCAGGCATACATCGTAAATCTTAATGATTGAAGATTATTCATTGTTTTTAGAAGCATCATAGGGTGAACAATGCAAGCACTTTTCTAAGGATTAAGATTTTCTTATAAATTTTGGGATGAGGTGAGTAAGACGAGGAGGGAGGATCAGTGGAATACTAGATCAATAAAACTTTGTGTTACAGCTTTAGAGGGACAGTGCATGCACATAGCATTCACAGCAAGATGAAGCTGATCTCAGCTGAACTCTTAGAACACTTCTAGAATACTGCTATTGATATTAAGAAGAGAGAGAGAGAGAGAGAGAGCATATTTCTACTGAATCTAAATAGAACTGTCAGTAAATCACCTGACATAGATTGAAACTACAGGCATCAGAGCAGCTTCTGTTTCTCAGTTGCAGCATGTACAATTTAGGTATGCATCTGGCAACACTAGGGGGGAAATAGGTTTAATAACGACTGACAATGTGCATCGAAAAGAGTAACTTAGAGAGATTAGGATTGGGTGGAGCATTTTCCTCTGTGATCTAGCTTGTTTGCAGCCATTTGTAAAAATTAATGTGTGGACATTCTGAAAGTAGGACCTGATACTGACTGATATAATTTTAGTGAACACATATATCACTTACAGCTTAACTGAGCCCTGGCTACTGATCCCCTACATGACCTAGCAGCAGAACATGGCAAACTGCTGTTGGTCATGCACCTGCCAGCTTCAAAAGGGAAATCTGCCAAGAATATCAGGTTCATGAGTGATTGCTTGTAAGCAAGTGATTAAAAGGCGGATTATTTTCATTAAGCAAGAGGCACAATAACAAGTCAAAAGTGTTTCACAGGGTTGAGAGCAGTACAAACTGGCACATTGTGCCTGATGCAAGACGAAGTCACAGGAGCATGATCTAAAGGCAGAACAGTCTGAAATAATTATTCCCTGATTAGAAAAACTATTTAGCTGCTGAGAATTTGCAGGAAATGTCAGCTGCCAAAGATACCGGCATTTCTGCTATTGGTGCTGCAACTGCCTGCTTCAGAATGTATTGGGTATGCTTCGTAGTTCTGAGACACAGATTGACTATTCTTGCTTTCAGATGCAGTCCTGACAACAATATATTGCAAGACCAAATCTTGAATTGTAACTTTATGAAACTAAGGAAAGGAAGACTAAGATTTCCCTTCAGTTTTGCAATGAGAGTTTGCCAAGACGGTGGACAGTAAGTGTATCAAGGAAATAAGCAGAGCTTGACGAAAAAGTGTGACTAAAAAATCATGTAAGAAAATTAAATTAAAAGGTTTTATTTCATTAGGTATTTCTTAAGTGAAAATGTTCATATAGTAGTGCTTGACGAAACTGAATTCTTAGCATTTTTATAACCTGTTAGTAAAAATTATGAAACAGATAGGAAAAGAAAAAAAGCCACAATAGTCAAATCAATACAAAATAGGAAAAAATAATCACTTTGTTTTTTAATTAAAATTCCCTGAAGAAAGCAATGACATGTATGTGAGATACTCAGAGAATGAATGTGTCATCATTCAGCAAGATTTTTCCATTCTTGGTGTGCTCAACTCTCGATGATGATGCTTACTCACTGCTTATGACCTATAAGGATCTCTCCAAAAGTAATGCCTCCTGTTTTACTATGTTGGCCCAAGTATCAGAGGTGGCTGTTGGTGGTAAAGGATTACATGTTGAATCTTCCTAGCAATATTCCATTCTATTTTGTTGTCATTTTTCAGATGGAAGTCTGACAAAATATTGTCCGACATGAAAGTGTATATGGCAAAAAGGTATGAAAAAAAATGGTGTCCATTGACATTCATTAATGTTTGCTGAGCATTGATGGAGTCCAAACAGTCAGTGTGAGCACAGTGAGGTGGTGCGTAGTGCTTTTCATCAAGGATGCCTTCATAGCAGCTATGAAACAGTGGATCACCTCTGATGGTGCAGATTTTTATGAGCATGGCATGCAGGCTTTTGTTCACTGCTGGCTAAAATACACAGACAATAATGGTGGCTGTTGAAAAATAGTGTTTTGTGGTTGAGAATTTGCTCTATCAAATAGTATTATTGTGCTTTTTCTGTATCCGTGCAATTTCCATGGAAGTAAATAGGAGACATTATTTTCACGGTAACCTACATAGATCCCCGTTACACAAAAATTAATGAGGTTCAGTGCATTTTTTCCCATCTCAAATAAACCATTCAGTACTTTGTAAATCATTAGATATCCCATAGTCACAACAAAACTACTCAAATACATCAAGTAACCGTTATTTCATCTTCTATTAAAAATAAAATTAGGCTTTTTTTTTTTTTTTTCAACAGAACAAAGAGTGGAAATGAACTTAACATTCTAGTGCAAATTTTAGAAAAGGGAAATTGAGAAAAAATGTCTAGAAATACATCCGCCCTACCTATAGACTGGAAATATCTAAATGTGCTATGCAATATATATAGAAAATACATTATCATGTATAAACTCACTCTATTCTCTTCCCAGAAGCAATTTGATTCATATTTCTTTATGGTGATCTGATGCACACTCAGTGAATTGCATTGTTTCTGAATGGCAACTGTGTTGAATCCATCACTTGCAATTATTTGATTGACAGGAGAAACATCCAAAATATTTTAATGGATCTCAGTAATCAGGGACACCATACTCTGCACACAAGAAGATACACAATGCCTTTGTGGGCATATTTGTTTTCAGACAAAGACGTAATTTGTAATTCAGCTGAAGGACTTAAGGGAATTTGAGTATAATCAAATGCGACGGAACAAAAATCAAAGTGAATGTCTTGGCAACAATCCACGATAGTGAATGCGTGTCAGACTATAAGATTGACTTTCATTTCAAAGCTTGTCCTCTTTCATTCTTGTATTGCTGGTACTTTAGTAATTATGTGGAATTTTATATTTTCATTTAAATCCATTGGAGGTGGTCCACACAAAAATCAGTCTTGTTTTTACTGATTGCAAATGCTACACTTTGGGTATGGCAATATTCACAGAGACTTTACAGACCCCAGTGAGTCTTCCTGTATCTACACCATGATCTGGCTAGCTGTACAGCACTTGTCCTCTTTTTCTTTCAGTCTTGTAAACAAACACTTTTGCTAGTTGAAACAACTCTATCCTACCTCGTTAAACATGGCATATCTTTACTATATCTTAGGAAGCCACACTTAGACTTGAAAGATTATGAAAATGACCTGTTATGGCAAAAATTCTCATTTTTTTTTAGGAAGGATTTTCAAACTAAGAAGGAAAATGCAAGTTGAAAATAGTAATGGCAAAAATTCAAACTGTTCACATATTGATGTATCCAAAACAAGGGATGAAACTAGTTAATCTTCCTGTACAGCACTGGAAGAAATTCTATAGTCACTCATTCTGAAAAGTATAAACAGATTGATGCAAAAGGAGATGGACACCATGCAGCTAAGATAAAGCATGAATAATAAAGTACATCTCGTTTGAACATCCACTGTAAGACGTTATTAGTTTGGCTTCAGCTTAATGATTAGGAAACAGTCATTTGTGTTAGGAGCAGGATTCAACGAGAGGCTTCTCATCATCATGAAGAACTTCAGAAAGACTACGGAGCCTGTGAGTGAGAGCACCTACTGAGCATGTAGGTGTTCTACCTATAATTGCATTTCAGTTCAAATATGCAGTTTTATTACTACATATGCAGAAAGCTGGCAGACATCTTCAATGTATAAATGTAATTCCAGCCTGAACAACCTCGGACACATGCAGAATATCTGCCCCATAGATCGTTCACATTCCATAGGTTGTTTTCCCATCTGCTTTTTAATTTTTTTTCAGTTTGCAGTGTAGCTCCATTCACAACAATATACTTTCTTCCACAGCAGTCTCTCACAGAAGGTTACTGTGTAATCAGCACAGACAACAAGCATATAGGATCCTTTTAATGGCTTCTAGGAGCACTTAGGCTCCTTGTGTATAGCCCTCTAATTTCCTGTCCTTATAGCTACTCCAAGAGATAACACCTCAAATAGCTCCCCTGTCAACCAACAGTATCAAACAAACAAAATCCATTCTTTTTGGCACTTTAGTATTATTGTATCCCAAGAATCTCTTAATTTAATGATGCAGACATTGCATATGGGCTACTAGCTTTTAACACTCAAAGAGTATGTAGCCCACTGTGCTGCCAGAGTCTCCAGCTGCATGTTTTTTATACTACCTTATGAAATTCAGCAGTGTTATGCTCTCTCTATTAAGGGGATGAGACTAGTGACTGTAGAACTCAGGCCTCCTGCTGCTGATAAAATGCTGTATTTCATGTAACATGTAAGTC
Organism: Callipepla californica brunnescens; assembly: GCA_023055505.1. Lineage (NCBI taxonomy): Eukaryota > Metazoa > Chordata > Aves > Galliformes > Odontophoridae > Callipepla > Callipepla californica. The sequence goes on from JALIRH010000088.1 coordinate 237,993, forward strand.
ATTCTTGGCTTTGGACTTTGAACTTTTGAAGTAGTTAAACAAATGTATAATATGCCAGGCTGTATATAACTGTTTTTCATGCAATGGGCTTGGACATTCTTTATCTCAGGTAGTGTGCAGATACATGCACATCACGCCTTTGGTATTGTTTGCTTCTTATCTCTGAACAGCCATGTTCAGCATTAATACAGTATTTATAGGAAAAAATGATATACTTAGTACCTTGTTTTTCCCATATCCAAACATTAGGGATCATCTTTTGGAATGGTATGTCTTTTGTTGTTGTTATTGTTGTCCAAATCTAAAAAATGCTACAGACAGTGTTTCAGGGGAAAAAAAAAAAAAAAAAAAAAAGGTAGATGAATAGCTTGAGGTTTGAAAAAGGTGTTTTGCTAAGTTTCTAATATATCCAGGGGAAGGGTAAGAGGTGGCTTGATTACAGACTACAATTACCTACAATGGGAAGATTTCTGATTGCAAATAGCCCTTTAATTTAACAAATGAAGCATAACGAGATCCAATATTTGAAAGTGGAAGCTAGATGATTGATATTAATATTAGACTAGGTGCATATTTTTATCAGTGAATCTAATCAACTGTTTGGACTATTTACTGAGGGAAATACTTGGTTCTTCATCACTGAGAACCTCAAATGAAAATTGTGTGCTCCTGAAAGATATGTAATAGCTCAAGCAGAAATTATAGACTTTATATGAGAACTACTTGAAGGAATTCTATTTCTTGTACTATGAAGTGGTTCTGACTAAATGATTATTATGTCAACCATCAGCCCTAGAAGTTGAGTGAAATTTAGTTCCATTAAAATCAATAAGAGTTTTGTCACTAAATGGAACCGGGATTTCACCATCTGATTTTACCTTAGACCAGATTAAAATATCATGATTATTGCAAAGATGCCATGCTCAGTGTCTGGTTTGTGATCAGTGACAAGTGGTGTCCCTCAGGGGTCAGTAATGGGATCGACATTTTTTAATTTAATCTTCATCAATGACATTAACAGTGCTATCAAGACCGACCTAGACAGGCTCAAAGAGTGAGCCCATGAAGGACCTGGAAGTACTGGTGGATGGGAAGCTGGGCATAAGGTAGCAATGTACCCTCCAGCCCAGAAATCCACATGTAACCCGGGCTGCATCAAAAGCAGCATGATCAGCAGGTTGAGGGAAGTGCTCCTGCCCATCTACTCTGTGCTGGCGAGGCCTCACCTGGAATACTGATTCCAGATGTGGAGTCCTCAGTACAGGAGCTGGATCTATTGGAGCACATCTAGAGGATGATCCAATGATGGAACATCTGCCCTATGAGGACAGGCTGAGAGAGCTGGGGCTGTTCAGCTTGGAGAAGAAAAGACTACTGGAAGATATGATAGCAGCCTTTCAATATCAAACAGGGGTCTATAAGAAAGAAGGGGAAGACTACTTAGCAGGTTCTGTTGTGACGGGACAAGAGGAAATGGATTCAAACTAGAACAAGGGAGAGTTAGACTGGATATGTGGAAGAAGATTTTTACTGCAAGAATAGAGAGGCACTGGAACAGGTTGCCCAGAGATGCGCTGGATGTCCCACCCTTGGGGACATTCAAGGTCAGGCTAGATGGGGCCCTAGTCAACCTAATCTAGCTGTAGGTGAACTTGTTCATGGCAGGGGAGTTGAACTGGATAAAATTTAACGGCCTCTTCCAACTGAAATGATTCTATGATGAAAATTGTTTAATTCCCCATTACATTTCTAGAATAATGCAAAAAAAAAAGCACATCAGGCATTCCTAACAATAAAAATTAGTACTTTTAACAACTACAGCTGAAAGATTGCATTTTATCTTATCTGTTACCATGAAGTTTGATGAAGCATATACTTAAACCAGTCAGGTAAATAGTTTTGCTTATTACGATTATGTCTGAAACAACACACATCAGTTTGGCATTTCCAGCTGCCAAACCATAGACAGCACATCTCTTTCCTGCAACCTCTTTTGTAGTTGCCTTCAGTCAGAGCTTTTTTAAATGTCTGTGCAAAGTCCAGAAATCCCTACCTCAGCAGGAACTTAAGTACAGGCCTCCTAAATCTAAGACTGGCACTCCAGCATTCCAACACCTTAAGATATGTAAATATTCTTTACAGGTAAAAATAATACCCCTATCATATTCTTGATGGACATATTGAATACTAGCAGTCCATATTAAGATTTATTCATTTAATCATCTAATATTGGCAACTGTTTGGTCAAGAAAAAGCCAACTAGTGTCTTTTGTCTTCATGAAGACTAGCCTTAAAATATAAGTAACTCAACAGTGTTTGTATGCATAATCTCTGCGTTGTTGCAAACGCTACATTATTTCAAAACCCTTGAGTAGGAGAGATTAAAAAGTTCTACTGAGCTACCACATTTAATATGCCTTTTATTTATTATTAAATGAATATTAATGATCTAAAGAGACGGTAAATATATCCTACATAAAATCATTTGCCTCTAAGTCAGCAAATGGTAAGATGACATGCTAATTTCTAACTTGAAAAATACTTCCTTTCACGTCTTAGCTGCTTCGCTTCCTTTTATATTGATTTTGTGTTTGCACACAACGAGATTACATTTTAAAGCATTCACAGAGCTGAGCTTAAGGACAAGGCTATAACAAAACAATTAGATTCGTATAAATGAGTCTCTAAAGACTTGAGTAAAACATCATTCTTTGCATGTAAAATTATCAAATTTCTCCTTTCACCTGTCAATCACAGCAGGTGAGGAGGAAGGTTTTTAAGAAAGCAGGTAAAGTTTTGCTCTATGAGAGAAGAAATAATTCAGATTTATGATAATCCTATGCTGAAATATTTTGTTAAAAAGAAAAAAGCTTCAATCATGCTGACAAACAATTCTTAGACAACTTTCTTTCATTGGGTTATACATATTAAAAAAAAAACGATAGAAGAGGTGGCATAAGCAGCAACCTCTGTATCAGTTACTGTACAGAGTGCTCAGGAAGAACATTTTTCTCAGTATTTTCCATAATTTGTACAAATGCACTTGAACAATAGAAAAGGCAGCAAGAACGGAGTATAGGGAGTAATTCATTTGGATAAAAATGATATTGCAGGCTGATTTTAACATTATTTTTATGAGTAAAAAGCTAATTTTCTTACTGAAAAGAGAAAGGTTTCTTGTATCTCTGTTTTCTTGTTCCCTACTGGGTATGTCAAGAGGCAAAGACAGGGTGGGCAAAGAAGGGAAAAAGAAAAGAGTAAAGCTGTGACAAAGGCTAATATCTTGCCTGTGTGAAATTTCTGCTTAAAAAACCAGAAAACTTTAGACATACATAAAGCATATGCACAGCACAATCTGAAAGCAGGCACAGGTCAAACACAGTACTATTTCACATACTGTAAAAACATTACGGGTAGTACTGAGAGATATGTCTTAATCCTGTTGTTTTTTTTTTTCCTTCCAATTCACAACCTTAAGTGTCTATGCAAATACATGAGGTCAAACAACAGTTTCAAATTTGTTATAACTCTTACATTAAAGTAGTTCTCTGTAGTAATAAAAATAAATTGATTTCTAAATATTCCATAGCCACAGAAATGGAGAGATAGGCAGAAGAAAACATTTCTATTTCCTCCATTTGCTTATGACTTCTCTCAGATGACTGGTTACAGATGAGCTAGCAAAGCATCAGTATCAGGATAACAGCTGTTATCAACAGAGATCAGAGCTACAGCACCAGTCAGGACTTCTGGCCAGTAGGTGCTATGAAAGCTGAGAAGAGGGTTTGTGTTTCTACCAGGAATATTGATCAAAGTGTAGTTACGCTCCTCAGCTCTTGGTAAAATTAATGCTACTTGCATAAAAAAAAAACCAAAAAACAACATTCAACAATATTAAGAAGTATGACCAGGTGCACTTCATAAACTGTATGTAGGGATGTATATTAGGTACATTTGAATGTTTAGAAAGTACCGAAACAAATGCTGCAGGGAAGACTGTTTTCAGGTCCTGTTATTATCTAGGAATAAAACAGGTAGTTTTATGTCTGTAAGACTGCTGAGTGCAGATTTGAGGCACTGGAAGAGGGTGTCAGATTTCTGTATGTAGGCCTTATGTTTCATCCCAGTTTACTAATTTCATTTTGTAGATTGCCAGGTACATAGCTGCAAAAGTAGAAGTGACAGAACTTGCATCCCTGGACAAAGAATCTGTACATGAGTGGGGTTCATCTATTATAATTGCATCTGCACCACTTTGCCATTTGGTCTTTTGTCTAGGGAAATGTTGGCTACTTAGCATCAATTTTTGCTTCAGCTTGCTGCTGAATCCCAGCACTGCCACTACACCATGCAACAACTAGCTTTGATGTGTAAGCCAACATATGGCCATTAAACTATTGGCTTCAATTATGAACATAAGGACTCAGAATCATGACTTATTACCATGAAATGATTACATTCCTCCTAGAAACATGGCTTCATACTTTCAGTGAAGCAAAAATACACACACAGCTGGACTTACAAGACACATTCCTCTCAGATGATTCTATTTTTATTTCTTTTATTGCTATAATATGGGCAACTCACCTATTTTAACATGAAATTAATCAAATTTATATTATTTGAACTTCCTCATGTTTCTGCTAATTTAATCTATTACAGATGCTATAAATAAAAAAAGATTAATCTATTACAGATGCTATAAATAAAAAAAGAAGGTAAATGACAGTTTATTCATATGCATGCAGCATGAGATTTTATGTTGACTTTTTCCTAAATAATATATCGCCACTGTTAGACCAAACTACTTATCTCTAGCTATTACTCTCAGAAAGGGAAATTTGGAAGTACATTAGTCTACTGTTGTAGTGAAAGCTCACCCAAAGCTTTTTAATTTCTTTAACAGTGTTAGCCAAGAATGCTGTTTCCTGTAAGCTTTAATCTTGCTTTGTCTATTCTGCATAATGAATCTTTCTTGTCAACTTTACTATTTCCCTTTGATACTCTCATTAACATTAGCCATTAAAGCAAGATTGGGCAAAGCACTGGAAAACCTACTCTGGGGAAATAAATGGGTCATGGTTTATACTACTTTATTTATAAAGCCTATAACATTGAACCAGAGCAGTTCAAAATGCTGCGGTGATTTCTCTGCAAGCTTCAATGTCTTGAATGGTCTCAAGAGATTATTGCAGTGTTTTTTGTTCTGTTTTGTTTTTTGTTTTTTTTTACTTGCTAGAACTTTTTCTGACTTCATAAAGACAGAAGGACTAGGGCATGTAGGCATCACCTATTCAGTGTCACAGGGGTCAAAGAACGTACCAAGTGCAACAGAGCTCCAGAAAGCCCTTGATTCCTAAAATCAAAGAGCTAGGTATGAGCTACTGTATACAAAGAATCACCTAGTCTCTCTGCAGCCCCAAAGCAGAATTAACTACAGCTACATACTTCTAATGGTTGTTGTGGCATCTTCCTATATGTATCAAAATATTTGTTACCTTTTCCCTAATAAATAAAAAGGTTATAAACCATAAACAAAGTACAATTCCTCATGTGAAGTATTCTTTTATCTCGACTTCTAGATAGCTCTAACCTCTTCCTTACGAAATGCATCTTGGAAAACAACTGCCAGTTCCCTCTTTACAGAACTCAATAAATTCAATTGGTGGAGGACATGCCAGTGAAGATAGCTTGATGGAAGAATTAAAAGGTAAGAACAACCCGCTTTCATGTTCAGAAAAGCAAAAGAGAAGGAAGAAACTATTTTGTGCTTTCATTTTCTATTTTCCTCAAAAAGCTTCTACTAGATTATGGTTGAAGAAACACTAAAACAAAATGGATTTTGGCATAAACTTCCCAGTAGCATATATTTATTATAACCTAATACAACATTAATTCTATACAGAAAAACAATACTTTTGATACTGGTAGCTTCCACTCCACATGCTTCACAGGCATTTCTGTCTTGTAGCCAGAGTTTTTTTTTTTTTTTTTTTTTTTTTTTAAAGTACTTCCCTGAATTAATAATTTTCAATAATGTATCATTTAGAATAGAGGGTTGGTCATACATATGAATGGAAGGTGGTTTGTACTGAAAAGAAAATTAAGTGCTGCTTACTTTGCTGGAAATAACTGCATCTGCCTCTTCGCCTCTGAAGCAGATTTATTATCACCATTATTCATTCCTGTATGTTGACTTAGGGAACACTTTCATGTGGAAATGTCACTTATTTTCAGATGCCACTAACTTAAATTGCTTTACAATTTCATTAAAAGCCACTGTTGCTGCTGGCTGCTCAGTAGACATCTCACTATGCCCTGATGTGCTCTTTACAGTCAAGCTGAGAGGCAGTTAACCTGTGCTTTACAGCTACCCTATGAATAAAATATGTTTAAAAGCTAAAAGGTTCTGCCTACTCTTTTCATTTTAGGGCCACAAGTAGCTGCCATTTTCAGGCCCCTGCAGGACTAGGGGACTTCCCAGCTTCCTGTATCAGTAAGCCCAGCATGACAGCCTGAGGTTGTGAGCATGCAACATTCTCACTTACACTAGGAATCCTGCTAATGCTGTTAGCATCTCTCCAGGTCCTGAGACAAACAAGCCTGTTACAAGATCCTGAGCATGTTTCTGTTTTGCCCTATGACTGCAAAATACTAGGGATTAGTGGGGGAAAATTATCAGTGTTTCAGTGTTTTGGATAACAGATAGATAGCTTTTTACATTACTTGGATTCTCCACAAATATTTATATTAAAATAGATGGCATATCCATTTTGGTTTCAATCATAATGAATTTTTTCTTTTAGGTTTATAATCACCCTTCTGGAAATAAAAGAATTCATTTATCCCTTTCCAAAAGTAACACAACCTCACACACACAAGAGCACAGCCAGACTTTACTACAGACTCTATTCAGAAGTATTTTAGGCTACTAATTCATGAACTATTGATTAAAAAAAAAAAAAAAAAAAAAAAAAAAAAAAAAAAAAAGAAAAAGATATTGACTGTAAAGGAAGAAGCTTTCAAGATTATCCAAAATTAATTATTGTCAGAAATTAAATTGCATTCTTGATGGTTTGAGGTCTGGTACAATAGATAAATCATACATTTATATTCCTAGCTGATGAGGGACCCAGGCAAGAAGTCCTGTTAGGAGAATTACCTGAATAAACTCCATCAGTGAATTATTGACTTGATTCTTAAAAGCATGAGAGTACATACATACAGGGAAAAGTTGGGTATATGTGCCTTTTGTCTTTATTATTGTTATTATTATTATTCTCCTAATGGGTTAGGATGTGTGGAAACTTTCTTCCTCTGTACTCTACAGTAGACATCAAAAACAGTCAGCAATTCTATTTTTAAAACCAACAAATCCCACATTCAGAGAGAAAAATATATATATTATTGCTTCCAGATAAAATGTCGCAAGACTGATATTTTCTGCAGTGAAAACACTTCAGCTGTCATGCACCTGACAGAGATGAAATCAATTGAGTCTGAATCAGCAAACTCTTTCTATGCAGTGGCATCATGTGCCTGGGTTTCTCATCTCTCCATCTGCCGGCTGGTGAAACTCTACAAAGCAGCTTCAGTTTCACAAATAAGAGAGTGTTTGCAGAAAAAAAAAAAAATATTGATGGAATATGGCCTGAATTCAGGGTATGTAAGAAATCAAAATAATCTGTTTCAGTACACAGTAGATTAATTATGTTTGCTCTGTTAAACTAAATAAAGAGTAAGATGGTGGACACTGAGCAATGGAAACAATTGAGTGACACTGATCATTGCCTATTTACCATTAAATATGTTATGATGCCATTCCTGATAATTCTGAGCTTTCAAAGTGTGGGAAAGGGATCGAATGAGATACAAGGAGAAAAAAAGAAAAGGAAGGGCAAGAAGGAGAACTATGTTTCAGGAACATAATCACATATGTGGTCTGGGTCTTCATGGAGAATAATACTGATAGTAACCTGTTCTCACATAAATTTCATATTGCTATCATTTACTTCCTATTTTATAAGCAAGTAACCTTAGCACAGTGTCCATGAAATGGCAACAAGTCAACAATACCTCATTAGACTCTGCATTCAACATGAGTTTTGCAGGTTAATATGTTTTAGCTGATATGTGTTCATATTGTATATAATCACACTTCAAAAAAAAAAAAAAACAACCAACAACAACAACACAACAGCATTATGTCATGCTTGATAACAACATGAGATTATTTAAACCCAAGTAAGAGTTTAATGACCAGCAAAAAGTCCAGATCTTGGATGAGTTTTTATCCAGGCAAAGCATTGTAACAGCAAGATATTTCTTTTAAAAATACATGAAACGAATATAGAGTGTGACACCACTGACAAATGGAAGAGGTAAGAACAGCACAAGTTACGCCAATATTCTCTGACTTCAAATCCCTTTTTTTGCTTACAAAGAGTCACTGGCTTACATCTGACAAATATACCAGCAGGTGGTGAAAACCCAAAAGAAATCCTCAGAGCGAGGAGGTACTCTACTGAGAATTTAAATTTCCACTATTGTCACTTAAATTCACATGACTACAGTCAGTATATCTGATCTATTGTTGACTACAATTATGGAAGAGCAAGCACTAAGAGAACAAGCACGCGTCTTAACTGTATCACACTGTCTTCTGGAAAACTTGTGTCATTATTACTTTCCAGAAAACTTACGTGGCATTATTTAGGATGACAACAGCAGATAAACATCTCTTCGAATCAGATTTTATTTTGTTCAACAAATGATATATATTGAATTTCAGGTCAATGTTAAGCCTCAATGAAGTTTCCTATGACTCTAGGACCACTTTTTACTGTCACCCTATTTTTAATAAAAAAGATCATTTCAGGAGGCTACTTGACATTTTTGTGGGAATGCATTTGACATTCTGTCTGAAGCAGAACTGCAGATATCTTTTATTCATGTTGTATTCTTCCCACAAACATATTTTAAAAGCAGCTGGCCTCTTTCCTCACCTTTCAGCACAGTTTCCTACCACTGGCCCATTTTATAGTGTTGTGCACAGTAAATATAGTCTTTGTTCATTTGTGCTTGTACTTCATAGACAAGATCACCTTACAGCAAGAAATAAGCTTAGGATAATCATGATTATTTCTTATCAGATACCTTTACAAGTAAATAAAAACTTATATGAAATATTATACCTATTTTTCTTCAAGTGTAGCAGGGCAGATGAAGATCTGGGAAAAAATGTTAACGTAAAAGACAAAAGAAGATTAAAACATTGCAAACTTGGATTTTGAAACTGCTCTGTAACATTAAATGACAGAGAAAACAATCTCCAAGGTTCACTTTGGATGTTTTTTCAAGGCCAGTATTTTCAGCTCACTAAAAGGGAACAACTATTTATGGGAGAGAAACTTAACACAGGTGCTTTCTGGTTCATATAGCCTGAGCCTGTATTTAAAATAGAACATCATATATTTTATACAACATGGCTATAAAATATCAGGAATGTCCTTCTGTAGAGAAGCCAAACATCTTGATCAATCACAGTGCCTTTTCTATTTTAAGAAGTATATGTGGAGGATTTGCTAAAAGGTTAAAAGTATATCATACAGTAACTGTACTGTTCATAGCTACAATACTAAAACATAGAAATCAACATGGAAACTAAAGATGAGGTGATTGGTGGTAATTAACATGGGTTCACCAAGAGCAAGTCATGCCTGACAAATTTGGTGGTCTTACGATATGTGTCAGTGGATAAAGGAAGAACAACTGATGTCATCTACCTGAACTTGTGCAAAGCATTTAACGATATCCGTAATGACATCCTCATCACCAAATTGGAAAAAAATGGATTTGGTGGATGGGTCACTCGTTAGATAAGGAACTGGCTGGATGATCACACTCAGAGTTGCAGTCAATGGCTCAATGTCTAAGTGGAGACTAGGGACAAGCGGTATTCCTAAGGGGTCAGTGTTGGGACCAATGTTATTTAAGATCTTTGTAGGTGGCATGGACAGTAGGATCAAGTGCAACCTCTGCAAGTTTGCAGACAACACAAAGCGGAGTGGTGCAGTTGATGCTCCAGAGGGAAGGGATGCTATCCAGAGGTACCTAGACAGGCTTGAACAGTAAACCTATGCCTTGAAGTTTAACAAGGCCAAGTGCAAAGTCCTGCACCTGGGTCCTGCACAGATACAGCTTGGCTGGAGAATTGCTTGAGAGCAATCCTGAGGAGAAGGATTTCAGGGTGTCAGATGAAAGTCAACATGAGCTGGCAATCTATATTTGCAGCCTAGAAAGTCACTGTATCTGGATTGCATCAAGAGAATCACGATCAGAAGACTGAAGGAGATGATTCTGCCCCTCTACTCTGCACTCATAAGACCCCTCCTGGAGGGGGGCTGAGCTCTCTCAAATTGAGGGAGCCGGACACCTTCAGCCTTGAGAAGAGAAGGCTACATGGGGACCTTACAGCAACCTGAAGGTAGCCTACAAGAAAGCTGGGGTGGAACTTTTCTATACTTGTATGTGGGAACAGGACAAGGAGAAATGGTTTTAAACCGTAAGAAGGTAGACAGAGTAAATACTAGGAAAATTTTCACTGTGAGTGTTGTGAGACACTGGAACGAGTTGTCCAGTTTGTGTCTACCCACACCCTGGAGACATTCAAGGCTGGAGTGTGCAGGGCTTTGAGCAACTTGGTCTAGAGGGAGGTATCCCTACCTATAGCAGAGAAGCTGGAACTAGAAGATCTTAAATACACCTTCAAACCCAAACCACTCTGATTCTACAAACACTGTTAGTTTTACACATACTGTTCACTATTTCTTTTCCTTACCACTGAAGACAGAGAGAAAGACATGAATAATAAATAAACCAGGATTTTTAGGCAAAGCTCGGAACAATCATAATAAAAGAAATCATTAGATCTTCTGCAATCGAGTACTCATTTGTTGGACCTAATAGTTGAACTTTTGCCTTCAGCTGATACAAATAAAACATGACAGTGAAATGTAGTTAACATGATACATCTTCCTTAGATTGTAAAGGAACTCTCTTCAGTATTTCTTTCTAAGTTTGTATGGATTTCACATTAAAGATAGTTTATGTTTGCCTGACAAGATAGAAGAATAAAAGGATTTCTAATGAAACTGGATGATCTATTTAGACTCCCTGCTTATTGCTTTTGTCATTCCAAAGAATATGTTGTTCAGTGTACCTCTTCCTCCCATGTATGATAAAGTATTACCCTAGAAGAAAACATTAAGAGTCAAGAAAAGAATCTGAGTTTCAAAATACGGACTCATCTAAGCTTGAGATTCACAGAGCAGCATTATGAAATTAGTACCTTTTCTCTCAACACTGATAAGTAAAAAATAGTATGATATGTGATGATCTACATCAAATAAAATCCTTATAGAAAGCTGATGATTGCTTTTAATTCCCTCAGATCGCTACAACTTCATTTAACATGAACTGGAGGAGTGGTAAAAAAAAATTATCCCTCATTTGATTTTTAAAACATATGAAAGAGGAAATTCTCCATAGCAAGAGGATCGAGTTTCTCCATTCATTCCAACTCAGGATTATATCACATCATCCTATCCTGCAGTTTTAGTCTCATTAAATAAAATTGCATTTGGAATAATATCTTGTATTTCAAAACAGAATGCACCATTTATACAGGTATTGTTAAGAGTGGAAGAAACAAACTCTCTACTTCTTTTAAAGAATAATCTCAACTGGATTATAAAGGAGCACTGGGTGTGAAAGAAACATATTTCAATTCCTGGCATGTTGTGGAAAATAAGTTTGGAAAGCAATTTTAAGATTATAAACATAATTTTGGAAGTCTTCATCTAATCAAAGCATGATATCTGTTCCTGGAGTATTCATTCAGAGAGAAGCAGAAACAGGAACACAAACACCAAACCAAAATAGTTTAAACATGCTTGTTGTTAGAAGATTCAAATCACAGGATTTTTTGTGCTTTTTTTTTTTTCCTCTCTTGCATAAATCCTACTTTCCTCACTAAAGCACTCTCGGTTTTCAGCAAATAGTATGTTACTTCAATTCCTTTTCGTCATTCCAGCCTGAGAGAAAATATAAGTACTTCATGATTATAACTAAAGATACAATGTTCATAAAGAAGGGTAAGAGTTCTTAAAGAAGAGTGTAAGTAGTCCCCTTTGAAGTACATCTACTTCATCTCCTCCTTGCCTGCAGGACATCCATGCAAGGAAGGATGTGGAGAAGAGCCACAACCTGATGCTGGCAGCATGGAGTTTAAGGAGACAAAAAAAGCATAGAAAAGGGCACTTAAAAGGATTCAGAAAATAAAATATCTTGAAGCCAGAGTGCACTGAGCTCAGTTTGCTGCAATTCAAGAAGCCATTGAACCAGCTGAAACCAAACTGAAGAGCACAGACAGTGGATGAGGAAAGAGTTAACAGAAGCCCTTTGTGTTTCTACTATGACTCTGTCACTTTGGGGTCACTCTATTTAATACGTAACTATTCCAATTTAAATTCCACTGCCCTTTTTCTATATTTTTTTAATGTTTGTTTTTTTCTTTCTTTTGCAATACGTGAAAACACCTTGATTGATTTTGGAAAGTGTATACTGAGAAAAATGTCTATTCAATAATACTAAAATGACAGGAGTCTTCGTACCATTACACCAACTGCTGCCATCTCCAGAATGTTTCAATTGTTTTTCCTCTCTGACTTTTCCAAGTCTAAGTTCTACTTATTTCCTCTAACAAATAAGCAACAGAAAAGCTGCTTTTCATGCTCAACATCTTGATTTGGAGACCTGTAAAAAAGATAGCTGAGAGAAACATATAATCAAATATCTTCTGAATGCTGGAGGAGTTGGTCCTGAAAATTCTTCTAACAATTCTGCTGCAATAGAATCTCATCTTCCACAAAAGAAGATGTCACTTTCCCTCTGCCAACACTGGCATACCAACATCAAATACAGAAGGTACAAAAACAAAAGCAAGAATTAAGGACATGTTGACTGACCCACCTTGTGGAAGGCAGGTATAGGGAGATGGGGAGAGGAAACCTCAAGTCAGTAGTAGATTCATAGAAGCAGCAGCATCTTGGAACCACTGATAAAATTTTTAGACAAACTTTCTACATTCAGAAAGACAAAGCTTTATGCATTTCTTTCATAGATAATCATTTTTATTATTTATTCCTATTATTTCATTATATTACAGTATTTTCACAGTAAAATAACAAAGGCAATAAAAAGATGATATGAAAGAGGATACCAATAAAAGTGATTCATCATAAAACTTGTAAATAAAACAAAATTATGAAGAAAATATATCTTCTTAACAGAGAAACTGATACAGCAATCATCAACAAAAATACAAGATGTATTAGGAACAGCATTGCTACTGCCTGCTGTCAATATGCAAATGCAATTTCTGCACCCAATCAGAAAGACTCAGCTGAGAAGAATAGTTGTGAAGCACATTGATAAGCAGTGTATGTATTGGTAATGCATGCGTCTGATCACTTCCATTACAGTAGCAGGAAAATATGACAGTGATACATGCAGTTTGTTCCTTAAACCTTGCATGTAGTAATTCAAATGGAAAACTCAAGAAGCCAGAGTAACTTTCAAAAACCATTAGTGACAGTCATTTTAAAAGCTACTTTATCATCTTATGAACAATAAGACCCTAATGCAGTGGCATAGTTTTCTTCTACTATTTCTTCCCCTTCTGTTGCCCTCTCATTCCCAGTATTCAGCGTTCATACATACCAAACTTTGAACTGTAGATATGAAGTCTAAAAAAAAAAAACCAAGAAAAAAAAAAAAAGGCTAGAATTGTTCCACAGCAACAAATATTTGAGTGTTTGAGCTAAACGTCTAAACACCTAACACTAGGTAGCTTCTACAAGTGTTGAAAGATCTGAAGACTGTGGAACTTTTTGGACTGACTCAAATAATAGACCCACTCAAGGAGTAAAAGAGAAAAACAGGCTCTGAGTTTCCTTTGGAGGATGTATTTCCTTCATACAGGGTTATCATAAGACCTAAAGCATTGTGTCATGTCAGTGATAACCCCTTCATCTTCTGTTTTCACAGAGCTTTTATTTCAGGCTATGGCTGTTACTACATATGAGACACACAAAAAGATTTTTCATCTGCTTGACTGTGACAAGAGTCCATTCAGCTTAAGATGTTCAGAGCAGAAATTACAGAGTAGAAAACAAAGAGAGGTTTTTGAATACTATTTTTGAATGTTTGCTATGGGAGCTAAAGAAAAACTGCCTAAAAATTGAAGGTTAGACATTTCCAGAAACTTGTTTCACTCAGAATTTAATCACCCGATGAGCACTTGCCAAGATGAGAAAAAAGTTGATACTCCTTTCGTGATGTGTTTGACAGTATATTCTCATTTTCTTTTACATTAAGACAGTCTGTTGCTCTCTAGGATGTTAGGGTCTCCCTCAGATCTACATTCATTTCTGTCTGAATCCCAATACATTTGCAATTTCGCTGTTGCACAAATGTTATCTTAAAACTCCCTCAAGCAGAAAGTGCAGCAGATGAGGCCTGAAACAATACCACGGTACCATAGCCTTGCAAATCCCATACCCATAGTTAAGTCGCTCACAACACCAAAATAAAGGATTGCAAAGAAGAAAAAAAAAAAAAAAAAAACTGCAAGAAGGATTTATTCATAAAAAAATCCTACATTAAGCCTTCATTGAAGAGGAGCTTAAGAGAAAGAAATATAAATTTCTGCTTTCCAAGAAAAGAAAAGTCATCTATACATTTCTCATTCTAAAGGATTCAGTTAAATGAAAGTTGCAAACTTTTGACTGCAGAATAAGAAAGTTAGTTCACTGTTACAGCATTAACTATAGTGGAGTTTAAATGGTCTAGTGACACTGATGTAGTGATTGTTTCTCAGCAATACAATGTTTCTGCGTATATTCTCTCTATCAAGGAAGAACTAGCAAAAGACTATTACCAAAATGACCTCCTCAATAAACTATGGTTTAAAAGACTGTCTCTTTAACTGTTCTCAAATGACATTTTGTCATTAATGTCTTTAATGTTATAAACCATTGATTATATCCTAATTAAATACAGTTACTTCATAGATCATGGAATAATATTCATTATTACATCAACTTAAAATTTACTTTGAATCATGCTTTCTATTTAGAATATTATTAATGACACTGACAATATTTGAATTCTTCCAGGTAGAAAACAAGAAGAAAGCTGGGATGTGGGCTCAAAGACAATAAGAATAGTTGTAAACATCTTTTTAATTACAAAATAATAATAATAATAATAATAATACTGCTCTTAAAACATTTTATCTTTAGTCTTCAGCATATTATTTAAAGGCCAGTGACAGTCAACAAGAGTAAGACATACAGAACAAATATATTTTTTATTTTTTTAAATACTCAGTAAAAACAAATGGTCAAACATTGAGGAGAATGAAGTGTAGCTCTGGATTTTGTTCATAATATTTTTCTGAAGATATTCAGCTGACACTGGCACAGTACTTTTCCAAGTAGCTTTCATAGAATCATAGAACTGCTCAGGTTGGAAAAGACCATCAAGACTATCAAGTTCAACCTCAGCCTAACTGTAGTACCCTAACTCTAACAATCCACCACTAAATCATGTCCCTGGACACTACATGCAGACAGTTTTTTAAACACATTCAGGGATGATGACTCCCTGGGGAGCCTGTTCCAGTTCTTCCTGATATCCAATCTAAACCTCTCCCAGCACAACTTGAGGCCATTTCCCCTTGTCCTATTACCAGTGAGAAGAGACTAACCCTGCTCTTGCTGCAATCACTTTTCATGTATTTGGAGAATGCACTAAAGTCTCCCCTCAGCCTCCTCTTCCCCCAGACTAAAGACAGGGCATATTGTCCAAGCCCTTCACAAGCCTTGTTGCTGTTATGTGCACCTGCTCCAGCACCTCGATATCCTTTTTGTACTGAGGTGCCCAAAACTTCACACAGTACTCAAGGTGTGGCCTCATCAGTGGCAAGAACAGGGGCAGGATTGCTTCCCCAGTCCTGCTTGCCACACCATTCCTGATACAGGCCAGGATGCCATTGGCCTTCTTGGCCACCTGAGCACACTAGTGGCCCATGTTCAGCCAACTGTCCATCAGTACACCAAGGTCCCCGTCTGTCAGGCAGCTTTCCAGTCACTCCTCCTCAAGCCTTTAGTGAGATCTAGGATTGTTGTGACAAAAATGCAGAACTTTACACTGGGCCCTATTAAAACCTCATACAATTTGCCTCAGCTCATCAATCCAGTCTATCCAGGTCCCTCTGTATTGCCTTACTACCCTTCATCAGATCAACACTTCCTCCCAACTTGGTGATGTCTGTGAACTTACTGACAGCATGTTTGATCTCCTTCAATCAAGGTCGTTGATAAAAACGTTAAACAGTTCCTCGCAATACAGGAAGAAGTATTAACTAATCTTCCTGAAATGAAAGCTTCAGTACTGGAACTATATTCCACCATCTTAAGTATCATAGGAGTAACCACTGTAACCTTCAAAGGCACGGCTGACAACCTTGTAGCTATTCATAAAACATCAAATTCTTTTGTTGATGTGGATCAATCACAACATCGTTTAGTTTTGGAGATTTGCAGGTTTAGCTTTTTTTTCCCCCCCCCTCCCAAAAATACACATGCACAATGTTGTTTGGTTGACTCAGAGAAACTTTCAAAGTAATAGTGTTCTGGCAAGTTTCTTGACTGATGCATCATCATAATTCTCCAGAGTCTAAAGAGGTATCTATTTTTTTTTAATATAAAATATGCCTCAGTGGGATTTTACATGCCCAAAGAAATGAGCTTGTGATCCTTTGTTTCATACAGATGCACACTGAAGTTTAGTAATATAGATATTCAGCTGGAGGTTGACTGGGTAAATGTTAAAGAACAAAACTGCAAAACACCCTTAGACTTAACAACAAATATCAGTGATGTTTGATGGCAGAATTCAGTCATGGCCTGATGAATTTTACTGCTGATACACTTTATAGTCTAGACAAGTGTCTCAAACTTCTAAAGGCTGGTAGCTACCCTCTGGAGGCTGTGATATCAGAATGGTGATTTGACTATCTCTGTAAACACCCCTCTTCTCTGCACTCATCCTTCCCTTTACCTGTGCGACCTGGTGTAGGGAACCTGCTTTGGCAGGGGAGTTGGACTCGATCTCTTTGGGTCCCTTCCAACCACTATGATTCTATGATGATTCCCCAGCACCACTACTACTTCAGCCAGTATTTGTGTAGGTTACTTTTTCCACATTTCAAAGAATCGTGGAATATTAATAGTGACATTTTAAGTATTACTCATCACATCCAAATTAGTGCTTGTTAAGTAAGCAGGGAGGTTCTCACAGCAACCACTTATGCAATGAAATTAGATATGGTGATGTTTTCTGGCCTGAAGAGGAAAAAGAAACCAAACCCAATAACTGTCATTAGCTTCGTTATTTATATTATACTTGCATTTCAGCATCTGACATTCTTGATGGAAATAAGAAAATAAGGGTTGAGAAAAATGATTTATAGAATTCCTACCTTACTATGAACATTTTTAAAGGACTTGTTTTAAACCTTTTAAATTCAAAATATGCCATCAAGCAAATCTAGTCAGCATTTTTGAACCACAGTAATTCACAGAACTATGGGGGATGACTCATAGGGGCAACTGAAGGAGCATCTCCTTTGCTGGAATAACAATTCCACCAGACTTGCATAAACCACATGAGTTCTGCAGGCTGCCTTAGACTACTAACAGACTGGGGTTAGGCCAATTAAAAATAGAAAACAAAAAAAAAAAAAAAAAAAAAAATGTTCTACCAATTTTGTTACAGAACCACCGAGAACAATTTGTTGTTCTTACCCAACATTTGTTCTTGCAAGATTCCCATAAAATGCAACAAGTTTTGAATAAGGAAAAATATATTTTTAGGATTTGACTTCGAAAGTTGGATTATTTTATTAGTGTTACCTCAACTAATGGGGTTAAAGGGTTAAATAATTTTACTACATGAGAAAAATCCACATCCTTTTGCAAAAGTCTTCTTTAAAATGGCACGATACTAGGAGACAGCACAAAAGTAGTTATGTTTACACCACTGTAGACGTATGAAGTCTTTTGTCACTGAGTTCCTCAATCACACATTCCCTTGGAATTTTATGGTATGTATTGCTTTACATAATCACTTATTATTTGTTATCTTGTAAAAAACTCCTGGAGAAAATGATTTCTTACTCAAAACATATGTATCCCTTTTCTGCATGTGGAAATACTTGGATTTTCTTAAAAATAAATGTGTTATTCCTCATTGCTGCACACTGAGCAGAATTCACTTTCAACCAAAGGTTATATACTATTTGGTACACGATAGAAATAGTTTGGTAGATTCACCAGTTGCACGACATATATTCAAAACCGGTACAGTACAATATGACAGTTTTAAAAACACATGTATAAGAGCACAGTCTGATTTATAAAACACTGAACACCGCAGTGTGATGATGCAAAAATGAAACAAAAAATCACCAGCAGACTTATAACGAAACTGAAAAATAATTTTCCATTTTAAAGGTACCCTAGATTGCAAAAAATTTCGAGGCCAGGTTCAGTATTAGAGCAATTATAAAAAAATGCAATGAAAATAATTCTTGTCTAATACGTTCTCAAACTGAACAGAAAAAGACAAGAAAAAGAAAACTGAAGCATGCTAAATACATATAATTTCCTTCTATCTCTATGAAGGAAGAGATCTGTTTGAGCAGATAAGTTCCTATAAATATTTTCTTTTTCAGTGACCTGCTAACTTCACCCATCCTCAGACTGTAGGTGCAGAGTAAGAAATACTAATTTAAATATCTCCTGAATGGAAAACATATCACATTTTCCTGTTTCTGATGTATGCTGTTTCTTACCTAGAATAAATTTTGCTTTATAACCTTATTCTAAAGCATGCTGAAATAATAAAGAATTGAAACTGAGAAAAAAAATCTTATCAAAAATAAAATCTGCATCAGTCAGTTCATCAAAAATCTTCAGCCTCTATCAAAGATAGTAGTAAAAATCTTTACCTGTTTCAAGTTAACCAATTAGGCTACTGGACAAAACAGTAAGTAGTCTGTACTAAGAACTTTCTCATCCATATAGAGAGAGCTTTTAGATGGACTTCGTGAAGACAAAACTGCCTTCAAAATAGCTTTGGAGGAATACTGATGCATAATATGAGCCAGGAGAACAGGAGTGGAGCTAATAACTCTTCTACACATGGGTCTTAAATGCTACTTTGAACCAAGTGCCCAGGAGAAACAAGATCTAGATCAATTATGCTTGGATTTGACAGTTCGTAACATCTCCTGTCCACAGATAGGATTAGGAGAGCTTTCATTTACCTCCATGATCAAACAGTCATCCATAACTGAACTTGGCTGCCTTGTCTTCAATTGCACCTTACGTAAAACAGAGTGCACTCCTGAAAGCTGCATATATGGATTCAGTGTAATATTATGGGTTTATATTTCTACCATCTCTGATAGACCTCTCTCCACACAGAGAATGAAAGAGTCTCATTTTAGAAAGAAAGCAGAAAGTGGCAGAAACCCTTCCTTATCGCAAAGGAATGCATTTACAGTGACTCAAATCTACTTACAATGATCTTTTATTATCGTTGTTTCTTCCTCAGTCACCAACAGCCTTACAATCTTCTCCACATAAAAATGTCTGTTTCTTTGACCGTCCATTGAGCATCAGATTGATAACCATTCAATCTATTTCCTTGCGTGCATGCACAGTTAAGACTGAAATGTAGCAATCATCTCAGTGGAGCAATTACCGTAAAAGGCTCCTCAAGGAAGCGCATAATGAAACTGCATTTACTTATTAATGTATTTGCTGGACATTTTACATAAAGCACCAAAAGAAAGATGCCATCATTAATATTAATGAGCTTTTCTTTTTTATTTTTTTTTAAACTAGTAAATATAATACAAAGAAATATTTAGCCAACAGTCTTTATCATTATAAATTTTAAGGTATACTATTCGTTCAGGGAAAGAATTTAATTAGAATGACATTACTTGATACTGCAGGGAGAATTTAGATTCAGCAGGAAAAACTAAATAATGTAGCCTTAACCTTTAAAATGTTTTTCAAATTATTTAATTAGCCAATTACAGCTTATTTAAGCTGTGCATATTATTTACCTTGAGATAAAATTCCTAGTGGTGTTGAATTCAGTTGATAGTTCCAGGTTACCTCAAATGTTATTCAAGCTCAGTGATTTTGGCAGTCTTTATTGTTGTCATAAAGGATTACTTGAATAAAGTATTCTATAATGCAACTATTTTTTGTGTGTGTTCCTGTAATCAAGCTCAAATTTAAAGTTTGATACCGTTTTATGACCCTTTTTACTATGCTACAGTATAACATGATTTCTGCCTAACTCTTATTTTTGTCCAACCATTCTTGAGAAATATCTGAGATGTTATACATAATATCACAGAGAAAATAAGTAATACTTGAAATTTACTACAATGAGGAATTTAGCATGCTGTAAAAAGACTGTATTCATTCTCCTTCCACACTAAGAATTCCTCAACTGCAGGAAAACGTCCATGTTTTTCCTAAAGCATTCAACTGCAGCACAGTTTAAGTATCACAAGCCAGGAGGAGAGCCAGAATCACATAGATGCAAGTCTTTCCTTGCTTTACATCAATAAAAAGAGGCCATGCTCTTTCACAGTTTAAACACTGGAGAATACAAAGAGCAGGAGTCCTTACTATGATACGCTTTTGTTACAGAAGTTGTATGAACATGCTGCGCCTTTGTACAAGGAATACCATATTGTTTTCCACTCCAGAATCCCACTCACCTCAAGCTGCATTATAGTTCCTGCAATTCAATATACATTTTTTTCCTCAAGTAATGTAGGTTAAAAAAAAATAAAAAACTCCATTCAAATTAGGCTGACGTTTTGTTAAATGAAGGTTAAATAAGTAGCATAGCAGGTCACTGCTAGAAAAAACAAGAAGCTTGCTCCCTGGTCACAGATGGCTCTTACTAAAAAGTGCAAAGGAAGTCCTAAAAAGATAAACATTTACTAACATAAAGATCCTCAAATTAATTAAAAAAATAATAATAATAATGATGCAACAACAAAAAATGGACAGAGATGCAATATATTTGAAATGGCAGTGAAATCTCCATGACAGAGTACATACTGAGTCTACGTCTCCCATTGCTTAGTGGTGTGATGTAATAATGAGACCCTAATCTTTTTATTCTTCAGAAAGAGAATGATTCTTTTTTGACTTGTTCTCTCTAGCATCTCCATTCTTGGAGAAAGAAACTGATTACTAAAATCCCACAACTTTTGGCATTAAACACTGCAGAAATGAGCATGAACGGAAGGATTATGTATGAAATTCATCCACTAATCAGGATAATTGCTTTTTTATTGTTGTTGTTTTTTTCCCCCCTCTTTTTTTTTTTTAATTGGTAGGGAAATAAGCACGGAAATTATTGAGGATCTTAGTCTGAGCACTGCTCTATAACATACTCTGTATCACAAAGATCTGAAGCTTATCAGTAATGAGGTTTTCCTGGCTGGAATGCTATAATAGAGTTGTCCTTGGGATCACGTATAAGGCTACAATCATACTGACTACAGAATTCTTGCCTTTATGAGTTTCTCAAATAAGCACAACCCTTTTGTGAGAGGGTGTTCACTGAAGGGTGTGGAACCAACAAATTACAAGAGGGAAGCATACATATCGCAGCCAGGAGAAAAGAAACAAGAAGTAGGGTGTATTTAGGGGATCTGAGTTAGTCCTTAAGAAAAAGAAGGAAACAAAAAAAATGAGGGCAAGAAAAGAATAAAAAGACTAGCATAATTTATAGTAGGACAAACACCAATTACATGTAAATGCACACTATATTGTATGTCATGTCCTATCTTCAATTCTGTACTCTAAGATGCTTCAAGGCTGGTAGCAATAAGGCACAGGGTAAAGCAGCCTTTCAGGTAAAATCCATGTTTAATTTACTCTTCAGAATAAGTTACACATGTAGCAAAATGTATGCATTTCCTGCAGTTTAGCTTACATTCTGAAGAAAAAAAAAAAAAAAAAAAAGCAGCTGATTGGCTTTAAGGTAGCAATTGAGGACATCTTCATTTTGTTCAGCTTACATTGAAAGAACTCTGAAAAAGACCTTTATACTACCACCAACAGACTTGTTTCACTGCATTTGTAAAAGCATGAACTCAGATTTTGTGGGTAATAATGCTTTCTTTTTTACTGAATTTTTAAAAACTAAAACGAACATTTACGAACCTACCATGAAAGGTAAATGTAGAAGGAAGCTGCATTACGCATTACGAATAACTGTAACTAGGAAGGGTTAATGGTTTAGAACCAGCTCTAATAGCCTGTATAAATGCCTACATAGAGAAGAAATTTTTCATGATTTGTGAGAAATTAGATATGCAGTATATTGAATTGTACATTAATTTAAACATCTGTCTTTGACATACTTCTGAGAGCAGTGCTCTGCTTATTGACCTTTCCATACAATAGTCTTTGCAAAGTCAGAACCCCAGTAAAATGTTATCAAGCTGAAATCATTTGTCACTAGAGTTCAGTAAAACATCATAGCAACATAACTTATGAAAATCCTGCCAAAGAAAGTTACAGCATTCTTTTGATAGTAGACCATATTATACAGGAAATAAATAAACCCAACTGTTTTCTTATTCATGACCCCATGACCTTTGTTTCTCACTTGAAATTCTGTAGGATTTGTAATGACAGACTCCAATTACAAATGTGGAAAAGTAAAGTAATCTGAGAATAGCAATTACAGTGTCAGGTTAGTTCATTTTCCTCCTGTGGGCTGTTTAAGGCCTTGCCTTTCTAAAATGTAAGAGATCCACAATTCAGATTTTGATCCAAGTACATTTTGATTTAGAACAGGGAAATAGCAGGCATATCCTACCTATGGCATGGATAGCATCCAACAGCACAGATGATGCCCAAGCTTTTCTCCATGTTTTCTATGAGAAGGCTGGGGAGAAGCTAGCTTCTCTCCTCATTCTTGAAGAGTTTTGTTTTTACTATGTAGAATCATAGTAGCATAGCATATCCCAAGCTGCACCCACAAGGACAGTAGAGTCCACCCCCCAGCTCCACATAGGAGCAGCCAACATTCAAGCCTTATGTTGGAGAGCATTGTTCAAGTGCTCCTTGAAATTCCGCAGCTTGAGACCATAACCACTGCCCTCTGGTGAAAAGCCTTTTCCTAACTCCCACCTAAACCTCCTGACATAGCCCCATGCCACTCACTCAGGTCCTGCTGCTGTCACCAGAGAGCAGAGCTCAGCACTGCCCCTGTACTCCCCCCCATTAGAAAACTGTAATCTAGATTTAATTTTACAACTGAAACTACAGTGATTTTGAATACTGTTGTATCACCATTTGCTCTAGTGTTTTTATTATTAATAAAAATCCAAACAACATTAAGGGCTTTTTCATTGATATTTCAAGTATATTAGATCATTAGATCAATTCTAGGCCAAATTACGTCCTGTTGAGCATTTTGAAGTCAAATGACTTTGTCTTTGAGTTGTTGTAAGTAAGTTTTTATGAGGTATAATTATTTTTATGAGGTATAATTAAAAAAAAAAATTATAATATTTACAGTTAGCCTCAAAGTCACAGTTACCTCATAAATTAAATACAGTTACTGGTTTTAGAAGAGATGCTCTGGAGATAAAAGAACATGCATATGATATGCTATGCAAAACGTGGGAAGATTCAAAACAAAGAGGAAAGGAAAACCTTGGAAGAAACAGTCATTTCTCCTGAATTTTCTTATTTGTGAAAGTGAAAGCCCCTCATGTGGTCATATACCTCTTTGAAACCCTCTGGCAAAAAACAGACCCTGATGGAACAAGGTACCTGCCATAGGTCCTAGGTTGCTCCCTCTACTGCTAGCTGTTTCCAATTTCAACTACTCTGAAAGCCTGAAGCCTTGGTTGTCTCTCTTCTCCCCAACCTGCAATTTCTCAGCTGCCCAAGCTTCCAGCTATTTCTAGAAACCCTGGCTCCAGGGAATGAGTGATTCAATGTTAATATTCCCCTCAAAAAAGAATTACAGCATTTGGAAGTTTTGTTGCATAGTGAAATAGAATCAATTTGTTATAATCTTGTACTTGCTAATAAATATCTCACCTTTTTAATCTGTAACAGAAGCACATACTGTAAGAATATGCAGCCACAAACGATGTGATTGTGTGCAAGTCCTTAAGACTGAATGTTTGCTATTACTTGCCATGTACAGATTCTCTGCTGAGATTATGAAAAACAAGCATTTAATATGCTTACAGTTTTGGCTTTGTTAAATAACACGTAAAAATAAATACTGGCTATAGACTCCTTATTCTTATTTGGAGTTGGGGGTCCTTGAATATTGTTATTGAGTTGTTACTTGCATTTTTATTTAAATTCAAAGAACAGGCATGCATGCTTGACATGCAGTTCATGTTAAGTTTTTCAATTTACTATGCATTCATATATGTAATTAAAACGTGTTGTATACATACTCTTTCTTACATTTTATGGGTATTTGAAAGCTTGAGATTTTAAAGGAAAAAATATTACTGAAAAATGAATTTGATATTCTTCAGTCAAAATTAATCAATAAAAGCCAAACAGTCGACAGCCTTGTATACCTTGTATACAACCAAACTTATCAAGGAATTTAAAATCTTTGTTTTCACACAAATGATGAAGTAAGAAAATAACTTGGTCATACAAATGTGCTTTAAGGCCTTTTCTTTAAAAAGAAAAAAAAAAAAAAAAAAAACTACTTATCTTCTGATTTAGCTAAAGTTGCAGCACTTGCACAGTGGTCTTGCTTCTGGGAGGAGCTGCAAAATTTTCTTAATACTTTTTTATTGGATGTTGACACTTTGAATCTAAAAAGACATAGCCTCTAAAATAATATTTCAGTTAATGTGCCAACAGTAGGATGGATTCCTGCACATGCAGGAAGAGTGAACCCACTACAGAAACAGTGAAAATTCCATGGTTAGGAAGTAATAGTTTTTTCCATACAACATTACCTCCCTCTGTTAAATTATTTAATTATGATGATTTATAGTTGATATCACTTTTGTCTCACCTTGACGGTTGCAAAGACATTATTCACTATCAGACACTGTGTCTTTTGTCCAATTTTGTGTCACTAATAAGAAATTATGTTAAGTATTTTAATTAATACTGAACATAACATGGAGAAAAATGTTCATTGTACAACTTCAGGAAAAAAAAAGGAGTTATAATAAATGAATCCCCTCATGTTCACATTTGTAGTAAACTAGTGAACTGTAGAGGTTAATCAGAAAGGGCAACTCCCCCCTTTTAAGAGTTTCTAATTGTATAAAATTTTAGAATATTTTCTTATGATCTTGTGTATGATGTATGCTTACTTTGTTCTGCAAATCTCATACTTCCAGAAGAAAAAAGGAAAGGCACAGAGGAGCATAAAATAAAACACTGCAAGCTTGTTATAACATCAGTTTCCTAATTTGACTACTAATATAGGATTACTTGACCAATGACATTATGACAGAGAGATCTGCTGACCTTCCATAAACAATTTCAGTTCACTTATTATAACTTAAGCATAACGCTTCCAACAGCATTGTTTTCATCACATTATCATATCTAGGTATTTGTTCGCTGGGTTTTGCTAATAATTTGTCAGACAAGTCTGGCATTTATTACTCTAACAAACTAAAAAGTTTCCATTACATTACTTTTTCTTAACATAAATTTAGATATTTAGTTCTTTAATACAAATGATGCTTCTTACTAGAAAGTTATCAGAGATGCAGTTTGCAATTTATCAAATAGATCACCTGCAAGGATAAACTGTGATCTAGAACCTCTCAAAAACCTTTACGTGGAATTTCCAAGTCTGCAGATGCAGTCATGATTGTTATTGCTGTCATTTGTTACAACTGTGAGATGAGATACCTAAACCTAATATATCTGTTCAAATTAGTCCAAATTAACACTGTTAAAGCTAAAGGTAGGTTTTCTTCCTCCCTCTCTTCCTTCTTTTCCCACCTTTGATCTTAGAAATGAAACTCATTGAAAGGGCTATTTTGCACACATACTTAACTCAAACTTCTTAGAGATTACAATTTATTTTTTCCACACAAATTTGAAAACAGTTTAGATGACTGAGGTAAAAAGACCAAGCGGAGACTAACTCAGGAAGAATCTATGACTACTGTCACACTGCAGTTTTGTTTGTTTGTTTTGTTTGTTTACTAAGTACTATACTTCTATGAAGTTGACGAATTGAGAAATGGACCAAACAATTGTCATAACCATGCTGTCTGCAAACCATAGTAGTGGAGATTCTAGAGATACAAAACTAACCCATTTAACAAACATACACAAACAAAGAAAAACAACAACAACAACAAAAAGAAAGATCCTTAAGCTAACTTCTAAGATTAAACAGTCTTTTCTCCTTCTCCTTTAATTTTTCCTTCAATATCAGCAGTTGCTTTACATATTTATTTCAGTTCAGATACTCAGCTGGTAGATGGAACCTCTTAGATTACTTATGAAATGAATTTCATTCCCTCTTATTCAGCAATAATCTTTTTCTTTATAAGTGAAAAATGAATTATTGATCTACTGACACGTCAACCCCATAATACTCCTCTTCCAGAACTCTTCTGACAGAGGTTTTAAAGTGCCATTCCTCAAAGAGGGATCATTGTAATTTCTATTTGAAAGGGACAGTCCATAAACAGAAATTCTCTCCAGGTTAGATCAGTACTCTCTTTCCCAGAGAGAAGTACCTCCATATACATGAGAACCCTACAGATCCTCTCATACCTCAATCATCATAATTTTTCATCATGAAACAAGTCCTAAGCACATGGTAGACGTCAACCTTTCGCAGACCCATTGTAGTAAGAAGCTTAAAGTAGACAAAACTTATCTTGTCACATAGATGCTGTTAACTCATTTAAATTTAATACACACACACACACAAAGAATAATATGAGCGAACTGAATCAGGACAAACCAAAGGAATCAGATGAGAGGAGCTTGGAGGCACTGACTGAGAAGAATGTTGTAGCTGACCACATAGAAAGGGAAAAAGAAGTGATACTATTAAGAGAGCAAGGAAATAAGGATTTCACTTATAACATTCCCCTCTTACAAAATGGAAGCTATATGTATAAATACATGATATAACAAGCCTCAAAAAGTTGATCTGTCTGTGCAATGGTTTTGCTCAAATTGATCTCATTAAAAATATATGTTCAGAAGAGAACAACTTGGTTGCAACAAAGAGAACAACAGTTACAGTGTTAAAGGAAAAAATGTTGTGATAAAAAAAAAACAAAACAACAAAGAAACAAAGGCATGTCACTGCTTAGTGTTTTTACAATAATTCTACTGAACTAGTGGAAACTCTCTTTTGCAGGGAAAGAGGTTACCAAGGTTAACTCGGATCTGTTGGTAAGCTGCATAAAGGCTCAACCCTACAGATTCAGATGATTTAGTTAATGCACTCTGAAATATGTACTAAGCTTCAAATTAATACGAGTATTAAACAGAAAGAGTCAATACTTATTATAATGACTTGTTAAACAGAACCTAAACCAGGCAGTTAAGTATTCACAGACATCAGCATATTTATAGCACAGCACCATGACTTTCATTTGCCTAACTCAAAAGAAGAGAACATAGCAAACACTTTAGACTAGCTCCTGAAGAGTTAGCTTAATAAATAGAAAACCAGAAAGACTGAAAGAAACAGGGACATACTTTAGTAAAATTAAAAAAAAAAAAAGCTCATTTACTGTAGAAGTTCACTACAACATCAGCACAGGAAGATTTTCATTAAATACACGTTGCAGGATGTTTTTTATTGTAACATTACACCTTCTCCTTCTGAATTAAGGAGAGTGCACAATTTTTCAGACAATCTTTGAAACATCTGCAAGTTATTTTTGATCTACAAAGTAAAAGTCAGTAATGTAAAAATGAATATAAGTTCAATATATTGTATTGTTTTTCATTTGAAGATTTTTTGTATGCACGCGTAAATAAAATGCAGAGAGAAATTAGAAAATACAATATTATGGAAAAGAGTATTTGTACCTAGCTTCCCACTGTAGTAACTCTTGCTATAAAAACCTGCATGCTATATTGCAGGGAATAGACAAGGCACAAACAGGCAAAAAAAAAAAAAAAAAAAAGGAACGTAACGATGAGCTTTGGGAAGGTTTATGTTAGCATCTGTACTTGGGCATTTATTGCAATAGAGATGAACCCAATTTACACCTTTATGGTTTCAACTGCACTGCAGTTGACCAGGCTGTTCCCAGATACCTAATTTAATACGTGGGTAAAGATAGAAATTAAGAGAAAGAACTAGACAGATAGAATAGAACTGAAGAACTATTTAATATTTCCTCTGTATTTGTTCAATTGCCATTACAAACAAAATTAAAACTGACACTTCACTGGCCAGAGATTTTGATATGAGGTAAAGAAATGTTGTAAATGAAATATTTACTGTAGTCAGATCAAGATCACATGAGGAGAAAGGATACAGATAGCATCACAGTAATTTGTAATGCATATCTGAAATTGTTAATGCAGCAAGACTCTGAAAGAAGCAGGATATTTACCTAGGGTAAGTAAGAAGCAGACTGACTCTCCTGTTGAGCACATAGATTCTCCTCTAGTTAAGACAAATGCATACTTAGGTGTCTACCAAAACGATTTCTCCCTCACCCACTCAGAGCACCTCATCCAGGGTCTACATGAGAGATGTTTACAGAGAATGTAAATGTGACTATGAGAGACAGCGGGGGTGATGCCAAAATCTGTTTGGATTAGGGAGATATCAGACAAACAAAAATGTAAAGATCCTGCATTTGTAAACCCTTTCATGGTAGTAACCAGTGCTTCTGAAGTGAAAGCAGAACAAATTGCTGCCATATTTTTATCCACAGATTATAACTTTCATCAACCTTCCATCAAAAGAAGCCTGGTCCAAAAGAGAACCAACTCCACTCCCCCCCCCCCTCCCCCCCAAAAAAAAATAAAAAAAAAAATTAAAGGAAAATAATGTATATTTCAATATGCAATCATCCATATAGAAAACAAAGTCTCCTATGGACTTGGATTGCCATCTCTTGGTAGAGGACATAATGGACTTGACATCTGTCCCATTTTTAATTTTCTTTTAAAAAGAAAAGCTACAGGATGCATCATTCTCAAATTATTCCTCTGTTACTTGCAGTGACTACGTATCTGTAATTCAGATTTCATGCCAGAAATATATGCTTTTGTTCTGAAAAGTTCATGTTCTTTTAATAAGCATAAGGTTTTCTCTTGAGAAATAGAAAAATTAAGTAAAGAAAATACTGACAAAGCACCACAGAACTACAAGAACTTAGGCATTTCAAAATAACTATTAGTAGAAATAGAAAATAAAAAAAAAAAACAAAACATTTCCCCAGTTCACCTCAGTTACAGTTCAGCTCTTTTTTGAAGAAAACAGCAGAATGTTATTTGACTCAAAAGGAAATACACATTTGTAATTTGGTTTCAATTAAGGACATGTTCTTAAACTGAGCGTTTTTCAGAATCAGTAGTACATTACTCCCTAAGCGTATTTTTTATCTGTGTAATTTTTTCACCTTGATCACATCAGTCTAAAGTTCAGACTGAAATCTGACTGTGATAATTTACTTCAACCTAGAAAGACTGAAAAAGATGTCTTGTATATTTAACATTAGCTTCCCAAGAGTAACAACAAAATATTTAATGAGAGCTACAGATAAACACTGTTACACTTTTTTTTTGTTTGTTTCACTAAAGAGATTACTAAGAACTAAGAAATTTTTAAAATATATACATTAAATAGGATGCTTTGGAAATCCACTCTTCTCACAAACAGTATAAAGCAATGTGCTTGAAAAGAATAAATAAATAAATAAAACCACAACTTAAAAAGCTTCCAGGGAGCTTACTGTTCATTTCAATCACACTTTCTGTGGATTACTATTCTGTGTTTTTAGAGTTTCAGATCATTGCTTAATTCTGTACTCCTTAATCAATAGATCTTCTCCAATACAAAGGCTTTTCACGTGAAAAAATCTTTCAGAAACTGATACTATTCTATTAGCCAGTTAAGCAGGTAATTTCAGGACAAGTAATTCAAGTATGTTTTCAGGTAGATAGACATTTCTGGAAAACATGACAACTCAATACAGTTACCTCTTGGAGACTACAGATATTTCCCTAATAAAAACATTAAAGAACATTAAAAATGGCAACATTCCTGCTAAATTCCTCACAGGAAGACTGCAGTGGAGATTATCTAGATAGGAAGAAAGAAAGATTCTATGCTCCTTGTTGCAGGTCTACTATTAAGGAGATATCCTGAGGTGTTTTTAGAAAGTTGCCTAACCCAAAGTTACACAGCATATCTGTACAGAAAGGCAATCACATATAACCAATCCTAAATTACCCAAATAATGTGATAGCCACAGTCCAACGAAAGAAAAACTTGCTTACCCATCCCAAGGCCCAAGGCTCTCCAAATGCTCCAAAAGTTGGGAACTCCAGGTAGAAATTCTTCCCCTGTGGCAACCAGCCCTGAAGTGAGGCTTAGGAGAGTTAGAACCTAACTCCACCTCTTTCAGTCAAAAAGGTGAATTGCTTTCACCTGTTCTCCCAGAGCCAACTGTGCCCCTTCACCAGGTGCTCAGTCATTGGTTCAGGCCTTAACTTAGCAATTCTCATACAACATTGCCAATAAAAAAATAATTTGTATACCTCTCTTTGTTACCTGACTTTGAAACTTTTCTCATTTAAATGCCTCAATCGCACACATTTCTTCTAGTATACCCAACTCTATGAGCTGGAAGACTATAATCTGTATGGTAACAATAAAGATTTTTTTAAACTCGGTTAGATGTTAAGCAACATTTTACCCTGAGGGTAGTTTCAAGAATGGCTGTACAGAGTACTTCTTGTCCAAGATGACAGTGGTAAATCTGGTCCTTCTTGAGTGAAAGTGAGAACCTAGACTGTACTGCAATGGCATTTGTATGTTCTGCAGAAAACTGCATTATGTCTCAACTCTGCCTTTCTGAACCTGTGGTACTAATCAGTGCCCTTTTTAGCCTGTTTTCGCAGCAAATTATGTAAAATCAATTTTAAAGGATTCATTTCTACACTTTAATGTAGTGTTTACAAACACAGAAATGATATGTAAATTAATGTAAATCACTTGTTTATATGCACAGTAGAGACTACCTAAATCTCATTTTTCAGGCAGCAGGAGGGAAGAAAATCACAAAATGGAGGAGTGGTAGCAAGCTGACCTAGAGGCTCATCACTGCAAAAAAAACTATTTGATAATAGACAGAAGAAAATAAAATATGTCATAATAATTCTGGCTTTTAATCAAAACAACAGAAATAAGCAATAAAGAGGAAATCCTTTACCTCTTTATTGTGATAAATTGACTGAATTAATTATATTAGAATGGGAAAAAAAAAAAACAAAAAAACAACAGGAATAAACGGCTTTTTTTTTTCTTATCCAACAGTAAAAAGAAAGATATTTACTTTTTTTTTCATTTCTTTTCATTCATAGAGAGATGTACCTTTAAATGTGAAATCCCCTATTTCAATTTATTTGCCTGTATAAGTAAGTTTGATTCCAAATGCTGATTCTCTCTGTGTTCTAGAAAAAGGTTAACAAATTTAAAATAGTAAGGCTATAGTTTCCATAACTTTGAGAATAGACATACCACTATCTTGTAGCTTTTAAAAAACACTTCTCCTTCCTTTAAATGATAAACGAAATAAATCTAGAAACTTTGTGGTAGCAGATTCCTTAAGTGTTGCAATCTACTGCCTACATTATTATTTCCTTGGTTTGTTCCTTACATTTCAAAAAATGAGGTATTCTGATACTT
Source organism: Callipepla californica brunnescens (assembly GCA_023055505.1). NCBI lineage: Eukaryota > Metazoa > Chordata > Aves > Galliformes > Odontophoridae > Callipepla > Callipepla californica. Next base: position 270,093 of record JALIRH010000088.1, read on the forward strand.
TTCTTCTTTGTTTCTTAAGATCTTCTTCTATGAGTGGAAGCAATTAACAAATTGACCACTACTCAGGTACGCTTAAAGAGTAAGATCCTGGTAAATTATAGCATCACAGCATAACTCAAAAATGCTAAATAGTATTTGACAGTATTTTAATGATCAGAGCTTGCTGTCACCTACATATTTGAAAAGTTGCTGAACTACTGAATTAAGATAGATCAGCTCATGAAATCGGCAAGCTTGCAGGTGTGGGATGGACAGCTTGCAAGGAGTTAACAAGCTCTCAGCATTTTGTATTCTAAATTACTTTTAGAAAGTAATATCCACATTGTAGCTTCAAGAAAGGCCTAAGCAGTAAACTTTAATGGCTGCCTGAGCTGGCAATCGTGTCATAGAGACAAGAGGCTGCACTTGAAATTGCTCTATAAATAAGATCCCTTACAAAAGAATTAAAATGAAATTCATATTATTGATGTCCACTCAAAGCCATAAAAAACAAGAGACAGCCAGGAAATGGCACATGTTTCAAATCACTGTCAGAAGCAAAGGAAGGACACCTTCAAAGTCAGTTTGATCAATGATGATGAATACATTGGTCCAGCTTTTCTGAGCAACTTTAACGTATTTTGAAGTCTTGAGGAAATACATCTGGCAGAAGGAAAAAGGACAGATATGAGATATGCCTACTGCAAAGCCTTTCCTACCTCCATTAATCCAGAAACCTGACCTACCTTACTGGAACAAAATCTCTCTAAATCCTTCCCTGTCTTCTCCTTGGTTCTGTGTGTTTATGGGGCTTGAGATCTCATCCTCACCTCTTTTGATATGAGCTTTCTGAAAAGTGAATACATTCTCTGATTTGATGGGAGATCAGCAGTCATGCTGTCTGAACAAGAGTAACGAACTCCAGTGCTAAAACATTTATTTGACTAGTGGCATCAAGGAAGAAATTGTTTGTGCAGTGTTAAACTGGATCTCTGACCATTGCGGCTGAGTGCTAATATTCTGTGAGCATTCAAACAAACCTGTCAGTTCTGGAAAAATGACACTTGAAAGCTTAAAGATTTAACCTGTAAATATGACAGGGATAACACCTATAAGTAAGTAGAGGTGATGGCTGAAAAAGACTGAAAATTGTGCGCTAACTTGTTTGAAGGAAGCCTTCTATACGTGTCATAGAAAAGTCAGAGATAAATGGAAAAGAAATCAAATTGCTAGAACCAATGTCAGAAGAGTCCAAACCAGAAAGCAAGAAATGATATATCATTACCTGAGCTGAATCAGATTACTGGAGCCCTTTCATGAAATTCATGATTTGTGCTCTGTAATTTAGTCTTTTCTTCAGACACCACAAACCATGAGCAAAATATTCTGAACTACTATAGCATATGGCACATTGTGAAGGGAGTGATTGATATTCTGCAGTTAGCAGTGACACTGATGGTACCACAGAGCAAGAGGAGCTTGCAAATGTCTGTGAATTTTGTTTAAAATAACATTTATTTTTATTTGCTGCTTTTTTGAAAACAATTTTCAGTCATATTCACACCTATGAAAAGTGACAGATTAAAGTCACGAGGACTATCAGCCTTCTATTCTTGCACACAATGGATGTGGCTCTGTCAGCTATCAAAGCTATGAACTTTAACCATATTTTTACAGGTGACAGGATAATGTCCACATTGCTGAAGTACTTACTTTGATACCTGAAGAGGGTGTAGGAAAGTATATTCAGAATATCATATGTGACTAAAATAAAATAAAATAATTAGAATATAGTATGAGTTTTGCTGTTCTGTATGAGTTAGTTGTTCAATTTGTTGATTATTAGAGCAAGGAATAAAGACCAAAAGGTCTCAAACATTTTAAATGTGAGTATAAAAATGGCTAAAATAATTGTTTTCCTTTTGTTTTCCAATATCTAAATATGTAACATAAACACATTTATGATTTATGTTCTTTGGATTTTTTTATATTTGCCATCCTAAGAAATGATTTTTTTTTATTGATGGCAGATACTTTAATAACTTATGTTTACTAAATGTATCTTATCAACTTTTGCTGCTTTTCATTTCTCTGAAAATGTTTCATTTGAATTACAGACCCCTAAAAAACTCTTTACATTAACTTTACTCACAGACCACAAACACAAACATGGATTTCAGCAGCATACATCTTACTTGGAGATCTTGCTCCAGAAATTGCCAAGTACAGAGAAAAGTAGTAAGTTGTCAACTAAATGCTAATATCTTACTCAATTATAAATTGCCTTGGATGGGATTTAAACCTACCTCTAAAAGTTTTGCTAAATTAGGGCCTAAAATAACTTAGTCTTGCTATTAAAGGTGCTAAGTGTCAATTGCTGTTAATTTTGGCAATGTAGTTCCTGAATGCTGCTCCTTAGCTCTCACACCTGTGAGATGCCAGACAGGCAGCAGGCAGTGACAACTTACAATTCCTCTTGCCTTGCAGTCTACCAGCTATGTGCTTACTGTTGTATGCTAAATAGTTGTCTCCAGCCAATACACTGGATTTGAACTGACAACTCGCCTGAATATTTCTCCATTAGCTATGGCTGATTTTAACAGATACATGTGCTAGCAAAGAAAACTAAAACATCTGAGCTTTGCAATTTTATGCACCATTGAAGCATGAACAAAGGATTCTTATTTACCTTAGGCTTTCTAGTGTTGGAATTAAATGTGTCATTCTGCAGCTACATTTCCTTTGCTGCTGACACACTGGGAAATGATAGTCTTTAAGACTCATACAAATAACTTAATGATTCAGGGCAAAATTGGTGACTTGTATTGAAAAAGTCAAGCTCATTCATGTTGTGAACATTCTTCCAAGAGTATTTAATTTCTTGAAAAGAAAACTTTGACACGAATGACAGAAAGTAGTTAGATTCATGTATAAACTTCATGATCATGCTTCATTACTTCAAGAATAGTAAGTACTGTATGAGGTTTCCAAAGTTGGTTTATTCTGCACATTAGTCACAACCATGTTCTTTCCAATAGGACAATTAAATAGACCATTAGTCATTTTATACAGTATTTATTCACCAGTCAAGAGGAAATTGTTATTCCACTCTGAGATGAGCTGGGTAATTCCTGGCAGACAAAATCAGACACCTTCTTCAAAGACGTATGCATATCCAGATGCCCACCTTCAATTAATTCCAGCAGCAAGGTTTATTACCCTGTTCTTATAGAGTGCTTAAGTACCTGCACAGTAAAGTTCCTTTCAGCTCTGTAGCAAATGAGATGCTGGATCACAGAACTTGCCTCTCAGGAAAGTCACTACAGAAGCCAAGGTCAATTAAGTTCGATTTGGCTTAGATTAGAGATTCACCTTTAGTTCAGCTAAAATAACAGCAATTCACAAATTCAGCTCTGGTCTCCTTAAAGTTATGTCTGTCATCTTCATTCTTGTTTTCTGTATGTACAGAATTTAATAGTCTATACATATGTCTTCTTTGGCCACAGTGAGCACAGCTGCCTCCTTGCAAGCCCGTGGCTAGCAGATAACAAACCTTAAGTAACAGAATATGTGTGAAATATCTATTCACACTGAGAGTTCATAGATCTGAGAAACATGTTCCAACTGGACAGTAAGCATACAAAAACTAGTATACTGCCCTCTATAGCACCCAATAACTACCTCTTTGTCATGAAGAAACTGTGCCTTTCTCCGTGATATTACTATAACATCAGAAATAGATTTGGAACACGTTTGTTGAATCTGTTATAACTCAGTTTAGGCAGTGATGAGAAAAGGAGATTGCTGTGGATAATGTCAGAAACAACATTCAGGCAAGAACTGTGCTAAGGAAGTACTCTGGCAGCTTGTCTTAGTAACTGTAGATGCTGGGTTAAGCCCTTCAGCATAGCTAAGACTGCAGGTAGTTTGAAACAGCTCACTACGACAGACACATACAATACTCCAAAGGACTTATAACCTAGGATAAAGTCCACTAGTACATTTGTGTTAGTGGAATACATAAAGATAAATCACATCATAAAAACAAAATTAAGAACATCTGATTTGTACTTAAATTAAGCCTTCTTAAACACACATTTTGTTCTGAGTCATTAACACTATACTAATATTTCAAAATACAGCATCTTAATAAGCTTGATTATCAGAAATTCCTTTTTTCAGTCAACATCTCTCTCTTCCTCAAAATACCAGCAACATTTGAGGCACATTTGTGCTTCGAAATTCTCAACAATAGATGTTACATGTATGGAGAGAAACTGGCACGTAGTTTTACTAACAACCGCAGGAATTAATCCCCAAAATTTCATCACAGTATCATGAATTCTACCCCCATGAGTCCACTACATTCCTGAAGCATTTAGTAGATAATTATTCTTGATCTACTTTCATGACCTACTGAATTCCATTGCATTAACATTTTTGTGCTGTTTTTTTCTTTTCCTCAGACCATCTCTTCCTGTATTTGCTGTCCTTGTGTATTTCTATCCATTTACATTTCAGTTTTGTATGAGCAGATGAATAGTTCAGTGAAACTTATACATATGGGAAAATGAGAGTTTATGCTTTGTTCTTATAGATTAAAGGGTAATAGCTGAGAGCAGGAGCTATAATCGTCAGGAGAATAATCCACCAGTTTAACTGTGATGCTATAAGAATGGTGATTCACTCAAATTTTTTGACAAAAAGTCATCTTTATTTTCATCACTGCACTGATGAAACCATTCACTTCACTTTGTCCTACAGGCAGGTCTATTTGTTCCAATAAAAGAGAGGGGCAGATTTCCAGAGCTCTACTGACGGCCACATTATGGAATCACTTTGTTAGTTTCAGCCTCATCCCTTGGGGACCATCAGTCACCACAACATTAAGCAGCGCTTCATTCTTGAGCTGGTCTTTTTAATTATATTAGCAGATTATAAAGGTGAGCAAAAATGGTAGAACTGATGACAAATGGATTTTCCAGTCTGGTTCATTAAAATGCAGTTCATTCAAGCATCGTGCTAAAGATGTCAAATAGGTGAAAATATGTAAGATAGGCAAATCAAAACTGATTATAAAAGCCACTGAAGAAATACGAGTAAGATAAAAGCTGACATGAAAGGTTAATTTAAGCAGCGAGACTGTTTTAAGATGATTGGTCTTAAATGTTCTTTTTAGACCACTGTGCTGAGATAATCTAGTAATTTTTTATTAACTTGATGCAGTCTGGTCTCTAGCTTATGCAGACATTTTCCAAATTGTCTTTATGTAGCTTGGATATCATTGAAAATATATCTTTATCTCAGCTCAGGATGAGCCACAAAGCCATGGGACTAAAAAGCTAACCTATAGTAGCTGCACACAGACACAATGTACAGACGTAGGCTGGAATTTGGGACAGGAGCAAGTGATTAAGCAATATCTCCCTTTATCCAAGTGTCTGAGTCTGAGTGATGGAAGTTATAGTACTTCTTCATGAGTCCTGCACAGAGGTCACAGCCCCTGAGAGCAATACAGCGCTATCTTGAAGCCTAACTCCTTTGAGATGTTGCTTGGTGAATTATATCTACCAAACTTGACAGAATTGCTTCCATCAATATTAGTCCATCACCGTTATGACTATTGGTACTAACCAACTGATACATAATCTAGCTAGAATAAATATTTCTTAGTTCTTTATGTAGAGATTAAACCTTCAGCAGAGCTGTGGGTATATCCTAATTTCTCCAGTGATGACAACAGTAATAGGCATATTACATTTGTAACACTCCTTGCACAATCTCACTAGTGAAAAAAACATTTTTATGCATTGTGGTAATTATCAACTCTAGAAGTCTTTCTGCACTTATTAAAATCTAATGCTTATATTTGTTCTCTCTTTACTCTCTTCTATAGTATCACCATCTAAGTACTACTATGTGGTACAAAATGAATGTCAAGTGCTCCCCATTTACAAGGGATGTAGATTTGAAGTGTTAATATTCTAGCCATTGACATTTCCAAAGAATACTGCTGATTAATATTGCAGCCCGGAAGCATGTCTTAAACACAAGAAGTACTCAAACATAAAATTTTGACAGCAAGGGACAACAAATATTATTCCTTCTTTATACTGTAAAAAAATCAATGTGGAACCTAAGGACACATAAAACTTCTGAAGAGTTCTAGGAGTTTTGGTGATTTTCTTTTCTCACTTAGTAATTTTTATTACCTGCAGGCAAACATTAACAGAACATAATTATTTCTTCTTCAGTTTTATTGACCCTTCATTTCTTTATATTTGCTAATTAACTGATATTTTTATTAAATACTCTCAAAATAAATGTGTTTTGTGAACCTTGCCCTTAAAAGTAGACGAAATCCAAACAAATAGTCAAATCAAATTAACAGAGATATGGGTAATAAAAAAAGGAGCAAAGCTGACTACAGCTGTTTTTTCTTGCAGCTAGATTGAGCATACTGCTTCATGGCTCTGTACCTCCTAACCACAGGCCACGTATCTGAGAAATGCTGATAAGATTATTGGAATCATTTCTTCCTAATCCTTTTTCCTTTGTTCCTATGATGAACTGTCTGGGTGCAGCACCTGCCATCACAGACAACCATGTAATCTAATCTTTTCACAAAATTATCAGGCATCATTTAAAAATACTTAGGCCTCTCGATCCTGATATTCATACCTTTCTCTAAACTATCACAGCATTTTTCTTTAGAAACTCTTTTCATTTCTGATCCTTATGTCATTCCCAGACCATTTTCACTCATTCAGTCTCATGCCCAATATTGTACACTGGTTAATAAAAGAAAGTGGTAAGCATGAAGTACAAATATTAGCTACTTTAATTAAGAGCAGTCAGAGCCACTCTGACCAGTCTGTGTTACACTGCTCCTTAAAAGCAGTGTTGGGTGGTGTACTTCTTCAGTTTGTGCAGATCAGCGTGTCTCACACACTGTCTATGTGAATGAGTGTGTCTCACATTGATTTTTCAAATGCAGTGTCTGTAGAAAGATGTCACATAATCACCCTATGTTCAATTAACACACCCCATTCTTGCTTCTTACATTAACAGAGAATAGCTTTCTTTTTAACAAAAACATTTTACTCTTTTTAAACACTTCACATTGCATTTCATTTCTATTATTTTCCTCTTCAAGATCCCTCCAATTGCATCATTTCGACTTCATGCTTATGCTCAGTAATACCTACTGCAGTCTTTATTTTTATCTGTCTTCTTTATAGACCTCCCCAGTCATCTTTCTTGTTTAAAAATAATTCTTATTCATCCCTATGTTGAATACTTTACGGAGGCTTTAACAGATAGGATGTCTGTGAAATAGTCCATCCTCTCTAAGAAAGCAGTAAGGTCAATCCAATATTATTTTGCTAATGCATATCACACACATGTCAAGCCTTTTTCATTTGATTCAATTCCTATAGTAATTATTTCCTTTAAGATTTATTCTAATTGCATATCCAAGGTCATTCAGACAGTTCTGTATCTGTCTTAGTAATTTTCTTTCCTTTCATTTGACTAGTAAAATTTCCTAATATTGATACTTTTTTTTTTCTTTAAGACCCTATTTATTCCATAACGATTTACAGCACAATAACATTACAAATTATCACTTTTCCATAAAAGATGGTTTCCTCTTCCTCTGAGCATTAACAGTCCTGATTTGGAGAAATTCAGGCATCTTGTACGGTTATTAGCATCTCACTGAAGCTGATTTCAAATCAGCGATAAAAATAATATTAATAATAATAATATAACAATATAAGGGTGAAATTTGATCTATAGGATACAATAGGGGACCTGCATTCTTGATATCATCAAAAGGTTAACAAGTCTGACAAAGGACTAACCCTCTTTCATGTAGGGTTGAATGAGGCTGTAATGAGGTAAACCCTAAATATCAAAAGGGATATTTAAGGGATATGTTAAGAAATTGACAGGTTGAGAAGAACTGCTTCTAAGAAAAGCCATGAACAGGTTGAGAGTTTGTGGGTAAAAATTAAGGACTGGACTAAAAGAAGTCATTTTGTAATTGGGGTCTTCTACAGACCTCCTGATCTAGGGGAACATGTTGACAGGGCTTTCTTGCTTTAGCTAGAAGAAACATCATACTTGCAAGCCATCACCCTGATGTGGGGTTTCAATCACTCAGATGTGGGCTGGGAAAGCAACATGGGAGGCTGTAAGTGTTGTGAAATCCTTTGTCTGAGGGACACAGATGGGGGCAACCTCCTGGGACAACGAGAGAGAGATAAGCCACAGCTCTAGGGCCAGAGAACAGTCATTTGTGTGGATCCATCTCAAGGGAGATAGTCATCTAAGGAAGTACTCACATGACACTACCCAAGCACCCAGGGATATCACTTACACAGGAAAAATGGAGGATAAAAGAGGGATCACCAACCATGAGGATAGGCATTCTGCCATCAGAACCCTCACAAGCTGATCCCTGCATGCTGACAGACTCCCTCCTGGGCCTGTTACCTGAGACCTGCTGCTTTCTTCTGGACCCTGCTGCTTCTTCCCAGTAACTCCTTGCTGCCCAAGGCCGGCCATCACAGTTGCTGCTCTCTCACCTTCTCTTCTGCCTTAGAATATCAGAACAGTATGCAACGGGACTGCGGCTGGATGCAGGTGGCGACCATCACCACTTAACACAATTCTTGCTGCTTTCCTATCTTTTCTATCTCCCGCCTTCCCTTCCTCATCACCCTAATTGGTAGTAGTGTCTGCACCTTTCCCATCTCCCTGATTAAGATTTGTAATAAACTGGCAGGACCAACATTGTTGTTTCTTTATCTCATGCTGGGTATACATTTAACAAAGAACCTACTCATAAATACTCCCATAAATTGGAGCAAGACAGTAACTTTCATGTTTGATATCTTGCCATCACTCACTGCTTCATTAAAATTATGAAAAACAACTTAATGAGCTACAATGACTAAGAATATTCAGACACAACTATTTCTATTACAGTTCTGTCACCAACATCTTGCTGGGAAAATATTCCTAATAATACTGTATTTTCTGTTTGGATTAATCTACCTGGTATGCTACATCAGTCTCTATTTATCTCTAGCCTTTGAAGATTGTAGAGAACTCCTGTAATACCAACAAAAAAAAAAAAAGCTTTTTCTATCATTTTTCCCCAAAGTAAATTTGATCAAAATGAGTTTGTTTGCTCCATGTTGTCTTATTTGATTTATTTAAAATGTATCACTTTATTAACAATTATTTTCAGAAACTTTGCTTTAAGTCTACAACCAAATGTTGTTTCTTTAGCTTGAATTTCAACAAGAAAATAACATAGACTTTATTACAATTCACCTGAGGACACAATAGCTTCTTTGATATCATTTAGTCAAGAATGGATTTTTTTCCCCAAAGTGTTGTTCTAAGAACTGGTATGATTAAAGTATAAATCACTTGATAAAATGCTCCTGCTTCAGTTAGAAGATATCTACTGTATCAGAATGTCCATGAGTGCTTTGGAGGGCTCTTCAGACACATGCTATCTCTATAGACCAAAAGCACAGATACACAGAATTTTCAAAAAATAGGTTACTAACGTTGCAGTATTTAATTTGTTAACATCAATAAGTAACCCCCTGATTTGAGTTCCTAATTCATCTCAGAGCCTGCACTTCCCGGACCAGCAACTTGAAACTGCTGTTTACAGCTTCTGACAGGTGCATGAGGGAAATTCTCTCTTCTGCCAATATCTGCTACTGCTGGCCCATCCATTCAGGTGGCTTCCTTAGCTAGAAGGAAGGGCATAAGGACAATCTTGTCTCACTCAACTTCACCAGGTTTCTGGTCTCATGTCTTTAAAGAATAACTGCTACATTTTTGCACAAGCTTCTTCAAAGTTCTGAACATTCTTCTCTCTCAAGCGTCACTCCAAGTCACTAAGCATTTTCTATCCTCTTGCTACTGTAATGGCTGTGCAAAATGTTCAGCATCCTACTTGGTTTAAACTCAGCAGTCCCATAATCATTTGCAGAGCTCTCAATTCTTCAGTTTTTCTGGTAAACTAACTGCTGCTAACTCTTTGAGATCTAGTAGGAGGTATTAAAATTGCTTAACTGTGCATCCTTAGTGACCTAACAAATTTTTCTGCTTCAATACACACACACTGGTTTCTACTCAGATCAGCAGAGTGCTCAAAATCTCAGTGGCCATCCTTCAACCAATTAATCAGTCTTTTTCTAGTACAGAACACAAAACTGTTTAAAAATATGCCTTACTCACCTTACTCACTGAGCTTTCTGTTCACAAAAGTCAAACAAAAGAACAAGCTTCAGGTGAAATCCATCTGAACCAAAATGCTATGACTACACACACACAGCTGAGTGTGCTGTCTCCGCCCGCTTTCCATTTTCATCTAAATCTGGAAATAATCTGTACACATTGCTGAAATACACACACTTTATGAATCAGAATAAGCTGTATAAGTACACAATTATTATTTTTTTAAATTTTTAAATCTTCATATTGAACTGTCAAAATTATGGCTTTCTCTTGAGGCAGGTCTTAATCGAGGTCTCATTCACCTGAGGACTGACATACATTGATGTTTGCTTTATGTTTGTGGAGATCAAACAGTGGATATGAGCACAGTGAGGTGATGGCTGTTGTATTTCAGCAGGTGCAAAAGCAATATGAAGGACATGTGGCATTCTGGACTGTCATGTACAGTTGTCACACTACAAAATGAAGAGTGTCTTGATCAGCTCATGCATGTGAATTAGTAGATTACAATCAGGCATCTGTGTACAGAGCTGAATGTTGGCCTGACTGCATTAGAAAAAAGATGGTGGTGACACTGGAATATTGCAAAGTTTGTGTCAGGTTGGTCCCACAAAACCTCACTCAGGAAGAGAAAGAGCATCATATGCTAATTTGTCAGGAACTACTGAGCCAAAATGAGACTGAAGGTTGTTGCGGTAACTCCAGGAGGGTGAACCACGGCCGCGTCAGAACGATCTTCTTAAGATGCTGATGCAAGGACTCAGAGAGACATCAATGTGATTATGCAGCTGAGCCAACTTTATTGCGCAGGTTACATACTTTTATACCCCTGAACACATGCTATTTTTAGAATAATTGTTAAGCAGTGGTTCGTGCTTTATCCTTGCGAGATAAGCAGTGTCCGATTAGTGCCTATTTTCCCACACATACCAGGGCCAGCTGGTTCCACTGCAAACTTACTCCCTCATCGTTGTCCTGTCAACAGTTCACCACTTCTCAAATCCAGTGATCCAAACGTGCTGTTTTGTTTGCAGTGCTCCAAAGATAAGCAACATGACCTCCTTCTCTATGCCAGTCCTCCACAGAAGGTGACATGTCTCTCAGTAACATCATTATTGGTGGTAAAACATGGTGTCACAACAACAAGCAGGAATCAAAATGGTTGCCCATGGAATGGTGACATGTGAATTCCCCAATGAAGAAAAAGTTCAAGACTCACCCTCAGCGAGTAAGGTGATATGTACTGCCTTTAGGGAAAGGGGTGATCCTTCTGGATTTCCTGGAATCCACCCAAACATTAACAAGGTTGAAGACTCAAACAACTAAGAGTCAAGCTAGGGAAGAAAAGAACTTTTCTCTTGCTTGTTCCAGTTTGAAAACTGTGGAGTGCTTTGCCAGTATTGGCTGAAATGTCCTACCACTGCATAGATTGGATTTGGCACTTTCTGGCTTTCATTTGTTTGGGCCAATGAAAGATGAACAGCATGGGAAACATTTCCTAGCAGCGACATCATCATAGCAGCTGTGAAGCAACAAAATAGCATTTTATAGCTGAAAATTTTCTCCACCAAATGGTGTTATTATGCTGTTTGTATCTGTTTTAGTCTCCATGGAAATAAATATGAGGCATTATTTTCAGCACAACCTACATAATATTTTAAAGGTGCTGGGTAGAACAATGCTACACTACACTGTAGATCCTGTGCAGGTAAATAAATATATGTGGTGGTATTCAGGCTCAGAAACAATTCCATTGAATATATTACCATGAAACAGTATAAGCTGCATCTTAGCATGACTACAGGACAATATATAGCAGAGATGTCTCTAGAGATCAAAGATAAAATAGGAATCAGAACTAAGATAATTTGACCTACACATTCTCCATGGAAGAAATAAACTAACTTACTTTCTCCGTCATCTAAACAAAATGTGATTTAAAAGCCATTAGAATCTTCCTCCTTTGTGTTCAAGGCAATACAAACCCATCAATTTTCCCATTAAGTGTTCAGTAAGGGTCCTTATCTGAACTTGTATAGAGCATGTAAAACATTTCAGAATCATTCTGTGTGAAGAGCACTTTCTAACAGGATAATATTATTTTTTAAGAGATGTTTAGAAGTTGTTTTGTGTTTTTTTTTCAACTCAGTCACTGTAGATGAATTTGCTAAGTGAAGAAAAGTAGCTTTAAAGGGAGGATCATATAACATTAGTCATAATTTGATGATAGTTTGCTAGTAAAATTAACATTTGAATGACATTTTCCACATGTTTTGCTAACTGTGCAGCTGTGAATGGCAAATATGCACACATCTCAGGATATATATATTTTTTGTTTTGTTTTCAGGTTTTTGTTTGTTTGTTTGTTTTCAGTTGTTCTTTCCTTGTCCACCATTACTGTCACTTTGTAAAAGAAGGCCAGCAGACAGGCACGATTTGCCATTTGTGAAGCCATACTGTCTGACTCCAGCCACTTTTGTGTCTTGCATATGCCTTATGGTTATCTTCCATGACCTTATCTGGCATAGAGTTTAGGCTGACTGTTCTACAGGTCCTCTTGTTTACTGTTTTTAAATATGAACGTTATTTTTTCCCCTTAAATCCCTCTGATATGGTGAGCAAAAGGTCCAGTAACATCTCCTCTGGTTTGGCTTTCTGCTGAACTTCAGTCAGGCTGTTGATCCTGTCATGTTTTTAAGTACTTCAAAGGTATTTGGAAGGTATTATATACATTACACTAATTCTAAGTGCTTCTTGAGATTTTTTTCTAACACATAGGGGAATAAATAGCTGATAATTTCTATCAGAACTGGAAAGCCACTTTCTGAGGTAGCATGCAGTGAACTTTCAAATACTTAAGACTGACACCATGTAGTGGACATTGAGTGCCATGTATCCTTTTAATATCTCATCACTCTGCACATATATAACATATTCAAAAATACTGCAGACCCTTTTTATTGCTTAAACATTCAATGATGCCAAAAGTACCTTTGCCTTGTTCATTCCATACACTTCTAAGACAAGTATGACACTTGAATCATGCTTAAATCCACTCTACAGCCATAAGGGTTGAAGAAAAGCATGCTAGGTTTTTCAAGACCGTTACTTCTTCAGCTGCATCTGTTTCTGCCCTTGTCAGTCTTTCTTTCTCTTTCTTGCAGTTGTCCTTTGTCATAAAATAAATTGGCATTTATGAGATTTACTCAGTAAGCTAAGGGCCCACTTTTGCAAATTACATATCCATTAGGAAACAGACAACAAAACACTGTTTGTTCAGGTAAGGCATAACAAAATAAAGTCTTATTTCCAAAATATTTTTCTCTTTTGCTATCTCTTACTCATACCATTACTTTTGCAAATTTTTGCCATAACCTACTATTTACATTATATAGGCTGAATTCTTTGAAGTTCTATTCAATTTGTGAGTAAGATAGTCTTTGGTGTCTTGCAAAGTTATATTTCTATTCATAATTTTAAGGTGTAATCCTACAAATACAACCATATGTCTTTTAGCACAGACAAAATCTTCATACCTTTGGCTTAACAGCTGTTTTCCTCTCCACTCCTCATTCCCAGTTCTCTTCACTGAAGCAATACACAAACCATCACCTTGATTAAAAACTTCCTTGTCACTGGTACTTGTATGAATGACCAGCAAGTCTTTACATATAAAAACACAGTAACACAAATTCTACTAACTCCACTTGTGGATATTGTTGACATAAAATGTTTGATGTTGAAAACCTAATCTAAGAGAAGACATTATAAATATAGATAGATAGGAGAACATAAGGAAACTATAAATATTCCACTATTACACGTGTTGACTGCAGCATAAAACATGCCCAAATTTTGATTTGTTTGTTTGCATGATGATAGAAGAGAGTTTGGGGGAAGAATTTGAAAGAGAATAATTGGAAAAAAGAAGTAGATGGGGATTCCTACAGTAAAGTAGTATGGATAGTAAAGGATATTTGCTTGGTTAAAAACAGAAGCAGACTGGAAAAAGGGGAGAAAGAAATGGGTAGGAAGAAGATAATATGCTAGGAAGGATAAAGCTGTAGCTTTATTGATTAGAGAAAAGAAAACAATGAAGGGTTCTAGAGAGAGTTTTGACATGCCCAAAGTAAAAACTCAAGAAAAAATGTTTGCAGCAGAATTCTGGTTGAAAGTGTATGAACAAAGTTGTATTTCCTAGGACTGTAATAAAAAGAAGGGAAGTTGCAATAAGAAGGAGTATAAACAGTAATTTTAGTTACACAGGTGAAGAGAAAATACTTTATTTAAGTAATATAACCTCTCTCATCCCTATCCTAGTCACTCAAACTGCAAATCATGGTCTAAGTCTCCAACTGCAGGTTGGAGTGACAGACAGGTGTTTTTTTTCTTTTTTTCCCTAATGTGCTGTTTATGTGTAGAAAAACTATGGCTGCACTGTGAAAAGACTGTATTTGATGAATCCTGGCAAAATAGTTTTGATTATTGTATGAATAGTTTTATTTTATTAACTTCTGCTTATCATCTAATTTGTGTCCTTTTAAGTATATGCTAAGAATTTTAAACCTGCAAACTGAATACATAAAACAACCAATTTTTTTGAGTAATTAAGGCAGTTCCATAAATCCCACTTTTATTAATTCATAATAAATATTTCATAAATCTGACTATAACCAAGTATCTTCTAAGTGTTCCTAAGTTTTTATGTCAAAGGTCATTTTAAAGTAAGGAAAGATTCTTTAGACAAAACATGCTGTAGCAGTCCAGAGACTAATATATTTTTATTGCGTTATTCAAAATCAGCCTAAGTACTCCTCAAATGAAGTAGATACATAGGCTTAGGTCCTCCCTAGAAAAGTAGTTTTGCTTAGAAACTTTATGAACAATCAGTATGATTTTCATCACAACGAATCCTGGGATATGCCGAGCTGTCAAAGGTTTTACCACAATAACTAAATATCAGTCTGAGACAGTTACAAGGCATTGCTGCTTCCTGTACTATTATGTTATGATCAAGTTCCAGAAATACACGCAGTTTATTTTCTTTTTGTGAGAATGATCACTGCTGTAATGGGGATAGGAGAACTTCCACTGTGATATCTACCTACCGTGTATATAAACTGCTAAGGAAACCTATTCATCAGCAGACATGACTTCTGACTCTTCCCCCCAGCAATCAACCAACTCTGAATAAGAGGTAACAAAGCCCCGCAGGCTACTATACAGAACAGAAAGACTTAATAACATCTCTGCAGACTCTTAAAACCATGGAAGCATGAGGAGTGATTTAGAAGCAAAGTATCTAAAGAAAACAGAAAATATCTGAACTATCAGCTTCCCAGCAGTCAGTGTGCCAGTAAGTATTAGACCTGTGAGGGAAGAGACTCACACTTATCTGTAGATAGGTAATTTGAAACGCTTGTTTTGGGGTACTTTGTCACATTGATGGCATTTTTAGTAACATTACCTTGTTTATGACACGAAGCAGCAAGAGGATGAGGTCTCAGCAACCTAATTCAGCATGTTTGGAGTCCAGAAAAACAACATAAAACCTCTATTTTGATGATGATTATTATTTCTCTCTTTACAGCTGTGGTTTGGAATGTAGCCATCTGGGAGAATATGTTCTGTGTAGACTCTGTATTTTGTATTTTTACTTTAATTCAGATGTTGCTACGTTTAAAGAAAGCCTGTAAAATATGTTTATGAATATGCCAATTTTGCTAGTGTACCAGATGCAGGTACCAGGAGTCATCCCTAGGGCTGCAATTCCAGCCAGCACTAACAGCCCCACTTCAGGGCCCAGCTGGGACCAGCAGCTATGTGTGGGCTATACATGAAAATATAGTGCATAAGGGATTTTTTTTTTAATGTAATTATCCATTTTTTTTAATCTAAGTTACTCATTAACAAAATCACCAAAACTACATGTTCTACCCCAAAAACAGAACCCTTCTTTTCTCTAGAAAAAACCTCTAAATTCATTTTGTGAAACTTGTTGAATTCAAGTTTAGTTTAACACTGAAGTAAAACAGGTTACTAAGGAAGAATAGTAAGTAATGAACATGTTTGACTGAAAAGAAGACATGATAGTAGCATAGAACTGGACATAATCAATTGGAGAGATTCATTAACATCTGTTCCTGAAGTCTGTCTTTTGTTTGTCTTTTCAATTTTTCCCCCTTTACTGAGGTCTTCTCTTATGCACTATTTCTTCAAAAGTGACAGGTCAAATACATAAAATGCACTGTTCGTAGCACATAAAGAAGACACAGTGTTCTGCATAGAAATCCTCAGCCTAAAAGAATAAAGCTCCATTAGATAGAGTACTTCAGGAATGGTGGTTTGCATAATGCATCTGCTTAGAAAGTGAATTATTGTGCATGATCAAAAGAAATGTATAGTTATTGTTATCTCCATTCAAAATAAATAAATTTTTAGTACCACCACAAAAACAAAACAAAGCAAAAATAACATCCACACACTGCAGGAGAAAGTATTCTGCAGCTCTCTGAATGCTGTAAGTAGGGTATATATATATACTCAGCATCTTCTTTTTCAGTGCTCCTCCCTGATTGGAAAAATCCTAATTTTTCTGTAGTGCCTGAATGAGACAGTCAGCCCTACACTACTGCAGAAATGTAATAATGGCTGAAGTTGAATGGAATTAATCATCTATAAACCCTGTAGGATAGCCCCTTAATATTTTCAGTGTGTCCGTGGATGTTGTTTTGTTTGTTTGTTTGTGTGTTGAAGCTTTATTGCAATATGCTAATACTGGAACAAATGACAAACAATGCATGCAGCAGCTTCTTTCCTTAGTAGTTGTACTGAGCTAGTTTATTCTGACACAGTTCAGCTGTGTCCTAGTTTCACAACCTAGGCCAGCAAAACAGTCATATGCTTGACAAGGATCGTCTACTAAGTCTTAGCAATTTAAATTTAAAAGATTAACTTATGAAAACTGTAGTGAGGAGAAGGACTACCTAAATAACTGTACAAACTAAAATGTTAGTAGTTTGCCCATGTTGGTGAATACAGACCAATGTTTCTAAACGTTTCATTGTGGAGCTTGTGAGTCACATCTTGGCTATTCATGACACCTAGGCTGTCTTGATTAAAGCTGAATTGGAGTTGACTGTACAAGCTGAAAGAAGAACTCCATTCAAGCTTATTATAAAAGGAACAGAGCATGAACAAGTGCATTACTTAGATGGGACTGATATAAAAACAGGACTTCAGAGCTGAAAATAGAGAAATTCCACAGTGTCCACCAGGATGCCTCAAGGCAATAGCTGATTCTTACAAACAAACACCATTCTATCACGATAACCACAATTTCACTATTGTAGGTTGTTATTGCAAGGGAATACAAAGAGTGGTGCACGGAAGATACTCAAGTCATATGTATAACACTGTCAAGCTGTAGCTCTGTACCTGGTGATGACACCACTTGCAGAGATAAAAGCTCCTGCAACTTTCATTTAATCCTGGCCCCCTCAATGTGTTCTTTGCTTTGACTGTTATACATCTGCGGGACTGCATGGTGAAATGGCTGGGTGAGGTGTTCTCATTGCAAATATCTAGGTAACTTTCAGAAAAATGTATTCTCAGGATACCCTGTTAATATAATTTATAATCCTAATTCCAGGAGCAAAGTAGGCACCGTTTTCAAGAATTGAATAGCAAGCTGCCAGGCCAGCATACTTCTTGCAAACAATGTTTTCTGTCAGAAAGACACTACTTCGTGCTACAGAATCAGCATATGGCATTTTGCAGAGTGCACTTTGTCTGGCATCGACTATGACAGGTACCTGCACTCCTAACAACATTTGCAATAGAAGCTCCTGTTGGCAGAAGTCCCCCTCCTTATATTGCTGAATAACAGTCACAGCCAGAAAAGGTCATGTAGACCTGGCCTCAGAGACCAGCACTGGCATTTAAGCACAGCACCACGCACTGTATTGTAAAAGAAGCACGTTTTTGCTATGGCCTAACAGTTGTAAAGCTACATGTAAGGTTTACACTTGGCTTTGTGAAACACTTTCAGAAAGCCGAAGAAACTTTCAATGCACCAAATAAATTAGTCTTAAATTTAATCCCTGACAAAACTGTGCAACTGTTAGGTTATATCACTGAGGGAGAGAGAAGGAGTCTGTAAAAAAGAAGACTGCAAACCAAGAAACTTCTAGCCTTAAAAATGTCCCCATCATAACAGAAAAAAACCAAGAAATATTCTTCATAGTATAAGAAACTGCTTGGCTAGTATGTGTGTGTGAAGAATTTAAAAAGCTTCTTTTTAGTCGTTGTTACTCTACAGCAAGAACACAGGTAATAATTCTGCCTAGTATTGGACTCTGTTGTGTTAGAACAAGGTACTTCAGGGAAGATATGAAAAGCCTTGCCATGAATACACAGCCTGACTATGACAGAAGGTACATCCTCATTTTTTCACACAGAAGGCAACTTTTTCCTGCATATAACACTTGCAATTGAATAACATCCTCAATTATTTAAAATACTCAGCAGTTTGTTGTATGAGGATCCAGCACTTTCGCTACCAGTGTTAACAAAACGCAGTACTCGTTCTTTTAGTACCCACCCAAATGTAACTGTAATATAAACTTTCCACTGAAATGAAGAAAGGGAGCTTGAAGAAATGAGATTACTGACTCACATGTTTGTCTCCTAGAAATCAAGAAGGTCAAAGACAGATTAGTATTTAATATTCAAATTAAATGTCATGAGTATAAATATGTAAACACTCTTAATATAGGTTTTGCATTTCATCTCTGGTTGTGGTATAAGTATTGATGTAGGTTTAACACAGCTTATAATTATTTTTCTGAAATATCACTGAAAATAATACTTCTACTATATGGTGAAGAGGGAGGGGAAGCAAAACAGATTGGGTTTCTTCATTCTTTAATCTAACAAGCAATTTATAACAGTTTATATGAGCATCCTTAACTCTGCAAGCCCCACTAACGAAAACTTGCTGTTATTCCACTTAAGTAATTCTTGTCTTGGATGAGAAATTAGTGACACACAGTGACTAGGAGATAGAGGACAGATCCAAAATGCTGTTCTCAGATATGGGCGAAATATATTCAGTTACGACATGCTGATATCAAAATCATTATTAAAAATTAAATCTTAACAACACATTGCTTGAACAGACTGTCATAAATCCTGTGAAACCTTGGTTTGGTTTATTCAAAATTGCTTTAACTTTCAGCAGTATTCCAGCGTTTACACTACAGACAAAACTATAAAATTATTTGGTGGGATAGGTTACAGCAGTTTAAGCTCCAGCTGACAAATGAGAAATTTCAACATTACTTTCATTAAAATTTGTTACTGCTTATCTGTTTAATATAGCTTAATTCCTTTGCTCCACAAATATCTTCTGGCAGCGTGGAACTGACAAGCAACAGATACTAAGGCTTGTGTTATACTGATATTTTTGAGTTACAAGCAAAATCCATCATAACTACCTAGACCTTCCTAGCCAGAAAAAAGACAAACAAAAAAACAAACAACCCACAAAACAACAAAACAAACAAACAATAAAAAACAAGTGAGCAAGTGTACACTTTCACATGAATTTCTATAGAAATATAACAAGTTTAAATCAATTTTCAAGCCCTTGTTCCTATTGCACTGTTTTCAATATTAAAAGTGAAGTTTTACTTTTGTAACTTTACTATGCAACCACTAGTATGCGTATCTTAAGGGTTGAACTACAAGAAGAATGATTAAGTAGAAAGTAATCAGAGCAAAGATGGGACAATAGAGATATCTTAGATAGATTTTAGTTATAGATAAATGTTTGTAAAACGATATTTCCTGTATGTTTCAATGGGGTGTGCTTTGGGGAAACAGGCAATTTTACTTGGTTGTGGCTGGTTCCACCTTTCTAATTGATGAGTAATGATTTCCAACAGAAATAATGCTGTAAGCAGAAGGCATTTTGTTAAAAATAAAGGGGGGCTGGTGCACAACCACAGAAAGAAGCAGTTTGGAGAGACATGAGAGGGAGATCTCACTGAGAAACATCCCTATACATTAACCAGGGGCCCCGTGGCCCCACAGAAGTTCTCCAGAGCCGGGAGTTTCATGCCTAACAGGAAAAGCAGTGAAGCAAGAAACTGTACATGGCATTTATCACTATGAATTTTGTGTGTACAGGGAGCCTTTCTTTGCTGTGTATTCCCAGAGTGACCAGCTTCCCGTAGTATAAGGGAAGCAAGGCAAGAACAAGTCAATTGCACCAAACTTTTTAGGCTGTAAGATTATTACTTTTCTTGAAAGGTAGGGGATATATACAGTCTTTGTCGAAAATACCTTTGGTCACTGAGGCCAGAGAATCTTGAGGCAAATGCTGACTCCTCCCACAAGTCGGAATCAGGAGAATCTGTCTAGTGAATATGCACAGACCTTTGTCATAACAGATGGGTCACTGAAAACATGGATGTGAATATGAATGGTCTGACATGAATCTTTGGAGAAACATGTGATGGTAATCAACTAGAAGTATCGAGTTCCCATTACATTTATATTTCACTGAAAAACTAGTCTATATGCATTTGATATTCAAAACTAGAAACTGTTAAAAACAGAAAGTTTGAGGAGAAACCAAAAATAATTCAGAGAAAGGGAAAAGGATGCCACCAGGAGAAGATGGAGAATGTAATTTCTCAATGTTTTTCAAACAAGAAGTTAAATGCTAGTTTGCATACTACAGGTACCTGGTTTCTGAAGAAACTCATCTGCTTATAGTGGCTTCACTTTATTGAGAGAAAGAATTCTAGACCATCTAGGAAAGAGTATGAGTATTAGATATGAAATCAGAGTGCTTAAAGAATGCTTAAAAAACGAAGCCAGGAACAAATAAGTGAAAGACACATTAAAAGATGACACTGAAGTTTTACATTTAGTTGGAGCCAAGTTTTCTGCATCTGAGAGATCAACCAATTACCATGAAATGACAAAGTGTTATCATTGGTGCAGAAAATTTTCTACCTTTTTATTGGAAGATGGTAGAGAAAATTCAATTGAAAAAATAATATCACAGTTCAATCATTTTACATGTTGATCAACTGCAAGAGATGCTGCATGATGTGTTGTGTGACAAGAAGGATGGGCTTGTCAGACTTCATTAATGATATGGAGGCTCCTGCATGTCAGGATGGAAAAAAAATGTGAATCAGGACACAAAATGAATTCATGTTCTCTCTGGAAAATATATTCTCTCCCAGATGCAACACACTGGTCTTCCTCCATGTACCAGGTTTAATTTGTCAGTAGATCAACCTGCAATGTCTGTAGTGGATGAGAAACTATAGTGAACTGGCAAGGTAATAGACGCAAGCCCAGAAGCTAGGAAGTATGAAGGAGATGCAGATGTATATGCATTCTCCACAATGCTTAAATTTTGACATACCTGAAAACAGATTTCTTTTGTGATGTAATAAAGGAACTTCTGAAGGCATCATCAAAAAAGGAAGTCTTGTCATATCTTCCACTTCCCCTGTATGTATTAACAAAAAGAACTGGTAAATATATTGTGAATCAGACAGGTTTGGTGCAGGAAACTGCTCTTTTTTATTTATGTAATTGGAAAGGTAAACAAACATGTTAGTTTAACTTATATTAACTTCTTCCATCAGATTGCCTATGCTGTGAAAGTTTTGTGTGCTTTCACACGCCAATACTTTAATTTTGTATGGAGTACTGCATCAGAGAAACCTTGTCCATCCTGCAGGATTTTCCATTTCTACACAAGTGACCAAACATGTCATTCTGAGAGATTCTGGATCATCATGAATTTTAAAAAGAGATCTGAAGTATCAGGCCTATTAAATATCAGTTCAAAAATAAAGGATAATTGTCAACAGTTTGAGTACAGATTAAAATATATTTTTAGTCTTTATATATAACCAGAAGCTCCTGGGTATATATCCTGTCATAGCTCCTTGATTTTGGTGACCGCTGTAAAAGCAAAGAGATTTTTTCTTTAACGGTAAGCTTGGATTTTAAATGAAAAATGTTCATAAGAAATTGTTAACAATTACCACTGTCTGCTGGGAAAAAGAAAAGGTATCATATTTCATCAGCAAATGAAACAGAAGATAAATATTTTTACATTAGAGTTTTTCTCCACTTGGAAGAAGTGATTAGTAATAAAAGTAAATGTTGCAGAATTATTTACTTCTTTATTTATTAAAATGTCTGAATTTTGCCTATGGGATTTTAAGAAAAAAAATCACACCCAAATCAACTGAGAAATTTTTGTAGATATAGCTCAAAAAACTCTTATGATTAGGGAGAATGAGAGATGACTACTGATCATTAAATACTTAAGTTTATGATTTTATCTTCAAGAACGTTTAGGTAAATTGCATGAATATGAAGAAGCTTGAGTGGCATTTTGTTCCAGTTCTATCCAGTTAAATTTATCTGTCTTTCTTTTTTGCAGCAGATGCCTAAATTGATGGAGATAAAAACAATGTCATTGAGGGAATCTAGAAAACAAGGCATATGTACAAATGCAGAGGACAACTGTAAGATGAGCTGAATATCCTCTCTGATGCTATTGAGTAACTCTTCAACTACCATCATAGGTGCCTGGTTTCCTACATCTGAATGCATTATTGCTGGACAATATCCCACCTGATAAATGAACTCATTGTATGCGTACAGGGACAAATGCAGATGGACAAAACTTCCTCCAAGTTCCTATCTGCCAAGTGTTTGCAGGCACCATGCCCAGATAAGGGGCAGATAATGCTCAGCTATACAAAATATTATTTTTGAATGCCTTTGAAAGTGGACAGAAACGTGTGTCGGCACCTTACAGAAACATACCTGTAGTAAGCTGCTCTAGCCACGCTATCTAGTAATTCATCACACATGAGATTTTACTGCTACATTTCAGATGCAGTGTTTTTATCTTCCCATGGTCTTTGTCTTCCCAAGCAACCATTATGTGCAATGAGCCCTGCTCTCCTGGAAATGGCTGAACATCTGTCTGCCAATGGGAAGTAGTGAATTAATTCCTTATTTCCCTTTTCTTCTGTGCATAGCTTTTTCTTTACTTGTTAAACATTCTTTATCCCAATCCATAAGAGTTCTCACTTTCAACTTTCTGATTTTCTGGTCCACCCTTTTGGAGGCAGTGAGAGAATACCTGTGTGATGCTTAGCTGCTAACCAAGTTTAAATTACAACAGCGGATATAAAATATTATTTGTTACTCGTTTTTCATTTAAATTGGGCAATAAACATGCACACACACACACCTGATCAGGTGCTTAGTGTTACTGGTCACTGTATGATAAGAAAACTTGTGATGACAAACGTACACAAGTTTATAAACCCAGTCCTACTTAGAAACTGAATCCACTGTGCATACTGTGTCAAGATACACGGAATTTAAGTTTTAATGATGGTATAAGGGAAATATACTTACAGTTCTGATGTAGTTGGATATCAAGGCTGTAGCTATGTACACTAGTGGCCAGAAAGCTGCTAAAAAGCATTATAAGCATCATATAGTTTTAAGGAACTCTCCAGCGACAGTCTGACAAAATGTTTTTTAACACAGAAGTGCATATAAAGCAGAAAAACTTGCACTCATTAACACTCAGTGTTCCTTGCTGAATTTTTATGGAGACCAAACAGTGGATGTGAATACAGTGAGGTGGTGGGTGGTCCATTTCAGCAGTGGCAACAGTGACAGTGGGTCACCATTTTGGTGCAGATTTTGAGGAGCCTGGCATGAAGGCTCTTGTTCATTGCTGGTAGAAATGTGTAGCTAATGGTAGTGATTATGTTGAAAATAATGTTCTCTAGCTGAGAATTTGCACTATCAAGTAGTTTTACCGTGTTCTTTGTATCTGTTGTAAAAAAATAAAATAAAATAAATAGGAAACATTGCTTTCAGAGTGACCTATGTACATCAAATATACAATCTGAATAACAAAAAACAGAGATTCAACTGTTTAGACAAGGTCTTGTGGAAGGCTGACTATCTTCTTTGCTCATGGAGAATTTAAATCATTCACATGCCTTGTACTGGCTTACTGTGAAAGTCTTAATTTCATTTCTGAAATAAGTGCCTGCTTTTGAACTAATTTATTTTGACTTAAGTTAGCAAAGTCCATTTTGTAAACTTACATATCTTGAAGTGTTTGTGTTGTATATTCTTAGTATTGATCTTAAGTATCAATAAAATAAATAGAAACAACAGAGAAAAAATATGACAGTTCTAGTTCCATTTATAGTTAAAAGGTTCCATTTCTCATTCTGATATTTGCCATTTATACGTTTTAAGAGTCAACATTTATGTGCAGAAAGAGTAACTTTTGTGCCAATTTTTACTTGAATGAATGAAGATACATGTTCATGAATGTGTCTTTTTTTGTGCTTCAGTATGTGTCTTGGCAATTCCACAAAAATTATGCCATCTGGTATCCATTTGCTCATTATCAGCTGTACAGCAAGGGGAAAAAAAAATGTAGTTTGTTCGGCTTCACTAGATTCCAACTAAATCAGAAGTACAGTTTGTTTGATCTACTATGGTACGATTAAGTCTGCTGGGATTCATTAAAGTAAAAATACCAAGTGCCACATTCCTAGAATATATTTCATCATCAAAGATGTTTCAGTTAGTTCTTTGAATACAATATGAATATAATAGATAAAGCCACTGTCACACAAAATCCTTCTGACCAATACTTATAAAAACTGAACGCAGTGAAACAAATGAAAATGCCCATGAAATAATTGAAATACATAATAAAACTTATACACTGGACAGTCTAGCATGGTCTGAGAAACTTAGAGATTTTTATTTTAAGTCATTACTAGAAAAGTGTTCACTACACAAAAAAATACAGAAAGTTTTCAACATCGTTTTTATCAGTATCACAGAGCATTACACTCCCTACTATCCATTACTGAAGGGAAGAATTAATTGGCAAAATGACAGATAAATTACCCAGCAGATATATCTGGCCATATTCCCCACCACTTCAAAACAGGAAAACACAGAAAAATAATATTAGGAAAGTGCCCTTAAAAGAATATGGAAAATATATTAATTATAGCAGGCATTGATTACATTTGAAATCAATGAAACCCTGACCTGCTACAGATCTTGTTCCACACTCTAGTTTGTTTCCTGCCAATACCTTTTAACAGATGTTTTTTGTACCAACCATATTTATGATCTTATTTATATAACGTTTTTGTCAATTCTTCTTCTCAAATTATTCTTTGCTCATGGTAATAGTATGATATTTCAGAATAAACACATTCTCTTCAAAGACATCGGTTTTAAGAGATCAAACCTTTCTGTTTTTCCCTCCCACATCTCCAAATGAAAGTAGATTCAAGTAATACTGATTTGTCTCTGTGTCAGTAGCTGAGGAAGAGAACGAAAAATCAACCTGCTGCCATTTGAATTTATTTAAGAGGCTTGCTTTTGAATTACAAACTGAACTCATCCCTTACATGCTTTAAGCAATTTATCTCCTTAACAATAATTCAGCCAAACAGTTTCTCATGAAGAGGTATGGTTCTACTTTTTACAAAAGCAGTAAGAAAATAATACATCTTCTGTTTTTCATAGCTTCTCTCAAAATTTGTAAAAATATTTTAATCTATAAGGAACAAACCAGCTCCAAAACAAACAAGAAAACAAAATTATACACAAGAGAAGGAACTGTTCAAGATTATTGCAAAATATGCATTTTGATTTTACCATTCTTTATGTAACGTCATTCACAGGAGCAGAGCATTCACCCTTTGTGAGGTTGGCTTTGCTACAATATGTCAAACGCTCTCTCATAAATACTGCTCAAATACTGTCTGTTGTATGTTAGGCTAGTTAATTCTGTTGTCTGACATCAAATGTACTGTATTTAGTTTTCATTATGTTGCTCAGATGCTTTGTGAGAGACAGCGTAGAGAGGAACAAAGTAAACAGCGATGCGTTATAGATCTGTGTACTGTGTTGTAACGACTTTATAATGCTGCACCCAGGGTAGGCACATCTTGTTTCAAACAGAAACAGAGCTGAAGACTATCACCCTAAAGGCAACATGGTACAAAATATTGAAGACAGCTGACAAAGGCATCCTAGTGAATGCAGAGCTTACCTTAAAAGCTATTCAGTTATCTATACTGTAATATGTTGCTATTAAATAACCTGAAGAGGTCATCCAGAAGACAAATCTCCCTTCATAAACTGAGCAGGATCAATCCCACATACTTCTGGCACCTGTCACTTCTTACTCTGTCAAAAGCAGTAACTACTTCAATGATTGCTCCTGTTCTTGATTGAAGGTATGACGCAGGTTGTACTGAACTGCCCCCCTTAGAAGCAGACAAGAAAATAAAGGAATTCTCCTTTGACTCAGTGCTTCTGCTCTCCTACAACATCACCATCTCAGCAGTACATTTGTCATCTTAAAGTGTTCCACTCCAACATACTGCACAGAAAACATCTGTGAGTGGAGTTTCTCAGGTTTCTGCTCACTTCTGGCAGCTTTACTGGGAGGCTTTTCTGGGCTCTACTCACACTGGAGGTGGCTCAGTGACTCCAGTATGCTGAAGCACAGAGAGACTCTTTTGTCTCAGAGTCACACAGTACAAGCAAAAGTTGCAGTCCACTGAGAGATGCCATGAGTAAGTTACCTTAGTGTAGCTTCCAATGACTGAAGAAAAAATAGTTTCACACCCTGAATTACGAGACTTTTATCCCCATCAAAGAATATTCACTGAAACAGTCACCAAATTTATTTGAGATTTATCTTATGTGACTTTTAATTAATATTTTTAAAAATGACAAAACAAAGAAGTGTGATAAGCAAATATTTCATATTTGAATCCAGTTATCTTTTGCAATGCACATAGAATGTCCCATAAATCAAATATTTCTTCATTAGCATCCATGACAATTATGGTCTGAGGGTGTGGTGGTAAAGTACAGATAAGTAAAAAACACGTTGCAATGTACAGTTCCAAACTTTGGGATATTTTAAAATTGTGACCAGAAACAATAGTGTCCACATCTGGCTATTTAATTCCTCTCTGGGTTCCCAAACAGGAAAATGTTAGATGAACTGTACAACATGACAGGTATCTTTTTATGCCTTAACAATAGAAACTACTTGCTGTTTGCCTATGTGGAGTGAAGATTTTGCACATCACAAACCATAATGCATTTGAATTAAGTAAAATAATGTCAAAGGATACAATAATTTTACAAATGTTTTCATGAAGCGCTTTTTGTTCCTTCTTACAGCAGTAATTTAGTTCCAAACATTCCTGTGTATTGTCTTGTGCCCTCTCTAGAAAAATAATATCAAGTGCATTTTGTTATTCTTAAAACTCATATTTTTGTTTTTATTTGCATGGTTCTGTCACTACTTGTTACACAACATGGATCACTGAGGTCAGAAGGGATGTTACACTTAATTTGGCACACTGGAATTTCATTCCTAAGCTGATGTCCATTCCTAAGCAGGAATAACAAAAGAGACAGCTGATAATGGATGAAATCCATGAGAAAAATGTCTATACACACCTTTCACTCAACCCCAGTCAAGACTTCTCATGGCTACTATTTGCTTAGATCTTAATGGTACAGTTCCTTCTTATGAACTATTAAAAACTCATTTAATACAATAAATCTCGTCCTTAAAAGTTCAGGTATTAATCAGGTACAACAGCACCAGTGATATAACTGCACTCAGCACTGTGAGCTGTGTCATATATGGCGCAGAACTCCCCACAAAACCTATTAATATATAGCTCTAAAATAGCAAAATATCTTCTAAATACATATGTGAGTTTCTTGAAAATCTGTACCAAGACAAGAAGATGGATGCTACAAAGGTAATATAAGAAGTAGAAAAACAATGCGAAACACAGTGTTTTAAGTGAAAATAAGAAAAAAAATTGTGAAGCATTATGTCGATGACTTATTCAGCAGTTTGGCCCAGTTCTGTGACTAATGATGTAAAGGGGGACACACAGATCCACGCCCAGGAAAAGGGGAAAAGTGGAAAGGGTAGGGAGGTAGGTCAAAAAACAAAACAGCAGCAATGATCTGAGGCAGAAAGCTAATTTACTAAATATAATATTGGAATGCAAAATAATGCAATGTAATACAATATAATTACAATTGAGGCTAATAAATCAAATACAGTGAGAGACAGTGTCCAAAAACTGGAGGCCTTACTCTAATGCTAAAGGTGAGATGACCAGGAAGAATGCACTGTAGACAAGCAGAAAGGGAAAAAGGGGATGCCTCATGATATGCAGTTTTAACTTTACCTCTGAATGGAAAGCAGCAACAGAACAGTGTCCTCTGGGATATGTAGCTCCTTTTCTCTTCTGAGACACGCATACCAGCCCAGTACACTACATGATGTTATGATGTGATATACTGATAATGAAAAATCATAAAACCATGAAACAAGCCAAGTCAAAAGGCTGAGCTTGACAAAATTTGGACATTACATCTGTATAGCGGTATAAATTCTAGGCAGTTCTTACACAGATTGAAGTAAGAAAATTGTCAGTAACAGTAAAAAGCAGACTTCCATGCATATGCAATGGGAAGCCATCTTTCATTAAGAGTTAGGATAAACAGTCGTGTCAATGATCCACACTCCAGTCATCATATAAATGTTCATCTCGTTACACTCCTCATTAACAGGGCCTTTTCATCCACTAATGAAAAGAGTAAGAAAACGTGCTAGTCTTAAAAGTGCTGCCATTCTTCTTTCTCAGTATCTGAATTGATAAAGAAATCCAATAAAGAAAAGCTATCAAAAGAATATTTCTGCTTTTTACCAGATGGTGCACATTTTGTATGTTTAGTGAATTGAATTCTTCTTAGAAAATAATGTATTTTTAACTACCTGTAGGCTGCAGAATTCTTAAGCGTATTTGATTTAATATTAATATAGTATGCTTTATGAGATGATTTATTTGATGTAATAATTTATTTGATCCAGTATCTCTCACATAATACATGGCATACCTGCTGTGACAGACAATATATCTAATTCTAAAGGCAAAGTTTAATTCTACAGTGTCTTTGCTCTTCTGAAGCTTTTGAATAAAGATGTATTTTGTTATATCACTGAATATTAATTTCAATTTAAACTATTCCAAGTCCACCATTATTTGCATTAAGAAGAAATAATCCTAGCTCAAGAGTGAAAGAAAAAATAGAAATGTGCTTGTATATAAACCTCTTGACTACACTTGATAAGTGAATTTGCAATTAGGAATATTTCAACATGTGCTAGTATTCATGAAAATATCAGTAATTTTTTAAGTGTCTTAATTTTGCATTAGCATTCTACTATTATTCATTAAATATATAATGCAGCTGATGAATAGAAACATTATCATGTATCCATTCACAATCGTCAAAGACATTTGCAATTTACTTGTTATCTGAAAATTGACATCTAAACTGTCAGATGAATTTGAGACATAAGAAACAAGGAATGATCACAATATAACATAACATTTTCTGTGCAACAGTGCTTTCAGTGAGATTTTATCAGTACATGCTATCTGCTTGCATTGCTTTAAATGATATGTAAACTTAAAACACCTTATTGGCTTTTTTCCATGTTGTAGAACCAGCATATTCAAGGTCACCAGTGTCTGTGATCTAATGCATTCAATTCGATATTGTTACAAATGAGGCAAGTGGATGGCCTAAAATTCTGTATCCATTGATGCATTGTCATTCTGATTAGGAAACTTTTCTAGAAGTGGTGAGATTTGGCTGTTAGTTACTGTCCTCACATAAGTTTTTTTCATACATATGCTGTAATTACTAGATAAAATACTCTTGAGGAGAAAGGAAACTGAGCTAGATTTTCCAAATAGCTGAGTGAGTAATTAAACTGCTACATAAAAGAGGGTAAAGGGAATCACAAATGTATTATTGTTATCTTTGTCCACTTGACTGGATGAATATTAGTTGACATGAGGCTTGAGGTAAAATTCAGGCTACTCAATCAAGAATAACTCTGGGAGTTAGGATGAGTCTAAAAGACCATAGAAGCTTGAGAAACTTTCATGATTAAAAACAAATAAAATGTAGATCTTTCTTATTTGTTGCTGGGCAAGTCTATGTAACTCTGATTTTCAACATAGGCAATTGAATTCTTCTAAAAATCCTCCATAGGCTTCTCTACTCTTCTTTGGATCTGGTTCTTAGATCTTCTAAAAGAAAGTAATGCAATTAAGCAATAGAATCCTCTGGTTCATTTAAATATAAATTTAAGAGTAATTCTTTAAGCCAGTTAAAAGATAGGAAAGCCTAGTAAAGTGTATATATATATATATATATATTAAATGGTGCTTCCTAGAGGCCAGTGAGTTAGCTCATCAAATTACAATTCCAATCTTATTTAATTTACATGTGTAATCACAGTCAAATCCACCTAGGCAGAAAATCTAGCAAAAGCACACCATCAGCTCTTCCACATTCTACTGAATGACTACTTGCTTTCTCTACAATAACTTCTCTTTCACTAAATATTCATAAAAACACCTTCAAGCACACTTTCATAAATCTACAGGAATTGTGAAGAAAGATCTACATTTATCATGGAAAGAGGGATCGTAATTTGGCTACAGTGGTCTTTCAAGACTCCTTTGGTCAGAAGGTCTGTTGTTAAACAAGCTGTTCTTTACCATATAATCACAGAACCACCAAGTTTGGGGAAGACCTCCAAGATCAGCTAATCCAACTGTACAAGTACCACTCATATTTTCCCACTAGATCATGTCCCTTAGTACAACACCTGAATATTTCTTGAGCACCTCCAGGGGCGGTGACTCAATCACCTCCTTGAGCAGTCCTTTCTAGAGCCTGACGTCTTTTAGAGAAAAAAAAGTTCCTAATACCCAACCTGAATATCTCCTGGCACAACTTGAAGCCATTCCCCCTAGTCCTTTCTCTAATTATGAGGGAGCTCAAGAGGAATTGATTTCCATTGTACCTGACTGATACAGTTGGATGATGAAACTAGTTATGTGAGAAACCTAGTGAGAGTGAGCAGCACTTTTTCTTATTTAGAGAAAGTAAATTTGCAGATTCCTAGACCAGGCATGTCCTTACCACCTTCATGAAAACTAAAGAAACAATAAAGAAAAGTCTACTTGAGTTGACAATATAAACCTCACTTGATTCAATATATAAATGTATCTAACATATATTCATTGAGTATTAAATCTTGACACAAGGTAATAGCTAAGAATCTGAGCTTGTATTCAGAGGCAAGTTGCTTGCATTGTGGGTTAAGGTAAGAGTAAATCTGAAAAGATTCAGATCTCACACAAGATCTCCAAATGGTGCTTTTAAAAGATCACATTTTTTATATTTTTCAAGGTTTGAGAAGACTGATTAAAGCTTTTAATGTTTCAGCACTACTTGGCTGAGAGTTATGTTAATATACTTCCTATTGAGTAAGAGAATAATATATATATTGAAGTATTACCTACAGAAAAAGAATTAAAATCCCTTAATTACTTGGGATGGTAAGAAAACAAACACATATATCTTCCCACTGTGTTTAGTTCTAAAAATTTGACTATACATTTTTCCTGCTTTCAACAGAAAAGGATTCTCTGCATTGAAAAATCTCCTCACTATTTGCAAATCGGATGTTCCTGTGGACTAGTGTCAATGAAATAATCCATTTTACTGTGTAATTGTATTTGATAAGTTGTATTTCACACAGATAGATTTTTCTGTCCCTCAAGCAGCAGCTTACACTGTAGAGAGGTTTTGCTGAAATCGGTGATTGTATTTGTACCATAAGATAATACTTAGCACCAGTTAAGCTTGAAAAAACTACTGTATAATGACTAATATTTATTTCTATTTCAATGCCTGTCTAGAATTTATAAATTAAAAATTAACCTTTTTAATAATACATATTCCAATTTGAAAACAAATGTGTTCTGCATGCTTACTGCTCCTGAAAAAAGACACTCCTTATTTCTGCGCTGCATCTTCTAAATGTGGTCTAAAAATTATTTTTTCTCTACTGAGAGAAAGAGACCACAGCCTCTAGCTATATAAACTTTTGCATCAGTGATGTTAATATTCTGTTACCAATGCAACTAAGAGAGGATATGCTTTCATTGACATTTTCCTTTGAAGTAAAATCCTAAAGCTTTAATTTTTATTAATGCAAATCCCTGCTAAAAGCTATCTTATCCCTGGTCACATATGAGGCAATATAAGATCTAAAGGCATCTTTGCTTTCAGACTTCAGTATAAAACATCTGCTATCTGCAAGAATAAAACCTTAGGCTCTGATAATGTCAGCTTTTATAACACAGGGTAGGCAGGGACAAGTTTCTGTTTGGGAAGGAGTCTTCCAAGTAAAATCCCAAACTTCTGGAAGTTGGTTGAAAGACGATAGGGTACTTTATAGAATTTGAACCTGTGAAGTACTTATAAAACTACTAAGCCATTCAAAATTACACGATGGCTGTAATGGTTGTTGCCTCATGAATGCATTTCCTACAGATTCAAAATTACACATCAGAAAGCTGTGATTTCTCCTATCTATTCCACAGTGCTGTGAATCTAATGATCTCCGTGATGGTTTTCTTCTGGTTGCAAATAACAGCAAAGTTTAAAGATCAATAGGTAAATCACCATTATATAAAGAGGTAGAGGTAGAAGAGTTGTCCGAAGTAGCATTTTGGAAAATGCAATGCACTGAATACCAGGCTCTAGCTGGAGTTTTATTTGAGATAATCAAGTTGAAATAGAAGATTGTAACTGTTCAGTGCTATTTATCACACTTCGCAAGGGCCACTTTCATGCTATGAAGTGACATTCTAGTACTAGTGTTGCTGTACTGTTTTTCCACATATGCTTATCTAAATTCAGTGCTTTCCACTTCAGTGGAACTTTAAAAAAATATACAAAAATATGAAATCTCACATACATACAACAAACGAATGGGAGATTAACTTTGCACCTCCACAAGTTTTGTTTCCTCACAACTTTATTGTATCTGTTGAATTCTGCAATGACTTGTCAGCTGATGCAGACCAGATCAAATCATAAAGCACTGTTACCTCACAAGGTTATTGTACAGGGCTAGTGAGAACTCAGTAGCGCTTGGCAGCTTCTTTGTCAGTCACAACCATGTACCTCATCACTCAACCTGAAACGTGGGCAGACCTAATTTTTCATAATTAGAAAAGAGTTTGATAAGCCAGTAGTCAATCTTCCAAATGAGGAGTGTTTCCTTTATCACTGCAGGCATCAACAGCTTTTTGGAAGCAGAAAATATCTACCTGCGCGTATTACGTCTGCAAACTACTAGATGTTTATATAATGAATAACATGCATACAGGCTCTCTGAGCAGAGCTGAATATTACTTTGGTAGATCAAGCGCATGGCATTGTCAATAGCTGCATATGTGTGTGTATTCAGTTGAGCTAAACAGTTAACCACATGAAGAAGAGGGATTTTATTCTCTCAAGTGTACTTAGAATGACATTTTCCAGTAACTTGTAGCTTTCCCACAAGTTCTGCTGTTAAATAATTCCTGTATGGTGTACTTGCATCGGATGTTTCATAAATAAGAACCTGACTGTTACAGTCTCTGACTGCATTAAATTTTGAGGTACTTGTTCATGGTCTAGTTGGTGGAAGCATTTCAGCATTGCTTCAGTAGGACATACAACATACACTAAAATAATCTGTTAAGGAACTGTAATAAACTGAGGGATTTGACACAAACAAAAACCTTCAAGTAACATAGTGCATATTTTTTCATATAGATATATATATATATATTTACACACACATCAAACATGACTTCTGAATAGCATCAGCTTGATTTGCTTCTTACAATTTAAGGAGCTTTCTCTGATTTTTATGATCATTGGATCAAATCTTTAAGCTCTCCTTAAATACTGATTAAATTAAATCTTTACTTTTTTTTCCCCCCATTCATTGGCTGACATTATATTTATAAAAAGAAAGCAGATGTAACAAAGGGAGGGCAATATCAAAAAGTAAGCATTTTCTTGAGGAGAGGGACATCAGATATATAAGAAAAATAGAATACCACCAGCAAAAATTGTTCAACCATATCCGCACATGGAGAAATTCAGACACCTGTACGTGTGGACATTTCTTCATTTACGCAATGACTACCAGACCCCTGAGAGACTGCCCTTCTCCACTGCCAGCTGCAGATATAAGTCATCACAGTCCTACTTGTAAGTGGTTCTGCCTCTAGTAGATATAGCAAGGGTGATTAGCAACCATACATCCCTGTCATAAGAAATATGCACATACTCAAATGTTAAGAAGTTTAGTCAAACGTGTTCAAAGCACAAAAGTGAGCATCACACTAGATTCATACTAAGAATAGTGAAAAGGAAGGACTTTCAGTTCTTGTTTTATCAGTTGTTTTATACTGTAACACTTATCTCAGCACTTCAGTTCCTCTCTTGTATATATGCTGTATTAGGGTGACATGATGTATGATACATGCATAGGATGAATGGCCATGCCTTTAAGACCTGCATCACCACAAACATTTTCAAATACAGCTTTAGGAAAGGCATTTAACCTTAACACATTTCACCAGTATTGCTTGCAGTTCAGCACTGAATCTGAAGACTAGGTAACTTTCCTAGGTAACACATGCTGGTCGTTTATTACAGCTCTAGCTAGATGAACAGTAAATTCCAG
Source organism: Callipepla californica brunnescens (assembly GCA_023055505.1). Classification (NCBI taxonomy): domain Eukaryota; kingdom Metazoa; phylum Chordata; class Aves; order Galliformes; family Odontophoridae; genus Callipepla; species Callipepla californica. Next base: position 305,119 of record JALIRH010000088.1, read on the forward strand.
AGGAAAGTCCTGTTGAAAAGCTGGGTATGTTTAGAATACTTCTGGGAGCTCAGACCAAATGATGCACTGACTCATTGAAACGAGCTTTGTGGAAGATGATTTAGTAGCAAACACAAGCTAATGGTGCAAATATTCCCAATCAAGTTAGAGAACTACTTTGCAGTTGTTTTTCTGTTTTGTTTTGTTTTGAATTCCTGAGATATCTTTGCAACACCTGCCTATAACCTCTGACTATGGCCAGCTTTAAACAACATGCAAACACTGCCTACATGTATATATATCAAAAGGTTTGGCTGGCAAAGGACCTACTGTGTTAGCCAGAGTGTCTGCAGTTGACAGCAATCTGTCTTCAGATAAAATAAGTACCGGTCAAATATATGCAGAAAAAAATTGAAAGTCCAGGAACATTATTAAATTCAGCTCCATTTCAGTCTATACAATACAGATGTCTGAATTTTGAATCCAAAAATACTTTAATACTAAATAATGTATTTTCCAGCTTATTCATTTACATGAAAATCACCTCTATGGGAAGAGTCACCACCTCAGAAACACACTGGTGTTTATTTAAATTCAGTGCTCAGTATACAGATCTGAAAAGGAATTGGGACAGACATTCAAAGGTATTTTGCTAACAACTGATGAAAGTTATATACCAGGTAGGACTTTCAAAATAACTAGCCAGTACACAAACTTTTAGAAATCCCTTTGAATGGCAGCCCGCTTCATTAGGCAATGCATGTCTTATTATTGTATTTTTTAGACATGTAAAAATGGTGCTGTGGGGGAAGTGAAATTTATATACGTAGAAGGCAGAACTGAATTACTAGGTCTAAGACACAATTACAAAAAGCCAAAGTTGCATATTTAACAATATGATAATATTAAATAGAAAAAGAATTTCTTATTCCCTGCTATCTTAAGTAGTATTTTAAGCTGTTATTATGACATTTATAAACAATCTTCTTAAAAGCTTTAGCTTTGTACGTATACACACCTTAATTATCAAATTCACACTAATTATGTCAACAAAGATCATTTTGATCATATATTGTCCTTCTGTCATAATTTCATTGACATTAAAAGAGCTTACAGACATTAAATATCAACTACAAACCACCCTGTGTTTTCGGTCATGCTAATTTTAGAGATGTACTCTAACCTCTGCATTGCTGGAAACTTTCACTTTCTATGTAGGATATTAAAGGATACATGTTCTCTTTTTGATCTAGACCAATCATACAGCCCTATAGATATAGTACTTTACATATAGCCTTATAGATATTGCTATTTTGTTTTTGTAATGGTACAATAATGCTAGGAGATGACCTTGAAACTTATAGAACTCTCCCGTAATCACCTACTTACTGTTGGCATTTAAACAAACACAACACTTCACAAAGCTTACAGTGTTATGTTCATTTCCTTTTAGAGGTGCAACGGAACAGGAAAACACTTTTGTGATTTACCTTGTACTCAAACTCCCTCATCATCACTAAATGCAAATCCACTTGGTAACTTATTTTTGTTGTATTTTTAAGGGATTTTTAAAATTTCAACCCTCAGGCATGAAAGTTACAACCATAAGCAGATCTGGGTGAAAATGTATAATAAATAAATGTAGGAAAACCCACTATGTACAGTGTTTTCAAACAATTACCGATGCTATTAATTTGTTTATATACAGGGGTTTGTTCATTTTGTTGGCTTTGACAAACAAAAAATTAACATCAAAACCAAAATGTCATATTTCAACATACTAGAATTATTCTTAGTTTGTTTATTCAGTAGCCACTACACTGATGTATCTTTTAATTAAAATGCAGTAAAGTTTAATTTGCTTCATTTTAAATGACTAATAGTGAAAATATTCTATGTTTTGTCTACTTAAAACTTGAAAGAATTTTTAAATAATCATGTCCCCTACCGCACGCCCCTCAAATCCCCAGAAGATGCTAAATGCTAGTAAATCAGAAACCATACTCTTTTTTCTAAATCTAAGTGAATACAGTAGAACAAGCAATGCCTTCCCACAGTAGGTAGCTATAGTCTACAATACAGCTTTAATATCAAGTGAAATCTGTTTATGCATACTTTTTTATTTTTTTGCTTGTTTATAATAGCATATTCCTGGTTATAATCCCTCACACAAAATAAGGTATGCCCCACAAAAATGTTCCTTCGAAGTATGAGATTCGATGTTTTGGACCTAGATACTTTCACTTAATTAAACGTTCATTTTCTTGTTATGATCTGACAAAACCAAATGAAGGATTTTAAAAGTTTTTTCTTGTTGGTAGTAGTTCTTGCATACAAAGTGAGCTGCCAGTATATGAAGGAAATTAAACTGATTCTAAGAAAAAGAGAGCTGGTCCCCAAAAACCAGATGAATAAAGATGTTAATATATAGGGAAAATAATTTTTCAGCTATTGTGCAAAGATTTTAAAACAAGAGAAAACCAAACATAAATAAGCAAACAAGCAAAAAGAAAAAACAAATTTTGGCAAATTATTTACAGAATGTTATCCATTAAAAACAAAGAAAAATGACTGCTAACTTTTTACATTGACAACTTGAGAATTTCTCACTGATTAATTCTACATGCTAATCATTTCCATATAAAAGCAGGGAGATTGCTATTACCTAGATCACCATTTTGTGTGCATTCAATAGCTTCTACAGTCTGGAAAAGTATGAGAATGTACTCAAGTTTAACACCTTTTAAAAATTAAATTCATCAGCTGTGATAAGAGCAAGACTGGAGATTTATCACAGACCACTGAAGCATTTACCTGATATTCCACTAACCTTTTTGCTCCATATGAACCTCAACAGCATTCACACAGAACAATCAATGAAATGATCCTGCACATTTCTAACAACTGCTGCCAGGATACAAAGTTCTGAAAGATTAAAAATAAAAACAAAATGAAGCAAATTTCGCCAGATATCTTCAAAGAAACTTTTAGAATACCAATGTCTTAGATTTCATATTTTTGGATGGCAATTTTTTTGTTGCAAGGTAATAGAAAAAAATGCACACTAAGTAATTCAACGATATTTTCTATATTTTGCATTATGGTTTTTTTTTCCTATTGAATTATTCAAGGTATACCCATACACATAGATAATCAAAATTCCTTCAGGCTAATGACAAAATTTTGCAAGGTTCAAAGATAAAGGAACTTGGATCCTTTCACAAAACATGGCATGAATTACATAGAAAAATTAATAGTATGCTTTCATGTCATTTGATCAAGTCCTAGATCTGTATATAAAGATAAACCCTTCATCAGCAATGTTTCTGCAGTCAACAATTATCTAACCCTAACACTTTTATGCCAATTCTTCCATAGATACAATGTTACAGTAACATAGGCAAAAAGAACAGTGGAAAAGGGTTGTGGAAAAGGGTTCACAAAAGCTTCATTTTTCTAACTACAGCACAAAAATTGAGTTACACCTTTCTAGTTAATACTTTTTTTCTTTTTCATGTTCCATTTAAAACCAGACCTTTTAAAATTCATCATGATTAGGTTTACATCTTTAATAAATATGCTATTTTTCAAAAAGAACAAAATTACACAGTGCAATAAAACTCACAAACACTAAAACATCAAGGAAAACAAACAAACAAAAAAACCCCACCAAGATATCTGATATTAAGCTATTAGAGAATGTTTGTAAATTTTTCATAAGTACCTAAATTATCTTCCACGTTTAATTCAAACTCAATATGACTTTGTTTCTCAATGATTAATCACTTCTAAAAGTGGAACTGAGTTCAGAACAGTGAAGAATAAATGTGTGTTCAAGAAATGAACCTTCAAGAAATGAATCACAAAATTCCAGCTGATGGCAAGTTGTATCTGAGCCATCACTGTACCCCAGCAGCCAAAAGGGCCAATGTTACCCAGGGGTGCACCAGGTGCAACACTGCTCCAGATGAGGGGAGGGGCTGTCCCACTGTGCTTTGCACTGTGTGGCTGCACCTCAAGCATTGATCTGGCTGCCCAGGGCAGTGGTCATAGCCCCAAGCTGCTGGAGTTCAAGGAGGGTCTAGCAGCACACTCAGACACTGGGTTTAGAGTTTGGGTGGTTCTACGTGGAGATGGAAGAGACTCAGAAGGATCAAGTCCAGCTTCCAACTCTGGTTATCCTATTATTACATGAAAATGCTAGGATTCAGGAGAACCAGCACATCAACTGTTTCTGAATTACCACGGAAAATAAGTAGCCAATGTGCATTTCAAGTTTTAATAGACAACCTACTTTCTACCTCCCAAAAACACTCATTTCTCATTACCCAAGCTGTCTTAGAGATCAATTCCACAGGACGCAAGCCCTGTATACACACACACAAACACACATATATATTTTTTTCCAATGGCTGTAAATTTGGGGTATATTTGTGGCTCACGGATTAACCTGTAGTGATATTTTCCCTGAATAATCTAGGATAAGGGCAGAAAGAAGGTAAAATGTATGAAGCCCTCTCTGAGGTTGTGGCTATTTTATGTATTTTTCAAAATAAAAAAAGAACAAAAACCATTCAGTCCTCTATCCATGAGTTTGACTTCGTTGAATTTGAAAGACTTCACTATATTTGAATCGCACATGAAGACATTGCAGGAATCTCATGAATTCACATACATGCATGCCAGTTCTCATCAGGGACCCTAACCTGCCTGGTGTGCTTGAGCTTTCAGATACAGTCCCTTAACAGCTTGCAATGATCGTGGAATGGGTGATTAGTCAGTGAAAAGGTCCTTTAAAAGGCAACAGCCATCTTTGTTTTCTACTCGCCCATTTACAGTGACATACACAGATTTATCTCATCAGTAGTGTTCCGTTAAGGAGTAGATAAAATCACTGTCTTTTAAGTTCTCTTGTATATCCCTCAAATTACAAGTACATATATGTATGTATGAACAGTAGACTATCAAAACTTTGTCAAGATAACTACCCTCCAGCTAATATACTTTAAAACTGCAACTATTTGGTAGTTATTTATTTTTTCCATACCAAAGACTAGGTACTTTCACTGAGATGCAACTAAGTAGCAGTATTTCTCTTGATGACAGTAAAGAGAACACAAAGTTTACAAGAATTTATTGCTGCTCTGTAGTACTAGTAGAACAGGATGAAATATTTTTCTTCCCCCTCTGAAACATTAGAAGTAGTACTCCAAGAAACAAAAGAATTATTCAGTAAATTATTTCCCTAACTGGAAGAGCAAAAGACCACAAATATTTAACCTTTGCACTGTCTGGAATACTGCTCTGTTACTATAAAGAAAAGAAATGCTATTTTGTGATTTTTTTTGTTTGTTCTATAGATTTATTTTTAAGAATTTTAGATATAGTGCACTAAAATTGCCAAAATGAAAGGCTTACCACTAACGCAAGCAGAATTTATTCACTCTTTGCTCCTAATCAATACTCAAAGGTTAAAGGCTTTTTTAACACAATGGAAGAAAATTAAAAGCAAACATAGATCTATCATTCCTGCTAAATGTTGCAATTTATAGAGGCTAATGGATTTATTCTTTTTCTTACTGCATATAATGCTTCTTTTCAGATGACAGCTACCATTTCTTAATTAAGGATTCACAAAACTGCCATGTAAATGTACATAATTTATTCCCATCTTATTGAAGGTCTGGGAATTTTGCCAGTGAATGAAAGATTGTATTCCATAGGAAAAAAAGGGAAACAAATACTTTTGTGTCTGATATGAAAGAATAATTCCTTAAACTGGCATAGTAATAAATCTAAATTAGAGCAAACAGCATGGTCAGGGTAATATCTAATCAGTCTTCCAGCTTAGGATTTCAGAGCTTGGCATGGTGATTGCTTAATAAGGCAAAGAATATCCAAACCTATACAGACAGACATGAATGAGCTTCGTTGTCAACCTACTTTCCTCTTTGTAAAATAGAAGCTGGTGCTGCCAGTAATCTCTGCTTCTTTATGTATATCAGAAGGTACTTTGATGACTTAAGTGTTTTTTTGGTCATGCTAATGTTGCCGGGAGCCAAGCAGTGCTGAGCCAGAGAAGGAGGCAGACATAGAACCAGATGGAAGAGCAATCTCAGGAGGCTTGAACTTACAGAAAAAAGTAAAAATAAATAAATAAAAAATAAGTGCCACAGAATCTGTGGCTTCTGGCAGCACACCCAAAGCATCATATGTCTGTCTTTCCATAAAAAATCCCATCACAGTTTCACATACAGTCTAATACCAATAAGTCCATATCACAGACTATTCATTTCTATCCCCAGAATGCACACCACTTTTCCATATAAAAGTGCAACAGAAAAAGTAGTCGGAGCATAATCCAGACTGATGAATTCTCATGTTCATCCCACCTTCTGCTACATGCCTTTCTGTAATACTTAATAAAAATTTCAATACTTTCACCTCCATAGCCATAAAGAAAATCCTACAGTGACCCTAGAAGCTAAGTAGTTACTAGTCAGTCTGGAAACTTAGTTTAAACAGTGGCAGGAGGGATGGAACAGGATAGAGAAAATAAAACAGAAATCCACTTAAATTCTCCCCACCCACTTAAATTTTAAGCAAATTTTCTTCCCCCTTCCATATTACATTCAGAGCTGTACTCCAGCAATACCGTTGTTTTTCCAGGATAAACAGAAGCGTACCTCACTTCACTTAAACATTCAATTAACTCTAAAGATGCATGCTTATTTATGGCTTTCAAGGTAAATACATGCATGTGTGTATTTTATATATAAATAAGATAAAATTTATACATATATAAAAGAACAAGGATGATATTTCCAAGATCTTTGAAACATTCTTAAAGAAAAGATAACACAAATAGGGAGGGGGAAAGGAAATCCTCCTTTCAGATTTTAAAAGTTCAAGCTAGACATTTCACCTTTTTCCTCTAATCGGCATATTCATATCTAAAGTCAATTCTAAACAACTACTCCCTCTTAGCAATGTTATATTTAGGAGTTGTGACATTTAGAAAAAGGCAGAAACTGCTAATACTTGTGATAAAATCATAAGAAATAGGCATGTCAGAATAAATAAGGTATTTCTGATTTGAAAAACATGAAGTACAAGTTACTGCACCTACCTGTACGCCTACAACAGTAGGCAAGACAAGAAAATGCAAATGAAACATACAGCAGATACTTCTTGTGACATGAAATGTGCATGTAAGAAGGTGACTGCCTTAACACTGTCTGAGCAGATCCATGCATCAGTGCTTCTTAATCGATACAAAACTGCCGCCAAATTAAGCAGAGCCTTCCCAAGAACCTCAAGTACTACATGACTGCCAGCAGCATACATCTGAAACTCACTGGAAGCTCATAAAGACGTTAATCACCTTGAACCTCTCTTAGGTTTACAGAGTTTGGCTGTGCTGTAGAGTCAGTCCTCCTTTAGGTTGAATGGAGAGTTAGGCAATTCTCACCATCAGTGGTCTTGCCTGAGACCTACAACATACCCTTACCTGAAGACTGATGTTGCTCCTGAAGGAGTCAAGATCCTGCATGAGGTCAGCACTGAAATCTTACCTCAAAAATCACACTTACCCAATACAGATCCAGTGTAGAAAGCACATCCTACAAGGAACATGTGTTTCACATATTTTTAAATCAGCTTATTTTTAATTTGGCCTCAACCTCTGCCACTTAAAAATCCATTTTGACAAGGACAATTCAACTACCTGACTTAAAATGAATAGCTTCTTCAAAAAAACCTGCAAATTAAAAAATTACAGAAGTAAAAATTAATTTGATTAATCTGATGAGGCAAAAATAAAAGGAATCACTTAAACATAATTGGTTTAAAAAAAATGTAAACCCCATAACCAAATCCCCATCGACTCCATTTTCGGTGAATCAACAACTAAAATATTTGGGAAGATAAAAATGAAAGTTAAATACATTATCAAGCAGCTACAACGATTTCTATACTCTCTTCAAACTCCAGTAGATGAAGAAGAGTCAGTGCAGAAGCATAAATGAAAATTATTGTCAGAGATTCGCAAAAGAGAAATTCCAAAGTACTAAAGATGTCATGATATCTGCATGGTCTGTTTGTGCACTAAGGTTCTGGATGTTACATTACTACATCTCAGATGTCAAAAAAAAAAAAAAAAGAGATGCGTAGTGCTGTTTCGTGAAAAAACAGTAGGAAGATTGTTGATGTTTCCCTATTTAATTGCTTGTAAAACTGAATCAATATTAATCATACTAGCTGGCAAATAGGTAAGTGAAATCAAGGAAGCCTACTGTAGAAACAGCGATATAACATTAAATTCATACGACTGCAAGCTTGACAAGTAGTCACTGCATATCTGAAAATTCATTTCATTTCCTCTCATATGCATATGGTTACAGCTTGCTTTTCAGATAAATCTGATCAACATTTTGTGGCATGTGAACATTTTCCCATCTGGTGGATTGTTCATAAAACTCATTTTCCCTGATTTAGTGAGGCTGGGAACTCACCAGCATGAATGGTTTAAAATTTGTACTTGGAACTTCTGGGCTTTTGAATCTCTCATATGTCCCATAATGTGCTCCTAATTTTACAACAGATTAATTTATGTTTTAAAGCTAATAAGCCATGTGTCACAGCATTTGGTTATTCTTTGCTGCATTACAGTATTTTATTGTAAAGAGTTATGCTTAGTGAGTGTGTGTATATTTTATATCAAAAGATGAAATGGCCTGAAGTTTTAGAGCCATTTTACCTCTTTACAATAATGTCCAACCCTCTGAAATGATTCTGAATATCCCCAAAAGTATTTATTAGTCCACAGGCAGTACTTCTATTGCAAAAGTGCTAGCAACCATAGGCACTAATAGTGGAAAATAGGTAATATTTTTCAAATTAAATTAAGGCATTACTGTTGACTGTACCAATTTTTACCCCAGCCGTCTTACTGTTTAATGACTCCTAAATATTGGCACAGCTCATTAATTAAGGGAACTTGGGAATATTTTAGTAAATATCTTAATCTGTCTATAAATCTGTCCACTATGTTATATAAATAAGTAAATAAACAAAACTTAACTGCCTTGTAATTGTGCCCATTTGCATTTCATAAGCTTGTCTCCTATACTGGAATCCAAGCCACTTTGTTTAGCCAGTGCCTACTTCACCTGTGTAGACAAAATGTATCCCATGATTGCTTTTGTACTAATTTGTTGCCCCTCCACATGATCTTCCTTCTAGGAGGAAACTTAAAAATATACCAAACTCCTATCTTGACATCACACAATGTTGAAAATACTGCCTGAGTTGCCATCTCTTCAGTGACAAGCAGTGATTTGTTCAGATTCAAGCAGACACTGAAATCCCCCGTTGGATATCCTACACTAGGTTCCACCTTCATGTTATTAAAGGATCAGTTATTCTGGAGCTCACGTGATGCATAGAGAGTTGCTAAACCAAATGAAGCAAAATGAAACTCTGTCAAGACACCAGAAAACATATTAAGCTAATTTCAGGACTTTGCTTCAATACAATTTAAAAGCATTTACACTTTGAATGGACTTCAGAATCTTCCATCATGGAAGACAGTTTACAAGCAAAGCAAATTGGAGGCAAAAAGCAGGTTTTTAAGATGAGAAAGGCCTTTGAATTAAAGTCTTCTGCTCGCTGGAAAACTGTTATAACAGTTTAGCAGTTGTTGAAAGTTCTGGGTGAAACCACCCCATATTTTCAAACATAAGCAATGATGGCAGCTATATCCTCTGTTAATCTGAATTTAAAAAAAAAAATATATATATATATGTATATAGCTGTGAGAGATATGTAACTAGCAGGCAACAAGCAGGCTGCTGTATCAGACACTGAGTTTTTTAGATCAAGCACTCTGGTAGTGTACTTCATACTTCAACAGTAAATACCTAGGAAATTAAAATGATTAAAGTATTGATGCCTACGAATGCTCAGTGAGGTGAGTTTAAGGCACTCACATTTATCTTGGACACATGCATGCAAGCAACACAGTAGTCACTGTATCCAAAATTTGAGAGGATTTAAAATCCTACTCTTTGACGCTACTTCATTTTATTTAATGGCAATTCTGTATTCTACTTAATCACCATTTTATTTTTCAAAACTTTAAAAGGATGACGGTGGTAGGGAGTATTTAACTGTAGAGCAGTTGAAGGACAGCTACATTTAGATCTTAAATCTTGCTTATGAGGCAAGCTAAAGCTTTAAAGAACAGAAATAAATAATAATAAAAAAGGCAATAAAAGGTAATTTAATTAGGGACCTGGCAACAAAAGTATGGTTTTTATAGCATCATCCAATGATAAGTACTCACCTTTTTCTGCATGAGAGGTTGCCAGTTTTACATCCAAGAATTTCCTGGCATCACTGAGCAAAAATGCTCACACATTTAATATAGACCAAGGCTAAGGGCAGTTTAGCAGGAGTAAGTATTAGCACACTGAAAGCACTTGTAGTATATTTCTTCCTTTCATATAGGAAATTAACGCAGATAGTCATTAAAGAAACAGGTATATTAAAACAGAATCAAAGCCATGCACCATATATCACTGGAAATCTTGGGGAACATGTTTTTACAGTAATATATGGCTTAACCTTCAGCTCCAAATATCTACTACACATTTCTAGCTGCCATTCTTTCTAAATTAGTAAAGTACACAAAGTAATATATTCATTTGAATTGACACAGCCTGGATCATCATCAAAAACATATGTCTGTCTTATTAAGTATCTAATCCACTTTCCTTTAATAATGATTCTTTCCACTTAACATCACACTTTATCTTTTCAGAGAGATCCATAAAGTACTGTGCAATCCTTCCTCCTTAAACAGAAAAAAAATACTGCTTCTACTTGAGAGACACAGAACATACAAAGAGGACAGGATAAGCAGCTAAGTTCCAGTGGCAGTAGCTGGTTGTTTCTGTGAGACAATTCTTAGAAGTTTTCATTGCTTACAAACTAAAGTAGTTTTAGTTCACAGTATCTGCACAATCACCATTCGAAGCAATGGATAGGCAGATAGCCTGTGGGAAACCAAAGCATACCCTGCACTTCACCATTTTTTGCCTCACTTGGTCATTTAAAAGGAAACTTTTGATCTCTTTATTTTGGTGAACAGTAGTCTCAGTTCCCAAAAGAAATGGCAGTATCCAACCTAATTTCTAAGGAAGCATCAGAACCTGACGATGCTTTTTTTTATTCTAATTGCAATAATTATTTGATTTGTTAAATATTGCTTATGCAATATTTCCTCCTAGAATGTTCCCATACTCCAAACTCATTTGGGGGGGGGGTTCACAAGCCATCTTTATTATACACATCTTCTTGGATTTCTGTTTTGTAGCTCCTCTACTCTCCCTTTGAATCAATGAAAACTTACAGTTAAGCCTTCAGTATATTTTGATAAGGAGTTCCACTGCACAACTACTTGTGAAAGTCATCAAAATGCAGTGAGACAGGAATATATATTAAGTCCATTAGCATTGATGCTGTTTCCACCATGCAGAGTGTCTGCAACACATTAACTTCTGTAGGTATCCCTGAAACTTGCTTTCACTTTAGTGTACTAACAAAGTTGAAATAATTCTGTTAATAAGTTCAGGCACTGGTTCCTAGTGTAAGTACACCCAATACTGGATTTGAAGCTGCTATGACTTCAGTGGTGTTAATAGACTAACTGGACTAAAAACAAACTAAACAACTGAATTAAAATTCACTCATGCCCTCTGAATGTTTGCACAAGAACAACACTCCCAGAAGCAAAAGCAAGCCACAGGTGAATGGGAATAATGTCTGGGAAATAATACAGGGTAATAATAGCTACCACATCTCTGCTGAGCATGAACTGTCACTTATTCATACTAACTTTATGGAATATTATTTAAGCATAGTTAAATTTTAGCTTTTATGACATATAAGTAAACAACCAGTCTTCTAATAAAAATCAGTAAACCATTCAATCAATACATAAGAAAACTTATTCTGGGTAAGCAGCAAAATTATGAACCAGTCCAAATAATTTACCTCTTATGAATGTTAAGCCATCACTCTATTCCTCTTTAAAATCCCACACATTTTCACACTCGCACAGTAAACTACCTGAAAATAACTGTTGTTGTCACACAGTTAGTGTAGAATAAAATAAAACAAAAAACAAACAGTATTACCCTGAACCATAAGCTATTGCCATGTAGTGTTCTAAGAACTACAACTAAATTTTTTAAAAGTAATTTTAAAAGAACAAAGTAAGTTCTAATGTTGAGTAGAAGCAGTTCTCTTCAAATAATTATTAGTATACTGCATTGATAAAATAATTATAAAATAAGGAACAAAATCTCAAATTTATGACAAGACAGCAGGAGATCCAACTAAATTCTCGTTCTAGATAATTACCACTAAATAGATTTGCTCATCATGGTTCAGAACACATTTCTATTTAAATGGTTACAGCAAAAGTGCTTATGTGATGAGGGTGACAGTCTTGATCAATAAGGACTGAGAGGCTTACATAAGTACTTGTCAATGAAAACGTCCTTCTGCAAGATTATCTGTGTAGAACTTCTTATTTCCATTACACAGGAACAAAAACGTATATCTTTGGAAAGTGCAGGAGAAGAGAGAAGATATTATCATAAATTACTTCCAAACAGCAGAGGGAGTGCTTCAAGGTTGTCTGCTGCCTGCAGACTTGTTAGTTTCTCTACGGAGTACATCACAAGGGAGGAATTTCTGAAGCAGCACCAGCATTCTGAAAAAAATGTATACTAATGATTCATGATTCTAATCTCTGTTTCGCGAATGCCCTGGTTTTTTGTTCATTTTTTTTTCCTCCATATTTTACAGTGAGGAAAGAGAATATGCTCAAACATCTAAAGAACACAAGACTGGTCAGCTCATAGTGCTAAAGCAGTAAGTTAAAGCAAAACTACTACATAACTTGGTAGTGGTTTGCCTGAGGAAAATAAAATAAAAGAAAATCGTACCAGACTGAATAATACTACAGAAAGGCAAACCTTCTGAGGCAAACTCATGCTCTCTGAACATTATGTCTCTGTAGAAAAAAAAAAAAGAAAAGAAAAGGAGAGAACCACATGCAACCCTGTGTCATATATGATACCTTCAATAATAATAACAATAATAATATATGTGCCTTTCATAAACCTCTAGAAGTAGTGTTACCCTCCCAGGTTATGATCTCAAATTAGGCTCATCAGAGGAAAGCCTACACTAAAGATATGCTTCCAAACTCTGCTTTCATTTAGCAGTGCGCTTCACCATGGCAAAGAAGCTTTCAATTAAGCCTTAGAACAAACTGACTGTAGGCTGTAGATTACTTTCAGGCATCTATTATGAAAAGAAATTTCTCTGCTTTAATAAAAAAAAAAAAATAGACCACTGGCATTTCAGGGAACAAAACAGAGACTCAATGACCTGAACTCTGACCAAATAGCCCTAGGTGTAATTGTGCTATGCTCTACCAGTGTGTATTTAATAAGGTTGGTAGAGCACTCATGATTAGTCTCACTGTTTGGTCTGCTGATACTAACCCTCCGTGCAAACTGCTTTAAATAGAGGAAAAATTAAGAAAATTGATAATTAAAATCACATCTTGCTCACTTCAGCTTTGTTTTAAGAGAAAGATATTTTGCCTTCTTTTGTTGATCATTTCAAACAAAAGTTATGAAAATGTGCATAAATCACCAAGGACATGTGGTTCATTGAAGAGAACCCACAGGTCATGTTTTTAAAAATATTATGAAAAGGGAGGCTGAAGATTGATCCTCTCTGTTTAACTGGGTCAAGGACTTTACTGTTAACAAAGAAAATAAAATGCAGAGGGTATAATAAAGACATAAATAGGTGAAAAATTGCTGATACTTACCTGAAATGGAAAATGACAGACTACTAACATTCTTATTGATGGAACAGACTAACAGGGCTATGTAACACATGTCATGTAAGCAGGTGGCATGATGGAAAGCCTCTGCCCTCCACGAGCGTGATATCAAACTAGAGGTGTGTGGAGTAAACAGCAGCAAAACGTTATCTTCAGGCACTACTTCATGGATTTTTCTTTTTCTTTCCTTTTTCTCCCCTACTGACAGTGATTGAGCTTTTGTAGAGCCTGAAATATATTTGCAGAAATACCAAGTGCAGGCAGTTGTTTATTTTTCATCTTGAACAAATCTTTACCATGGGATAGTGTTTTCAGTTCCTCAACAAAAAAACTGTAGAAGAGTTACATCATCACAACATTCACAGGATGATCACAACCCCACCAGTGCACAGCGTTGGAAGGTGAGACCACATTTGTTCTTTGTGCCTTTTGGAAGTGTTATAAATACTTTAGGCCTCGGGTTGAGTGCCTTCTTAGAAGTGATTCATAAAACAAACCACTTTACTGATGTGACTGTGACTAAAATAAAAGTTAATGTCTACTGAAAATGGGGCTCGATATTTTTCCACTTATAAAGAATCTATTCTCTCCACATTAGATGACAGCATTTAGCCCAGTGTTTTTTTGTTGTTTTTTCTTTCATACTACCTCCTTAACTTTGCCTACCTGATTCTCTTTATTTCTGCATTTAACAGTAACAAATAAAGTCAGAAATAGAATTTGACAGATTGAATAACCTTATGAGAAATCAGTGTGCCACTAAAAGAGGATGATCGGGGGGAAGGGAAGACAGCACTATTCGCAAAATCTTTACACATTAAATAAACCTAACTATAACAGTGTGTGCCTCCCACAGTGAAATACATACTACAGTGCCAAAAAAAAAAATCACAGATGCACACCACAGGTATATAGATCCTGACACTCAAGAGCACTTCTTAATCCTTGACTGCAATACATTTCTACATTTTGATGTATAATCCCACACTATAGGGTGTGTGTGTGAAAAGTCTGTACATAGAGCCAGTTGGCAGAAAAACAAAAACAGCTAGGATAATTGTGACTACATCTTAGGTGAGATACAGGTTTCCTAGAAGAGTTAGTACAGACACAAAGGTCAAGGTCCACACCAATCCTTGGCTGAGGAAATTACCCTCTCAGTGTAGCTGCTTTATATCTGTGTCTCAAAATTAAGCTTACATAAGGCCTCATGATCACACCAGCAAGCTTTGAAGCATTTGGGGACACCACCATGCTCAAGACCTTCCATCAAAATGCAGAGCTTCTATCAGAGTGTCAAAAAGGAATTAGTGGCTTCAGAGAAGGAATTTACAGATCCTAAACACTGAACAGTCAAAAAAAAAAAAAAAAAAAACCAAAAAACAACAGGAGATAGGAAACACTTCAGACATGGCTGTGCCCTGAAATAAATAAATCCTGTACCTACACTAACTAAAGCATCAAGACTGCAGAGAAGAAATGCTACTTGTACAGGAAACATCCCAAATGCTCTTGGAAAATTAGACATCTAGGTCCC
This sequence comes from Callipepla californica brunnescens, assembly GCA_023055505.1. Taxonomy (NCBI): domain Eukaryota; kingdom Metazoa; phylum Chordata; class Aves; order Galliformes; family Odontophoridae; genus Callipepla; species Callipepla californica. The sequence continues at coordinate 320,565 of JALIRH010000088.1, forward strand.
CCCTTACAAAAGATTCTATTTTTCTTTCAAAATATATCTAGAACAGAACACAGTAGAAGTACCTACCCTCCTGTATTTATTAATTCAGTTTTATAATACTTCACCAAGACATTTGGTGCTAGAAGTCACAGCTCATACTTCCCAAAATTTACTTAGTACCCATTTCCTGCTTTTCAAGGAAGTTCCCTTACTGAGGAAATGAGCCATGCTCCTTGGGAAAAAATAAGTAATTTGACTTTTCCTATTGAAGCTGTTCCACATTCGGCAGAATAATTAGACATTTGGAGTGAAAAGGGAGACAGCAAAGCAAGAATAAGAAATAATGTGAATCTTTATCCTAATGGACTGACAGCTCTTTTGGGACAGATCTGTAGATCATAGACTCTGCTCTTATATAAACAGTAATTGGAGCACATCACATTTCAGCCAACAAAATCACCAAGACAGCAGGACATTTTATTAGGGAGGAGAAAATAGTTTAATCTGTCAAAATGTAACATCTGGTCACCTTAGCTTATATTTTCTGATGCTGGATTAATAACACTGCACATTTAATGTGCATGCATTTAAACTGTTATCTACTTAGTTACTGAAAGTATTCTGTTGCCACTTATCCTGGATGCCAAAATATTGTTTTATTCGCATTCTGAAGCTGCTGCTTTTACTAATATTCTGTTGATGTATCAAGTGTTGCTTCACTAAGGTCCCATCATCCTACAGTAAGCACCAGGGGAGTACTAATCTTCTGCACTAACACTTCAATTTTCTCATCACAAAAATTGGCTGCATCTTCCTGGCTTATGCAAACCCTGATCAGTGTCATTTAGACCTTGGGGGCCACTGACTGGGAGCAGCAACAACAGAAGAAGTGCCAACTATGACAGCAGATATTTTCACAACAGCTGTCTGGTTTTGTGTACTCCTCCTGGATTCTACTTTAAAAACTCCAGCTTAGCTGGCCAGTGGTGCCTGTCCCCACTAAGTAACACACAGCGAAGTAAGAGTAAAATGATCTTTAGAATGAAGCAACAAATACTGTCATCTTGTTACAACTCAACAGATTGTTAGCATCTTCATGTGTTCTCAGAAGCACTGAAAGAGATGATGTAGGTACACAGTAATAAACCCAAATCATCTTCAAATCATGCTCTGTATTTGCATTGAAGCTCTTACACAGTGCATTTCATTATTTTGAAGTTTCATAACACAGCTGAAAAGAAATTTTCACTAGCCATATTGTGACATGGGAAAACTGAAACAGTTAAGTCAACCAGTTATGCAGTGTCATGGAGAAAGTAAATGGCAAATGGCACAAGGGGAAACAGTGACCAAGTCTCGTAAATTTCAGCTTTGTGCCCTAACCATTTGCCCATTCTAGTGAGTAAATGGGGTATTTATTCCTGAATTATGGTTCCCACATCAGTGCTCACATGCTTAGAGAAAGTAAGTTGAGAAATTCAACAGGAATTCCTATATTTGCGCATGTTTAGGAAGGTACAGGGCTCCCTCTACCCCAATCCACGAGGACTTGAGTGTAATAGCAACACTCCAGGTTATCAGCCAATAGGTTAGGTAATTAATTTCTCTCAGTGTCTCCCAAGCCTGGAAAATAGAACTGTAATTATCATGAACAACTCATATTTACTGTTTTGGAGTTGAAACTGAAAATAAAAGAAAACCAATTACAAGTGAACTATTATAGTTACCTATGCTTTACTACTCTTTAGACTCCAATCCCATGGAGTAAGAGAAGTGAAAATTCTTACAGGTTTCACATGGTACCAACTCAAAATTTATTTTGGTAAGGCTTAATCTTGAAGTTTCAATTTTATCAACTAACCCTTGTTTAAGCAGACCATGAGTATTTATAAGAATGAATTTCTCCTCTTCAGAAGAACGTTATGGTTCTTTCTCTGAATGAAATTCTTTGTCTTTTAAAGTTCCCCAGGCAATTACATTGATGTTCTGCACAAATACAACCCAGCAATGTTTCCAAACGTACTTAAAACAGGTGGACCAATTCATGTGGAATCAGCATTCAGAGCACGTGGCCTCATGCTTTTTTAACCCAGAACTTAGAGGCTCAAAGGTAGATGCAATGTAATGATAATAATAAAAACTGGTCATGTGGTGCTTTGTTGGTTTCATTTTTTTTTTTCCGTGAGGGGTTAACATACCACTCAAGTGAAGACGGAAGACAATGAGTGACAGCACTATCTGCACTTGCTGTACATATTTATAATTGCATCTCTTACAGTTATCTCTGTGCAAGGAGCTGCAGCTGCCAAAGTTCCCAGACCAAAGCCTCAGCCAGAAGACAACTTTTTCAGTCCGAGCCTGTATTTTCAAGGCCCAAAGCCTTCCGTGCAGGGCTGGATTGAACCCAGGCCAAGATGTACTCCTGGAGGCAGACCCACTGTGGTGGACAGGGCTGTGGGGTTCCGGATCCTGGCCCTATTGTTGCATTGCTGGGGCAGGGGTTGATGACCCCGTGGGTGACGTGGGGTCCTGGGAACCGAGTGCGGTGGGCAGGGCCCAGGTGGATGGGCGGGGACAGGCAGGGCTTTGACAGGGCCTTGATAATTCCCTGGTTTTGTTAATTCTGTTCTTGCTTGCTGGTTGTTCAGTTTTTACCCTCAGTTCGGCCTGACGCTCCTGTCCATGTATCTGTCTGGGAATATGGCAAAGAAATCCCAAAGAGTTGAATTGGTATTTCTTAGCTACAACTTAGACATTTCCCAAAGAATTGAATTGGTATTTCTTAGCTACAACTTAGACATTTTGTTTTTCCAAAAGACTCCTTGTGATAAGAAGTCCTGCATCGTGCTGCGCACTCAGCAGTAGCATCAACCAGGAGGGAGTGGAAACAAAGTCACGTTGTCAAACGTACAACTAGATTACAATTGGCTTAGCCACTCATCTGTGTGTCCCCACTGTGAGCAAAACTCTCTGGAAAAAACACTGAGTTGATAACAGGTGCTCAGTGCTTCTGTGTTTCGGCCAGAAAGAGCTTCAGAAGTCTCACCGCGAACCTAAGAGAGGACTTTGCCAATGTGTCAACGGCCATTGCGGCCTATCAGCACCGGGGCAGGCCTGCGACATCTAAAAGTAATTGTCTGCAACACACCTTGATGTTACGTTGCAGGCACCATTCCAGGCTATGTTCATGCCACCCACTAACAAGCTGGGCAGAACTAACAGAAATGGCACGGAACTTTTTGTTCTGGGAGTAACGTGCCCAGAGCAGTACAACCATCCCTCAGGGCTCAGTACAGCTTCCTTTTCAGAACATACGTGGCACCATGCTGCATGCTGTAAGCATGCCTGGAAGAGAAGAAGGGACTCCAATCATCTCAAAAGGGGAAAGGGAGGCAATAGTAATGCTGCGGAAATGACTGAAGGGGATGTGTGTGTGAACTAAGTGGCCCAGGGTGACTCAGTGCTTGCACGGAGGATAACAGAGAAGACATGAAGACACACTGCACGGAATGGATGGGCACTGAGTGTAGGCTACACAGGAGGTTTGCAGTAGTGGCCTTGGGCAGCCCGTGCTCCTGCAGATTTGTGAAGGGTTTCTTCCTTTGGCCACACTGCCCAGGTAAATGCATGTGAACACACGAGCCCCTTCCTCTGGCTCAACTGCCATAGGAACGGAACACGGGCACCGCTAGCCCTGGTCACGTCACCAAGACTCCCTAAGCCTTTTGTGATGTCATAAAGCACTCAGCTTTAGCACAGGCCTCACAAGCCCAGTGCCCGCTCATACCAGTGCTGGTGCTAGCGGTGGCAGACGTGCTTGTGCTTGTGCTGGTGCTGGTGGTGCTGGTGCTTGTGCCCAGGACAAAGGATCATGGATCGAATCCGGCAGATGCTGAGGACATTGAGGAAGGCGTGGAGAAGGTCTGTGCCTGCTGGTTTCTCTTCTCAAGGGCACCTGGGTGTGCTTAAAAGCCTGGCTAAATCAGCACGCGTTTTGACGATGGCAGCTCAGCCCACAAGCAAATTCGGCCTCCCTACACATAGTGTGCTGTGTCTTTCATAGCGTTCTTGCTTTGAGAAAGAGCCTGAGGAAAAACCAAAGCAAACAGGAAAACAACTCTTAAGAAACAACTAGCGAGTGTGTGCAGCTCTCTCCCATTTGCTGTCAGTCAGGAATGGGTGGCCAAGAAAGAACCTATAGGAGTGCAATAGTCAGTGTGCGCCACTGAACGTGCCTTCTGTCTTTCTAGGAAGAGGGCTCGCGCGCATCCCATGACATGCCCTGAGCAGGAAAATGAGGGAGAAGCTCCTCGGGAATCTGAAGTCAAGCAGGTGACTGTCTTTTTCTGTTTTTATAAAATGCTTGCCATTGCATCCTCTAATGTGCTGATTAGCTTGAGCGTTGACAATTTGCATTCTTTAATTTTGAACAGGCAGAAGACAATGCAGCTGGGGAAGCAGCAACGAATTCAGCCCCACTCAGTCTCTTCATCAGAAATGGAGTAGAGGCAGAAACATCTGCTCCATTCCGGCTCCCAGTGACCTCTGAAAGACAACCAAGGTCATTAGGCACGGATACGCAGAGCTCCATGAGACAACACGAGCAGTGTCCTTCCGTGCCTCAAAACCATGATGGAGAATGTTCCCTGAAAGCTTCTGGCGGCTTCTGTGACTCGCTGAAGAAAAATACCTTCACGTTGCAAGAGGACTTGGACAAGGCTAATGCCAAGGTATGCGACATCAGCGAACACGTTCATGTGGATAAAGCTACCCATTTCCTCCCAATAGCATAAGAGAAGAAATAAGCTGAGAACAAATACAGGACTGTCTTGTTTCTCCACTGCATTGACAATTTGTGTTCCTTCATTTTGAACAGGCAGAAGACTGTGATAATGGAGGATCATTGACAAGTATTGCCCTGCTCAGTCTCTCCAGCGGAGATGTGGTAGAGGAAGAAAAATCTGCTCCATTCCGGCTCCCAGTGACCTCTGAAAGACAACCAAGGTCATTAGGCACGGATACGCAGAGCTCCATGAGACAACACGAGCAGTGTCCTTCCGTGCCTCAAAACCATGATGGAGAATGTTCCCTGAAAGCTTCTGGCGACTTCTGTGACTCGCTGAAGAAAAATACCTTCACCTTGCAAGAGGACTTGGACAAGGCTAATGCCAAGGTATGCGACATCTGTGAACACGTTCATGTGGATAAAGCTACCCATTTCCTCCCAATAGCATAAGAGAAGAAATAAGCTGAGAACAAATACAGGACTGTCTTGTTTCTCCACTGCATTGACAATTTGTGTTCCTTCATTTTGAACAGGCAGAAGACTGTGATAATGGAGGATCATTGACAAGTATTGCCCTGCTCAGTCTCTCCAGCGGAGATGTGGTAGAGGAAGAAAAATCTGCTCCATTCCGGCTCCCAGTGACCTCTGAAAGACAACCAAGGTCATTAAGCATGGATACGCAGAGCTCCATGAGCCAAGACGAGTTGACTCAAAACCATGATGGAGACGTCCCTGATTTGCAAAAAATCAGGAAGACCTTGGCGGAGTACAAGAACACAACCAACAGAAAAGCCAGAATGCGAGTGAGAAAGCAGGAGCAAAACGGAAAAATGATCAAGGAAAAGGCATTGGTTTTAGAAACAGCAGGAAAAGCACATTCCCAACCCCAGGGGCAGCCAAAGGAATGTCGCGCTACCCAGCCTCCAACAAACGACCTAAGATCCGCAGTGAAGGAAGCGCTACAGGAAGAAGTGGTGCAGCTCCACAGTGAAGTCCTTTCAACCCATCGGCAGCTGGATGATGTGCAAATGGACAACCAGGTAAGAGCGGTGCGTGATGTCTGTGAATGGGAGACAGACAAAAGGGAAGAAAAAGGTCAGCTGGACACAAAATGTAGCGCAGCTCCCAAAGTCATCTGGCACCTCCAGATTTTTTCCAGCTGTGAGCTACGTGCCTGGGAGGCCATCCCTTGGGTTGGCTCTGGCTTGTTCTTTTTCTGCTCTCATTTGGCAAGTGGCATTTCCCGGCTCCGCAGCCCAGCAAGGATCGGGCATTTCCGCTCTACCACTTTTCTTCCCTTTGCAGTTCACTCAGAAAACTGAGCTAGGTATAGGAACTGGTAAGTGACAATAACAATGCAGCCTTTGCTTTCTTACCATTTCCTTGACAATCTTGCACCGCTCTTTGGCTAGAGAAAAGTGGGACAGCCACAAGAAGAACATGCTGAAGCCGTCAGAAAGCAGCGGGTTGGAGAATGTTCCCTGAAAGCTTCTGGCGGCTTCTGTGACTCGCTGAAGAAAAATACCTTCACCTTGCAAGAGGACTTGGACAAGGCTAATGCCAAGGTATGCGACATCTGCGAACACGTTCATGTGGATAAAGCTACCCATTTCCTCCCAATAGCATAAGAGAAGAAATAAGCTGAGAACAAATACAGGACTGTCTTGTTTCTCCACTGCATTGACAATTTGTGTTCCTTCATTTTGAACAGGCAGAAGACTGTGATAATGGAGGATCATTGACAAGTATTGCCCTGCTCAGTCTCTCCAGCGGAGATGTGGTAGAGGAAGAAAAATCTGCTCCATTCCGGCTCCCAGTGACCTCTGAAAGACAACCAAGGTCATTAAGCATGGATACGCAGAGCTCCATGAGCCAAGACGAGTTGACTCAAAACCATGATGGAGACGTCCCTGATTTGCAAAAAATCAGGAAGACCTTGGCGGAGTACAAGAACACAACCAACAGAAAAGCCAGAATGCGAGTGAGAAAGCAGGAGCAAAACGGAAAAATGATCAAGGAAAAGGCATTGGTTTTAGAAACAGCAGGAAAAGCACATTCCCAACCCCAGGGGCAGCCAAAGGAATGTCGCGCTACCCAGCCTCCAACAAACGACCTAAGATCCGCAGTGAAGGAAGCGCTACAGGAAGAAGTGGTGCAGCTCCACAGTGAAGTCCTTTCAACCCATCGGCAGCTGGATGATGTGCAAATGGACAACCAGGTAAGAGCGGTGTGTGATGTCTGTGAATGGGAGACAGACAAAAGGGAAGAAAAAGGTCAGCTGGACACAAAATGTAGCGCAGCTCCCAAAGTCATCTGGCACCTCCAGATTTTTTCCAGCTGTGAGCTACGTGCCTGGGAGGCCATCCCTTGGGTTGGCTCTGGCTTGTTCTTTTTCTGCTCTCATTTGGCAAGTGGCATTTCCCGGCTCCGCAGCCCAGCAAGGATCGGGCATTTCCGCTCTACCACTTTTCTTCCCTTTGCAGTTCACTCAGAAAACTGAGCTAGGTATAGGAACTGGTAAGTGACAATAACAATGCAGCCTTTGCTTTCTTACCTTTCCCTTGACAATCTTGCACCGCTCTTTGGCTAGAGAAAAGTGGGACAGCCACAAGAAGAACATGCTGAAGCCGTCAGAAAGCAGCGGGTTGGAGAATGTTCCCTGAAAGCTTCTGGCGGCTTCTGTGACTCGCTGAAGAAAAATACCTTCACGTTGCAAGAGGACTTGGACAAGGCTAATGCCAAGGTATGCGACATCTGCGAACACGTTCATGTGGATAAAGCTACCCATTTCCTCCCAATAGCATAAGAGAAGAAATAAGCTGAGAACAAATACAGGACTGTCTTGTTTCTCCACTGCATTGACAATTTGTGTTCCTTCATTTTGAACAGGCAGAAGACTGTGATAATGGAGGATCATTGACAAGTATTGCCCTGCTCAGTCTCTCCAGCAGAGATGTGGTAGAGGAAGAAAAATCTGCTCCATTCCGGCTCCCAGTGACCTCTGAAAGACAACCAAGGTCATTAAGCATGGATACGCAGAGCTCCATGAGCCAAGACGAGTTGACTCAAAACCATGATGGAGACGTCCCTGATTTGCAAAAAATCAGGAAGACCTTGGCGGAGTACAAGAACACAACCAACAGAAAAGCCAGAATGCGAGTGAGAAAGCAGGAGCAAAACGGAAAAATGATCAAGGAAAAGGCATTGGTTTTAGAAACAGCAGGAAAAGCACATTCCCAACCCCAGGGGCAGCCAAAGGAATGTCGCGCTACCCAGCCTCCAACAAACGACCTAAGATCCGCAGTGAAGGAAGCACTACAGGAAGAAGTGGCGCAGCTCCACAGTGAAGTCCTTTCAACCCATCGGCAGCTGGATGATGTGCAAATGGACAACCAGGTAAGAGCGGTGCGTGATGTCTGTGAATGGGAGACAGACAAAAGGGAAGAAAAAGGTCAGCTGGACACAAAATGTAGCGCAGCTCCCAAAGTCATCTGGCACCTCCAGATTTTTTCCAGCTGTGAGCTACGTGCCTGGGAGGCCATCCCTTGGGTTGGCTCTGGCTTGTTCTTTTTCTGCTGTCACTTGGAAAGTGGCATTTCCCGGCTCCGCAGCCCAGCAAGGATCGGGCATTTCCGCTCTACCACTTTTCTTCCCTTTGCAGTTCACTCAGAAAACTGAGCTAGGTATAGGAACTGGTAAGTGACAATAACAATGCAGCCTTTGCTTTCTTACCTTTTCCTTGACACTCTTGCACCGCTCTTTGGCTAGAGAAAAGTGGGACAGCCACAAGAAGAACATGCTGAAGCCGTCAGAAAGCAGCGGGTTGGAGAATGTTCCCTGAAAGCTTCTGGCGGCTTCTGTGACTCGCTGAAGAAAAATACCTTCACCTTGCAAGAGGACTTGGACAAGGCTAATGCCAAGGTATGCGACATCTGTGAACACGTTCATGTGGATAAAGCTACCCATTTCCTCCCAATAGCATAAGAGAAGAAATAAGCTGAGAACAAATACAGGACTGTCTTGTTTCTCCACTGCATTGACAATTTGTGTTCCTTCATTTTGAACAGGCAGAAGACAGTGATAATGGAGGATCATTGACAAGTACTGCCCTGCTCAGTCTCTCCAGAGGAGATGCGGTAGAGGAAGAAAAATCTGCTCCATTCCGGCTCCCAGTGACCTCTGAAAGACAACCAAGGTCATTAAGCATGGATACGCAGAGCTCCATGAGCCAAGACGAGTTGACTCAAAACCATGATGGAGACGTCCCTGATTTGCAAAAAATCAGGAAGACCTTGGCGGAGTACAAGAACACAACCAACAGAAAAGCCAGAATGCGAGTGAGAAAGCAGGAGCAAAACGGAAAAATGATCAAGGAAAAGGCATTGGTTTTAGAAACAGCAGGAAAAGCACATTCCCAACCCCAGGGGCAGCCAAAGGAATGTCGCGCTACCCAGACTCCAACAAACGACCTAAGATCCGCAGTGAAGGAAGCGCTACAGGAAGAAGTGGCGCAGCTCCACGGTGAAATCCTGTCAATCCGTCGGCAGCTGGAAGATGTGCAAATGGACAACCAGGTAAGAGCGGTGCGTGATGTCTGTGAATGGGAGACAGACAAAAGGGAAGAAAAAGGCCAGCTGGACACAAAATGTAGCACAGCCGCCAAACTCATCTGGCACCTCCAGATTTTTTCCAGCTGTGAGCTACGTGCCTGGGAGGCCATCCCTTGGGTTGGCTCTGGCATGTTCTTTTTCTGCTGTCACTTGGCAAGTGGCATTTCCCGGCTCCGCAGCCCAGCAAGGATCGGGCATTTCCGCTCTACCACTTTTCTTCCCTTTGCAGTTCACTTAGAAAACTGAGCTAGGTATAGGAACTGGCAAGCGACAATAACAATGCGGCCTTTGCTTTCTTACCTTTCTCTTCACACTCTTGCACCGTTCTTTCGATAGAGAGCAGTGAGACAGCTGCAACAAGAACTTGCTGAGGCTGTCGGAAAGCAGCGGGTTGCAGAATGTTCCCTGAAAGCTTCTGCCGACTTATGTGACTCGCTGAAGAAAAATACCTGCACATTGCAAGAGGACTTGGACAAAGTTAATGCCAAGGTATGCAACATTTGAGAGCGCATTAATGTCGGTGAAGCTGCTCATTTCCTCCCAATAGCACAAGAGAAGGAATAGGCTGAGAACAGACACAGGACTGTGTTTTTTTTCCACTGCATCCAGGTGCGTGACCTTGCCATACAGAGGGAGATGGAACAATCAAAGTCTCTGCTCCAAGAACAGGCAATTGAGCGGCTGCGCGAGACGGTGGATGCTCTCAAGGGTCATTTGGAGGCTGCGGTGTCAAAGTGTACCCCATCAGTGCAGGACGAAAGGCCGAGTGTAAAAGAAATGCTCAAGATACTTGCCGATACTATCACAAAGCAGATAATGGCAGAAAGATCTCTGAAGTCTTCTGAAGATTATTGCTGTTACCTGGAGAAAGAGCTCTCGAAAAAGGAGGAAGGCTTGGACAAGGCTCATGCCAAGGTACACAACGCCCGTGAATATGTGGGCATACGTTAAGCTGTACTTTTCCCCTAAATAGTGCAAGAGAAGAAATAATCTGAAAACCAGGGCGGGACAGATTGGCAGATTGATGAAAGCATGATCTAATCTGAAACTTCAACAAAGCCAGCTGCTTTCAGTCCCAAGAAAGAGGCAAGCCTGTCCTCCAAAGCAGCAGCGGAAGCTCTTGTTTGGGCTCTACAGTACTTTCCTCTCTTTGCCTCCTCCTCTTTCAACTCACAGAACAAAGGCAGCTTCTCAGGGAGCTCATTTTCAGGCTGAGGGTCACAGCAGTGGGTTGGGAGCCATCACAAGGCACGCCCTCACAAAGTGCTTCAGAGTTCAGCTGCTCTGTTTTTTGCAAGTTCTCCGCACAAAAATGAGATCTTTGTTCCCTGTCTGTAGTGGAGCCGTTCTGCAAAGGAGGGAAGGTTGGAGACTGCAGCAGTCTTCTCAGCATGGCTTAGAAAGCCATGCTTGCTTTAGAAAAAACACGTGCTTTTTCCTTGGCACAAGGAAATCCACAGACTCTGAGGATTACCGTTTGGGACCTCCATCAAGGCATCGGAATGAGTTCCCCAGAAGGTGGACGTTTCAGAGGGTTCTGATTAAGGGAGACTGTTTTTTTTTTCTGTTGTGTACAGGTGCTTGAACTTTCTGCGCAGCTGGAGGTGGAACGCCATGAGTCACTGAAGCTTAAAGCGGAAAATCGTGAACTGCGAGAGCTGATTCTCCAGTACTGCCCACAGGCCGCTTGTAAAGCAAGCAAGGCGGTGACAGCCCATCGTTGAGAACTCACCCCTCCCGGCGACCATTCGCAGCCGCCTCGTTCAAACACTGGCGCGCCGGAAGGAGGAGAGCCAGGGAGGGGGGGGCAACCCGCGCAGGCTCTGAGTGTATCTGTGCACCACCGAGAGGGAGAGAGGGAGAGGACGGGCGGGCCTGGGCTCCTCCGCTCCGGTCGCTCAGATGCTCATTCACTGGCTCGGGCTGTGACCAGGCAATCCCACTGCACCACTGCAGCGGGTTACAGACCGTTGTCTGGAAGATAGCATTGAGAAACAGGGCGAAAAGAAATGAGACAGAAGCGAGAGCCCAGCCTACTTAGTCCAGTAAACTGGTGTGCCGTTTCTATCATCCACGCCGCGTTCATTTGTCGCTGTGGGCACTGCTTTCAGGTATTTTGTTAGACATTTAGTTCTCAGTGCAGGGCCTCTGGCTTCCTTGTAGGGAAGCTAGAGAGGTGAAAACAGCTGTGCTGTCAAGTGTTTATGGTCTGGTTTGGACCATATGGGGTGGGGGGACACACAGACCCATGACCCGGGAAAAAGGGGAACGGGGGAAAAGGGAAAGGGTAGGGAGGTGGGCCAAAAAACAAAACAGCGGCATCAATCTGAGGAGAAAAGCCACTTTACTCAATAAGGTATTGGAATGCAAAGTAGAGCAAAATAATACAGTGTATTTAGAATTGAAGCTAACAAATCAAATAAAATGAGAGAGCATCCAAAAAAATGGAAGGCCTTACTCGAATGCTGAAAGTGAGGCGGCTAGGGAAGAGGAACTGCAGACCAGCCACAAGGGGAAAAAAAGAGCGCGTCTCATTACTAGCTAACAGCTTTCTCTTTCCCTCTAGAATGGAAAGCGGAAATGGAAACTCCTCTGGGCTACATAGTTGATCTTCTCTATCTTCGGAGACAGACAGACCCAGAACTATTGACATGGAGAACCGCCCTGTGACAATATGAGCAAAGGCATTTCAGAAGTGTGTGGAGACAGGACAAGGGGAAACGGACAGAAACTGCAGCACAGGAGGCTCCGCACAAATGTACGCAGGAACTTCTTTACAGTGAGGATGACGGAGCACTGGAACGGGCTGCACAGGGGGGTTGTGGAATCTCCTTCTCAGGAGATATTCAAGACTTCTAATTCCATCTAATGAGCAATAAGGAATAATTATTTTACCTGTGAAACCTTTACTCAATTTTATATCCAAATGCAACAGATGTCTCCACACAATACCATGTGTATATTTTGAGTAGCTTGTTTGTTCCTTAAAAAAAAAATAATAGCACTGATACAGTCAGTAAGACTGGTGACATTAAATGGATTTTTCTATGATTTCATTATTTTTCTGTTGTTTACCATTCAGTTGCTGTCTTCAATCAAAAAAGTGAAGATAATTAGAACATACATTTTGAATTACTTTAAGAATAAAGATTAGCCTTTAAGTGAGAAATTTATGTCAAGTACCAAGCATATGCAGAAATGTGCTAGCCAATAGTTCTCTTCCCTTGCCTCTTTATAACTTGTTTCCATTTCTACGGAGCTAATGTAAAAAAAAATAAAAAATAAAAAAAAATTAAAAAAAATGGCGCAAAGATTCATTCTTTTGAAAGAAAATAACAGCAAACAGTGCAAAACAACAAACAAAACAATTGCAGAGGTGAAGCAAAAATAAAAGCAGAGCAAATACTGTATTGAAAAGTTGCCCATTTCAAGAAAGGGGATTACGCATTCCGGAATTTCAAATATGCCACAGGAAATTTACGTCTTGATTCCCATGGAAATTGGACTACATTTCTGAACATAAAAGTTGCTAAGAAAATACAATGACACGTGTTCTGCGCAGTTTTGATTTTGGACGTTAATCTCTGATCATTCCAGCTAGTTTAACAGAGCAGGCTACAGTCAGGGCTTACACAGCAACCTACAACAGCCATCGATGCTAACGGTAGAATAGCATTTGTACAGCACCGGGCAAAAAAGGAAAGGACTTACGAAACGTAAGAAACTCAGTGTACAGGTGATGCAGGAACAGACATAAAAGGTCACTGAGATACAAAGTAGTCCCGAACTGGTTATCAAGAATAAACTTTTCTTTACTCTTTTTAAGGAAAACTGTTTTCAATAACCCAAATAATTCTTGCTCTTCTGTTCCTCACTTAAGTTTTAACCACTGAATTCTTTTTCCTAAGTATCATTTAAAACCAGTTTCTCCAACAATTCAGGAATGTTACAAGACGTTGTTTCAAAGCGTCATAGACTTTCCGTCTGACATTTTAAAACACAAATATTTTTGCACGTTTCCCTTTCCTTTTTTTTTTTTTTTTTTTTTTTTTTTTTTTTTAATACTACAGCTACAAAACTGAATTTTCAGGTCATCCCATTTAGCATCACGAACACACCTTTGGATAACAGCGCCAATAGCTCAATGAAATTTCTCCAAATCCAAAGAGTGCTGAATGTACAAAGTATCTTATTTTTGCGTGGACGTTTCTATTCTATTCTTTTCCTTTTTTTTTTTTTTATTTTTTCCATTTGAATTGAACACAGAGGTATGAAGCAGTGGTTCTCAAGAAGCCACGTGGTACCTGGCTGCTACTTGCTGCAAATCACTGCTTTGTGACTACTGCTACTGTCCCTTCTTCGTAACAGGGAATAGACAATGTGGGGTTATGGTTGTAGCATTCAAGACCTGCCTGGGCACCTACCTGTGCGACATGGTGTAGGGAACCTTCTTTGGCAGGGGAGTTGGACTCGATCTCTTGAGGTCCCTTCCAACTACTACGATTCTATGACTCTATTTCTTGCGTGCAGTCTCTGGAATTTCCTTTGCCACCCTTAGAAAGCCAGCTGCCTGAAAGTCAAACACGAAGGAAGAATCTTGCTTCGTGTCAACGGTTTACTGGGCTGGTTTGGGGGACCAGCAGACCCACACCCGAGGAAAGGGGAAGGGGGAAATGGAAAATGGGCCTAGAAACAAAACAGCTGCAATGATCTGAGGAGGAAAGCTAATTTACTAAATAAGATATCAGAAAGCATAAAATAACACAATATAATACTATATTGTACAATATAACTGGAATTGAAGCTAATAAATGAAATAAAATGAGCAAGAGAGAGTGTCTGATAAAATGAAGGCCTTACGCTAACGCTGAAGGTGAGATAGCAGTGAGCACCCACTGCTGAGTCAATCCCCAAAGGAAAAAAGAGCAAGTCCCGTGACCGTAGACAGTTTTTATCTTTCCCTCTTAGCGGAAACATGTAAAAATACAAAGCATCACACTGTCCTCTGGGGAATGTAGTTCTTCTTCCCTTCCCTTCTGAGACAGGTATACCTGTATTATCCACGGAGCTGGAGTATTAACTCTTTAACTCTTAATGCACTATATGATGTTATGATGTGGAATACCAATGCCAAAAATCATAAAACCATGACACTTTGCCTGTGTCCCTGTCATCCTTTCTTTTCCCTGGAACTGGCTTCAAACTCCTTCTGATCTTCACACCATGCTAGCCAACAACAGGCTCAATGTCTAATCATGGGTGTAACATTGAAAGCACTTCTTGTTGACACTTATTTTCTTTGTGAGTATAAATGCCAAGTGTGCTTTGGCTTTCCGGGTTGCAAACTGAATTCCTGGACAAGGTTCTGAATACCTCATTTGTAATTAGTCCGAGGTTTTACTTAAAGCAAATTGCTCTCTGGGCTGGATTGTGATATTAAATGTTTCTCCCTAGCATCTGCTGGATGACGTTTGTCACTCCCCCATCAGAAATTTCAGGATTTAAAGGAAATGTTTCTTTCATCCTTATAAATCCAGTGCATTTTGACTTCACTTTTAGATTGAACATTTATGTGAATGAAATACCTAATGACTTCATTAAATAGATTAGATATTTTCTCATCAATAAAATGTGCAGTGACCTTGTCAAAATTGAACTTCTTGGTGCTGACCTTTTGATATATTCTGATTGATTCTTTTATTATTCTTTCTATGTTGTGAATATTTTAATTATTTGGCTTTATTCTGTACAAAAGGAAACTCTCAAATCTTGAACTTGCCAAGTGAGTTATATATTACAGAACATCTATCATCTTCCCAGAAGTAAATAGCTCAAGTTAAAGGAAAGTACAAAAAGCATAATCAAGAGTACAGAAAGTCCCAGAAAATTACTATCTGAAAGCAGCAAAAACAAGAAAAAACATGTCCATGTACCCAGGCTTATAACTGCATTGCAAAATGATAAAGAGGCAGGTACAAGGTACGGACCGAGATAAAGTCCCTTTCAGCAGGGCAGTACATACTCTGAATTACTAGAGAATATCTTTAAATAAATATGGTAAACTATTTTAGTCACTCATTTTAGAATGTACAATAAGAAGAGTTCTCTTCATGCTGCAAAAAGTCTTTACAGAAAATAGACTGAAAAGGACACACGAATGCAAGCTGCCAGGAATTTGTGAAGATAGAAACACTCTTGAAGTACACTAGGCTTGCTTGACTTTATGTCTGTTTTTCTTTTCTTTTCTTTTTTTCTTTTTTTTTTTTTTTTGGAAATATATATTTAACAGTCCACCAATGGTATTTTCCATGACAATGTACCCTCTGACTTACCTCAGAATTTTCTCCCTTACAATCTCTTGTATGTCCTCAATCATATTAGCTACTGCAAACTAAAAACCTAAACTTGTAACAGTTGTAACAGGAGATTTGTTTTCTTTTGATACTCTGCTGAAATAATAGTTCTATACTTAAAAAAAAAAAAAAAAAAGAAAGAAAGATAGGAAATGCATTCAAAATGCATTCACATCAGGTACTTTACATCATAAAGGCTGAATCGTTTAAGTATTGTTATCTTCTCCAAATGCTTTCAATTCCAACTTCCTAAAATTCTGCTGAAATTACCTTTTTTTTACCTGCAGCACACTTTTTCACATTTCACATTGATTTTGAGTTTCAGAATTATTTTGCTGCAGTGGTTTCTCACACTATCATCAGATTTTTGCACAAGGCATCAGAAACAAATCTATAAAAACAGCAGTTGTATTTCTTAAGATAAAGGTTGTTATCCGTGCATTTGTTGCCACAGATCTACACATAGCCTTTAACACTGGCTCTTATTTTCCCATTTCCTTCTCATAATTCTTTTATCGTTTGCCAGAAGTGTGTTACAGGAATCTGCAAAAATCGTTCTGGTTGCACTTATAAACTGATATCCTTTTTCATTTTTTACTGGTATGCTTAGTTCTTAAGTATACAAGATTGTATTTCATTTACAAGTGGCAGAAGAGATACCTCTTTAACTTGTGTTTTTATGACACAAGCAAAACCAGATTTTCCAAATTAAGTACAAAATACTGTTTAAAAAGGAGTGAAATACTTAATTTCAAGTGTTTCACTAGATGTCTTTACCTACAACTAAGCAGGTAAGTTAAATTAAACTGGAACAGCTTAAGAAATAGTTTTTCTCCCATTAATGAAAATGTTTAGTATGTACAGAAGAGTCACGTTTAATTTGTGAATAAATGCTTCAGGGTTGGACCAGTAGCACTCTCTCTCCTTTACATCATCTTTTATGTATTATAAACCACAGTTCAAGTCCATCAGATTCCTTAGCACTGTACATGAAAACAAGAGTGAAAACATCATTGTTTTAACAAACAGAACCTTCTGCACCCATAATTAAATGAAAACCTGACATTTGATTTTAAATTAGTTGTCTTCACACCCACAAACTATTAGGTTTTTTTCCCAAAGTACAGCATAATTCTGTGAATCTACAGACATCCTTTTCTGATTTGATGTCTTCAGCTCTCACTCCAGTGTCCTTGCCTTGCAAAACTCGTAGACTAAAGCAGAAACCAGTCTTAATGCACTAGATTTCTTATGCTGTCATAAATTTAAGCAAATTTCTACAATTTTCATGTTTTACATTCATGTTCTGAACTAGGATTGAATCAATTAGAGTGATTTTCCTAGTCAACATATGACAACCCTAATCTCTGTTTAATTACATAAATAACTTACTTTTAGTTCTTGTGAAAATCTTGTAGAAGGTGTTCCTGTGTTCCTATTTTGACTGAACTTTCCACATAGCTATAAGCTAGACTACCATTACTGCTAACAAGAGTATGAATCACAGACCCCTTTGTATCAGACACTGTATGTAACCCAGACCAAAAGGAAAGTTTGTGTCCCAAACAATTTGACTTTCAAACATAAGACAAGATACAGTGCAAGCATGTGAACTGCCAGCAATGTATACAGAAACAATACAGTAAAAATTGCCTGTTAGACAAGTTTTGGTCATTTTTAATATCAGTCCAAGTCACTTCACAGGTTTTTGTAGATATATGAAAATTTTGACAAGATGAACTAGTTTAGTATGGCAGACCAGGAATGAAGGACATTTTTAAAAGCAGTGAGAGGACCCTAATAGCAATATTCTAGCTATCTGAGCTCTAATCTTCCACCATTTTGGTGGCTAAATTGAATTTTTAAACTCCTTTATTGTTTGTGCTTTCCAAACCTAAATTTGGAGTTGCAGATGCTGGTTAGCATAAAGATAAATAAAAGTGTACAAGTTCCTGTAAGGGAGTGCACTGAAACTTGTTTTTCTTGAAAAAATAAACCATTTTTCCTACCCTAAGGGTACAGGTCTTTCACAACTGCTCTTTTAGATGAAGAGCTGTAAGCACTGAAGCTCAGCACTTTCAAGGCCTACTGCAGTTTTTGTGTAGATTAACTGCAAGACAGAAACAGAACAGTTAATATAAGCAGCTACTGGTAGCCTACGTTTAGCAAAGGTAGCGTAGTTAACTTGTAATGCTATCCATGCTTAGATGATCAGTTTTGCCCAGCTAATTGCACATTTCAGGTTGACTATTATGAAAAAATTATTTTCAGAAAGAATGGTGAGGCATGGGAAAGGGCTGCCCAAGGAGGTGGTGGAATAACTGCCCATGGAGGTGTTTGAGAAACACATAGATGTGGTACTTAGAGACATGATTAGTGGGCACGGTAGCAACAGCTTGTCTGTTGGACTAGATGATCTTAGTGGTCTTTTGCAGCCTTAATGATTCTATGATTCTGTGTGTTGACTTATGAGCACAGTCTGGTGCTAGCACCTGAGCTACAGCCAGCTGAGAGGAGCAGCAGGAGTAGGCCTCTCGCTGCCTTCAGATGGCCCCAGCACCTCAAGGTTAGGCAAAGCACTCAAGACTGCATGGCTTTGCAAGAATTGGACCTCCGGATCTACCTATATCTCTTTAGATTTTGTTGGTTGGTTTTAAGGATTCCTGAAGCTGTTGTTTCACCCAGACTGTTGTACTGCAGCTTCATAGCTGGAAATGACAAGGAGGAAACATGCATGCTGTGAGAAAGCAGAATATTTCTGAGCTTTATTCCATGCAAGTCTTGACTTCGGTTTGCTTTCTGTGACCAGTTCATAGATTGTGAATTAAAGAAAATGGTCTAAAAATCTAGCAACTTGCTATTTACAAGGAATCTTCTTTTACCGTAATTTGCCTTGAAAAAGGTACACTCCAAGATACTGGGTAGAACGTTCACCCTGTTGTTCACCGCAGTAAATGCATAATGAGAATCACAATTTCTCTTGCAAATAAAAGGCATCTCTTATGAGCAGAAAAATCTTTCAGACCGTGAACATCTGTATTTATTATTTATCTGCATTTTCTATTTGTGTCGGTGAAACAGAATCCAGTATATCTCTCCCTCTTTCTTTTTCACCTGCTCCTTAAAATCATCTGGTTTTCAACATAGTCAAAATGAACAGCTGAGAAAAGGAAGCAGTCAAGTCTAAGTGTATACTGAAGCCTTAGCAACCTACAGTGATTGAGAATTGTATTTTCAAGGTTAACTGTAAACAACTTTTAAACAAAACGGCAGTTTTAAACCAAAGGACTGTTTCAAGTAGAAGGCAGACTGCTGAAATAAAAGAACAAGCAACAGTACATTTCCTCAGCCCTCCTCCAGACATTGCTACCTCTATTTCTAACTTTTTCAGTTTTCATAAGGGTTTTAAAATACAGATTTTAACACATCCCCAATTTTCTGCCTTTTTTTTTTTTCCATTTTAATTTTCTAAAGTTAAAACTGGTGTTGATCATATCCATCAGGCTAATCTCATTATAACTGTCTGATTGGAATTGCTTTCCCTGTGGCTTTGCTCAGTCCATGTATTTGCCTCCGGGAATCTGCAATCTAGTCTCCCTACCATCCATTTTTCCTCAATTTTTTTCTTTTTTCTCTTTTTTAAAAATCAGTTTGTGAAACAGACTTTGGAATTATATTTTCTTATGATACGAAGTTGGCTTAAGCTCAGCTCTTACTTACTGGAGTTTGCACAAAAATGGCATCTTTACAGCATAGAAATGTAATGTGAATGTAAGCACACAAATCTCTTGCATACTAAAGCAAACAGAATATTGTGGTTTTGTTTGCTTTTTAAGTGATTGAAACATCTATAAAAAAAATGACAGCAAATATGCAGAGTAGATTTAAGCAATTGCAGCTTGAATGTCAGACAGTAACGTAATCTATAGTGTTTAAATAAGATTAGCATTAATGCCAATACATTCACCACATAGTTACCTTAGGAATTTGTTCCAGACTTTTAGAAGTCAAGGGAAATAAATTCACTGGCATCAAAGAACTCTGAATCAGGCTCAGACTGTGTACTTGTTTTGCCTGTTCTGGTAGTTAAAAAAGTAGTTATTCACAAGATCCTTCCCTCATTAGGCCCCACTACTGCAACTGTCAGCATAAAGAATAAGCAGATAACAGAGTTTCTGAAACTGTGATATTATACTAATTTTTGATGCAATTGAAATTTGATCACTTCAACAAAAGGATTCATGCTGCAGGTCACTTATTTATTTGTAAAGACAAGAACTGCTCTTCATCAACCAACCAGTGTGTTAAAAGATAACTTTTCTGCAGCAGTTATATATCATATAAGTGCCACAGAATATCATAAATAGAAAAGTTGGGTGAAATGCTTGAAGTACAGGTCAAGTAATTTGTCCTTTAGCACCCGCTTTCTGAAAATTGTATTAATATTATTAGTAGTACTATTAATATGACTTACAATCTGGCTTCCAGAACAAACAAACGTCATTAAGATCTTGTATTTTACTGATAAGTTACTGTAAATTTATTGAGGAGACTGAATGCGTGTCACAAAAATTAATTGCTGATCTCCCATCGTTTTCCAGAAACGATGAAGAAATGTCCATTAGATTATTAATATAAAGGACACAACCAAATATTGCCATTAGAAATTGAAAACATTTGTACATAACTTTTTTTTTTTTTAATGGAGCATATCATTGTATTTGGTAGCTTGCAAGATACAGAATAGCAAGACAAATGAGGCATGACACAACAAGTCAACTTTAAAATAAACCAAAACTCTTCTATTTTTGGATCTACTGCTTTGGATTGTGTCTTAGCAAAGCACATCCATAGGAAAGGAACAATAAAATATTCAATGCATCTGAAATGTCAAAGGTTCTGGCAGTTCAGCTAGACTTTAAGTGACATGGAAGGAAGTTCAGCTTGCAAGCTAAAGAACAGATTTTAGCTTGTTCCTCATACTTAATTACAGGCTAGAATAACCTTCAAGAAGTTGAAGATAATTACAACAGCTTATGAAAACAGATTTCAGGTCACTTTCATTCACTGACTTCTCAATATTGAAGGTTTGAAATTTTTCTTGAGCATATTTACTTGTAGAATCTGTTTACATATCAACAATACATGGTAACCCTATTTCAGAGATACTCATTTCTTAACTAGTTCTGAAGTATTATATCAGTGATAAAATAAGGTGTTTTTTTTTTTTTTTTAAAGGACCTTTTGGGGACGTTTAAAATGAACTGTTAAGCATTAGTAAGAAATCAAAAGTATATTCAGTAGGTCACTGGTGTTCCCTTGAGTGAAGACTGATCATCCTGAGAAAACTGAAGATACATCTTATTTTGCAGATAAGTATCCTGGCCTTTGGGGAAAATGGGGACATGAACACCTGTGCATATGTTCTATATGCTCCATATGCAGTCTTTTATTCAGATAACAGCCAAATGTCAAAACTTTGGTTGACTCTTTTGAACAGAAAGAGAGGACAATCTTATTATACTTCCAAAATATGAAAAGCAGGAATAGAGAAAACAGAGATTCTCTCTTCATGAGTATGTACAGTGGCAGGACAAGACAAAAAGAGCACAAGTTGATTCAGGGGAAATTCTGTTGCATACAAAATACAGAAAAACCTTAATAATGATTAAACATTGGGAATGGTTACCCACAGAAGTAGTGCAGTCTCCGTTGCCACATATTTTCAAGATTGGCTTGACAAGAGCCTGGATAACCTAATCTAACATCCTACTTTCAACAGAAGGTTGCTAGGTGATCTCCAGAAGTCTGTTCTAGCCTAGACCTTCCCATGTTTTTAACAGAGGCAACATTTGCTATCATCCAAATTAACTAAGCTCTTTATAGCGATGTTCTTTTGCTTTGACATGTCAACAAGGACTAACCCACAGTAGTTACAATTTCTAGAGTAATGGAGATCACAATCCTGTTATAAAGCAACATCCTCTAGACCTACTGTTTCACTGATGATCAGAAGCAGTTGGAGAAACATTAGAGGTGTAATGTCTTTATAATTGCTGCTGAAATGAAGCTGCCACATTTAAATCTCCTTCACAAAAGTTTAAGCCAATTACTTGTTTTACTATCAATTGTAGTAAGAATTATTCTGTTCTTTTTCATAGACAGTTTGGAATGCAGTTTATAATGTCCTCCTTCTGCCTCTTCTTCAAGCTAAGAAATCCCTTTGTTCTGCCTTCCCAGATATGTACTTGAACTTGATGTATAAAATAGAAAAAAACCTGTAATACTCTCTATGGAAATAAATATCATAAAAGACATGGTACTTAGCGCTTTCATCCTACTCACCTCTTCACTGACATCATTGGGAACTGAGCCCATAGGTACTGCTCTAAAAGTCTGTCGTAAATTTAATAATTGTTCAACACAGCAACTGAATTTCTTTGTTAACTCTCTTTCATCTTATCTGTGCATAATATTGAAAGTAAAATCTTTTTTATGGTGAGTGTTCTAGGTTCTTAAATAAGCAAGCCTTTTTTTTTTTTTTTAAATGGTTGGGAAACAGAACGTAACTTTTATAAAAGGTGATTTGGACTTTATTTCAAAATTGTTATAGACATTAAGTTCCCTTCTTTTCCATCATTTTACTTCTTGTGTTCAGGAAAAAGTGAAAAACAGACTAAAAGAAACAGCCCATGATCATCATATGTATGAAACCCTTTCACAAGTCAGATTGGCACACCCAGGACAGAAATATTGCATTAGTGTAGTAAGGGCTGTAAATCAGTTAATGTGCTGCAGAACTGAACTGAACTACAAATCACAGTCCAAATATTTCCCTGAAGGATGTTCATAGTTTTAATTTCAATTACTATTAAAACTATTTCTAGGTATTTAGCCTGTCTTGTCTAAATTTTACTAAGCCATGTAGAAAGGTAAGGAAAGTATGACCTAGATTACACAGTGCAAAGAGAAGGAACACACAAGAGACACACTGGTTTTAGGATCCTAATTAGAAAATGAAATAGTTAATCGGAGAATAAATATATTTTCCTTCCATAATACATAAATTGTTGTACATACAAACTGCAGTGTCATCAACTACCATTACTTCCGTAGAGGAAAAATATTGGTTCGTAGAGTCCAAAAATGTTGAAGTACTTCCTTACTAAAGAACAATATGGGACCATATCTGTTAATTTTACTACAGATCAGAAATGGATGCCACACAAAGGAAGCATTTAGATAAGATCAAAACTTTGAGTTAAACAGACAAGAGACAAGAAAAACACTTAAAAACAACACAGTACTTTCCTATATACCAGTATAAAATATTAAAAACAAACCTACATGCAATTCCTTTTTTCCTGCTTTTGTCATCTAACTAAGACCGCTTGCATTATTTAAACAATATTCTAGTATACAGAGGACTACAAAAAACCTTTAAAAAGTGGCAGATAATAAATGAAATCCCTATTTGTTAGAGAGTAGGCAGACACTATGTATTACTTGTGGTATGCTTATTAAACTGGTAACCAACATGTTTGGCACCTATTAGAAGAATGTTTATAACTCATTTCACGAAGATATGACAGTCCATGTTAGCTGGTCAAATGCACACATCCATAAATGATGAGAACATGGCTGGAGTTATCTAGAAATCTAAATTTTTCTGTATTTTCCATGACATTTATGCAGCTATTTCCAGGACGGTTTTTTTTTTTTTTTTTTTTTTTTTTTTGCAGTTTATATTTACAAAAGTTATCACATAAATTTCTGCCTCAGTACATAACTTCTCCTGTGATAACTTAGCTACTTTGAGGGTCCATTCCTACAAAGCAATGATTATGTGATTAAAGTTGAGCGAAACTTGATACTGTTTACAGGTAACAGGAAATATTTCCCTCTAATAATACATTCACAATAGGTGGAAGAATAATTCCCTATTGTCAGTTTTGACACAGCAGAACATACAAGTACTATATTATTAATAATCTTCTGTTTTGTATAGACTACAGGCTTCATTAATTCAGAGCAATATCTGCATATCAGATAAGGATAATCAGTCCCTGTTGCTTTTCTTCTCTTGTGAGATCTTAGCAGTAGGTCAAAATCCAAAAGCAATTACATTAAAATAAGCAAAATCCCAGCCATGAAGCAAAAGAACTTTTAAAGTAGCTGGAAAAAAGAGATAATCGAAAGAACAACAACAAAATATTGATCTCTGTTGCAGTATTCCAAATGCTCAAAGCTGTAGCTTGTCAACACTTAAATTCTACATGAGCTGGACAGTACTAATGCTACTACTTTAAAGCCTGTTCCAAGTGGGCTTTTTCAGAGGAGCAAATGAGTATTAAATAATGCTTTTTCAGCATAATAATAAGTTACATAACTCTTAGTTCAAGTAGTAAATGTATGCCACCACTCCCTCCCTCTCACTGTTCCAAGCTAGCTGTTTCTCAAGCCAAGATTTGAAACTCAGTTTTTCTCTTTAAAATAGCACACAAGACATTAACAAAAACTGAAAATAAGCCTATAAGCCATACAGTTATATTATTGAAACCCCCATCTCAGTCCATTAGGAAAGTCTAAAGCATTTTTTTATGAATTGGAGGCATTGGTAAGTGTTATCTTATAAGATGCTTTTGCCATAAGATGGCAGAAAGAATGCCTGAAGGCATATCTATTCTTGTTCCCTTGACAGCAGGTCACTGTTCGTGAACTTTGGTTAAAAAGAATAGTTTTGATGGCAATCATAGTTCAGTACTTACAAGCATTATTTTATCTGCTATAGCTTATTATATTTAAAGTGATAAAATCTCATCCTTTAATGCCATTAGATACTTGGGAGCAGAAGGCTGACTAACTTGAGTGATGTCTCTCATTAGAGGATCAAAAAATTGAGCTTGTCTGACATTTTGTAGTATTTCTCAATAGTATAGTAATAAACGAATGCAACCTTAGCCATCAAAAAGTTTCACGTAGACTCTAAAAACTCCCTTTGCATCCCTGGACTTGCTCCCTCAGATCTGAATAGAGTTTTTAGATAATAAATGTAAATACTGTTGAGAGAGTATTTGGTGTTTGTGTAACCTAAATAGTAGCGTTTTAGCACTTAACGTATTCAATTATGCAAATATGTTCTACATGATGTGTATATCCCAGATAAATAAAGCCTTAAGTTGTTAAACAATAAGATTCAGAAATTCAACACAAATTGCTAAACATTCATGGACACACCTGCCAAGACATATCTTTATCTTTTGTGTTCTGATATTCTGAGATGTAGTAATTAAAATTTCATACAGCCAGAGCTGTATGATGTACATTTTTAATAGGATAAATAATGAATACTATAGCTTTTATTGATACAATGTAAAAGAAATAAGTTTGTTTTGAAAGGCATCATGTAATAATTTGCCTATATTTATCTAAACCATTTAGTTGTTGATGTTGTGGAAAAATGGTGTCTGCATTTCATCATGTCACTGTCAGTGTAATAGGCAGCTTACACCTGTGGGCTACAAAAGAAACCACGATGACAAGTAATGTAAAACTGTCTCAGCTAAAGCTATTTTTAAAGACTAGTTTTTATCTCAGTACATTTTGCTACAGGTAATCTAGATGGGCTGTCTCTGCTGCTAACACTGAAGCACAGGAACTGGACCAACTATATGAGAGGGTATGCTTTCAGAAGGCTTTAGAAGTGGAACCTGATAACATAATCAATTCATGTTATCAACTCTTATGTTTATGCTAACTTTACATATATGCCAAAGCAGAGCCATGGATAGCAAAACAGCACGGGGAAAAAAAAAATAATAACATACTTTGTAAATCAGAAAACCTTTCCTGTTCAGGTTTCTGAATGCAGGCACTAAGGAGAGCAGAAAGAGAACAATAACCAAAGGCAGCCACACACCTCAAGGCTTTCACATTGAACTCTCTTTTACTCCATAGGCTGCTTTCACCACCTGGAAAATCCGGAGCAACAAGAGGAGATGTGATCACACCCAGCCCCCACCCAGGTCAGAGCAGCATCATGCACATCCCAGTCAGCAGCTGCTGCAGACTTAAGGGAGGCTCTGCACCATAGACAGAGATCCTCACAAGCCTGGCTCACGCAGTGCATTTCCTAGAACCAAACGTATTCGTGAAATGCAGTGAATACTGTTTCAGTCTGAGAAACTGAACAAAATGGAGGATTTGCTGAAGCAACAGTTCTTAAAGAATATTTCATCCTCCTGTTTCCCTGCCTAGAAAAACGGAAAAGTCTCTCAACGCAGTGAGTCAAACCATGGTCCTAAGCACCTTCACTCAGTTGCTCAGAAACTGCATACACGTTAGCAACCCACCTGCCCATGTTTGAGATAAGATTCAGGAAGACTGATAATATAATGATATAATTATATAATACTATAATCGGAAACCTGACTTTATGTTACTGCACACATCTTAGCCAAAATCTTCAGCACAAAATCGATACTGATAATTTGCTGGCATTTGTGCTACTTGCTTTGGAACCGCCTTAAAGTTGGAACACAGAGCTAGCTTCAGCACAAAAGGACTCAGAGTCCAAGAAAGAGCTTGTCAGCACAAAAGTAACCCAGCAATGTTTCCAAACGTACTTAAAACAGATGGACCAATTCATGTGGAATCAGCATCAGAGCACGTGGCCTCATGCTTTTTTAACCCAGAACTTAGAGGCTCAAAGGTAGATGCAATGTAATGATAATAATAAAAACTGGTCATGTGGTGCTTTGTTGGTTTCATTTTTTTTTTTTCCGTGAGGGGTTAACATACCACTCAAGTGAAGACGGAAGACAATGAGTGACAGCACTATCTGCACTTGCTGTACATATTTATAATTGCATCTCTTACAGTTATCTCTGTGCAAGGAGCTGCAGCTGCCAAAGTTCACAGACCAAAGCCTCAGCCAGAAGACAACTTTTTCAGTCCGAGCCTGTATTTTCAAGGCCCAAAGCCTTCCGTGCAGGGCTGGATTGAACCCAGGCCAAGATGTACTCCTGGAGGCGGACCCACTGTGGTGGACAGGGCTGTGGGGTTCCGGATCCTGGCCCTATTGTTGCATTGCTGGGGCAGGGGTTGATGACCCCGTGGGTGACGTGGGGTCCTGGGAACCGAGTGCGGTGGGCAGGGCCCAGGTGGATGGGCGGGGACAGGCAGGGCTTTGACAGGGCCTTGATAATTCCCTGGTTTTGTTAATTCTGTTCTTGCTTGCTGGTTGTTCAGTTTTTACCCTCAGTTCGGCCTGACGCTCCTGTCCATGTATCTGTCTGGGAATATGGCAAAGAAATCCCAAAGAGTTGAATTGGTATTTCTTAGCTACAACTTAGACATTTCCCAAAGAATTGAATTGGTATTTCTTAGCTACAACTTAGACATTTTGTTTTTCCAAAAGACTCCTTGTGATAAGAAGTCCTGCATCGTGCTGCGCACTCAGCAGTAGCATCAACCAGGAGGGAGTGGAAACAAAGTCACGTTGTCAAACGTACAACTAGATTACAATTGGCTTAGCCACTCATCTGTGTGTCCCCACTGTGAGCAAAACTCTCTGGAAAAAACACTGAGTTGTTAACAGGTGCTCAGTGCTTCTGTGTTTCGGCCAGAAAGAGCTTCAGAAGTCTCACCGCGAACCTAAGAGAGGACTTTGCCAATGTGTCAACGGCCATTGCGGCCTATCAGCACCGGGGCAGGCCTGCGACATCTAAAAGTAATTGTCTGCAACACACCTTGATGTTACGTTGCAGGCACCATTCCAGGCTATGTTCATGCCACCCACTAACAAGCTGGGCAGAACTAACAGAAATGGCACGGAACTTTTTGTTCTGGGAGTAACGTGCCCAGAGCAGTACAACCATCCCTCAGGGCTCAGTACAGCTTCCTTTTCAGAACATACGTGGCACCATGCTGCATGCTGTAAGCATGCCTGGAAGAGAAGAAGGGACTCCAATCATCTCAAAAGGGGAAAGGGAGGCAATAGTAATGCTGCGGAAATGACTGAAGGGGATGTGTGTGTGAACTAAGTGGCCCAGGGTGACTCAGTGCTTGCACGGAGGATAACAGAGAAGACATGAAGACACACTGCACGGAATGGATGGGCACTGAGTGTAGGCTACACAGGAGGTTTGCAGTAGTGGCCTTGGGCAGCCCGTGCTCCTGCAGATTTGTGAAGGGTTTCTTCCTTTGGCCACACTGCCCAGGTAAATGCATGTGAACACACGAGCCCCTTCCTCTGGCTCAACTGCCATAGGAACGGAACACGGGCACCGCTAGCCCTGGTCACGTCACCAAGACTCCCTAAGCCTTTTGTGATGTCATAAAGCACTCAGCTTTAGCACAGGCCTCACAAGCCCAGTGCCCGCTCATACCAGTGCTGGTGCTAGCGGTGGCAGACGTGCTTGTGCTTGTGCTGGTGGTGCTGGTGCTTGTGCCCAGGACAAAGGATCATGGATCGAATCCGGCAGATGCTGAGGACATTGAGGAAGGCGTGGAGAAGGTCTGTGCCTGCTGGTTTCTCTTCTCAAGGGCACCTGGGTGTGCTTAAAAGCCTGGCTAAATCAGCACGCGTTTTGACGATGGCAGCTCAGCCCACAAGCAAATTCGGCCTCCCTACACATAGTGTGCTGTGTCTTTCATAGCGTTCTTGCTTTGAGAAAGAGCCTGAGGAAAAACCAAAGCAAACAGGAAAACAACTCTTAAGAAACAACTAGCGAGTGTGTGCAGCTCTCTCCCATTTGCTGTCAGTCAGGAATGGGTGGCCAAGAAAGAACCTATAGGAGTGCAATAGTCAGTGTGCGCCACTGAACGTGCCTTCTGTCTTTCTAGGAAGAGGGCTCGCGCGCATCCCATGACATGCCCTGAGCAGGAAAATGAGGGAGAAGCTCCTCGGGAATCTGAAGTCAAGCAGGTGACTGTCTTTTTCTGTTTTTATAAAATGCTTGCCATTGCATCCTCTAATGTGCTGATTAGCTTGAGCGTTGACAATTTGCATTCTTTAATTTTGAACAGGCAGAAGACAATGCAGCTGGGGAAGCAGCAACGAATTCAGCCCCACTCAGTCTCTCCATCAGAAATGGAGTAGAGGCAGAAACATCTGCTCCATTCCGGCTCCCAGTGACCTCTGAAAGACAACCAAGGTCATTAGGCACGGATACGCAGAGCTCCATGAGACAACACGAGCAGTGTCCTTCCGTGCCTCAAAACCATGATGGAGAACGTTCCCTGAAAGCTTCTGGCGACTTCTGTGACTCGCTGAAGAAAAATACCTTCACGTTGCAAGAGGACTTGGACAAGGCTAATGCCAAGGTATGCGACATCTGCGAACACGTTCATGTGGATAAAGCTACCCATTTCCTCCCAATAGCATAAGAGAAGAAATAAGCTGAGAACAAATACAGGACTGTCTTGTTTCTCCACTGCATTGACAATTTGTGTTCCTTCATTTTGAACAGGCAGAAGACTGTGATAATGGAGGATCATTGACAAGTACTGCCCTGCTCAGTCTCTCCAGAGGAGATGCGGTAGAGGAAGAAAAATCTGCTCCATTCCGGCTCCCAGTGACCTCTGAAAGACAACCAAGGTCATTAAGCATGGATACGCAGAGCTCCATGAGCCAAGACGAGTTGACTCAAAACCATGATGGAGACGTCCCTGATTTGCAAAAAATCAGGAAGACCTTGGCGGAGTACAAGAACACAACCAACAGAAAAGCCAGAATGCGAGTGAGAAAGCAGGAGCAAAACGGAAAAATGATCAAGGAAAAGGCATTGGTTTTAGAAACAGCAGGAAAAGCACATTCCCAACCCCAGGGGCAGCCAAAGGAATGTCGCGCTACCCAGACTCCAACAAACGACCTAAGATCCGCAGTGAAGGAAGCGCTACAGGAAGAAGTGGCGCAGCTCCACGGTGAAATCCTGTCAATCCGTCGGCAGCTGGAAGATGTGCAAATGGACAACCAGGTAAGAGCGGTGCGTGATGTCTGTGAATGGGAGACAGACAAAAGGGAAGAAAAAGGCCAGCTGGACACAAAATGTAGCACAGCCGCCAAACTCATCTGGCACCTCCAGATTTTTTCCAGCTGTGAGCTACGTGCCTGGGAGGCCATCCCTTGGGTTGGCTCTGGCATGTTCTTTTTCTGCTGTCACTTGGCAAGTGGCATTTCCCGGCTCCGCAGCCCAGCAAGGATCGGGCATTTCCGCTCTACCACTTTTCTTCCCTTTGCAGTTCACTTAGAAAACTGAGCTAGGTATAGGAACTGGCAAGCGACAATAACAATGCGGCCTTTGCTTTCTTACCTTTCTCTTCACACTCTTGCACCGTTCTTTCGATAGAGAGCAGTGAGACAGCTGCAACAAGAACTTGCTGAGGCTGTCGGAAAGCAGCGGGTTGCAGAATGTTCCCTGAAAGCTTCTGCCGACTTATGTGACTCGCTGAAGAAAAATACCTGCACATTGCAAGAGGACTTGGACAAAGTTAATGCCAAGGTATGCAACATTTGAGAGCGCATTAATGTCGGTGAAGCTGCTCATTTCCTCCCAATAGCACAAGAGAAGGAATAGGCTGAGAACAGACACAGGACTGTGTTTTTTTTCCACTGCATCCAGGTGCGTGACCTTGCCATACAGAGGGAGATGGAACAATCAAAGTCTCTGCTCCAAGAACAGGCAATTGAGCGGCTGCGCGAGACGGTGGATGCTCTCAAGGGTCATTTGGAGGCTGCGGTGTCAAAGTGTACCCCATCAGTGCAGGACGAAAGGCCGAGTGTAAAAGAAATGCTCAAGATACTTGCCGATACTATCACAAAGCAGATAATGGCAGAAAGATCTCTGAAGTCTTCTGAAGATTATTGCTGTTACCTGGAGAAAGAGCTCTCGAAAAAGGAGGAAGGCTTGGACAAGGCTCATGCCAAGGTACGCAACGCCCGTGAATATGTGGGCATACGTTAAGCTGTACTTTTCCCCTAAATAGTGCAAGAGAAGAAATAATCTGAAAACCAGGGCGGGACAGATTGGCAGATTGATGAAAGCATGATCTAATCTGAAACTTCAACAAAGCCAGCTGCTTTCAGTCCCAAGAAAGAGGCAAGCCTGTCCTCCAAAGCAGCAGCGGAAGCTCTTGTTTGGGCTCTACAGTACTTTCCTCTCTTTGCCTCCTCCTCTTTCAACTCACAGAACAAAGGCAGCTTCTCAGGGAGCTCATTTTCAGGCTGAGGGTCACAGCAGTGGGTTGGGAGCCATCACAAGGCACGCCCTCACAAAGTGCTTCAGAGTTCAGCTGCTCTGTTTTTTGCAAGTTCTCCGCACAAAAATGAGATCTTTGTTCCCTGTCTGTAGTGGAGCCGTTCTGCAAAGGAGGGAAGGTTGGAGACTGCAGCAGTCTTCTCAGCATGGCTTAGAAAGCCATGCTTGCTTTAGAAAAAACACGTGCTTTTTCCTTGGCACAAGGAAATCCACAGACTCTGAGGATTACCGTTAGGGACCTCCATCAAGGCATCGGAATGAGTTCCCCAGAAGGTGGACGTTTCAGAGGGTTCTGATTAAGGGAGACTGGTTTTTTTTTCTGTTGTGTACAGGTGCTTGAACTTTCTGGGCAGCTGGAGGTGGAACGCCATGAGTCACTGAAGCTTAAAGCGGAAAATCGTGAACTGCGAGAGCTGATTCTCCAGTACTGCCCACAGGCCGCTTGTAAAGCAAGCAAGGCGGTGACAGCCCATCGTTGAGAACTCACCCCTCCCGGCGACCATTCGCAGCCGCCTCGTTCAAACACTGGCGCGCCGGAAGGAGGAGAGCCAGGGAGGGGGGGGGCAACCCGCGCAGGCTCTGAGTGTATCTGTGCACCACCGAGAGGGAGAGAGGGAGAGGACGGGCGGGCCTGGGCTCCTCCGCTCCGGTCGCTCAGATGCTCATTCACTGGCTCGGGCTGTGACCAGGCAATCCCACTGCACCACTGCAGCGGGTTACAGACCGTTGTCTGGAAGATAGTCCAGTAAACTGGTGTGCCGTTTCTATCATCCACGCCGCGTTCATTTGTCGCTGTGGGCACTGCTTTCAGGTATTTTGTTAGACATTTAGTTCTCAGTGCAGGGCCTCTGGCTTCCTTGTAGGGAAGCTAGAGAGGTGAAAACAGCTGTGCTGTCAAGTGTTTATGGTCTGGTTTGGACCATATGGGGTGGGGGGACACACAGACCCATGACCCGGGAAAAAGGGGAACGGGGGAAAAGGGAAAGGGTAGGGAGGTGGGCCAAAAAACAAAACAGCGGCATCAATCTGAGAGAAAAGCCACTTTACTCAATAAGGTATTGGAATGCAAAGTAGAGCAAAATAATACAGTGTATTTAGAATTGAAGCTAACAAATCAAATAAAATGAGAGAGCATCCAAAAAAAATGGAAGGCCTTACTCGAATGCTGAAAGTGAGGCGGCTAGGGAAGAGGAACTGCAGACCAGCCACACGGGGAAAAAAAGAGCGCGTCTCATTACTAGCTAACAGCTTTCTCTTTCCCTCTAGAATGGAAAGCGGAAATGGAAACTCCTCTGGGCTACATAGTTGATCTTCTCTATCTTCGGAGACAGACAGACCCAGAACTATTGACATGGAGAACCGCCCTGTGACAATATGAGCAAAGGCATTTCAGAAGTGTGTGGAGACAGGACAAGGGGAAACGGACAGAAACTGCAGCACAGGAGGCTCCGCACAAATGTACGCAGGAACTTCTTTACAGTGAGGATGACGGAGCACTGGAACGGGCTGCACAGGGGGGTTGTGGAATCTCCTTCTCAGGAGATATTCAAGACTTCTAATTCCATCTAATGAGCAATAAGGAATAATTATTTTACCTGTGAAACCTTTACTCAATTTTATATCCAAATGCAACAGATGTCTCCACACAATACCATGTGTATATTTTGAGTAGCTTGTTTGTTCCTTAAAAAAAAAAAAAAATAGCACTGATACAGTCAGTAAGACTAGTGACATTAAATGGATTTTTCTATGATTTCATTATTTTTCTGTTGTTTACCATTCAGTTGCTGTCTTTAATCAAAAAAGTGAAGATAATTAGAACATACATTTTGAATTACTTTAAGAATAAAGATTAGCCTTTAAGTGAGAAATTTATGTCAAGTACCAAGCATATGCAGAAATGTGCTAGCCAATAGTTCTCTTCCCTTGCCTCTTTATAACTTGTTTCCATTTCTACGGAGCTAATGTAAAAAAAAATAAAAAATAAAAAAAAATTAAAAAAATGGCGCAAAGATTCATTCTTTTGAAACAAAATAACAGCAAACAGTGCAAAACAACAAACAAAACAATTGCAGAGGTGAAGCAAAAATAAAAGCAGAGCAAATACTGTATTGAAAAGTTGCCCATTTCAAGAAAGGGGTTTACCCATACTTCCCTAACTCTAACAATCCACTGCTAAATCATGTCCCTGAGCTCCACATCCAACAGTTTTTAAAAGATTCAGGGACGGTGACTCAACCACCTCCCTGGGGAGCCTGTTGCAGTGCTTAACAGCCCTTTCTGTAAGGAAGTTTTTCCTAATATCCAACTTAAGTTTCCACTGACACAACAAGAGGCCATTTCCCCTTGTCCTTTCACCTGTCACTAGAGAGAAGACAACAACCCCACTTTCTTGCTGCAATCACCGTTCGGGTATTTGAAGAGAGCAATAAGGTCTCCTCCCCACCTCCTTGTACAGAAATTGATTAAAAAAAAAAAAACACAAGCAGGAATGAAACTGGATAAGAAATGACACTAGATACCGTTGAGACTTGAAGGCAAGAGTCCATTCTCTCATTAAAAACATACAATCCACATGTATTTACCCTAAATATTGCAGCAAAGAGTAGTGGCAAGAAGACAGCGTCAAAACTCCTTTAATAAACCAGAGATGTTACAAGGATTCACAACATAAAAAAGGTTGAACTTGCTTTCACAATCAGGTGAAAATTCCTGTTAATAGATCCCCAGGAAAAAAAACAAAAAACAATAAAAAACAAAAGAGGACAAAAAAAAAAATAACCAACACATTTTCACAATCTCAATATACTAATTAAATCAATGACTGATTCTCTGATTCTCCTTTCCCCAAGCTGGACATACTCTGCAAGAATAAATTGCCTTGTTCCTTCACCTCTGGTTTTATTGCATGCACCAAGGAAAAACAGCTGATGTCTAGACCTATGGTACCCCAGAATCTGTGGCTTGGAGGTGTAGTGTCAGTGAGTTGCACGGGAAATGCTTTTTAACTTCTTTCATCAATGATTGTTTTTCTGACCGAGAAAGTCCTGGTATGGAACAACAGGTTTCAAAGAAGGAAGTGTAAGAACCACTACCAAAGCCTGTAGAATCCAGAAAAATTCCTTCCATGGATAAAATTATTTCGAGTATATTTTATCTAAAATAACTGTTCTTTTCCTCACTAATACAAGATTTTTCTCACTTTTTGTCAATATATGATGTATTTTGCATTATGAAAGCCACTTTTCTTCTCCACTGTAATTTCTTCTCAAGTCTCAAAACAGTCTTTCTCCCTTCACTTCCCTTTCCTGCTCTGATTGCCATTATCTCTGTAGACTAAACTGCACATAACATATCATTACTAATAAACAGGCAACAATCTGGAACCAAAGAAATCTGGACCATTCAACACAAGAGAAGGATGTGACAACGTGATATGAACAAAATATTCTACAATCCTTGCAAAAAAAAAAAAAAAAAAAAAAGGGCTATATACAGATTCAATAGTCTTATCTTCCTGAAAATTATGATCCTGAGAACCTGTGACAAAGCTCATCTTTGTTTTGCTCAGCCTTTAAGGGCAAATGAATTGTAAATGCATAATCCCAAGGTGCTGCTCAGCACTATTTCCTAGTTGCAAATAGCATATGGCCTGGTACTTGGCAGTTATTCCTGGTGTATGGCAGTCATTTCAGGCATCAAACATGATGTTTTAGAGGAAGGGTTTCAGGCCAGTAGGTACCAAACATTTTAAAGCTATTTTCTTTATCTATTGCCATAAATTTTGACTACACCAAAATTATCTCCATCCCTTTTCCTTTGTCATACTCGCAGCATATAGACTAGATAAGGAAGCACAGCATTAAAATACCAGTAATTACCTTACCTTTCAGTTAAAATTGAAATTTCAGTGCTTTTACGTTCACACATCAACAACTTAACTAATTACTATTTACTTATTTTGGAAGTTTCAACTTTTTCTTAAAGAACATGAATATCGCAACATTTTGACTAAGTCCGCATTACATTCAAACAAGCAGCACTGAGCACAGAAAATATTATCTTATACTTACAAAACCTTCCTGCCCCTTGCTTTTGCTCAGGAGAATCAATTTTTGATTTATTTTGATCACTTTCTCCATAAATACAAAGCATATGCAGCTATTGACCCCAGACAGCAAAAAAAAAAAAATCCATCTATTCACGAGAAACAATGCAAATTACCCTATAACTTAGAAGTTTTGTCCTGATCTTGTTAAAGACATTTAATAACTGAGATGGTGAATCACTAGATGTCTGGGTAACTGGTTCCTAACCTTTCATTTAACATGGATGAAGCTAGATGCAACACTGAAACTTTAACAATACTGACTAACATAATGAGGAACAAGGCTGTCTCATGTTATATTCATATTATTCTATCAAAAGAAATCATACATCAGGAAGGGATCTGCAAACAGGAACTACTCCCTCATTTTATGTTTCTTGAGTAGCCTGTAGGTAAAGAAGCAATCTTAGCCTCAGTGCTACCTAAAATAGGTTATCCTTTTTTCATATATTATTTTTTAAGTTGTTTGCCTGTACTTGCGGCATACACTGAAAAGATCACAAAGTAAAAAAACAAAATTCAGGGGTTCATAAACCACAAATGGTTTAAAGAATAAGAGTAAATGCCTGGACTTTTTTTCTAAAATAAATATCTAGTTTCCATCAGCCATCTGCTCTTTCACACAATATTAAATACTTGTATCTAAACCTATTTTATAAATATAATTTAAGGAATTTGATACACTAAAGTTTTTACCAATACAAAGAACAAGGTTTAGTTAAAGGTATATAAAATTGTTAGATATCCCTGAGGTAGATTTTTTTTCCTTTCCTGTTGCTCTCTGTTTGCAGAGCAACACTCATTTAGTATATGCTGTGCTTTAAAAAAATGAACTATATACCCTCGTTAACGAAGTAAGCAGGCAAATTTTCTTTTAATAAAGAAGCAAACAATTTTTTGGCAACTGTTTTGATAATGATAGTCTTCATAGCCCCTGCAAAACTAAACCATATGGTAGATTTATTACTCTTCCAAAGGGTCTGTTGCTCAGGACAATTAAAGGCTATTTCCATTTGTAGTAAAATTTCAAGGTAAGAGACAATATTCAAATCTCAGCTATGACTTACCTACAGTTTCTTATTTCTCTTTTTGTACATTTCAATTCTGTGCGGGATCTAACAAAAACGCTATTAATACAATTTGTCAAAGCAAATATGAGATTTAAATTTTTAAAATAACAACAAAAACCACCACCAGCAACAACAGAAAGGTCACCCAAGTTAATTTAACAGGATGTATTTAACAACTAATTGATAGTTACTTGTATTTTTTATTGTATTCTCTTTCATTATTAGCTAGATAAGCACATTATTTCTGCACTAATGATTTTCTTTCTTTAAAAATGTAAGGAAAACACTGGATCTAATCATAATTTTATTGCAAGTTGTACACCTGAAAATACAATTTTCCGCTTTTTAAATTATTCCTTCTTGCTTTCTACTTTTCTTGCTTATTAAATTAAGCAATATCTCTTCAGGCATCAATCCACTTTCTTGAGTGGTGGCTAACAAGAGAATCAAACATATTTCATCCACCTTGCTCTCCATACTTCCACCTGGGTATTTTTCCACATCTTTCCCACATTAACCATGCAATTAAAAGATCACTGAGTAGAATGCAATAAAAGAAAACATGTAAAACCAAAACAAAGACCAGAGAAAAGCTGATGAAATGGTTTTAAAACAAGTGTCTATTGAAGACTGACAGAAATTAGTAAAGCTTTATCTTTACTGTAGCTATATTGACTTCACTGAAGTTACGTCACATACACAGTTATGGAAAAACAAAGAACTTACATTCATTGCTTTTTCATTTTTATTTAAGGCTGTCATTATTTTTAAGCCTACTGTGACTGTCTGCCTATCACGCTAGGTTTAAGTAACCAAACAAGAGAAGCAACTTATCTTTTTAGAACTTTATGAAAATCCATTTTGCCTTTTTCTGTTTTTTAAAAAAGGGAAAGAAAACACTGATAATGAGGTGGCTGAAATCCAATACAGTATTCCAAGTACAGCTGAAAATGGTACATGCAAATGAAACGTAACTACAAAACTTTCTATTCCCACCTCCTATCTAGGCATAAAATTTAAGGAGGCTTTCAGCTAGTGGAAAAACAGGATTTTTCTGAAGCCCTCTAATAATAAGGTAAAAGAACAAATCTATTCCATAACTTCAGGAAGCAAACCTGATCATATAATGGAAAAGATCATAAGACATGAGTGCAAGACCAGTCTCCATGGTATGAACACCCTGAACAGCACTGTTTTAAAGCCACTTGAATAAACAATGATAATAATTATACAAGAAATAAGTGAAATATGAGTTGAAATGTCTCCTACTTCTCCATTTATACTACAAAAAAAAAAAAAAGTGTCCTGATTTCAAAACCAAATAACCTTCTAAACATGCTGTGGTAAAAAATAAACAATATTGGATATGCACTCCATTTAGGCAACGGACCTGGGCCAAGTTAAAATTTCATTCTTTACATTAGTTTGCAGAGAAGAATTTCCATAAGTAAATATATCTAAAATGAAATTACTTTGCAAGAATCTTGAGCTCATTTAAATTCAGAACCACATCCTAACACTTCAAGCCCACAGATGTTTAGCTTTGAAATGAAGCCATTTGCCCATATAGTGTGATTGGATTACATATGTTGTTATAGTTTAGTCATTGTTTGAGCTGACATCTAACATAAATGTTTTCTTCCCTGTTCTAACATTTTCCTTTTTTTTTTTTTTTTCTAAAAAATTATATGATAACACATCCTCAACAAGTCCACAATTCTCATGCAATCCTTTCCTTTCATGGTGCTTTGAGAATCATTAGCATCACTTGTATCTTTCTCTTTTTATGTAAAGATTGAATATCCAGCTGTTACTTTAATTAAGTCTGCCACGGGCAAGGATCTGGCTTTACGTACCTACAGAGAGAACTTTCATGGTGTTTTAACGACTAGCTATAGATTGAGCAAAGTGATTCAAGAGCTAATGCAAGTAAAAGCTTGACTCAAATGAGTGCCAGAGCTGTCAATTTCTGATTACGAGACTTGTTTGTCTCTCCAAACAGTGAACCATCACAAATTACCTGCTTAAGCGCTGTTGGTTAAGCTTTTGCCACCTGACAGATGGAAGTAAACCAGATGATTCTGTTAATCACTTCCAGGAAGTAGAGAATTATTTAAACCCTGGCATAGTTCTGCATCTGTGAGGACAGCATTAGGCAGAACCACAACAGCAACCCATTATTTTCACCTGAGGCGAAATATGAAGGGTGCATGGTGGAGTGGAAAGAGTGGCATGGAACACTGGAATCGTGAAATATATTGCGCAACCCTTTCTGAAAAGCTCACCCAGCTGACGTAAAAGCTTTTGATTATGTATTGCAAATGGTATGTTTTCATAAAATTTAATACGATTTTCAACACAATTATGTATGTATTTAGAAGAAACGTACACAGGTCCCTTTAAAAAAATGTTGTTCAATACACACCTAGCAAAAATATCAGTAACTTTTTTTTTAATATTCATCCGCTAAACTTTAGAAAAAAATATGACACTATCAAAAAAACTGGGATGAATTCTATGTGGAAAGAATGGAAAATATATTTATTAAAAATATGAAGCAATATTAAAAAAAAAAAAAAAAAGTACAGCATCTACTGAGGATTTTCAAATGAACCCCAGCAAGCCAAGCTTATGGCATGAACCATGCACTATTGTCCAATAACATTGAAAAACAGAAGAGTAAACTGGATTTCAAAGCATGAGGAGACTTGTTCCTTGTTTGCTTTTCACAAGCTTCCCTTTCTAACACAAACACATTATACTTTGGAGAACAGTCTACGTTTCCATAGCATCTTTTTCATCTTCTAGTTACTGCATTGTCCACATGAATAAAACTGCTGTAAATGCAGTAAGTTATTTGATAGATGTGGACTTCCTTGCTTCAAACATATTCACTTTAATAATCCATGCAATATCATATCGTATAACTTAAAAGAATTAATAATAGGATCATTATTAAAATTCTTCTGTACTCTCCAGTAATAATAATAATAAATCCCTCATCCTAATGCTACAGTGTAACAATGTGGTGGAAAGCATAGTAATAATAATAGAGTAGCACAATCTTGGGCACTGAAAAATGAGAAAAAGTCCAGTAGCCACAAAAACAAAGAAAAGCAAACTACTTACCCTTGGAAGGCCTCAGGTAAGAAATGACCTCCAACAAGTTACCTTCACGTGCACTGCCAACCCTTAAATGAGGTCTGGGAAGGGGTGGATCCTGGCTCCACCCCTTCTGGTCACTCAGGTGCACTGCTTGCACCTGAGCTCCTCTGGATTGGCCCTGCCTTCCCACCAGGTGCTCAATGATTTGTTCAAGCCATGACTTGGCATTAATTACATTAATTCTATTATTTTTATTTCATTTAATGGTCTTGGCTACTAGTTTTAGTCAAATTGTACCTCCAGCCTAGGGACTTTACCTGAAATATATTCACAACCATCATCTGAAATGCGTTGGGCTCCGATAATGAAATTGCAAAAATTTTGTATAAGTTTCTAGAGTAATGATACACCTGCATGCACGTGTATAAAGCTAAACATAGGATTTCTGAGACACTACTGCTCTGTAGAAGGCTTTCAAAACTTCTGCCTCCCTTCATAAAAACTGTTGACAACTGTTCACACAAATAAACCGGTAAACTGAATACCTGCAAAACATTAAAACAGTGAATACCAAGAAAAAATGGAGAAAACATTATGAAGGACTTTAGGCCTGCTAAAGTGTGTGCTTATACACCCCTGTAGAACACAAAATTTTCCTTTTTCTCTTATCTGTTTCTGTGTCTCCACTGATCCCACTTTAGAGAAAGTTCAATTGGAAACGTACAGTAAATAAAGCTTTGCAGCTCTACTTATTTTTAAAAGTTTTTAATACGAATAACTATAAGAGCTATGTGATTGCATGTGAAATTTTTGTCTTGCCAGAATTAACAGTTTGTCAGGGCCTCATTCTGATTTTGGTTTTTGAGAGAAAAATAGACATGGGTAAAGTGATACCACATTAGTTATAGTCACTTAGTACAGCTCCACATCCAGCTGAAGCTGGATATACCACAGTACTAGAAATGATGCTTCCTATCCTACCAACTGCACATGTCTATACACTCAATTCATAATCTCTCAATACGGAATTAACAGATTTTATTACAATATATCTTACACACACTTCCAAATTGTTTCACACAGCCCTGACCCACAAAGATCTAAATTTTTATGTAATAGTTTTTGGTTTCGGTTTAATTGAAGCAAATTGCTCAGCTCCACCTCAAAGGCAGCATCCGGGTCTGGGGTCTTTGGTGGAAGAAAGTTCTTTCCTGGCTTACAAACAAGTATTCAACACAATACTCATTTCTCAGAATCATAAATGCAGTAATCTTGCCCAAGAGTCATATATATAATACAATAATATACCTGTCATTCTATGGCTCTAAATGCATAAGAATGAGTTGATTTCACTAACACTCTCAGATCCAGATTGGAATGCATAAAATACTCTGAAGTCCATATAATTGAAGAAATATTCTCAAAAGGTTGTATTTTTATCATTCTTTCACAGTACAGATGTGTAAGAATCAGGGGCTCCTTAAGTTTTTCGTTAATTCACAGCAGAAACAGATTAACTTTTTTCTTATCTATTTCTCACATACATTAAGGGAAAATCTGAATGAAGAGCTGACATAATGTTATAAAAACATGGTTTTGTTTATAACAAGGTAGGCCATTAGAATCAAATAATCATAGAATATAGAATCATAGAGTGGTTTGGGTTGGAAGGAGCCTTTAAAATAATCTAGTTTTCAGCCTGCCATCTTGATAAGTCTTGTTGATAATTCCAAACATACACTTCTCAAAGTGTTAAACTTCTGTTGAACTGTTCAACTGGGTTTAATATTGGTAAAAGATGTAAGAAACAAGAATTTTCATTCAAAAGAGTATTCTATCATTTCAAAAGTTGTTTCCATTACGACCTCAAAGCAAAATTTGAAATTTTAAACAATCGCCTTAGTTTATGTGTAAATTAATGATTCAAAGAAACTGCAATATTTTGTTTATGAAGTAAAAAATAATAAAAAAAAATTCAAAATAAAAGTATTTGAATTAAAATAGAATATTTCAGCAATATTGGAACAAGAAGACTGTTAAATTTGTCATTTCAATTTGTATTTTTTATAACAATTGATATTTTTCTGTGAAATATTTTGACACAGGAATCAATTTATTTTTTTTTCAAACTCAAAATCATATATCACACCTTACAGTTGATATGTGAGCAATAGCCCAGTTCAGATTATACAGCCAGTGTATAACATGAAATACAAAGTGAGGAGAGTGCAAAGGAGACTTTCTAGACAGCTATGTATTATAATTAGGCACCAACAATTTTCAATTTTTCAGCAATGACTTTCAATGAAGCCTTTTTTATACGTTTTAATCTTTGCACTTTTCTTTCTGAATATAGGTAAGAGGATGAATGTTCTTGGGAGAGAGTAATTGCTCTTTGGTGGGTATATTTGGTGACATCAGAGAAAAATTTGTATGAGAAGTGTAGAGTATAAACATAATCTGGAGATCAGAGGTTTTGGAATAAAGTCAGGAAGAAAAGCAAGGGACACAAGAAGCAAAGGATTAAAAAATAAAGATAAGAAATTTGCTGTCATATGTTGTACAACTGGTGACCAAACAAAGCGAATAAGATGATACAATTATCAAAGGTTTCTACATCTCCATTTATTAGAAAATGTTTTAAACTATTTTAAACAGCTCTGATTATCTTGCAGAATTTATGGGCTTCATTTTCAACTGAATTTAATGCTACAGTTAGTTTTTTTCTAATACGTAATGTGAACAGTGGAGGCTGTTTAGTGTGCCCTAATGCCAGTACAGAACCCTTTCATTATTCTGCATTTCTCCTGCTTAGCACAATAATACAATTTAATCTTCAGGACATTTTTTTCTTCTTCCTCCTGTGGCTAATGAGGAGAATAAAGTCTTTAGCCCCTTTAATATTCAATTGCTATTTAATACTCAGCTACTACTTAAATTCTGCTACTGTGCTTCAAAAGTGCTATTGTCTCTTTGCCTCACTATCTGAATCTTGCAGGTTAAGTGCATAAAACTTCGAAGAACTGCATAAAGATCCCTGTAGAAATAAAGTTCTTTGTGCTAAAACTTCTGAAATGAA
Organism: Callipepla californica brunnescens; assembly: GCA_023055505.1. Taxonomy (NCBI): domain Eukaryota; kingdom Metazoa; phylum Chordata; class Aves; order Galliformes; family Odontophoridae; genus Callipepla; species Callipepla californica. Next base: position 362,915 of record JALIRH010000088.1, read on the forward strand.
CACTTAAAATGGTTCAGGCTGTTGGTCTTCTTTATCAAAGCCTTAAGTATCAATTAGAATGGATTCTTGTCTGTTATTTGAATCCCTGCAGGTCTCAGTAGTACTGTATTTATAAGTTAGTTGCACTGCATTATAACCACTATCTAGTAAAAATGGTACTCCTTAAGACAAGTCAGAGAAAGAAGAAAACAGGATTTTCCCACTTTTCATTATTTCTTTTGCAACTTTTGATTAGGAAGAGGGGAAACATAACCTGCACTTTTTTCCTCCCTTTTTTTTCCTTTTTTTTCATTTCAGTGCTTTATTGTGACAGCTGTTGGTGTCACACAACCATTAGAATGTGTATCTATTCTTTGTTTCTTCCAATTTTATTATAACTAAATTTCATTAACACTTTAGGAAATGTGAACGTTTTCCTTCCATCTGCTAGATAGCTTTTAAAGCTCATTTAGTTTGATTTAGCAAATCTGGAAACAGCTGGCAAAAATGTATTTTTATTAAGTTTCTCAGATTCATATTTGCAAGAAATGTGACTTTCATAGTCTTTCTTAAGGTCTGTAATTGGTTTCTATTTCTCAACTGTACAATTTCTTTCTAAATGCTAATCAACCAGGTGGTCTGATGTTTAGTTATCATTTTGCACATTAACCAGTTTAATGCATCTCAGTTTAAATGTCTATAGCTGGTGATTCAAATGATATGCTTAAAAACTATAGGAATGGTTACTTAGTTTTCAGCCATTACCTTCTTTTTTTTTTAATTCTGAAGTTGATTGTGCTGATTAAGTAAGCTATAAAGAACATGAAAAAAAGGTTATATGCACTAGATAGTTGTATGCATAAACCTTGACATTTTGTAGGTTCTGATCTACCAGTAGAGAAAATAAACTGTTTTGTGCAGTCATTAACTCATAAACTCTTTCTATTCAGTTTTGGATGTGAGAGACTATGTCCCCTACTCTCATTCAACCTTCACTGGCTCCATTTTCCCAGAGGGAGATATTCTGCAGCTAGCAAAAAAAAAGATGTTCTTTTTCACAGTGACAAGTCCAGGATTCTGATCTTTCAGAGCTGCAGAGAACATGTCCATGCACGTGAATCCACTGACACAGAAAAGCAATGCTTTGAGTCACATACTTTGATCTGCTACATCTGCTTAGACCTGCACTCTGCCAGCAAAATTTAACTCTTCCAGCTAGACTAACCTGGCCAGGGCAAAATGTGATGGTGTGGATGAAGATTTCTGACAGAACAGAAATTTCAGAGCTTTTATATTGCTTTTCCCAATAAGCTGGATACAGCTGTAGTAAAACAGCATGACAGAAACACTTTGTGTGAAATCATACTTGACAGGAAGACATTGTGAAGACATTTCAGGCTGTCATTTTGAGGACAGGCAATAAGGAACAGATGTCCACAGAATGCTGCCAAAATCTGAGATACCAATAAGGCTTGAGTCATCATTACTAAACAAATTTCACCTGTGCTTTAGAATGTTCATATATTTAAATATGGTCTCTATGTTTTATTTTTATTTTTCCATAGCATTACTCATAAATTATATTTTTGTTACCTTCTTCACCACCACAACTTGTGATCAGATTCTCAAGAGATAATTGATTTCCAAGAAAAAATAATACTGTAAGTATTGTCATTTGAACTACTGTCTGTAAATCAGAAATCTGTCACAATATCATGGCAATGCTATATTCATCATCTTCATGCACAATCTATTCCCATAGATACTATTATTAGCTCCAGCAGATGCTATTGGCATGAGCTGAGTCAAAGACTTCCAATACTTTTGGGAATCCAGACAGTATAGATAAATCTTCACTGACTTTCCCTTGATGAGGTTAGCTTCTTTCAAATGAAGAAAATATCTGTGGTTCCAAAATTGCCTCTGAAAAATGCCATTAGATACTTGGGCGCAGAAGGCTGACTAACTTGAGTGATGTCTCTCATTAGAGGATCAAAAAATTGAGCTTGTCTGACATTTTGTAGTATTTCTCAATGGTATAGTAATAAACGAATGCAACCTTAGCCATCAAAAAGTTTCACGTAGACTCTAAAAACTCCCTTTGCATCCCTGGACTTGCTCCCTCAGATCTGAATAGAGTTTTTAGATAATAAATGTAAATACTGTTGAGAGAGTATTTGGTGTTTGTGTAACCTAAATAGTAGCGTTTTAGCACTTAACGTATTCAATTATGCAAATATGTTCTACATGATGTGTATATCCCAGACAAATAAAGCCTTAAGTTGTTAAACAATAAGATTCAGAAATTCAACACAAATTGCTAAACATTCATGGACACACCTGCCAAGACATATCTTTATCTTTTGTGTTCTGATATTCTGAGATGTAGTAATTAAAATTTCATACAGCCAGAGCTGTATGATGTACATTTTTAATAGGATAAATAATGAATACTATAGCTTTTATTGATACAATGTAAAAGAAATACGTTTGTTTTGAAAGGCATCATGTAATAATTTGCCTATATTTATCTAAACCATTTAGTTGTTGATGTTGTGGAAAAATGGTGTCTGCATTTCATCATGTCACTGTCAGTGTAATAGGCAGCTTACACCTGTGGGCTACAAAAGAAACCACGATGACAAGTAATGTAAAACTGTCTCAGCTAAAGCTATTTTTAAAGACTAGTTTTTATCTCAGTACATTTTGCTACAGGTAATCTAGATGGGCTATCTCTGCTGCTAACACTGAAGCACAGGAACTGGACCAACTATATGAGAGGGTATGCTTTCAGAAGGCTTTAGAAGTGGAACCAGATAACATAATCAATTCATGTTATCAACTCTTATGTTTATGCTAACTTTACATATATGCCAAAGCCAAGCCATGGATAGCAGAACAGCACGGGGAAAAAAAAAAATAATAACATACTTTGTAAATCAGAAAACCTTTCCTGTTCAGGTTTCTGAATGCAGGCACTAAGGAGAGCAGAAAGAGAACAATAACCAAAGGCAGCCACACACCTCAAGGCTTTCACATTGAACTCTCTTTTACTTCATAGGCTGCTTTCACCACCTGGAAAATCCGGAGCAACAAGAGGAGATGTGATCACACCCAGCCCCCACCCAGGTCAGAGCAGCATCATGCACATCCCAGTCAGCAGCTGCTGCAGACTTAAGGGAGGCTCTGCACCATAGACAGAGATCCTCACAAGCCTGGCTCACGCAGTGCATTTCCTAGAACCAAACGTATTCGTGAAATGCAGTGAATACTGTTTCAGTCTGAGAAACTGAACAAAATGGAGGATTTGCTGAAGCAACAGTTCTTAAAGAATATTTCATCCTCCTGTTTCCCTGCCTAGAAAAACGGAAAAGTCTCTCAACGCAGTGAGTCAAACCATGGTCCTAAGCACCTTCACTCAGTTGCTCAGAAACTGCATACACGTTAGCAACCCACCTGCCCATGTTTGAGATAAGATTCAGGAAGACTGATAATATAATGATATAATTATATAATACTATAATCGGAAACCTGACTTTATGTTACTGCACACATCTTAGCCAAAATCTTCAGCACAAAAGCGATACTGATAATTTGCTGGCATTTGTGCTACTTGCTTTGGAACCGCCTTAAAGTTGGAACACAGAGCTAGCTTCAGCACAAAAGGACTCAGAGTCCAAGAAAGAGCTTGTCAGCACAAAAGTAACCCAGCAATGTTTCCAAACGTACTTAAAACAGGTGGACCAATTCATGTGGAATCAGCATTCAGAGCACGTGGCCTCATGCTTTTTTAACCCAGAACTTAGAGGCTCAAAGGTAGATGCAATGTAATGATAATAATAAAAACTGGTCATGTGGTGCTTTGTTGGTTTCATTTTTTTTTTTTTCCGTGAGGGGTTAACATACCACTCAAGTGAAGACGGAAGACAATGAGTGACAGCACTATCTGCACTTGCTGTACATATTTATAATTGCATCTCTTACAGTTATCTCTGTGCAAGGAGCTGCAGCTGCCAAAGTTCACAGACCAAAGCCTCAGCCAGAAGACAACTTTTTCAGTCCGAGCCTGTATTTTCAAGGCCCAAAGCCTTCCGTGCAGGGCTGGATTGAACCCAGGCCAAGATGTACTCCTGGAGGCGGACCCACTGTGGTGGACAGGGCTGTGGGGTTCCGGATCCTGGCCCTATTGTTGCATTGCTGGGGCAGGGGTTGATGACCCCGTGGGTGACGTGGGGTCCTGGGAACCGAGTGCGGTGGGCAGGGCCCAGGTGGATGGGCGGGGACAGGCAGGGCTTTGACAGGGCCTTGATAATTCCCTGGTTTTGTTAATTCTGTTCTTGCTTGCTGGTTGTTCAGTTTTTACCCTCAGTTCGGCCTGACGCTCCTGTCCATGTATCTGTCTGGGAATATGGCAAAGAAATCCCAAAGAGTTGAATTGGTATTTCTTAGCTACAACTTAGACATTTCCCAAAGGATTGAATTGGTATTTCTTAGCTACAACTTAGACATTTTGTTTTTCCAAAAGACTCCTTGTGATAAGAAGTCCTGCATCGTGCTGCGCACTCAGCAGTAGCATCAACCAGGAGGGAGTGGAAACAAAGTCACGTTGTCAAACGTACAACTAGATTACAATTGGCTTAGCCACTCATCTGTGTGTCCCCACTGTGAGCAAAACTCTCTGGAAAAAACACTGAGTTGATAACAGGTGCTCAGTGCTTCTGTGTTTCGGCCAGAAAGAGCTTCAGAAGTCTCACCGCGAACCTAAGAGAGGACTTTGCCAATGTGTCAACGGCCATTGCGGCCTATCAGCACCGGGGCAGGCCTGCGACATCTAAAAGTAATTGTCTGCAACACACCTTGATGTTACGTTGCAGGCACCATTCCAGGCTATGTTCATGCCACCCACTAACAAGCTGGGCAGAACTAACAGAAATGGCACGGAACTTTTTGTTCTGGGAGTAACGTGCCCAGAGCAGTACAACCATCCCTCAGGGCTCAGTACAGCTTCCTTTTCAGAACATACGTGGCACCATGCTGCATGCTGTAAGCATGCCTGGAAGAGAAGAAGGGACTCCAATCATCTCAAAAGGGGAAAGGGAGGCAATAGTAATGCTGCGGAAATGACTGAAGGGGATGTGTGTGTGAACTAAGTGGCCCAGGGTGACTCAGTGCTTGCACGGAGGATAACAGAGAAGACATGAAGACACACTGCACGGAATGGATGGGCACTGAGTGTAGGCTACACAGGAGGTTTGCAGTAGTGGCCTTGGGCAGCCCGTGCTCCTGCAGATTTGTGAAGGGTTTCTTCCTTTGGCCACACTGCCCAGGTAAATGCATGTGAACACACGAGCCCCTTCCTCTGGCTCAACTGCCATAGGAACGGAACACGGGCACCGCTAGCCCTGGTCACGTCACCAAGACTCCCTAAGCCTTTTGTGATGTCATAAAGCACTCAGCTTTAGCACAGGCCTCACAAGCCCAGTGCCCGCTCATACCAGTGCTGGTGCTAGCGGTGGCAGACGTGCTTGTGCTTGTGCTGGTGCTGGTGGTGCTGGTGCTTGTGCCCAGGACAAAGGATCATGGATCGAATCCGGCAGATGCTGAGGACATTGAGGAAGGCGTGGAGAAGGTCTGTGCCTGCTGGTTTCTCTTCTCAAGGGCACCTGGGTGTGCTTAAAAGCCTGGCTAAATCAGCACGCGTTTTGACGATGGCAGCTCAGCCCACAAGCAAATTCGGCCTCCCTACACATAGTGTGCTGTGTCTTTCATAGCGTTCTTGCTTTGAGAAAGAGCCTGAGGAAAAACCAAAGCAAACAGGAAAACAACTCTTAAGAAACAACTAGCGAGTGTGTGCAGCTCTCTCCCATTTGCTGTCAGTCAGGAATGGGTGGCCAAGAAAGAACCTATAGGAGTGCAATAGTCAGTGTGCGCCACTGAACGTGCCTTCTGTCTTTCTAGGAAGAGGGCTCGCGCGCATCCCATGACATGCCCTGAGCAGGAAAATGAGGGAGAAGCTCCTCGGGAATCTGAAGTCAAGCAGGTGACTGTCTTTTTCTGTTTTTATAAAATGCTTGCCATTGCATCCTCTAATGTGCTGATTAGCTTGAGCGTTGACAATTTGCATTCTTTAATTTTGAACAGGCAGAAGACAATGCAGCTGGGGAAGCAGCAACGAATTCAGCCCCACTCAGTCTCTCCATCAGAAATGGAGTAGAGGCAGAAACATCTGCTCCATTCCGGCTCCCAGTGACCTCTGAAAGACAACCAAGGTCATTAGGCACGGATACGCAGAGCTCCATGAGACAACACGAGCAGTGTCCTTCCGTGCCTCAAAACCATGATGGAGAATGTTCCCTGAAAGCTTCTGGCGGCTTCTGTGACTCGCTGAAGAAAAATACCTTCACGTTGCAAGAGGACTTGGACAAGGCTAATGCCAAGGTATGCGACATCTGCGAACACGTTCATGTGGATAAAGCTACCCATTTCCTCCCAATAGCATAAGAGAAGAAATAAGCTGAGAACAAATACAGGACTGTCTTGTTTCTCCACTGCATTGACAATTTGTGTTCCTTCATTTTGAACAGGCAGAAGACAGTGATAATGGAGGATCATTGACAAGTATTGCCCTGCTCAGTCTCTCCAGCGGAGATGTGGTAGAGGAAGAAAAATCTGCTCCATTCCGGCTCCCAGTGACCTCTGAAAGACAACCAAGGTCATTAGGCACGGATACGCAGAGCTCCATGAGACAACACGAGCAGTGTCCTTCCGTGCCTCAAAACCATGATGGAGAATGTTCCCTGAAAGCTTCTGGCGACTTCTGTGACTCGCTGAAGAAAAATACCTTCACCTTGCAAGAGGACTTGGACAAGGCTAATGCCAAGGTATGCGACATCTGTGAACACGTTCATGTGGATAAAGCTACCCATTTCCTCCCAATAGCATAAGAGAAGAAATAAGCTGAGAACAAATACAGGACTGTCTTGTTTCTCCACTGCATTGACAATTTGTGTTCCTTCATTTTGAACAGGCAGAAGACTGTGATAATGGAGGATCATTGACAAGTACTGCCCTGCTCAGTCTCTCCAGCGGAGATGTGGTAGAGGAAGAAAAATCTGCTCCATTCCGGCTCCCAGTGACCTCTGAAAGACAACCAAGGTCATTAAGCATGGATACGCAGAGCTCCATGAGCCAAGACGAGTTGACTCAAAACCATGATGGAGACGTCCCTGATTTGCAAAAAATCAGGAAGACCTTGGCGGAGTACAAGAACACAACCAACAGAAAAGCCAGAATGCGAGTGAGAAAGCAGGAGCAAAACGGAAAAATGATCAAGGAAAAGGCATTGGTTTTAGAAACAGCAGGAAAAGCACATTCCCAACCCCAGGGGCAGCCAAAGGAATGTCGCGCTACCCAGCCTCCAACAAACGACCTAAGATCCGCAGTGAAGGAAGCGCTACAGGAAGAAGTGGTGCAGCTCCACAGTGAAGTCCTTTCAACCCATCGGCAGCTGGATGATGTGCAAATGGACAACCAGGTAAGAGCGGTGCGTGATGTCTGTGAATGGGAGACAGACAAAAGGGAAGAAAAAGGTCAGCTGGACACAAAATGTAGCGCAGCTCCCAAAGTCATCTGGCACCTCCAGATTTTTTCCAGCTGTGAGCTACGTGCCTGGGAGGCCATCCCTTGGGTTGGCTCTGGCTTGTTCTTTTTCTGCTCTCATTTGGCAAGTGGCATTTCCCGGCTCCGCAGCCCAGCAAGGATCGGGCATTTCCGCTCTACCACTTTTCTTCCCTTTGCAGTTCACTCAGAAAACTGAGCTAGGTATAGGAACTGGTAAGTGACAATAACAATGCAGCCTTTGCTTTCTTACCATTTCCTTGACAATCTTGCACCGCTCTTTGGCTAGAGAAAAGTGGGACAGCCACAAGAAGAACATGCTGAAGCCGTCAGAAAGCAGCGGGTTGGAGAATGTTCCCTGAAAGCTTCTGGCGGCTTCTGTGACTCGCTGAAGAAAAATACCTTCACGTTGCAAGAGGACTTGGACAAGGCTAATGCCAAGGTATGCGACATCTGCGAACACGTTCATGTGGATAAAGCTACCCATTTCCTCCCAATAGCATAAGAGAAGAAATAAGCTGAGAACAAATACAGGACTGTCTTGTTTCTCCACTGCATTGACAATTTGTGTTCCTTCATTTTGAACAGGCAGAAGACTGTGATAATGGAGGATCATTGACAAGTATTGCCCTGCTCAGTCTCTCCAGCGGAGATGTGGTAGAGGAAGAAAAATCTGCTCCATTCCGGCTCCCAGTGACCTCTGAAAGACAACCAAGGTCATTAAGCATGGATACGCAGAGCTCCATGAGCCAAGACGAGTTGACTCAAAACCATGATGGAGACGTCCCTGATTTGCAAAAAATCAGGAAGACCTTGGCGGAGTACAAGAACACAACCAACAGAAAAGCCAGAATGCGAGTGAGAAAGCAGGAGCAAAACGGAAAAATGATCAAGGAAAAGGCATTGGTTTTAGAAACAGCAGGAAAAGCACATTCCCAACCCCAGGGGCAGCCAAAGGAATGTCGCGCTACCCAGCCTCCAACAAACGACCTAAGATCCGCAGTGAAGGAAGCGCTACAGGAAGAAGTGGCGCAGCTCCACAGTGAAGTCCTTTCAACCCATCGGCAGCTGGATGATGTGCAAATGGACAACCAGGTAAGAGCGGTGCGTGATGTCTGTGAATGGGAGACAGACAAAAGGGAAGAAAAAGGTCAGCTGGACACAAAATGTAGCGCAGCTCCCAAAGTCATCTGGCACCTCCAGATTTTTTCCAGCTGTGAGCTACGTGCCTGGGAGGCCATCCCTTGGGTTGGCTCTGGCTTGTTCTTTTTCTGCTGTCACTTGGCAAGTGGCATTTCCCGGCTCCGCAGCCCAGCAAGGATCGGGCATTTCCGCTCTACCACTTTTCTTCCCTTTGCAGTTCACTCAGAAAACTGAGCTAGGTATAGGAACTGGTAAGTGACAATAACAATGCAGCCTTTGCTTTCTTACCTTTTCCTTGACACTCTTGCACCGCTCTTTGGCTAGAGAAAAGTGGGACAGCCACAAGAAGAACATGCTGAAGCCGTCAGAAAGCAGCGGGTTGGAGAATGTTCCCTGAAAGCTTCTGGCGGCTTCTGTGACTCGCTGAAGAAAAATACCTTCACGTTGCAAGAGGACTTGGACAAGGCTAATGCCAAGGTATGCGACATCTGTGAACACGTTCATGTGGATAAAGCTACCCATTTCCTCCCAATAGCATAAGAGAAGAAATAAGCTGAGAACAAATACAGGACTGTCTTGTTTCTCCACTGCATTGACAATTTGTGTTCCTTCATTTTGAACAGGCAGAAGACTGTGATAATGGAGGATCATTGACAAGTACTGCCCTGCTCAGTCTCTCCAGAGGAGATGCGGTAGAGGAAGAAAAATCTGCTCCATTCCGGCTCCCAGTGACCTCTGAAAGACAACCAAGGTCATTAAGCATGGATACGCAGAGCTCCATGAGCCAAGACGAGTTGACTCAAAACCATGATGGAGACGTCCCTGATTTGCAAAAAATCAGGAAGACCTTGGCGGAGTACAAGAACACAACCAACAGAAAAGCCAGAATGCGAGTGAGAAAGCAGGAGCAAAACGGAAAAATGATCAAGGAAAAGGCATTGGTTTTAGAAACAGCAGGAAAAGCACATTCCCAACCCCAGGGGCAGCCAAAGGAATGTCGCGCTACCCAGACTCCAACAAACGACCTAAGATCCGCAGTGAAGGAAGCGCTACAGGAAGAAGTGGCGCAGCTCCACGGTGAAATCCTGTCAATCCGTCGGCAGCTGGAAGATGTGCAAATGGACAACCAGGTAAGAGCGGTGCGTGATGTCTGTGAATGGGAGACAGACAAAAGGGAAGAAAAAGGCCAGCTGGACACAAAATGTAGCACAGCCGCCAAACTCATCTGGCACCTCCAGATTTTTTCCAGCTGTGAGCTACGTGCCTGGGAGGCCATCCCTTGGGTTGGCTCTGGCATGTTCTTTTTCTGCTGTCACTTGGCAAGTGGCATTTCCCGGCTCCGCAGCCCAGCAAGGATCGGGCATTTCCGCTCTACCACTTTTCTTCCCTTTGCAGTTCACTTAGAAAACTGAGCTAGGTATAGGAACTGGCAAGCGACAATAACAATGCGGCCTTTGCTTTCTTACCTTTCTCTTCACACTCTTGCACCGTTCTTTCGATAGAGAGCAGTGAGACAGCTGCAACAAGAACTTGCTGAGGCTGTCGGAAAGCAGCGGGTTGCAGAATGTTCCCTGAAAGCTTCTGCCGACTTATGTGACTCGCTGAAGAAAAATACCTGCACATTGCAAGAGGACTTGGACAAAGTTAATGCCAAGGTATGCAACATTTGAGAGCGCATTAATGTCGGTGAAGCTGCTCATTTCCTCCCAATAGCACAAGAGAAGGAATAGGCTGAGAACAGACACAGGACTGTGTTTTTTTTCCACTGCATCCAGGTGCGTGACCTTGCCATACAGAGGGAGATGGAACAATCAAAGTCTCTGCTCCAAGAACAGGCAATTGAGCGGCTGCGCGAGACGGTGGATGCTCTCAAGGGTCATTTGGAGGCTGCGGTGTCAAAGTGTACCCCATCAGTGCAGGACGAAAGGCCGAGTGTAAAAGAAATGCTCAAGATACTTGCCGATACTATCACAAAGCAGATAATGGCAGAAAGATCTCTGAAGTCTTCTGAAGATTATTGCTGTTACCTGGAGAAAGAGCTCTCGAAAAAGGAGGAAGGCTTGGACAAGGCTCATGCCAAGGTACGCAACGCCCGTGAATATGTGGGCATACGTTAAGCTGTACTTTTCCCCTAAATAGTGCAAGAGAAGAAATAATCTGAAAACCAGGGCGGGACAGATTGGCAGATTGATGAAAGCATGATCTAATCTGAAACTTCAACAAAGCCAGCTGCTTTCAGTCCCAAGAAAGAGGCAAGCCTGTCCTCCAAAGCAGCAGCGGAAGCTCTTGTTTGGGCTCTACAGTACTTTCCTCTCTTTGCCTCCTCCTCTTTCAACTCACAGAACAAAGGCAGCTTCTCAGGGAGCTCATTTTCAGGCTGAGGGTCACAGCAGTGGGTTGGGAGCCATCACAAGGCACGCCCTCACAAAGTGCTTCAGAGTTCAGCTGCTCTGTTTTTTGCAAGTTCTCCGCACAAAAATGAGATCTTTGTTCCCTGTCTGTAGTGGAGCCGTTCTGCAAAGGAGGGAAGGTTGGAGACTGCAGCAGTCTTCTCAGCATGGCTTAGAAAGCCATGCTTGCTTTAGAAAAAACACGTGCTTTTTCCTTGGCACAAGGAAATCCACAGACTCTGAGGATTACCGTTAGGGACCTCCATCAAGGCATCGGAATGAGTTCCCCAGAAGGTGGACGTTTCAGAGGGTTCTGATTAAGGGAGACTGGTTTTTTTTTCTGTTGTGTACAGGTGCTTGAACTTTCTGGGCAGCTGGAGGTGGAACGCCATGAGTCACTGAAGCTTAAAGCGGAAAATCGTGAACTGCGAGAGCTGATTCTCCAGTACTGCCCACAGGCCGCTTGTAAAGCAAGCAAGGCGGTGACAGCCCATCGTTGAGAACTCACCCCTCCCGGCGACCATTCGCAGCCGCCTCGTTCAAACACTGGCGCGCCGGAAGGAGGAGAGCCAGGGAGGGGGGGGCAACCCGCGCAGGCTCTGAGTGTATCTGTGCACCACCGAGAGGGAGAGAGGGAGAGGACGGGCGGGCCTGGGCTCCTCCGCTCCGGTCGCTCAGATGCTCATTCACTGGCTCGGGCTGTGACCAGGCAATCCCACTGCACCACTGCAGCGGGTTACAGACCGTTGTCTGGAAGATAGTCCAGTAAACTGGTGTGCCGTTTCTATCATCCACGCCGCGTTCATTTGTCGCTGTGGGCACTGCTTTCAGGTATTTTGTTAGACATTTAGTTCTCAGTGCAGGGCCTCTGGCTTCCTTGTAGGGAAGCTAGAGAGGTGAAAACAGCTGTGCTGTCAAGTGTTTATGGTCTGGTTTGGACCATATGGGGTGGGGGGACACACAGACCCATGACCCGGGAAAAAGGGGAACGGGGGAAAAGGGAAAGGGTAGGGAGGTGGGCCAAAAAACAAAACAGCGGCATCAATCTGAGAGAAAAGCCACTTTACTCAATAAGGTATTGGAATGCAAAGTAGAGCAAAATAATACAGTGTATTTAGAATTGAAGCTAACAAATCAAATAAAATGAGAGAGCATCCAAAAAAAATGGAAGGCCTTACTCGAATGCTGAAAGTGAGGCGGCTAGGGAAGAGGAACTGCAGACCAGCCACACGGGGAAAAAAAGAGCGCGTCTCATTACTAGCTAACAGCTTTCTCTTTCCCTCTAGAATGGAAAGCGGAAATGGAAACTCCTCTGGGCTACATAGTTGATCTTCTCTATCTTCGGAGACAGACAGACCCAGAACTATTGACATGGAGAACCGCCCTGTGACAATATGAGCAAAGGCATTTCAGAAGTGTGTGGAGACAGGACAAGGGGAAACGGACAGAAACTGCAGCACAGGAGGCTCCGCACAAATGTACGCAGGAACTTCTTTACAGTGAGGATGACGGAGCACTGGAACGGGCTGCACAGGGGGGTTGTGGAATCTCCTTCTCAGGAGATATTCAAGATTTCTAATTCCATCTAATGAGCAATAAGGAATAATTATTTTACCTGTGAAACCTTTACTCAATTTTATATCCAAATGCAACAGATGTCTCCACACAATACCATGTGTATATTTTGAGTAGCTTGTTTGTTCCTTAAAAAAAAAAAATAGCACTGATACAGTCAGTAAGACTAGTGACATTAAATGGATTTTTCTATGATTTCATTATTTTTCTGTTGTTTACCATTCAGTTGCTGTCTTTAATCAAAAAAGTGAAGATAATTAGAACATACATTTTGAATTACTTTAAGAATAAAGATTAGCCTTTAAGTGAGAAATTTATGTCAAGTACCAAGCATATGCAGAAATGTGCTAGCCAATAGTTCTCTTCCCTTGCCTCTTTATAACTTGTTTCCATTTCTACGGAGCTAATGTAAAAAAAAATAAAAAATAAAAAAAAATTAAAAAAAATGGCGCAAAGATTCATTATTTTGAAACAAAATAACAGCAAACAGCGCAAAACAACAAACAAAACAATTGCAGAGGTGAAGCAAAAATAAAAGCAGAGCAAATACTGTATTGAAAAGTTGCCCATTTCAAGAAAGGGGTTTACGCATTCCGGAATTTCAAATATGCCACAGGAAATTTACGTCTTGATTCCCATGGAAATTGGACTACATTTCTGAACATAAAAGTTGCTAAGAAAATACAATGACACGTGTTCTGCGCAGTTTTGATTTTGGACGTTAATCTCTGATCATTCCAGCTAGTTTAACAGAGCAGGCTTTAGACCAGGCTACAGTCAGGGCTTACACAGCAACCTACAACAGCCATCGATGCTAACGGTAGAATAGCATTTGTACAGCACCGGGCAAAAAAGGAAAGGACTTACGAAACGTAAGAAACTCAGTGTACAGGTGATGCAGGAACAGACATAAAAGGTCACTGAGATACAAAGTAGTCCCGAACTGGTTATCAAGAATAAACTTTTCTTTACTCTTTTTAAGGAAAACTGTTTTCAATAACCCAAATAATTCTTGTTCCTCACTTAAGTTTTAACCACTGAATTCTTTTTCCTAAGTATCATTTAAAACCAGTTTCTCCAACAATTCAGGAATGTTACAAGACGTTGTTTCAAAGCGTCATAGACTTTCCGTCTGACATTTTAAAACACAAATATTTTTGCACGTTTCCCTTTCCCTTTTTTTTTTTTTTTTTTTTTTTTTTTAATACTACAGCTACAAAACTGAATTTTCAGGTCATCCCATTTAGCATCACGAACACACCTTTGGATAACAGCGCCAATAGCTCAATGAAATTTCTCCAAATCCAAAGAGTGCTGAATGTACAAAGTATCTTATTTTTGCGTGGACGTTTCTATTCTATTCTTTTCCTTTTTTTTTTTTTTATTTTTTCCATTTGAATTGAACACAGAGGTATGAAGCAGTGGTTCTCAAGAAGCCACGTGGTACCTGGCTGCTACTTGCTGCAAATCACTGCTTTGTGACTACTGCTACTGTCCCTTCTTCGTAACAGGGAATAGACAATGTGGGGTTATGGTTGTAGCATTCAAGACCTGCCTGGGCACCTACCTGTGCAACATGGTGTAGGGAACCTTCTTTGGCAGGGGAGTTGGACTCGATCTCTTGAGGTCCCTTCCAACTACTATGATTCACCATGGCAAAGAAGCTTTCAATTAAGCCTTAGAACAAACTGACTGTAGGCTGTAGATTACTTTCAGGCATCTATTATGAAAAGAAATTTCTCTGCTTTAATAAAAAAAAAAAATAGACCACTGGCATTTCAGGGAACAAAACAGAGACTCAATGACCTGAACTCTGACCAAATAGCCCTAGGTGTAATTGTGCTATGCTCTTCCAGTGTGTATTTAATAAGGTTGGTAGAGCACTCATGATTAGTCTCACTGTTTGGTCTGCTGATACTAACCCTCCGTGCAAACTGCTTTAAATAGAGGAAAAATTAAGAAAATTGATAATTAAAATCACATCTTGCTCACTTCAGCTTTGTTTTAAGAGAAAGATATTTTGCCTTCTTTTGTTGATCATTTCAAACAAAAGTTATGAAAATGTGCATAAATCACCAAGGACATGTGGTTCATTGAAGAGAACCCACAGGTCATGTTTTTAAAAATATTATGAAAAGGGAGGCTGAAGATTGATCCTCTCTGTTTAACTGGGTCAAGGACTTTACTGTTAACAAAGAAAATAAAATGCAGAGGGTATAATAAAGACATAAATAGGTGAAAAATTGCTGATACTTACCTGAAATGGAAAATGACAGACTACTAACATTCTTATTGATGGAAAAGACTAACAGGGCTATGTAACACATGTCATGTAAGCAGGTGGCATGATGGAAAGCCTCTGCCCTCCACGAGCGTGATATCAAACTAGAGGTGTGTGGAGTAAACAGCAGCAAAATGTTATCTTCAGGCACTACTTCATGGATTTTTCTTTTTCTTTCCTTTTTCTCCCCTACTGACAGTGATTGAGCTTTTGTAGAGCCTGAAATATATTTGCAGAAATACCAAGTGCAGGCAGTTGTTTATTTTTCATCTTGAACAAATCTTTACCATGGGATAGTGTTTTCAGTTCCTCAACAAAAAATTGTAGAAGAGTTACATCATCACAACATTCACAGGATGATCACAACCCCACCAGTGCACAGCGTTGGAAGGTGAGACCACATTTGTTCTTTGTGCCTTTTGGAAGTGTTATAAATACTTTAGGCCTCGGGTTGAGTGCCTTCTTAGAAGTGATTCATAAAACAAACCACTTTACTGATGTGACTGTGACTAAAACATAAAAGTTAATGTCTACTGAAAATGGGGCTCGATATTTTTCCACTTATAAAGAATCTATTCTCTCCACATTAGATGACAGCATTTAGCCCAGTGTTTTTTTGTTGTTTTTTCTTTCATACTACCTCCTTAACTTTGCCTACCTGATTCTCTTTATTTCTGCATTTAACAGTAACAAATAAAGTCAGAAATAGAATTTGACAGATTGAATAACCTTATGAGAAATCAGTGTGCCACTAAAAGAGGATGATCGGGGGGAAGGGAAGACAGCACTATTCGCAAAATCTTTACACATTAAATAAACCTAACTATAACAGTGTGTGCCTCCCACAGTGAAATACATACTACAGTGCCAAAAAAAAAAATCACAGATGCACACCACAGGTATATAGATCCTGACACTCAAGAGCACTTCTTAATCCTTGACTGCAATACATTTCTACATTTTGATGTATAATCCCACACTATAGGGTGTGTGTGTGAAAAGTCTGTACATAGAGCCAGTTGGCAGAAAAACAAAAACAGCTAGGATAATTGTGACTACATCTTAGGTGAGATACAGGTTTCCTAGAAGAGTTAGTACAGACACAAAGGTCAAGGTCCACACCAATCCTTGGCTGAGGAAATTACCCTCTCAGTGTAGCTGCTTTATATCTGTGTCTCAAAATTAAGCTTACATAAGGCCTCATGATCACACCAGCAAGCTTTGAAGCATTTGGGGACACCACCATGCTCAAGACCTTCCATCAAAATGCAGAGCTTCTATCAGAGTGTCAAAAAGGAATTAGTGGCTTCAGAGAAGGAATTTACAGATCCTAAACACTGAACAGAGTCAAAAAAAAAAAAAAAAAAAACCAAAAAACAACAGGAGATAGGAAACACTTCAGACATGGCTGTGCCCTGAAATAAATAAATCCTGTACCTACACTAACTAAAGCATCAAGACTGCAGAGAAGAAATGCTACTTGTACAGGAAACATCCCAAATGCTCTTGGAAAATTAGACATCTAGGACCCCCTTACAAAAGATTCTATTTTTCTTTCAAAATATATCTAGAACAGAACACAGTAGAAGTACCTACCCTCCTGTATTTATTAATTCAGTTTTATAATACTTCACCAAGACATTTGGTGCTAGAAGTCACAGCTCATACTTCCCAAAATTTACTTAGTACCCATTTCCTGCTTTTCAAGGAAGTTCCCTTACTGAGGAAATGAGCCATGCTCCTTGGGAAAAAATAAGTAATTTGACTTTTCCTATTGAAGCTGTTCCACATTCGGCAGAATAATTAGACATTTGGAGTGAAAAGGGAGACAGCAAAGCAAGAATAAGAAATAATGTGAATCTTTATCCTAATGACTGACAGCTCTTTTGGGACAGATCTGTAGATCATAGACTCTGCTCTTATATAAACAGTAATTGGAGCACATCACATTTCAGCCAACAAAATCACCAAGACAGCAGGACATTTTATTAGGGAGGAGAAAATAGTTTAATCTGTCAAAATGTAACATCTGGTCACCTTAGCTTATATTTTCTGATGCTGGATTAATAACACTGCACATTTAATGTGCATGCATTTAAACTGTTATCTACTTAGTTACTGAAAGTATTCTGTTGCCACTTATCCTGGATGCCAAAATATTGTTTTATTCGCATTCTGAAGCTGCTGCTTTTACTAATATTCTGTTGATGTATCAAGTGTTGCTTCACTAAGGTCCCATCATCCTACAGTAAGCACCAGGGGAGTACTAATCTTCTGCACTAACACTTCAATTTTCTCATCACAAAAATTGGCTGCATCTTCCTGGCTTATGCAAACCCTGATCAGTGTCATTTAGACCTTGGGGGCCACTGACTGGGAGCAGCAACAACAGAAGAAGTGCCAACTATGACAGCAGATATTTTCACAACAGCTGTCTGGTTTTGTGTACTCCTCCTGGATTCTACTTTAAAAACTCCAGCTTAGCTGGCCAGTGGTGCCTGTCCCCACTAAGTAACACACAGCGAAGTAAGAGTAAAATGATCTTTAGAATGAAGCAACAAATACTGTCATCTTGTTACAACTCAACAGATTGTTAGCATCTTCATGTGTTCTCAGAAGCACTGAAAGAGATGATGTAGGTACACAGTAATAAACCCAAATCATCTTCAAATCATGCTCTGTATTTGCATTGAAGCTCTTACACAGTGCATTTCATTATTTTGAAGTTTCATAACACAGCTGAAAAGAAATTTTCACTAGCCATATTGTGACATGGGAAAACTGAAACAGTTAAGTCAACCAGTTATGCAGTGTCATGGAGAAAGTAAATGGCAAATGGCACAAGGGGAAACAGTGACCAAGTCTCGTAAATTTCAGCTTTGTGCCCTAACCATTTGCCCATTCTAATGAGTAAATGGGGTATTTATTCCTGAATTATGGTTCCCACATCAGTGCTCACATGCTTAGAGAAAGTAAGTTGAGAAATTCAACAGGAATTCCTATATTTGCGCATGTTTAGGAAGGTACAGGGCTCCCTCTACCCCAATCCACGAGGACTTGAGTGTAATAGCAACACTCCAGGTTATCAGCCAATAGGTTAGGTAATTAATTTCTCTCAGTGTCTCCCAAGCCTGGAAAATAGAACTGTAATTATCATGAACAACTCATATTTACTGTTTTGGAGTTGAAACTGAAAATAAAAGAAAACCAATTACAAGTGAACTATTATAGTTACCTATGCTTTACTACTCTTTAGACTCCAATCCCATGGAGTAAGAGAAGTGAAAATTCTTACAGGTTTCACATGGTACCAACTCAAAATTTATTTTGGTAAGGCTTAATCTTGAAGTTTCAATTTTATCAACTAACCCTTGTTTAAGCAGACCATGAGTATTTATAAGAATGAATTTCTCCTCTTCAGAAGAACGTTATGGTTCTTTCTCTGAATGAAATTCTTTGTCTTTTAAAGTTCCCCAGGCAATTACATTGATGTTCTGCACAAATACAACCTAAGAGCTAAGTTCTAAAAACCTGAATAATTTATCTATTCAAATTTCCTATAATCTGTAGACAGGTGAAATGTAATTATCTGGCTTAGCATTAACACTCTTCTTTCTTAAAGAAAGCAAGGGTAGTATTTCATAATTTCACTTTTATGCTCCCTTTCAAGCACAGGGCCCCAGTAAACAATAATTAACTTAAGAGCACTCAATACTGAAGATCAGTTGTATAACAGACTCTCTCAAACCTGAAGACTTTCCTTTGCCTTCCCTAGGCTCATTCTTCCGGGAAGATTTTCCTAAGAAGGGATCTTGCAGACTAAGAGTGCATGCAGGATTTACTAGTGAACATGCTAAGTGACGTTCCTTTGTGCTACTAGAAAATTAGTCATCACATTCTCACTGCTTTTATCATGAACTTAGAAGCGCTTAGCACAAAGCTTTCTGTTGGAATTGTTCCTGACAATTTTAGAAAAATAATTTCAAATAAGAATGCTGAAGCAGAAGGAGCCATGACAAGCAATAGCTAGAGCTATGAGGTGATGGAATGCAGGGAACTTAAGTACTGGTAGGACTGTTCTCTATACTTTCAGAGAAGTTACATTTAGTATGACTGTCATACAATACTCACAGATCTTTGTTGTTTTTGTTTTAAATGCACAAGTTTACTCTTCTACAACCATTAATCATACACACACACACACAAAAAAAACAACACAGTACTTTGAAGACAACAGCCAGCTTTCTTCTGTTCTCCAGATTGCATTATATTTTCAGCCATGAAAGAAAAAAATTTAATTATCTTTCGATTGTCTGTGATATTTACATTAAATATTTAATGACACTTCTCTGATCAAGATGGGCACTGATAAAAAACATACTATAAAGAACACATGAGTAGAAAGACATCATTTGTCCTCTTATTTGTGTCAATAAAACATACATTTTTGTAAGTGCTGTGGATCTAGAGGCCTCTAGAAGAGATATGAACAACACACTCAACCATTTGTTCCAGTTAAAATAACAAATAACATGCCTATGAGATTTCACATTTTTTTTTAAATAGGAATTCTCCAGTCTTGAATATTTCAGAACACAAATCAAAGCCCATGGGGAAAACAAATATACATCTACACAAAGATTCATGCAGCATACTTTTTGACTGACTGTCTAGATTTTTTCATTTTACTTTTTCCCTTGTGATTTCCCTTGAACAGGAAAGACTTAGTACTATATTGCCTTGGTGACCAGTCCCAGATGATTAATTAGGGCTCTGAAATGACTCTGAAATCACAATATCATTAATAAACAGCTCACACACAGCACCTTCACTTAAATATATCCATACTTAAATGTGCCTTAAAGTTTGCTGAGTGAAAATTAGGGCATTTTAAAAAGTTTGCCATTGCTTAGCTATTAATATGGTGCAGTTCTAATTTTTTTTTTTTATTTTTAAATTTCTTCACAATGGAAATGCTAGCATATACCTTCCTGGCAATAATCAGGAATACTAGAGTCAAATTAAATAATTTTCCATATCACTAGAATAACTTTCTTGTGCTGCCTCAAGATAGTCTGAATATCTCTTCAAATTCTTAACTAGACCCATCTTATTAAGATGTGTGAAGTGATACAACTGCAGAGAGGCTGAGTAGAAAAGAAGTGTATCAGCATATACAGACTCATCCCGCCCACTATGGTAAGGTTCTTCACATATCATGGTGATTCCAGACCTCAGTTAAGGCATCACTATCCCTTTACATGAACATCTGCCTTGCAACAACCCCATTATCACCCAAATATACTCAATCTAACACTTGGAACTGGTTGTAATTGAATCAGTCACTTTCCTAAGCCAACAGCATTTTTCTTACTCAGCATAGAAAAAGCCTTCTGCACATTCAGATAACCCTGCTTTTGCCATGAAGAACACAAAAAGGCATGGCAGTAATTAGATCATTCATATACTCAAAATATGGAACTAATGCTATGAAAAGAAATACATATATCCTTTCCCCATCATGATTTTCTTTGTTTTCTGCACGCACTATAAGTTACCTGAAGTAAAAAGCCTATAGTTCTTACTGCTTTCCTTTCTTTATAAGGTGAAATTTTCATACAACATTTAATTTTTAAGACCAGAATTCACAGATACAATTCCAACACAACCTATCAATGGCTTGTCAGCACAAAAGTAACCCAGCAATGTTTCCAAACGTACTTAAAACAGGTGGACCAATTCATGTGGAATCAGCATTCAGAGCACGTGGCCTCATGCTTTTTTAACCCAGAACTTAGAGGCTCAAAGGTAGATGCAATGTAAAGATAATAATAAAAACTGGTCATGTGGTGCTTTGTTGGTTTCATTTTTTTTTTTTTCCGTGAGGGGTTAACATACCACTCAAGTGAAGACGGAAGACAATGAGTGACAGCACTATCTGCACTTGCTGTACATATTTATAATTGCATCTCTTACAGTTATCTCTGTGCAAGGAGCTGCAGCTGCCAAAGTTCCCAGACCAAAGCCTCAGCCAGAAGACAACTTTTTCAGTCCGAGCCTGTATTTTCAAGGCCCAAAGCCTTCCGTGCAGGGCTGGATTGAACCCAGGCCAAGATGTACTCCTGGAGGCGGACCCACTGTGGTGGACAGGGCTGTGGGGTTCCGGATCCTGGCCCTATTGTTGCATTGCTGGGGCAGGGGTTGATGACCCCGTGGGTGACGTGGGGTCCTGGGAACCGAGTGCGGTGGGCAGGGCCCAGGTGGATGGGCGGGGACAGGCAGGGCTTTGACAGGGCCTTGATAATTCCCTGGTTTTCTTAATTCTGTTCTTGCTTGCTGGTTGTTCAGTTTTTACCCTCAGTTCGGCCTGACGCTCCTGTCCATGTATCTGTCTGGGAATATGGCAAAGAAATCCCAAAGAGTTGAATTGGTATTTCTTAGCTACAACTTAGACATTTCCCAAAGAATTGAATTGGTATTTCTTAGCTACAACTTAGACATTTTGTTTTTCCAAAAGACTCCTTGTGATAAGAAGTCCTGCATCGTGCTGCGCACTCAGCAGTAGCATCAACCAGGAGGGAGTGGAAACAAAGTCACGTTGTCAAACGTACAACTAGATTACAATTGGCTTAGCCACTCATCTGTGTGTCCCCACTGTGAGCAAAACTCTCTGGAAAAAACACTGAGTTGATAACAGGTGCTCAGTGCTTCTGTGTTTCGGCCAGAAAGAGCTTCAGAAGTCTCACCGCGAACCTAAGAGAGGACTTTGCCAATGTGTCAACGGCCATTGCGGCCTATCAGCACCGGGGCAGGCCTGCGACATCTAAAAGTAATTGTCTGCAACACACCTTGATGTTACGTTGCAGGCACCATTCCAGGCTATGTTCATGCCACCCACTAACAAGCTGGGCAGAACTAACAGAAATGGCACGGAACTTTTTGTTCTGGGAGTAACGTGCCCAGAGCAGTACAACCATCCCTCAGGGCTCAGTACAGCTTCCTTTTCAGAACATACGTGGCACCATGCTGCATGCTGTAAGCATGCCTGGAAGAGAAGAAGGGACTCCAATCATCTCAAAAGGGGAAAGGGAGGCAATAGTAATGCTGCGGAAATGACTGAAGGGGATGTGTGTGTGAACTAAGTGGCCCAGGGTGACTCAGTGCTTGCACGGAGGATAACAGAGAAGACATGAAGACACACTGCACGGAATGGATGGGCACTGAGTGTAGGCTACACAGGAGGTTTGCAGTAGTGGCCTTGGGCAGCCCGTGCTCCTGCAGATTTGTGAAGGGTTTCTTCCTTTGGCCACACTGCCCAGGTAAATGCATGTGAACACACGAGCCCCTTCCTCTGGCTCAACTGCCATAGGAACGGAACACGGGCACCGCTAGCCCTGGTCACGTCACCAAGACTCCCTAAGCCTTTTGTGATGTCATAAAGCACTCAGCTTTAGCACAGGCCTCACAAGCCCAGTGCCCGCTCATACCAGTGCTGGTGCTAGCGGTGGCAGACGTGCTTGTGCTTGTGCTGGTGCTGGTGGTGCTGGTGCTTGTGCCCAGGACAAAGGATCATGGATCGAATCCGGCAGATGCTGAGGACATTGAGGAAGGCGTGGAGAAGGTCTGTGCCTGCTGGTTTCTCTTCTCAAGGGCACCTGGGTGTGCTTAAAAGCCTGGCTAAATCAGCACGCGTTTTGACGATGGCAGCTCAGCCCACAAGCAAATTCGGCCTCCCTACACATAGTGTGCTGTGTCTTTCATAGCGTTCTTGCTTTGAGAAAGAGCCTGAGGAAAAACCAAAGCAAACAGGAAAACAACTCTTAAGAAACAACTAGCGAGTGTGTGCAGCTCTCTCCCATTTGCTGTCAGTCAGGAATGGGTGGCCAAGAAAGAACCTATAGGAGTGCAATAGTCAGTGTGCGCCACTGAACGTGCCTTCTGTCTTTCTAGGAAGAGGGCTCGCGCGCATCCCATGACATGCCCTGAGCAGGAAAATGAGGGAGAAGCTCCTCGGGAATCTGAAGTCAAGCAGGTGACTGTCTTTTTCTGTTTTTATAAAATGCTTGCCATTGCATCCTCTAATGTGCTGATTAGCTTGAGCGTTGACAATTTGCATTCTTTAATTTTGAACAGGCAGAAGACAATGCAGCTGGGGAAGCAGCAACGAATTCAGCCCCACTCAGTCTCTCCATCAGAAATGGAGTAGAGGCAGAAACATCTGCTCCATTCCGGCTCCCAGTGACCTCTGAAAGACAACCAAGGTCATTAGGCACGGATACGCAGAGCTCCATGAGACAACACGAGCAGTGTCCTTCCGTGCCTCAAAACCATGATGGAGAACGTTCCCTGAAAGCTTCTGGCGACTTCTGTGACTCGATGAAGAAAAATACCTTCACCTTGCAAGAGGACTTGGACAAGGCTAATGCCAAGGTATGCGACATCTGCGAACACGTTCATGTGGATAAAGCTACCCATTTCCTCCCAATAGCATAAGAGAAGAAATAAGCTGAGAACAAATACAGGACTGTCTTGTTTCTCCACTGCATTGACAATTTGTGTTCCTTCATTTTGAACAGGCAGAAGACAGTGATAATGGAGGATCATTGACAAGTACTGCCCTGCTCAGTCTCTCCAGAGGAGATGCGGTAGAGGAAGAAAAATCTGCTCCATTCCGGCTCCCAGTGACCTCTGAAAGACAACCAAGGTCATTAAGCATGGATACGCAGAGCTCCATGAGCCAAGACGAGTTGACTCAAAACCATGATGGAGACGTCCCTGATTTGCAAAAAATCAGGAAGACCTTGGCGGAGTACAAGAACACAACCAACAGAAAAGCCAGAATGCGAGTGAGAAAGCAGGAGCAAAACGGAAAAATGATCAAGGAAAAGGCATTGGTTTTAGAAACAGCAGGAAAAGCACATTCCCAACCCCAGGGGCAGCCAAAGGAATGTCGCGCTACCCAGACTCCAACAAACGACCTAAGATCCGCAGTGAAGGAAGCGCTACAGGAAGAAGTGGCGCAGCTCCACGGTGAAATCCTGTCAATCCGTCGGCAGCTGGAAGATGTGCAAATGGACAACCAGGTAAGAGCGGTGCGTGATGTCTGTGAATGGGAGACAGACAAAAGGGAAGAAAAAGGCCAGCTGGACACAAAATGTAGCACAGCCGCCAAACTCATCTGGCACCTCCAGATTTTTTCCAGCTGTGAGCTACGTGCCTGGGAGGCCATCCCTTGGGTTGGCTCTGGCATGTTCTTTTTCTGCTGTCACTTGGCAAGTGGCATTTCCCGGCTCCGCAGCCCAGCAAGGATCGGGCATTTCCGCTCTACCACTTTTCTTCCCTTTGCAGTTCACTTAGAAAACTGAGCTAGGTATAGGAACTGGCAAGCGACAATAACAATGCGGCCTTTGCTTTCTTACCTTTCTCTTCACACTCTTGCACCGTTCTTTCGATAGAGAGCAGTGAGACAGCTGCAACAAGAACTTGCTGAGACTGTCGGAAAGCAGCGGGTTGCAGAATGTTCCCTGAAAGCTTCTGCCGACTTATGTGACTCGCTGAAGAAAAATACCTGCACATTGCAAGAGGACTTGGACAAAGTTAATGCCAAGGTATGCAACATTTGAGAGCGCATTAATGTCGGTGAAGCTGCTCATTTCCTCCCAATAGCACAAGAGAAGGAATAGGCTGAGAACAGACACAGGACTGTGTTTTTTTTCCACTGCATCCAGGTGCGTGACCTTGCCATACAGAGGGAGATGGAACAATCAAAGTCTCTGCTCCAAGAACAGGCAATTGAGCGGCTGCGCGAGACGGTGGATGCTCTCAAGGGTCATTTGGAGGCTGCGGTGTCAAAGTGTACCCCATCAGTGCAGGACGAAAGGCCGAGTGTAAAAGAAATGCTCAAGATACTTGCCGATACTATCACAAAGCAGATAATGGCAGAAAGATCTCTGAAGTCTTCTGAAGATTATTGCTGTTACCTGGAGAAAGAGCTCTCGAAAAAGGAGGAAGGCTTGGACAAGGCTCATGCCAAGGTACGCAACGCCCGTGAATATGTGGGCATACGTTAAGCTGTACTTTTCCCCTAAATAGTGCAAGAGAAGAAATAATCTGAAAACCAGGGCGGGACAGATTGGCAGATTGATGAAAGCATGATCTAATCTGAAACTTCAACAAAGCCAGCTGCTTTCAGTCCCAAGAAAGAGGCAAGCCTGTCCTCCAAAGCAGCAGCGGAAGCTCTTGTTTGGGCTCTACAGTACTTTCCTCTCTTTGCCTCCTCCTCTTTCAACTCACAGAACAAAGGCAGCTTCTCAGGGAGCTCATTTTCAGGCTGAGGGTCACAGCAGTGGGTTGGGAGCCATCACAAGGCACGCCCTCACAAAGTGCTTCAGAGTTCAGCTGCTCTGTTTTTTGCAAGTTCTCCGCACAAAAATGAGATCTTTGTTCCCTGTCTGTAGTGGAGCCGTTCTGCAAAGGAGGGAAGGTTGGAGACTGCAGCAGTCTTCTCAGCATGGCTTAGAAAGCCATGCTTGCTTTAGAAAAAACACGTGCTTTTTCCTTGGCACAAGGAAATCCACAGACTCTGAGGATTACCGTTAGGGACCTCCATCAAGGCATCGGAATGAGTTCCCCAGAAGGTGGACGTTTCAGAGGGTTCTGATTAAGGGAGACTGGTTTTTTTTTCTGTTGTGTACAGGTGCTTGAACTTTCTGGGCAGCTGGAGGTGGAACGCCATGAGTCACTGAAGCTTAAAGCGGAAAATCGTGAACTGCGAGAGCTGATTCTCCAGTACTGCCCACAGGCCGCTTGTAAAGCAAGCAAGGCGGTGACAGCCCATCGTTGAGAACTCACCCCTCCCGGCGACCATTCGCAGCCGCCTCGTTCAAACACTGGCGCGCCGGAAGGAGGAGAGCCAGGGAGGGGGGGGCAACCCGCGCAGGCTCTGAGTGTATCTGTGCACCACCGAGAGGGAGAGAGGGAGAGGACGGGCGGGCCTGGGCTCCTCCGCTCCGGTCGCTCAGATGCTCATTCACTGGCTCGGGCTGTGACCAGGCAATCCCACTGCACCACTGCAGCGGGTTACAGACCGTTGTCTGGAAGATAGCATTGAGAAACAGGGCAAAAAGAAATGAGACAGAAGCGAGAGCCCAGCCTACTTAGTCCAGTAAACTGGTGTGCCGTTTCTATCATCCACGCCGCATTCATTTGTCGCTGTGGGCACTGCTTTCAGGTATTTTGTTAGACATTTAGTTCTCAGTGCAGGGCCTCTGGCTTCCTTGTAGGGAAGCTAGAGAGGTGAAAACAGCTGTGCTGTCAAGTGTTTATGGTCTGGTTTGGACCATATGGGGTGGGGGGACATACAGACCCATGACCCGGGAAAAAGGGGAACGGGGGAAAAGGGAAAGGGTAGGGAGGTGGGCCAAAAAACAAAACAGCGGCATCAATCTGAGGAGAAAAGCCACTTTACTCAATAAGGTATTGGAATGCAAAGTAGAGCAAAATAATACAGTGTATTTAGAATTGAAGCTAACAAATCAAATAAAATGAGAGAGCATCCAAAAAAAATGGAAGGCCTTACTCGAATGCTGAAAGTGAGGCGGCTAGGGAAGAGGAACTGCAGACCAGCCACACGGGGAAAAAAAGAGCGCGTCTCATTACTAGCTAACAGCTTTCTCTTTCCCTCTAGAATGGAAAGCGGAAATGGAAACTCCTCTGGGCTACATGGTTGATCTTCTCTATCTTCGGAGACAGACAGACCCAGAACTATTGACATGGAGAACCGCCCTGTGACAATATGAGCAAAGGCATTTCAGAAGTGTGTGGAGACAGGACAAGGGGAAACGGACAGAAACTGCAGCACAGGAGGCTCCGCACAAATGTACGCAGGAACTTCTTTACAGTGAGGATGACGGAGCACTGGAACGGGCTGCACAGGGGGGTTGTGGAATCTCCTTCTCAGGAGATATTCAAGACTTCTAATTCCATCTAATGAGCAATAAGGAATAATTATTTTACCTGTGAAACCTTTACTCAATTTTATATCCAAATGCAACAGATGTCTCCACACAATACCATGTGTATATTTTGAGTAGCTTGTTTGTTCCTTAAAAAAAAAAAAAAATAGCACTGATACAGTCAGTAAGACTAGTGACATTAAATGGATTTTTCTATGATTTCATTATTTTTCTGTTGTTTACCATTCAGTTGCTGTCTTTAATCAAAAAAGTGAAGATAATTAGAACATACATTTTGAATTACTTTAAGAATAAAGATTAGCCTTTAAGTGAGAAATTTATGTCAAGTACCAAGCATATGCAGAAATGTGCTAGCCAATAGTTCTCTTCCCTTGCCTCTTTATAACTTGTTTCCATTTCTACGGAGCTAATGTAAAAAAAAAATAAAAAATAAAAAAAAATTAAAAAAAATGGCGCAAAGATTCATTCTTTTGAAACAAAATAACAGCAAACAGTGCAAAACAACAAACAAAACAATTGCAGAGGTGAAGCAAAAATAAAAGCAGAGCAAATACTGTATTGAAAAGTTGCCCATTTCAAGAAAGGGGTTTACCCATACTTCCCTAACTCTAACAATCCACTGCTAAATCATGTCCCTGAGCTCCACATCCAACAGTTTTTAAAAGATTCAGGGACGGTGACTCAACCACCTCCCTGGGGAGCCTGTTGCAGTGCTTAACAGCCCTTTCTGTAAGGAAGTTTTTCCTAATATCCAACTTAAGTTTCCACTGACACAACAAGAGGCCATTTCCCCTTGTCCTTTCACCTGTCACTAGAGAGAAGACAACAACCCCACTTTCTTGCTGCAATCACCGTTCGGGTATTTGAAGAGAGCAATAAGGTCTCCTCCCAACCTCCTTGTACAGAAATTGATTAAAAAAAAAAAAAACACAAGCAGGAATGAAACTGGATAAGAAATGACACTAGATACCGTTGAGACTTGAAGGCAAGAGTCCATTCTCTCATTAAAAACATACAATCCACATGTATTTACCCTAAATATTGCAGCAAAGAGTAGTGGCAAGAAGACAGCGTCAAAACTCCTTTAATAAACCAGAGATGTTACAAGGATTCACAACATAAAAAAGGTTGAACTTGCTTTCACAATCAGGTGAAAATTCCTGTTAATAGATCCCCAGGAAAAAAAACAAAAAACAATAAAAAACAAAAGAGGACAAAAAAAAAAATAACCAACACATTTTCACAATCTCAATATACTAATTAAATCAATGACTGATTCTCTGATTCTCCTTTCCCCAAGCTGGACATACTCTGCAAGAATAAATTGCCTTGTTCCTTCACCTCTGGTTTTATTGCATGCACCAAGGAAAAACAGCTGATGTCTAGACCTATGGTACCCCAGAATCTGTGGCTTGGAGGTGTAGTGTCAGTGAGTTGCACGGGAAATGCTTTTTAACTTCTTTCATCAATGATTGTTTTTCTGACCGAGAAAGTCCTGGTATGGAACAACAGGTTTCAAAGAAGGAAGTGTAAGAACCACTACCAAAGCCTGTAGAATCCAGAAAAATTCCTTCCATGGATAAAATTATTTCGAGTATATTTTATCTAAAATAACTGTTCTTTTCCTCACTAATACAAGATTTTTCTCACTTTTTGTCAATATATGATGTATTTTGCATTATGAAAGCCACTTTTCTTCTCCACTGTAATTTCTTCTCAAGTCTCAAAACAGTCTTTCTCCCTTCACTTCCCTTTCCTGCTCTGATTGCCATTATCTCTGTAGACTAAACTGCACATAACATATCATTACTAATAAACAGGCAACAATCTGGAACCAAAGAAATCTGGACCATTCAACACAAGAGAAGGATGTGACAACGTGATATGAACAAAATATTCTACAATCCTTGCAAAAAAAAAAAAAAAAAGGGCTATATACAGATTCAATAGTCTTATCTTCCTGAAAATTATGATCCTGAGAACCTGTGACAAAGCTCATCTTTGTTTTGCTCAGCCTTTAAGGGCAAATGAATTGTAAATGCATAATCCCAAGGTGCTGCTCAGCACTATTTCCTAGTTGCAAATAGCATATGGCCTGGTACTTGGCAGTTATTCCTGGTGTATGGCAGTCATTTCAGGCATCAAACATGATGTTTTAGAGGAAGGGTTTCAGGCCAGTAGGTACCAAACATTTTAAAGCTATTTTCTTTATCTATTGCCATAAATTTTGACTACACCAAAATTATCTCCATCCCTTTTCCTTTGTCATACTCGCAGCATATAGACTAGATAAGGAAGCACAGCATTAAAATACCAGTAATTACCTTACCTTTCAGTTAAAATTGAAATTTCAGTGCTTTTACGTTCACACATCAACAACTTAACTAATTACTATTTACTTATTTTGGAAGTTTCAACTTTTTCTTAAAGAACATGAATATCGCAACATTTTGACTAAGTCCGCATTACATTCAAACAAGCAGCACTGAGCACAGAAAATATTATCTTATACTTACAAAACCTTCCTGCCCCTTGCTTTTGCTCAGGAGAATCAATTTTTGATTTATTTTGATCACTTTCTCCATAAATACAAAGCATATGCAGCTATTGACCCCAGACAGCAAAAAAAAAAATCCATCTATTCACGAGAAACAATGCAAATTACCCTATAACTTAGAAGTTTTGTCCTGATCTTGTTAAAGACATTTAATAACTGAGATGGTGAATCACTAGATGTCTGGGTAACTGGTTCCTAACTTTTCATTTAACATGGATGAAGCTAGATGCAACACTGAAACTTTAACAATACTGACTAACATAATGAGGAACAAGGCTGTCTCATGTTATATTCATATTATTCTATCAAAAGAAATCATACATCAGGAAGGGATCTGCAAACAGGAACTACTCCCTCATTTTATGTTTCTTGAGTAGCCTGTAGGTAAAGAAGCAATCTTAGCCTCAGTGCTACCTAAAATAGGTTATCCTTTTTTCATATATTATTTTTTAAATTGTTTGCCTGTACTTGCGGCATACACTGAAAAGATCACAAAGTAAAAAAACAAAATTCAGGGGTTCATAAACCACAAATGGTTTAAAGAATAAGAGTAAATGCCTGGACTTTTTTTCTAAAATAAATATCTAGTTTCCATCAGCCATCTGCTCTTTCACACAATATTAAATACT
Organism: Callipepla californica brunnescens; assembly: GCA_023055505.1. Lineage (NCBI taxonomy): Eukaryota > Metazoa > Chordata > Aves > Galliformes > Odontophoridae > Callipepla > Callipepla californica. The sequence continues at coordinate 393,061 of JALIRH010000088.1, forward strand.
TGTATCTAAACCTATTTTATAAATATAATTTAAGGAATTTGATACACTAAAGTTTTTACCAATACAAAGAACAAGGTTTAGTTAAAGGTATATAAAATTGTTAGATATCCCTGAGGTAGATTTTTTTTCCTTTCCTGTTGCTCTCTGTTTGCAGAGCAACACTCATTTAGTATATGCTGTGCTTTAAAAAAATGAACTATATACCCTCGTTAACGAAGTAAGCAGGCAAATTTTCTTTTAATAAAGAAGCAAACAATTTTTTGGCAACTGTTTTGATAATGATAGTCTTCATAGCCCCTGCAAAACTAAACCATATGGTAGATTTATTACTCTTCCAAAGGGTCTGTTGCTCAGGACAATTAAAGGCTATTTCCATTTGTAGTAAAATTTCAAGGTAAGAGACAATATTCAAATCTCAGCTATGACTTACCTACAGTTTCTTATTTCTCTTTTTGTACATTTCAATTCTGTGCGGGATCTAACAAAAACGCTATTAATACAATTTGTCAAAGCAAATATGAGATTTAAATTTTTAAAATAACAACAAAAACCACCACCAGCAACAACAGAAAGGTCACCCAAGTTAATTTAACAGGATGTATTTAACAACTAATTGATAGTTACTTGTATTTTTTATTGTATTCTCTTTCATTATTAGCTAGATAAGCACATTATTTCTGCACTAATGATTTTCTTTCTTTAAAAATGTAAGGAAAACACTGGATCTAATCATAATTTTATTGCAAGTTGTACACCTGAAAATACAATTTTCCGCTTTTTAAATTATTCCTTCTTGCTTTCTACTTTTCTTGCTTATTAAATTAAGCAATATCTCTTCAGGCATCAATCCACTTTCTTGAGTGGTGGCTAACAAGAGAATCAAACATATTTCATCCACCTTGCTCTCCATACTTCCACCTGGGTATTTTTCCACATCTTTCCCACATTAACCATGCAATTAAAAGATCACTGAGTAGAATGCAATAAAAGAAAACATGTAAAACCAAAACAAAGACCAGAGAAAAGCTGATGAAATGGTTTTAAAACAAGTGTCTATTGAAGACTGACAGAAATTAGTAAAGCTTTATCTTTACTGTAGCTATATTGACTTCACTGAAGTTACGTCACATACACAGTTATGGAAAAACAAAGAACTTACATTCATTGCTTTTTCATTTTTATTTAAGGCTGTCATTATTTTTAAGCCTACTGTGACTGTCTGCCTATCACGCTAGGTTTAAGTAACCAAACAAGAGAAGCAACTTATCTTTTTAGAACTTTATGAAAATCCATTTTGCCTTTTTCTGTTTTTTAAAAAAGGGAAAGAAAACACTGATAATGAGGTGGCTGAAATCCAATACAGTATTCCAAGTACAGCTGAAAATGGTACATGCAAATGAAACGTAACTACAAAACTTTCTATTCCCACCTCCTATCTAGGCATAAAATTTAAGGAGGCTTTCAGCTAGTGGAAAAACAGGATTTTTCTGAAGCCCTCTAATAATAAGGTAAAAGAACAAATCTATTCCATAACTTCAGGAAGCAAACCTGATCATATAATGGAAAAGATCATAAGACATGAGTGCAAGACCAGTCTCCATGGTATGAACACCCTGAACAACACTGTTTTAAAGCCACTTGAATAAACAATGATAATAATTATACAAGAAATAAGTGAAATATGAGTTGAAATGTCTCCTACTTCTCCATTTATACTACAAAAAAAAAAAAAAAAAAAGTGTCCTGATTTCAAAACCAAATAACCTTCTAAACATGCTGTGGTAAAAAATAAACAATATTGGATATGCACTCCATTTAGGCAACGGACCTGGGCCAAGTTAAAATTTCATTCTTTACATTAGTTTGCAGAGAAGAATTTCCATAAGTAAATATATCTAAAATGAAATTACTTTGCAAGAATCTTGAGCTCATTTAAATTCAGAACCACATCCTAACACTTCAAGCCCACAGATGTTTAGCTTTGAAATGAAGCCATTTGCCCATATAGTGTGATTGGATTACATATGTTGTTATAGTTTAGTCATTGTTTGAGCTGACATCTAACATAAATGTTTTCTTCCCTGTTCTAACATTTTCCTTTTTTTTTTTTTTTCTAAAAAATTATATGATAACACATCCTCAACAAGTCCACAATTCTCATGCAATCCTTTCCTTTCATGGTGCTTTGAGAATCATTAGCATCACTTGTATCTTTCTCTTTTTATGTAAAGATTGAATATCCAGCTGTTACTTTAATTAAGTCTGCCACGGGCAAGGATCTGGCTTTACGTACCTACAGAGAGAACTTTCATGGTGTTTTAACGACTAGCTATAGATTGAGCAAAGTGATTCAAGAGCTAATGCAAGTAAAAGCTTGACTCAAATGAGTGCCAGAGCTGTCAATTTCTGATTACGAGACTTGTTTGTCTCTCCAAACAGTGAACCATCACAAATTACCTGCTTAAGCGCTGTTGGTTAAGCTTTTGCCACCTGACAGATGGAAGTAAACCAGATGATTCTGTTAATCACTTCCAGGAAGTAGAGAATTATTTAAACCCTGGCATAGTTCTGCATCTGTGAGGACAGCATTAGGCAGAACCACAACAGCAACCCATTATTTTCACCTGAGGCGAAATATGAAGGGTGCATGGTGGAGTGGAAAGAGTGGCATGGAACACTGGAATCGTGAAATATATTGCGCAACCCTTTCTGAAAAGCTCACCCAGCTGACGTAAAAGCTTTTGATTATGTATTGCAAATGGTATGTTTTCATAAAATTTAATACGATTTTCAACACAATTATGTATGTATTTAGAAGAAACGTACACAGGTCCCTTTAAAAAAATGTTGTTCAATACACACCTAGCAAAAATATCAGTAACTTTTTTTTTAATATTCATCCGCTAAACTTTAGAAAAAAATATGACACTATCAAAAAAACTGGGATGAATTCTATGTGGAAAGAATGGAAAATATATTTATTAAAAATATGAAGCAATATTAAAAAAAAAAAAAAAAAGTACAGCATCTACTGAGGATTTTCAAATGAACCCCAGCAAGCCAAGCTTATGGCATGAACCATGCACTATTGTCCAATAACATTGAAAAACAGAAGAGTAAACTGGATTTCAAAGCATGAGGAGACTTGTTCCTTGTTTGCTTTTCACAAGCTTCCCTTTCTAACACAAACACATTATACTTTGGAGAACAGTCTACGTTTCCATAGCATCTTTTTCATCTTCTAGTTACTGCATTGTCCACATGAATAAAACTGCTGTAAATGCAGTAAGTTATTTGATAGATGTGGACTTCCTTGCTTCAAACATATTCACTTTAATAATCCATGCAATATCATATCGTATAACTTAAAAGAATTAATAATAGGATCATTATTAAAATTCTTCTGTACTCTCCAGTAATAATAATAATAAATCCCTCATCCTAATGCTACAGTGTAACAATGTGGTGGAAAGCATAGTAATAATAATAGAGTAGCACAATCTTGGGCACTGAAAAATGAGAAAAAGTCCAGTAGCCACAAAAACAAAGAAAAGCAAACTACTTACCCTTGGAAGACCTCAGGTAAGAAATGACCTCCAACAAGTTACCTTCACGTGCACTGCCAACCCTTAAATGAGGTCTGGGAAGGGGTGGATCCTGGCTCCACCCCTTCTGGTCACTCAGGTGCACTGCTTGCACCTGAGCTCCTCTGGATTGGCCCTGCCTTCCCACCAGGTGCTCAATGATTTGTTCAAGCCATGACTTGGCATTAATTACATTAATTCTATTATTTTTATTTCATTTAATGGTCTTGGCTACTAGTTTTAGTCAAATTGTACCTCCAGCCTAGGGACTTTACCTGAAATATATTCACAACCATCATCTGAAATGCGTTGGGCTCCGATAATGAAATTGCAAAAATTTTGTATAAGTTTCTAGAGTAATGATACACCTGCATGCACGTGTATAAAGCTAAACATAGGATTTCTGAGACACTACTGCTCTGTAGAAGGCTTTCAAAACTTCTGCCTCCCTTCATAAAAACTGTTGACAACTGTTCACACAAATAAACCGGTAAACTGAATACCTGCAAAACATTAAAACAGTGAATACCAAGAAAAAATGGAGAAAACATTATGAAGGACTTTAGGCCTGCTAAAGTGTGTGCTTATACACTCCTGTAGAACACAAAATTTTCCTTTTTCTCTTATCTGTTTCTGTGTCTCCACTGATCCCACTTTAGAGAAAGTTCAATTGGAAACGTACAGTAAATAAAGCTTTGCAGCTCTACTTATTTTTAAAAGTTTTTAATACGAATAACTATAAGAGCTATGTGATTGCATGTGAAATTTTTGTCTTGCCAGAATTAACAGTTTGTCAGGGCCTCATTCTGATTTTGGTTTTTGAGAGAAAAATAGACATGGGTAAAGTGATACCACATTAGTTATAGTCACTTAGTACAGCTCCACATCCAGCTGAAGCTGGATATACCACAGTACTAGAAATGATGCTTCCTATCCTACCAACTGCACATGTCTATACACTCAATTCATAATCTCTCAATGCGGAATTAACAGATTTTATTACAATATATCTTACACACACTTCCAAATTGTTTCACACAGCCCTGACCCACAAAGATCTAAATTTTTATGTAATAGTTTTTGGTTTCGGTTTAATTGAAGCAAATTGCTCAGCTCCACCTCAAAGGCAGCATCCGGGTCTGGGGTCTTTGGTGGAAGAAAGTTCTTTCCTGGCTTACAAACAAGTATTCAACACAATACTCATTTCTCAGAATTATAAGTGCAGTAATCTTGCCCAAGAGTCATATATATAATACAATAATATACCTGTCATTCTATGGCTCTAAATGCATAAGAATGAGTTGATTTCACTAACACTCTCAGATCCAGATTGGAATGCATAAAATACTCTGAAGTCCATATAATTGAAGAAATATTCTCAAAAGGTTGTATTTTTATCATTCTTTCACAGTACAGATGTGTAAGAATCAGGGGCTCCTTAAGTTTTTCGTTAATTCACAGCAGAAACAGATTAACTTTTTTCTTATCTATTTCTCACATACATTAAGGGAAAATCTGAATGAAGAGCTGACATAATGTTATAAAAACATGGTTTTGTTTATAACAAGGTAGGCCATTAGAATCAAATAATCATAGAATATAGAATCATAGAGTGGTTTGGGTTGGAAGGAGCCTTTAAAATAATCTAGTTTTCAGCCTGCCATCTTGATAAGTCTTGCTGATAATTCCAAACATACACTTCTCAAAGTGTTAAACTTCTGTTGAACTGTTCAACTGGGTTTAATATTAGTAAAAGATGTAAGAAACAAGAATTTTCATTCAAAAGAGTATTCTATCATTTCAAAAGTTGTTTCCATTACGACCTCAAAGCAAAATTTGAAATTTTAAACAATCGCCTTAGTTTATGTGTAAATTAATGATTCAAAGAAACTGCAATATTTTGTTTATGAAGTAAAAAATAATAAAAAAAAAAATTCAAAATAAAAGTATTTGAATTAAAATAGAATATTTCAGCAATATTGGAACAAGAAGACTGTTAAATTTGTCATTTCAATTTGTATTTTTTATAACAATTGATATTTTTCTGTGAAATATTTTGACACAGGAATCAATTTATTTTTTTTTCAAACTCAAAATCATATATCACACCTTACAGTTGATATGTGAGCAATAGCCCAGTTCAGATTATACAGCCAGTGTATAACATGAAATACAAAGTGAGGAGAGTGCAAAGGAGACTTTCTAGACAGCTATGTATTATAATTAGGCACCAACAATTTTCAATTTTTCAGCAATGACTTTCAATGAAGCCTTTTTTATACATTTTAATCTTTGCACTTTTCTTTCTGAATATAGGTAAGAGGATGAATGTTCTTGGGAGAGAGTAATTGCTCTTTGGTGGGTATATTTGGTGACATCAGAGAAAAATTTGTATGAGAAGTGTAGAGTATAAACATAATCTGGAGATCAGAGGTTTTGGAATAAAGTCAGGAAGAAAAGCAAGGGACACAAGAAGCAAAGGATTAAAAAATAAAGATAAGAAATTTGCTGTCATATGTTGTACAACTGGTGACCAAACAAAGCGAATAAGATGATACAATTATCAAAGGTTTCTACATCTCCATTTATTAGAAAATGTTTTAAACTATTTTAAACAGCTCTGATTATCTTGCAGAATTTATGGGCTTCATTTTCAACTGAATTTAATGCTACAGTTAGTTTTTTTCTAATACGTAATGTGAACAGTGGAGGCTGTTTAGTGTGCCCTAATGCCAGTACAGAACCCTTTCATTATTCTGCATTTCTCCTGCTTAGCACAATAATACAATTTAATCTTCAGGACATTTTTTTCTTCTTCCTCCTGTGGCTAATGAGGAGAATAAAGTCTTTAGCCCCTTTAATATTCAATTGCTATTTAATACTCAGCTACTACTTAAATTCTGCTACTGTGCTTCAAAAGTGCTATTGTCTCTTTGCCTCACTATCTGAATCTTACAGGTTAAGTGCATAAAACTTCGAAGAACTGCATAAAGATCCCTGTAGAAATAAAGTTCTTTGTGCTAAAACTTCTGAAATGAACACTTAAAATGGTTCAGGCTGTTGGTCTTCTTTATCAAAGCCTTAAGTATCAATTAGAATGGATTCTTGTCTGTTATTTGAATCCCTGCAGGTCTCAGTAGTACTGTATTTATAAGTTAGTTGCACTGCATTATAACCACTATCTAGTAAAAATGGCACTCCTTAAGACAAGTCAGAGAAAGAAAAAAACAGGATTTTCCCACTTTTCATTATTTCTTTTGCAACTTTTGATTAGGAAGAGGGGAAACATAACCTGCACTTTTTTCCTCCCTTTTTTTTCCTTTTTTTTCATTTCAGTGCTTTATTGTGACAGCTGTTGGTGTCACACAACCATTAGAATGTGTATCTATTCTTTGTTTCTTCCAATTTTATTATAACTAAATTTCATTAACACTTTAGGAAATGTGAACGTTTTCCTTCCATCTGCTAGATAGCTTTTAAAGCTCATTTAGTTTGATTTAGCAAATCTGGAAACAGCTGGCAAAAATGTATTTTTATTAAGTTTCTCAGATTCATATTTGCAAGAAATGTGACTTTCATAGTCTTTCTTAAGGTCTGTAATTGGTTTCTATTTCTCAACTGTACAATTTCTTTCTAAATGCTAATCAACCAGGTGGTCTGATGTTTAGTTATCATTTTGCACATTAACCAGTTTAATGCATCTCAGTTTAAATGTCTATAGCTGGTGATTCAAATGATATGCTTAAAAACTATAGGAATGGTTACTTAGTTTTCAGCCATTACCTTCTTTTTTTTTTAATTCTGAAGTTGATTATGCTGATTAAGTAAGCTATAAAGAACACGAAAAAAAGGTTATATGCACTAGATAGTTGTATGCATAAACCTTGACATTTTGTAGGTTCTGATCTACCAGTAGAGAAAATAAACTGTTTTGTGCAGTCATTAACTCATAAACTCTTTCTATTCAGTTTTGGATGTGAGAGCCTATGTCCCCTACTCTCATTCAACCTTCACTGGCTCCATTTTCCCAGAGGGAGATATTCTGCAGCTAGCAAAAAAAAAGATGTTCTTTTTCACAGTGACAAGTCCAGGATTCTGATCTTTCAGAGCTGCAGAGAACATGTCCATGCACGTGAATCCACTGACATAGAAAAGCAATGCTTTGAGTCACATACTTTGATCTGCTACATCTGCTTAGACCTGCACTCTGCCAGCAAAATTTAACTCTTCCAGCTAGACTAACCTGGCCAGGGCAAAATGTGATGGTGTGGATGAAGATTTCTGACAGAACAGAAATTTCAGAGCTTTTATATTGCTTTTCCCAATAAGCTGGATACAGCTGTAGTAAAACAGCATGACAGAAACACTTTGTGTGAAATCATACTTGACAGGAAGACATTGTGAAGACATTTCAGGCTGTCATTTTGAGGACAGGCAATAAGGAACAGATGTCCACAGAATGCTGCCAAAATCTGAGATACCAATAAGGCTTGAGTCATCATTACTAAACAAATTTCACCTGTGCTTTAGAATGTTCATATATTTAAATATGGTCTCTATGTTTTATTTTTATTTTTCCATAGCATTACTCATAAATTATATTTTTGTTACCTTCTTCACCACCACAACTTGTGATCAGATTTTCAAGAGATAATTGATTTCCAAGAAAAAATAATACTGTAAGTATTGTCATTTGAACTACTGTCTGTAAATCAGAAATCTGTCACAATATCATGGCAATGCTATATTCATCATCTTCATGCACAATCTATTCCCATAGATTCTATCATTAGCTCCAGCAGATGCTATTGGCATGAGCTGAGTCAAAGACTTCCAATACTTTTGGGAATCCAGACAGTATAGATAAATCTTCACTGACTTTCCCTTGATGAGGTTAGCTTCTTTCAAATGAAGAAAATATCTGTGGTTCCAAAATTGCCTCTGAAAAATGCCATTAGATACTTGGGCGCAGAAGGCTGACTAACTTGAGTGATGTCTCTCATTAGAGGATCAAAAACTTGAGCTTGTCTGACATTTTGTAGTATTTCTCAATAGTATAGTAATAAACGAATGCAACCTTAGCCATCAAAAAGTTTCACGTAGACTCTAAAAACTCCCTTTGCATCCCTGGACTTGCTCCCTCAGATCTGAATAGAGTTTTTAGATAATAAATGTAAATACTGTTGAGAGAGTATTTGGTGTTTGTGTAACCTAAATAGTAGCGTTTTAGCACTTAATGTATTCAATTATGCAAATATGTTCTACATGATGTGTATATCCCAGACAAATAAAGCCTTAAGTTGTTAAACAATAAGATTCAGAAATTCAACACAAATTGCTAAACATTCATGGACACACCTGCCAAGACATATCTTTATCTTTTGTGTTCTGATATTCTGAGATGTAGTAATTAAAATTTCATACAGCCAGAGCTGTATGATGTACATTTTTAATAGGATAAATAATGAATACTATAGCTTTTATTGATACAATGTAAAAGAAATACGTTTGTTTTGAAAAGCATCATGTAATAATTTGCCTATATTTATCTAAACCATTTAGTTGTTGATGTTGTGGAAAAATGGTGTCTGCATTTCATCATGTCACTGTCAGTGTAATAGGCAGCTTACACCTGTGGGCTACTAAAGAAACCACGATGACAAGTAATGTAAAACTGTCTCAGCTAAAGCTATTTTTAAAGACTAGTTTTTATCTCAGTACATTTTGCTACAGGTAATCTAGATGGGCTATCTCTGCTGCTAACACTGAAGCACAGGAACTGGACCAACTATATGAGAGGGTATGCTTTCAGAAGGCTTTAGAAGTGGAACCTGATAACATAATCAATTCATGTTATCAACTCTTATGTTTATGCTAACTTTACATATATGCCAAAGCCAAGCCATGGATAGCAGAACAGCACGGGGAAAAAAAAAATAATAACATACTTTGTAAATCAGAAAACCTTTCCTGTTCAGGTTTCTGAATGCAGGCACTAAGGAGAGCAGAAAGAGAACAATAACCAAAGGCAGCCACACACCTCAAGGCTTTCACATTGAACTCTCTTTTACTCCATAGGCTGCTTTCACCACCTGGAAAATCCGGAGCAACAAGAGGAGATGTGATCACACCCAGCCCCCACCCAGGTCAGAGCAGCATCATGCACATCCCAGTCAGCAGCTGCTGCAGACTTAAGGGAGGCTCTGCACCATAGACAGAGATCCTCACAAGCCTGGCTCACGCAGTGCATTTCCTAGAACCAAACGTATTCGTGAAATGCAGTGAATACTGTTTCAGTCTGAGAAACTGAACAAAATGGAGGATTTGCTGAAGCAACAGTTCTTAAAGAATATTTCATCCTCCTGTTTCCCTGCCTAGAAAAACGGAAAAGTCTCTCAACGCAGTGAGTCAAACCATGGTCCTAAGCACCTTCACTCAGTTGCTCAGAAACTGCATACACGTTAGCAACCCACCTGCCCATGTTTGAGATAAGATTCAGGAAGACTGATAATATAATGATATAATTATATAATACTATAATCGGAAACCTGACTTTATGTTACTGCACACATCTTAGCCAAAATCTTCAGCACAAAAGCGATACTGATAATTTGCTGGCATTTGTGCTACTTGCTTTGGAACCGCCTTAAAGTTGGAACACAGAGCTAGCTTCAGCACAAAAGGACTCAGAGTCCAAGAAAGAGCTTGTCAGCACAAAAGTAACCCAGCAATGTTTCCAAACGTACTTAAAACAGGTGGACCAATTCATGTGGAATCAGCATTCAGAGCACGTGGCCTCATGCTTTTTTAACCCAGAACTTAGAGGCTCAAAGGTAGATGCAATGTAATGATAATAATAAAAACTGGTCATGTGGTGCTTTGTTGGTTTCATTTTTTTTTTTTCCGTGAGGGGTTAACATACCACTCAAGTGAAGACGGAAGACAATGAGTGACAGCACTATCTGCACTTGCTGTACATATTTATAATTGCATCTCTTACAGTTATCTCTGTGCAAGGAGCTGCAGCTGCCAAAGTTCCCAGACCAAAGCCTCAGCCAGAAGACAACTTTTTCAGTCCGAGCCTGTATTTTCAAGGCCCAAAGCCTTCCGTGCAGGGCTGGATTGAACCCAGGCCAAGATGTACTCCTGGAGGCGGACCCACTGTGGTGGACAGGGCTGTGGGGTTCCGGATCCTGGCCCTATTGTTGCATTGCTGGGGCAGGGGTTGATGACCCCGTGGGTGACGTGGGGTCCTGGGAACCGAGTGCGGTGGGCAGGGCCCAGGTGGATGGGCGGGGACAGGCAGGGCTTTGACAGGGCCTTGATAATTCCCTGGTTTTCTTAATTCTGTTCTTGCTTGCTGGTTGTTCAGTTTTTACCCTCAGTTCGGCCTGACGCTCCTGTCCATGTATCTGTCTGGGAATATGGCAAAGAAATCCCAAAGAGTTGAATTGGTATTTCTTAGCTACAACTTAGACATTTCCCAAAGAATTGAATTGGTATTTCTTAGCTACAACTTAGACATTTTGTTTTTCCAAAAGACTCCTTGTGATAAGAAGTCCTGCATCGTGCTGCGCACTCAGCAGTAGCATCAACCAGGAGGGAGTGGAAACAAAGTCACGTTGTCAAACGTACAACTAGATTACAATTGGCTTAGCCACTCATCTGTGTGTCCCCACTGTGAGCAAAACTCTCTGGAAAAAACACTGAGTTGTTAACAGGTGCTCAGTGCTTCTGTGTTTCGGCCAGAAAGAGCTTCAGAAGTCTCACCGCGAACCTAAGAGAGGACTTTGCCAATGTGTCAACGGCCATTGCGGCCTATCAGCACCGGGGCAGGCCTGCGACATCTAAAAGTAATTGTCTGCAACACACCTTGATGTTACGTTGCAGGCACCATTCCAGGCTATGTTCATGCCACCCACTAACAAGCTGGGCAGAACTAACAGAAATGGCACGGAACTTTTTGTTCTGGGAGTAACGTGCCCAGAGCAGTACAACCATCCCTCAGGGCTCAGTACAGCTTCCTTTTCAGAACATACGTGGCACCATGCTGCATGCTGTAAGCATGCCTGGAAGAGAAGAAGGGACTCCAATCATCTCAAAAGGGGAAAGGGAGGCAATAGTAATGCTGCGGAAATGACTGAAGGGGATGTGTGTGTGAACTAAGTGGCCCAGGGTGACTCAGTGCTTGCACGGAGGATAACAGAGAAGACATGAAGACACACTGCACGGAATGGATGGGCACTGAGTGTAGGCTACACAGGAGGTTTGCAGTAGTGGCCTTGGGCAGCCCGTGCTCCTGCAGATTTGTGAAGGGTTTCTTCCTTTGGCCACACTGCCCAGGTAAATGCATGTGAACACACGAGCCCCTTCCTCTGGCTCAACTGCCATAGGAACGGAACACGGGCACCGCTAGCCCTGGTCACGTCACCAAGACTCCCTAAGCCTTTTGTGATGTCATAAAGCACTCAGCTTTAGCACAGGCCTCACAAGCCCAGTGCCCGCTCATACCAGTGCTGGTGCTAGCGGTGGCAGACGTGCTTGTGCTTGTGCTGGTGCTGGTGGTGCTGGTGCTTGTGCCCAGGACAAAGGATCATGGATCGAATCCGGCAGATGCTGAGGACATTGAGGAAGGCGTGGAGAAGGTCTGTGCCTGCTGGTTTCTCTTCTCAAGGGCACCTGGGTGTGCTTAAAAGCCTGGCTAAATCAGCACGCGTTTTGACGATGGCAGCTCAGCCCACAAGCAAATTCGGCCTCCCTACACATAGTGTGCTGTGTCTTTCATAGCGTTCTTGCTTTGAGAAAGAGCCTGAGGAAAAACCAAAGCAAACAGGAAAACAACTCTTAAGAAACAACTAGCGAGTGTGTGCAGCTCTCTCCCATTTGCTGTCAGTCAGGAATGGGTGGCCAAGAAAGAACCTATAGGAGTGCAATAGTCAGTGTGCGCCACTGAACGTGCCTTCTGTCTTTCTAGGAAGAGGGCTCGCGCGCATCCCATGACATGCCCTGAGCAGGAAAATGAGGGAGAAGCTCCTCGGGAATCTGAAGTCAAGCAGGTGACTGTCTTTTTCTGTTTTTATAAAATGCTTGCCATTGCATCCTCTAATGTGCTGATTAGCTTGAGCGTTGACAATTTGCATTCTTTAATTTTGAACAGGCAGAAGACAATGCAGCTGGGGAAGCAGCAACGAATTCAGCCCCACTCAGTCTCTCCATCAGAAATGGAGTAGAGGCAGAAACATCTGCTCCATTCCGGCTCCCAGTGACCTCTGAAAGACAACCAAGGTCATTAGGCACGGATACGCAGAGCTCCATGAGACAACACGAGCAGTGTCCTTCCGTGCCTCAAAACCATGATGGAGAACGTTCCCTGAAAGCTTCTGGCGACTTCTGTGACTCGATGAAGAAAAATACCTTCACCTTGCAAGAGGACTTGGACAAGGCTAATGCCAAGGTATGCGACATCTGCGAACACGTTCATGTGGATAAAGCTACCCATTTCCTCCCAATAGCATAAGAGAAGAAATAAGCTGAGAACAAATACAGGACTGTCTTGTTTCTCCACTGCATTGACAATTTGTGTTCCTTCATTTTGAACAGGCAGAAGACAGTGATAATGGAGGATCATTGACAAGTACTGCCCTGCTCAGTCTCTCCAGAGGAGATGCGGTAGAGGAAGAAAAATCTGCTCCATTCCGGCTCCCAGTGACCTCTGAAAGACAACCAAGGTCATTAAGCATGGATACGCAGAGCTCCATGAGCCAAGACGAGTTGACTCAAAACCATGATGGAGACGTCCCTGATTTGCAAAAAATCAGGAAGACCTTGGCGGAGTACAAGAACACAACCAACAGAAAAGCCAGAATGCGAGTGAGAAAGCAGGAGCAAAACGGAAAAATGATCAAGGAAAAGGCAATGGTTTTAGAAACAGCAGGAAAAGCACATTCCCAACCCCAGGGGCAGCCAAAGGAATGTCGCGCTACCCAGACTCCAACAAACGACCTAAGATCCGCAGTGAAGGAAGCGCTACAGGAAGAAGTGGCGCAGCTCCACGGTGAAATCCTGTCAATCCGTCGGCAGCTGGAAGATGTGCAAATGGACAACCAGGTAAGAGCGGTGCGTGATGTCTGTGAATGGGAGACAGACAAAAGGGAAGAAAAAGGCCAGCTGGACACAAAATGTAGCACAGCCGCCAAACTCATCTGGCACCTCCAGATTTTTTCCAGCTGTGAGCTACGTGCCTGGGAGGCCATCCCTTGGGTTGGCTCTGGCATGTTCTTTTTCTGCTGTCACTTGGCAAGTGGCATTTCCCGGCTCCGCAGCCCAGCAAGGATCGGGCATTTCCGCTCTACCACTTTTCTTCCCTTTGCAGTTCACTTAGAAAACTGAGCTAGGTATAGGAACTGGCAAGCGACAATAACAATGCGGCCTTTGCTTTCTTACCTTTCTCTTCACACTCTTGCACCGTTCTTTCGATAGAGAGCAGTGAGACAGCTGCAACAAGAACTTGCTGAGGCTGTCGGAAAGCAGCGGGTTGCAGAATGTTCCCTGAAAGCTTCTGCCGACTTATGTGACTCGCTGAAGAAAAATACCTGCACATTGCAAGAGGACTTGGACAAAGTTAATGCCAAGGTATGCAGCATTTGAGAGCGCATTAATGTCGGTGAAGCTGCTCATTTCCTCCCAATAGCACAAGAGAAGGAATAGGCTGAGAACAGACACAGGACTGTGTTTTTTTTCCACTGCGTCCAGGTGCGTGACCTTGCCATACAGAGGGAGATGGAACAATCAAAGTCTCTGCTCCAAGAACAGGCAATTGAGCGGCTGCGCGAGACGGTGGATGCTCTCAAGGGTCATTTGGAGGCTGCGGTGTCAAAGTGTACCCCATCAGTGCAGGACGAAAGGCCGAGTGTAAAAGAAATGCTCAAGATACTTGCCGATACTATCACAAAGCAGATAATGGCAGAAAGATCTCTGAAGTCTTCTGAAGATTATTGCTGTTACCTGGAGAAAGAGCTCTCGAAAAAGGAGGAAGGCTTGGACAAGGCTCATGCCAAGGTACGCAACGCCCGTGAATATGTGGGCATACGTTAAGCTGTACTTTTCCCCTAAATAGTGCAAGAGAAGAAATAATCTGAAAACCAGGGCGGGACAGATTGGCAGATTGATGAAAGCATGATCTAATCTGAAACTTCAACAAAGCCAGCTGCTTTCAGTCCCAAGAAAGAGGCAAGCCTGTCCTCCAAAGCAGCAGCGGAAGCTCTTGTTTGGGCTCTACAGTACTTTCCTCTCTTTGCCTCCTCCTCTTTCAACTCACAGAACAAAGGCAGCTTCTCAGGGAGCTCATTTTCAGGCTGAGGGTCACAGCAGTGGGTTGGGAGCCATCACAAGGCACGCCCTCACAAAGTGCTTCAGAGTTCAGCTGCTCTGTTTTTTGCAAGTTCTCCGCACAAAAATGAGATCTTTGTTCCCTGTCTGTAGTGGAGCCGTTCTGCAAAGGAGGGAAGGTTGGAGACTGCAGCAGTCTTCTCAGCATGGCTTAGAAAGCCATGCTTGCTTTAGAAAAAACACGTGCTTTTTCCTTGGCACAAGGAAATCCACAGACTCTGAGGATTACCGTTTGGGACCTCCATCAAGGCATCGGAATGAGTTCCCCAGAAGGTGGACGTTTCAGAGGGTTCTGATTAAGGGAGACTGTTTTTTTTTTCTGTTGTGTACAGGTGCTTGAACTTTCTGGGCAGCTGGAGGTGGAACGCCATGAGTCACTGAAGCTTAAAGCGGAAAATCGTGAACTGCGAGAGCTGATTCTCCAGTACTGCCCACAGGCCGCTTGTAAAGCAAGCAAGGCGGTGACAGCCCATCGTTGAGAACTCACCCCTCCCGGCGACCATTCGCAGCCGCCTCGTTCAAACACTGGCGCGCCGGAAGGAGGAGAGCCAGGGAGGGGGGGGCAACCCGCGCAGGCTCTGAGTGTATCTGTGCACCACCGAGAGGGAGAGAGGGAGAGGACGGGCGGGCCTGGGCTCCTCCGCTCCGGTCGCTCAGATGCTCATTCACTGGCTCGGGCTGTGACCAGGCAATCCCACTGCACCACTGCAGCGGGTTACAGACCGTTGTCTGGAAGATAGTCCAGTAAACTGGTGTGCCGTTTCTATCATCCACGCCGCGTTCATTTGTCGCTGTGGGCACTGCTTTCAGGTATTTTGTTAGACATTTAGTTCTCAGTGCAGGGCCTCTGGCTTCCTTGTAGGGAAGCTAGAGAGGTGAAAACAGCTGTGCTGTCAAGTGTTTATGGTCTGGTTTGGACCATATGGGGTGGGGGGACACACAGACCCATGACCCGGGAAAAAGGGGAACGGGGGAAAAGGGAAAGGGTAGGGAGGTGGGCCAAAAAACAAAACAGCGGCATCAATCTGAGGAGAAAAGCCACTTTACTCAATAAGGTATTGGAATGCAAAGTAGAGCAAAATAATACAGTGTATTTAGAATTGAAGCTAACAAATCAAATAAAATGAGAGAGCATCCAAAAAAAATGGAAGGCCTTACTCGAATGCTGAAAGTGAGGCGGCTAGGGAAGAGGAACTGCAGACCAGCCACAAGGGGAAAAAAAGAGCGCGTCTCATTACTAGCTAACAGCTTTCTCTTTCCCTCTAGAATGGAAAGCGGAAATGGAAACTCCTCTGGGCTACATAGTTGATCTTCTCTATCTTCGGAGACAGACAGACCCAGAACTATTGACATGGAGAACCGCCCTGTGACAATATGAGCAAAGGCATTTCAGAAGTGTGTGGAGACAGGACAAGGGGAAACGGACAGAAACTGCAGCACAGGAGGCTCCGCACAAATGTACGCAGGAACTTCTTTACAGTGAGGATGACGGAGCACTGGAACGGGCTGCACAGGGGGGTTGTGGAATCTCCTTCTCAGGAGATATTCAAGACTTCTAATTCCATCTAATGAGCAATAAGGAATAATTATTTTACCTGTGAAACCTTTACTCAATTTTATATCCAAATGCAACAGATGTCTCCACACAATACCATGTGTATATTTTGAGTAGCTTGTTTGTTCCTTAAAAAAAAAAAATAGCACTGATACAGTCAGTAAGACTAGTGACATTAAATGGATTTTTCTATGACTTCATTATTTTTCTGTTGTTTACCATTCAGTTGCTGTCTTTAATCAAAAAAGTGAAGATAATTAGAACATACATTTTGAATTACTTTAAGAATAAAGATTAGCCTTTAAGTGAGAAATTTATGTCAAGTACCAAGCATATGCAGAAATGTGCTAGCCAATAGTTCTCTTCCCTTGCCTCTTTATAACTTGTTTCCATTTCTACGGAGCTAATGTAAAAAAAAAATAAAAAATAAAAAAAAATTAAAAAAAATGGCGCAAAGATTCATTCTTTTGAAACAAAATAACAGCAAACAGTGCAAAACAACAAACAAAACAATTGCAGAGGTGAAGCAAAAATAAAAGCAGAGCAAATACTGTATTGAAAAGTTGCCCATTTCAAGAAAGGGGTTTACCCATACTTCCCTAACTCTAACAATCCACTGCTAAATCATGTCCCTGAGCTCCACATCCAACAGTTTTTAAAAGATTCAGGGACGGTGACTCAACCACCTCCCTGGGGAGCCTGTTGCAGTGCTTAACAGCCCTTTCTGTAAGGAAGTTTTTCCTAATATCCAACTTAAGTTTCCACTGACACAACAAGAGGCCATTTCCCCTTGTCCTTTCACCTGTCACTAGAGAGAAGACAACAACCCCACTTTCTTGCTGCAATCACCGTTCGGGTATTTGAAGAGAGCAATAAGGCCTCCTCCCAACCTCCTTGTACAGAAATTGATTAAAAAAAAAAAAAAAAAACACAAGCAGGAATGAAACTGGATAAGAAATGACACTAGATACCGTTGAGACTTGAAGGCAAGAGTCCATTCTCTCATTAAAAACATACAATCCACATGTATTTACCCTAAATATTGCAGCAAAGAGTAGTGGCAAGAAGACAGCGTCAAAACTCCTTTAATAAACCAGAGATGTTACAAGGATTCACAACATAAAAAAGGTTGAACTTGCTTTCACAATCAGGTGAAAATTCCTGTTAATAGATCCCCAGGAAAAAAAACAAAAAACAATAAAAAACAAAAGAGGACAAAAAAAAAAATAACCAACACATTTTCACAATCTCAATATACTAATTAAATCAATGACTGATTCTCTGATTCTCCTTTCCCCAAGCTGGACATACTCTGCAAGAATAAATTGCCTTGTTCCTTCACCTCTGGTTTTATTGCATGCACCAAGGAAAAACAGCTGATGTCTAGACCTATGGTACCCCAGAATCTGTGGCTTGGAGGTGTAGTGTCAGTGAGTTGCACGGGAAATGCTTTTTAACTTCTTTCATCAATGATTGTTTTTCTGACCGAGAAAGTCCTGGTATGGAACAACAGGTTTCAAAGAAGGAAGTGTAAGAACCACTACCAAAGCCTGTAGAATCCAGAAAAATTCCTTCCATGGATAAAATTATTTCGAGTATATTTTATCTAAAATAACTGTTCTTTTCCTCACTAATACAAGATTTTTCTCACTTTTTGTCAATATATGATGTATTTTGCATTATGAAAGCCACTTTTCTTCTCCACTGTAATTTCTTCTCAAGTCTCAAAACAGTCTTTCTCCCTTCACTTCCCTTTCCTGCTCTGATTGCCATTATCTCTGTAGACTAAACTGCACATAACATATCATTACTAATAAACAGGCAACAATCTGGAACCAAAGAAATCTGGACCATTCAACACAAGAGAAGGATGTGACAACGTGATATGAACAAAATATTCTACAATCCTTGCAAAAAAAAAAAAAAAAAGGGCTATATACAGATTCAATAGTCTTATCTTCCTGAAAATTATGATCCTGAGAACCTGTGACAAAGCTCATCTTTGTTTTGCTCAGCCTTTAAGGGCAAATGAATTGTAAATGCATAATCCCAAGGTGCTGCTCAGCACTATTTCCTAGTTGCAAATAGCATATGGCCTGGTACTTGGCAGTTATTCCTGGTGTATGGCAGTCATTTCAGGCATCAAACATGATGTTTTAGAGGAAGGGTTTCAGGCCAGTAGGTACCAAACATTTTAAAGCTATTTTCTTTATCTATTGCCATAAATTTTGACTACACCAAAATTATCTCCATCCCTTTTCCTTTGTCATACTCGCAGCATATAGACTAGATAAGGAAGCACAGCATTAAAATACCAGTAATTACCTTACCTTTCAGTTAAAATTGAAATTTCAGTGCTTTTACGTTCACACATCAACAACTTAACTAATTACTATTTACTTATTTTGGAAGTTTCAACTTTTTCTTAAAGAACATGAATATCGCAACATTTTGACTAAGTCCGCATTACATTCAAACAAGCAGCACTGAGCACAGAAAATATTATCTTATACTTACAAAACCTTCCTGCCCCTTGCTTTTGCTCAGGAGAATCAATTTTTGATTTATTTTGATCACTTTCTCCATAAATACAAAGCATATGCAGCTATTGACCCCAGACAGCAAAAAAAAAAATCCATCTATTCACGAGAAACAATGCAAATTACCCTATAACTTAGAAGTTTTGTCCTGATCTTGTTAAAGACATTTAATAACTGAGATGGTGAATCACTAGATGTCTGGGTAACTGGTTCCTAACCTTTCATTTAACATGGATGAAGCTAGATGCAACACTGAAACTTTAACAATACTGACTAACATAATGAGGAACAAGGCTGTCTCATGTTATATTCATATTATTCTATCAAAAGAAATCATACATCAGGAAGGGATCTGCAAACAGGAACTACTCCCTCATTTTATGTTTCTTGAGTAGCCTGTAGGTAAAGAAGCAATCTTAGCCTCAGTGCTACCTAAAATAGGTTATCCTTTTTTCATATATTATTTTTTAAATTGTTTGCCTGTACTTGCGGCATACACTGAAAAGATCACAAAGTAAAAAAACAAAATTCAGGGGTTCATAAACCACAAATGGTTTAAAGAATAAGAGTAAATGCCTGGACTTTTTTTCTAAAATAAATATCTAGTTTCCATCAGCCATCTGCTCTTTCACACAATATTAAATACTTGTATCTAAACCTATTTTATAAATATAATTTAAGGAATTTGATACACTAAAGTTTTTACCAATACAAAGAACAAGGTTTAGTTAAAGGTATATAAAATTGTTAGATATCCCTGAGGTAGATTTTTTTTCCTTTCCTGTTGCTCTCTGTTTGCAGAGCAACACTCATTTAGTATATGCTGTGCTTTAAAAAAATGAACTATATACCCTCGTTAACGAAGTAAGCAGGCAAATTTTCTTTTAATAAAGAAGCAAACAATTTTTTGGCAACTGTTTTGATAATGATAGTCTTCATAGCCCCTGCAAAACTAAACCATATGGTAGATTTATTACTCTTCCAAAGGGTCTGTTGCTCAGGACAATTAAAGGCTATTTCCATTTGTAGTAAAATTTCAAGGTAAGAGACAATATTCAAATCTCAGCTATGACTTACCTACAGTTTCTTATTTCTCTTTTTGTACATTTCAATTCTGTGCGGGATCTAACAAAAACGCTATTAATACAATTTGTCAAAGCAAATATGAGATTTAAATTTTTAAAATAACAACAAAAACCACCACCAGCAACAACAGAAAGGTCACCCAAGTTAATTTAACAGGATGTATTTAACAACTAATTGATAGTTACTTGTATTTTTTATTGTATTCTCTTTCATTATTAGCTAGATAAGCACATTATTTCTGCACTAATGATTTTCTTTCTTTAAAAATGTAAGGAAAACACTGGATCTAATCATAATTTTATTGCAAGTTGTACACCTGAAAATACAATTTTCCGCTTTTTAAATTATTCCTTCTTGCTTTCTACTTTTCTTGCTTATTAAATTAAGCAATATCTCTTCAGGCATCAATCCACTTTCTTGAGTGGTGGCTAACAAGAGAATCAAACATATTTCATCCACCTTGCTCTCCATACTTCCACCTGGGTATTTTTCCACATCTTTCCCACATTAACCATGCAATTAAAAGATCACTGAGTAGAATGCAATAAAAGAAAACATGTAAAACCAAAACAAAGACCAGAGAAAAGCTGATGAAATGGTTTTAAAACAAGTGTCTATTGAAGACTGACAGAAATTAGTAAAGCTTTATCTTTACTGTAGCTATATTGACTTCACTGAAGTTACGTCACATACACAGTTATGGAAAAACAAAGAACTTACATTCATTGCTTTTTCATTTTTATTTAAGGCTGTCATTATTTTTAAGCCTACTGTGACTGTCTGCCTATCACGCTAGGTTTAAGTAACCAAACAAGAGAAGCAACTTATCTTTTTAGAACTTTATGAAAATCCATTTTGCCTTTTTCTGTTTTTTAAAAAAGGGAAAGAAAACACTGATAATGAGGTGGCTGAAATCCAATACAGTATTCCAAGTACAGCTGAAAATGGTACATGCAAATGAAACGTAACTACAAAACTTTCTATTCCCACCTCCTATCTAGGCATAAAATTTAAGGAGGCTTTCAGCTAGTGGAAAAACAGGATTTTTCTGAAGCCCTCTAATAATAAGGTAAAAGAACAAATCTATTCCATAACTTCAGGAAGCAAACCTGATCATATAATGGAAAAGATCATAAGACATGAGTGCAAGACCAGTCTCCATGGTATGAACACCCTGAACAACACTGTTTTAAAGCCACTTGAATAAACAATGATAATAATTATACAAGAAATAAGTGAAATATGAGTTGAAATGTCTCCTACTTCTCCATTTATACTACAAAAAAAAAAAAAAAAAAAGTGTCCTGATTTCAAAACCAAATAACCTTCTAAACATGCTGTGGTAAAAAATAAACAATATTGGATATGCACTCCATTTAGGCAACGGACCTGGGCCAAGTTAAAATTTCATTCTTTACATTAGTTTGCAGAGAAGAATTTCCATAAGTAAATATATCTAAAATGAAATTACTTTGCAAGAATCTTGAGCTCATTTAAATTCAGAACCACATCCTAACACTTCAAGCCCACAGATGTTTAGCTTTGAAATGAAGCCATTTGCCCATATAGTGTGATTGGATTACATATGTTGTTATAGTTTAGTCATTGTTTGAGCTGACATCTAACATAAATGTTTTCTTCCCTGTTCTAACATTTTCCTTTTTTTTTTTTTTTTCTAAAAAATTATATGATAACACATCCTCAACAAGTCCACAATTCTCATGCAATCCTTTCCTTTCATGGTGCTTTGAGAATCATTAGCATCACTTGTATCTTTCTCTTTTTATGTAAAGATTGAATATCCAGCTGTTACTTTAATTAAGTCTGCCACGGGCAAGGATCTGGCTTTACGTACCTACAGAGAGAACTTTCATGGTGTTTTAACGACTAGCTATAGATTGAGCAAAGTGATTCAAGAGCTAATGCAAGTAAAAGCTTGACTCAAATGAGTGCCAGAGCTGTCAATTTCTGATTACGAGACTTGTTTGTCTCTCCAAACAGTGAACCATCACAAATTACCTGCTTAAGCGCTGTTGGTTAAGCTTTTGCCACCTGACAGATGGAAGTAAACCAGATGATTCTGTTAATCACTTCCAGGAAGTAGAGAATTATTTAAACCCTGGCATAGTTCTGCATCTGTGAGGACAGCATTAGGCAGAACCACAACAGCAACCCATTATTTTCACCTGAGGCGAAATATGAAGGGTGCATGGTGGAGTGGAAAGAGTGGCATGGAACACTGGAATCGTGAAATATATTGCGCAACCCTTTCTGAAAAGCTCACCCAGCTGACATAAAAGCTTTTGATTATGTATTGCAAATGGTATGTTTTCATAAAATTTAATATGATTTTCAACACAATTATGTATGTATTTAGAAGAAACGTACACAGGTCCCTTTAAAAAAATGTTGTTCAATACACACCTAGCAAAAATATCAGTAACTTTTTTTTTTTTAATATTCATCCGCTAAACTTTAGAAAAAAATATGACACTATCAAAAAAACTGGGATGAATTCTATGTGGAAAGAATGGAAAATATATTTATTAAAAATATGAAGCAATATTAAAAAAAAAAAAAAAAGTACAGCATCTACTGAGGATTTTCAAATGAACCCCAGCAAGCCAAGCTTATGGCATGAACCATGCACTATTGTCCAATAACATTGGAAAACAGAAGAGTAAACTGGATTTCAAAGCATGAGGAGACTTGTTCCTTGTTTGCTTTTCACAAGCTTCCCTTTCTAACACAAACACATTATACTTTGGAGAACAGTCTATGTTTCCATAGCATCTTTTTCATCTTCTAGTTACTGCATTGTCCACATGAATAAAACTGCTGTAAATTCAGTAAGTTATTTGATAGATGTGGACTTCCTTGCTTCAAACATATTCACTTTAATAATCCATGCAATATCATATCGTATAACTTAAAAGAATTAATAATAGGATCGTTATTAAAATTCTTCTGTACTCTCCAGAATAGATCAAACTTCAACAGTCCATAGAAGTACATAGATAATTTGATAAGGAGAAATGCTTCAGGCTAGAAAATAACCTTTTTTTGGAAATGAAGAAGTGCTTCAGAGGCATATTTTTGCTGTAAAAACAGCAAACTAGTTCTATAATTATAGGACACAGGTTGCTACTTAAATTTCAGGCAAGCAAGCAACTGCCTGTTTACCATTGTTCACTAACTTGACCTCTCTGTGCCCATGAAGGGCAATACAGACTCAAACTGGACACTCCATCCTTGCATCATCACATTCCCACACGCACACACACATTTATTTACTTCATTTGCTCTATGCTCTCCTAAACAGAGCTCCACATCACTGAGATCACAACATACAGTTACTCAAGGGCTGGACTGAAAATTTCTAAAGTATTTTATTACACTTGCTTATCTGTCTGACTTTGGAGGAGACTCTCTTCTGTTCTACATGGATCTCAGTGCTTTTCCATAGGCTTCATAAATACTTGTCCAACATAGAGAGTATTTTAGGAGAGCGAATTGAATAAATAGCATTATTACATTTTGAGGTGTAAATGAGATTACAGTAAGTATTCCTAGGTTTTCCCCCCCAATCATACTTGTTTATTTTTCCAATAACATTTGCCACCATCATCTAAAAAATAAGTGCATTTTACTCTGACTCACAAGTCTAACTTGTTTGTTTTAGTTCTTATATGTAGTGATTTTGTACTGTGTGCTTTCAGAAACATGCTGAGTTAATCACCATTCATGCTCGCCAGCAGTCAACGCACATTCCCCTGAAATGGGAAGAGGGGACTCTGCAGCTCTGTTAGACCAAATGAACAGGCCACAGGAAATCACTGTGGTAAGTATCACTTCCCAGACAATTAACTCTGCTTTCACATTATACTGATGTTTTTGTTATGTGCAGAATGTTGTGACTTTCAACATAAAACATAAAATATTATTTTACAGTATTCTTTACGTAGACAGATGTGTATATAAAAAGCTATTCACTGTATTGTGATTGTTTTCTTCTTTTTCCCCAGGCACGTAACATACATAAACAGTAATCTCTCATTCAGAGATATCAGAGTTAAAAAGTTGACAATAATATTTCAAAATAAACTTCTTCATGACCTTGCTTGTTTTCTATTTATCCAAAAGCTTACTGCTACTGTAAGCATACACAATGTATTGTATTTTAATTAACACAGATACAAAACTATATATGTCACCATTATTTTAATATTGGACCCCTGAATGTCCAAAATTGGTCCCCTGAGATTATATACAAACTCCCTCAAACTTTAAGGACTACTCAGAAATTGAAAAGTTTTCATTGGTAAATGGTGATTTCTTATACTTTCTTTCTACCCATGTCTCAAAAGTCTTGTCTTCGTTGACATATTTTTCAAATTGTGTTGAATTGATATGGATATCCACGCTTCCTAACATTTAACTACATTAACAGAGTTCAGAATAAATGGTAACACAAACATCAGTCAGTACTGAACTACCACGTATAGTCATCATATGGCCTTCTGATAAACTATATTCGCCTTATATATTTACTTTTTAAGTATCAACTTTATATCAGTGGAAAATCTGATTATTGGTTGCTATTCACGAGTAACTGGGAGAAAAGCAATGGCTAGATTGGAACAATGGAAGACTACTAGACTAAGAGTAATAAAACAACAGAGGTAAAATAAACATATATAATTAAAAACAAAAATAGCTCATTAATACAAATAGTGCCATTATAAAATTTGACACAAAAATGTGTGTACTGATGTAAAACCACGTTGTGTGTTCAATATTTCCCACATTACTGATACAGATATTTTAATGCCAATGGCTATTTTCAGTCACTATATGATAAACTAATGCATTAAGTTAATTTCTTCAGGGATGGGGCATCCACAGCTTCTTTCAGCAGCATGTGCCATCCTTAAAGAGTTTCTGCCTAAAATCTAACATGTCTCCTATCTTTTAGTTTAAATCCATTCCCCCTTGTCCTATCACTACTAGACCTTGTGAGAACTCAGTCTCTCTTGTATTTTTAAGCCCCATTTGCTGCACTGAGGTCTCCCTAGAACATTCTCTTCTCCAGGATGAAGAAGCCCAGGTCCTTCAACCTGTTTTTATAGGAGAGGTATTCCAGCCCTCTGATTATCTTTGTGCCTTCCTCTGGACCTGCTCTAACATCCCCACATCTTTGTTTTGCTGAGAGCCCCAGGCCTGGACTATGTACTTCAGATGGAACCTCATGAGGACAGAGTAGAGAATAGTTACTTGCCTCACCCTGTTGGCCTCCCCTCTTCTCATGCAGACCAGGACATAGTTGATGGGCTGCAAGAACAGCGTTTGCTCATACTGAACTTTTCATCCACAATAGCCCCCAAGTCCTCTGCAGGACTGATCTAAATAAGTTCTCCTTAGAGCTGCATGCATAACTGGGATTGCCCTGATCCAAGGGCAAAACCTTACACTTGGCCTTGTTGAATGTGATTGGGTTCACTTTTCAAGCTTGCCCAGATCCCTTTGAATGACATCGCCTCCTTATATGAGGAGTAGAAATTCAAAGAATTCACGTCACCTCTTATTGAAGATACAGGCTTGCCAACGAATGCAGAAATTCAGGTCGGCACTGCTGTGAACAGGGCAAATTTATTGTAAACAAGCTCTTAAATTTGCCATTCCAAAACTTATCAGTTTCTTATTTCATAAGAAAAAGAGTTACAATTGCGATCCTAACCTCCACAGAAAGTACAATATCAAGTGAATTAAAAATAAGTACCGGGACTTCATTTTATAATTTAGTAGTTTCATTGAGCACATACTAGAAGATGTCAAGCTTGCTTTGGACTTGTTTTTTCCCCTTCCCTCCTTGATCTCAATCTCCCCTCCAAAAAATAAAGTTTGAAAGAAAGCAAACAGGAAGACAGGAAACTCAACCTACAAACAAAGAACAGTACCCACACAAAATAATGAAGAGGGACAGCATATTTATGTATAGCTCATCCAAAAGGTATAAAGACAACCAGTAAATTAGGAAGGGTTCACCTGTCACTGAAAACCAATGCTCACCTAGAACTTCAGAGGACAGATCTCTAACAAGAGATCCTTCCCCAGTGGTGGTCAGCCCTTAAATGGGGTCTGTGAGAGGTGGAGCCAGATCTCACTCTTTCCAGTCACACAGGTGAATTGGCTTCACCTGTGCTCCTGTGGCTGACTCAGTGCTCACCTCAGGTGACCTATCAGTGGTTCAGGCCATGATTCAACAGGTCCCATTTGGGTATTAAGGTATAGAAGCTTTCCTTCAGTACATTTCTTTTAGATATTAAATAAAGAACATCCATATATCAGGAGATAGTTAATAAACATATCCCAGAAAGACATTCATGACATCAGTGAATGAGAACAAGATGAAGAACCACCTATGGCATGTTAAACTGCCAACTAAATAAGAATTATTATGTCTGAATAAACAACCACTTAACAAGAAAGAAGGAAGGTCACAAAATAGCAGCACTGCTTTGGCTGCATACACAAAATCAGATGTGACCGCATCTAAAAGATGTTCTCATCACAAAGAAAAGAATGCCAAAAATAGAGAAAACTTATTTTATTTTTAGTAGGATATGGCGGAATGTAAGGACACATGATGAGTTTCCATCATTACACTGAACAATGTATAGTTTTGTCAAGACAGTAATGGAAAAACATGGCAGGAAGAAAGCTCATTAAAATACCATCCTTCCTCATCAAGACCTAGATCAGTACCATTTTAAAAGGAATATTTCTATGGCTACAAAGAATTCTGAGAATGGGTTCCCTATAATGTCAGCAACTTATTCTAAATACCCTGTTTTTAATTCTGGTAGTTTTTTGGTTTGATTTTTTTTTTGTGTGTGTTTTTGTTGTTGTTTTGTGGGGGAACAGTTTCTAACTTATTTAATTTAGTAGATCACACATAGTGTGACCTGTTTCTGAAGGAATTACTACATTTCTCTTACTGGCAAATGTATTCTCTATCACATATGAAGCAAATATTGGCCTGATGTGTTAGGTTGTAATTCATCTTGTAATCCTGTGAAGCTCTTCTCCTTTTATTAAAAAAAAATACTATTAATTATGGAACTGACAAATTGTAGAGGACTCCTTAAAAATAGTAAAGACAAGTTTATCCTGAATTTTAACACAGCGTTCAAATATCTGACAGTGCTAGCCATCTTTTTGTTGTCTTTGATTTAGTAAACGTATCATCTATTTCATCATTCACATACTTTACAAAATTATTCAATATTATTGAACTAAAGGCAGACTTCCTGCAGATTTTCACTCAATAAGCAACTATTTTCATAATTCTGAATAATGTATGCCAAGCCATTCTGAAACTAAAAAATATGTACAGGAATACAATAATCATCATTTTGGAGAAAAACAAACAAGCATACAAAATAACATAATAAACACAAGTAGACTAATATTTGTTTTTTGAAATGTTAGAGGACAAGAAAGAGTTAAATATCTTCTTACAGTGCCATTCATACCTATTCTCTATGAATTCACTTTTCAGATATTCCCGAGGTATTTATACCAAACAGAAGTTCCATTGTTGTGAAATTCTTTGACTTAACCTCAAAATTACTGGTTTGTGGAAATCTATGGACACCCCTAATTCCACTTTCTTCCATTCACAGGCTTTACAACTCTAGGACTCAGCCTCACACAGCTTTGTTAAGATGGAAATTTTCCTTTAAGAGAAATATGTTTCAATTTTAAGAAAGCAGAATGAACTGAATGCCCGTATAACTACTCCAAACTTTGTAGATTATAGAGGGGTTCTGTTACTATGTTAGCTCAAGCTCTACTCTTTTGAGCTATATAATTAGCCATAGTAATAAAAACAACTGGTACAAACTACTGTGGTCTGTTGAACTTCAGAATCAATACTTTCTTGTAGGATTTGGAAAATATAATCTGATACTTGTACAACACTGCAAAGTTAAGAAAGGCACTTTCTTAATACAGAGTCTAAAGAACAGTATAACTCCGGTGAGATGGAATATAATTTACTAAATGGTGGGTTATATTCTATATTTAAAATTACTAATTTTATTTTTAGGCAACTGAAGAACAGCAGCTTTTTTTTTTTCCTTCCACTTTTTCTCTCACACACAGTTTATTCAATCAGTTCATCTTGTCAAATTTGTATAAAATTCTATTTACTAGTTTATTAACGCTGCTAATTATTGCAGTTGATTAATCAACCATTCTGAACTCATCCATCAATTGCATCTTAAACTTTTGTTTTCCTGGAAACTGTAGGAGAAATTGACAGAACAATAGACAGAATTTGGATGTTATGTAGGTAAGACACTCATCCCTGAGGCAAGAGGATGCAACTTATTGTATAACAAGATTATCAGTTTAAAGAAAGCTGAAGGAAGTTCAAAATTCATGTATCTCGAAACTTACTATAATTCTATAAGTAGTACCCTTTTATGCTTCTGTATATTATAGTTTGAGAGCTACATTGATGAGAATCTTTCAATTTGATATGCAAAATAGACACTCCGAATATTATGTAAGATTCACTTAAAAAAAGAAAATGTTTTATAATTAGGATAAATACGTAAGCAAAGTGATCATTGACATTAAGATTTCTCTATAAGTTTTGAGAGTGTTTCCTTTTTCAGGAGCACAACATATTCCTTGATGTCAACTTAATTTAATTGGATGTTCTTTAATAGTACAGAGAAACTGAAGTGTTCTTAAAATCCTAAGTTGTGTCATAAAAATATAACTAATATATTTTGGAAGTTGATTTTTAAAAATACACTGTTGTAAAGAGAAGAGAAAGAAATCTTTCAGTGTTTCTCTCCTAGCTTAATTAAATAATATGAAGTACAGATAGACAGTGGTAATTCAGAATATAAATAAGCAACTCTCAGTAAAACAGTAAAATATGTATGTATTTTAAAAAGTATTTGTACTGAAAAACAATATAATTTGGAAGAAAAAAAAAGCACAATGAACCATAAAAAATTAAAATTTCTCTTCTGAATTTATGACTGAAGTTAGTCACTACTATATGGAATAGTGTCTGTAATTCACTCAATTCACAGTAAAATGGAAATGATGATAATTTTTACTCAAAGCTTCCCTCTGGAATAAAAAACTCTAAGTAGCAAGTAAATGCATTTTTGGAGCAAAGCAGAACTGTGTCTCACGAAGGAAAATGTTCAGATGTCATTAAGCTGGATCAATTAAATTTCACATCCAGTAAGAGTACAGTTGAAATGCAAAATCTGTACACTTCTAATGGAAGCCATCACTCACACAATCACTCAAATTCTAGATGATTGTGCTGCATAATGCACATCTCAATATGCAGATTTACCGGGTATTCAAAAATGGGTCCAGAGAGTTCATTTCATGATCCAGAGGTGTTACACCTGGAGAGGGAAGTACTAAGTTCTGCACATACTGAAGCTCTCCACCAGCTCAAATGCAAGCAAGAGGTCAGCCCTACATTTATTTCTCAGAGAGAAGCAGATGAGATGGCTGGCACAAAGAAATTGCCCCTTCAGGAGCATATTTTCTTAAAATATGAAGTAAATCCCTTCAAGTTCCTTTCAGTGATGTATTCCTGGTTTCCTTTAAAATAAAATCAATGAGCACCAAACTTTTCATGTGTTTTTATCTTATTCTTCATCTTAGACTAAAACACACATAAAACATTAAATTGATATAAAGGAAGAATCAGATTTTGTTATTTTTGCGCTGTTTTTTTCTGTTCATAGAAGCATTAATTCCTTTCTTATAGAATGGGGCCATCCTCTAAAATTATCAGGGAGATTAGATTTATTATATATCCTGGAAAAAAATAGAAGGACTTTGACATTCAAGTTTCGACATAGTGAGACTGTTATAACAGACATATTTAAGAAAGCATTCTGAATTATAGAAGTAGTAACCTATTGGAACAGTTGGATAAGCAAATAGAATTCAGAATTAAGGAGAACTTATCTGAAAACAATCTCTATGAAAAATGCAGAGCCTTATAACACAAAATGTTTGGAGTGACTTCAAACAGAAAATCGTTCTCAAGCAAAAATGAAGCTGTCCACTAGACCGTGAATCAAAAAAGTACACAGAAAGCATTGGACATCAGTAATCAACATCTCCGAACCTGTATGTTCTGGATTATGTAAAGGAGGGAGGAGGGGAACAGGATTATCCAGGAGGAGTGGCTGCACAAGACAGACTGATCTATGAGTTGTGAAACTGTCTCAATGTTCAACTTCAAAATTTCATCATGTTTGTCTTCCAATAAGCCTGCCCCAGTTAGAATCTAAAGCGTATTCATAGTTCTCAGCTAACAATAGTATTTCTCAGGTCCCTGTAGTGTATCTACATGCAGTTATAAGTGAATGAGGTAGTTGCTGCCTTTGCTTTGGTCTTCAAAAACGAGAGGCAGAGCATCACAAGGAACCTGTCCTCTCAAAGATAACACATGAGGATACACACAGAGAAACATATGGACATGCTTGCAGCTGGCTGTTCATAAAAATGACTTGGGTTCTTCTTAAAGGAAATTACGCACAAATGTGTTTTTCCATGGAGAAAATCTGCATAGATTTGTCACTATTTTGACATTAAGCAGTTTTGAAAGCTGAACATTTTTGTACCTTTCAAAGCATTCAGCTGTAAACTACAGTAGATTAATCTAAGGCACTTACATAATTAGTCAGGAGTTGTGTAAATTACAGGCTTCAAGAGACTCATATTTCTTCTGAAGGTTTTGTCAGATGCACGAGTGGAGTTTCTTGTCCTTATATAAGCTTCTCTTGGGTAGATAGTATAAACCTTAAGTGTCTCCCTACAGCTATTCTCTGAAGTAAATAATGTATTAATATTTTCATTCCAGTAAATAATGTTGTTCATCTGTGTGAGCAAACTTGGTCTATCTGCTCTTATCTCTAAAAGAAGATACAGCAAAACATCAAATACTTTGCATTTTCTCAATTTCCTTTTCATTTTTTAACACTTTCATTACGTCAAGAAGCCTCAGTCAGCTCTCAGAATATAGAGGAGAGAATTAATATTCTTGTGACACTTGTGCTGCTTAGAAAAAAATGCCAGTTGCAAAGCTTGAGCATATATAGTTTATTCCTACATATCATATCTATCTATACTTATAAATAGGTATCATTTTACACTAAACATTAAGTTCCAGTGACTTTCACAATCCTGAATCATGCTCTTACCAACTTTTCCTTAACAAATAAATAAATAGAATTTTAAAAAGCTCCATCCTTTATGAGAACACGTAATATTTTAATAAGTTACTTCTTTTGATTCCTGGAAATACACTAGTTACCTTGTTATTCACTCTGTGGAAGAGTTTCTCTTGAAATCTTTACAAACTGAAGGGCTGAAGCCTGTACCTGTCATCAATGTTGAGAATACGTTTTTCTTCAAGACTACCTATAACTAAAATTGACTGTATTCTAGTTCATGGAGAAAGAGTTTCTGATGACTGAAGTATAGAAAGGTTTGGAAACAGAAAAACGTCCTGATTGCAGCTAGCAGTAGAATTTTTTTTGCACGATAGTCCATAAAGACTGCGAAAGGCTTTCCTTCTCTGGTGTAACAACCAGACTGTTAAAGGTGAATGGTCAAAAGGTGATTTGAAAGAGAAGTTGTGAAAGTTGGAAACTCCATGTAGTGGTCTGATTACTTTTACTATGTATGGATAAATATTGTTCAAATATAAAATTCAAGTAGAAATCCCTCCAAACAATACATTCTCCTCTTTCCCCTCCCTTCTCCCTGTGTCCACTTCTTGCCTTCTCAAATGCTCTCTGTTTTTCGCACAATACCATTATTGCCTTATGGCTTGGGATTCTGGGAGCAGAGAGAGGTGTTTATTGATTCTATTTTAACAAGTGGAATATTTGTATGGAAAATGAAACCAAGGGAATCAAGTATTTCAAAATACCACTTCAAAGTTCCCAAGAGCCTGCTACCATATTAATGGAAAATGTCAAAAGTTCACATATTGAAACTAAGAATGCCAAAGGTGACACAATCTTTAATTTTCTGTTACTGCTTGTATCCTCATTCTGTTATCAAACATTCCTGTGACAGCTATCAGCAAAGAAAGCAGCAGTGTTAGAACCTGGTAATGCTTGAATAAGTCTACTGCCTATAATCTATACATGCTATGAGAATGAACTATCCAGTCTCTAAAACTATTAATTTTATTGATGAATTATATTGCTATCAAATTCTATTTAACATTGAAGTTTTCTGCAATGATTAAATATATATTTTTAAAGGAACAAATATCTTACTATTAAATCTATTCTGCCACGGTGAAAAAAAAAAATAGCTTCAATATCTTTCATCTCAATTGGAAATAAACCATCCAAATCAGCAGTTTCAGAGCTCTTGCAAACTACAGTGCACCCTCCTTTGGTATATTTAATGGCTGAAATTTCTTCACATGCAAGGGCTCCAAGTCATTCTGCAAACTTGGAAATCTCTTCCAGGCAAAATGTAGGGATAATGCATTGGAACCCACTGCCCAGGGAGGCTGGGAGCTCCTCTTTTCTGGAGATATTCAAAATCTACCTGGATATGATGCTGCGCTACATGCTCTAGGTGGCAAGGGTAATCTCCAGATTCCAGACAGTCTGTATGTGTGATTCTGCATGAGGGTAGAATAACTCTCCTATTGGAAAATGTATATATTGGTTATATTAAGTAAACATATTTAGTTATACTATGTATTTTATGCTTAATCATTTTACAAGAGTGTAAAAAGTGAAATTTGAACTTATCTTTCTGAATGGAAATTTCAAAAAACTTTGACAATGTAGTGAATGAATATTTCAAAAATAACACTTTATGAGAGCTGATAATGTTTGTACACATTTTCTTGTGATTTCCTCAAAATAATTAGGGCAAGATGATTGTGGAACATTTTTTGTGATGCCCTTCATATTCTGCGATTTTTGTTTGTTTGTTTGTTTTTGTGTTACAGCTCCTTTTACCTTAGGGGTGATACTTTGACTCAGCTGTCAAGATGGATTGTTCCCAATGGAAAGCAATTTCATTTTGTAACATGGATGTAAGAAGACATGAAGCAGACTGTGCTCCAAGCTGCTTCTTCCATCTTTGATATCTCCTATTGGAATGTCACCAGTTTGTATTGTGCAGCACACCTCCTAGAGGATGGTGTGAAGAACGTGTTTAAATGTCAAAAAAATTTTGAGGAAGAAGAATAGTGAAAATCACTATTTTTTCATCAACAGCTATTTCCAGTTTCCAGTCTCTCTGGGAAATACACTGAACTTCATATTCAAGCTGTTTAGCAAACTTCCCTGAGTATCAGCAGAAAAATATGCCTAACAGATTTCCAAACAAACTACTGTATTCACTATTTCCATCTTCTTCTATGCAAAGAATACCTATTTTATAAAAGTCTGGTCTTTAACTGTAAGTTTATATTTAAATAACCAGCTGGTAACCTTTTTTTGAGATTTAGGATAGGCAAAATAGAAGTTTATGGATTCAATATTTTTTGCAGCATTGCCCAGAATGGGAACACAGGTCTGGAAAGTGGCCTGCACTGTTTCAGACTATGGGCTGATTTCAGTTCCATAGAAGTACTATCTAGAAAACTGACCAGCTGTGTCCTCAGGGCTCCTATGCTGGATGTTGACAAAAGCCAAACCTTCATTAAAAGAAAAGTAATTGCAGCAATTAGTGAGCTGTTGCCCTGGCAAAACACACTACTCCTGAGCTGCAGAGCTAAAAACTTGTGCACATCTCCCATGAGGCTACCTGGCACTTCTGCCAGAAGCCTGGGTATCCTTTCCCTCTGTAAGTCTACTCTCCCCATGCTGCAGCTGCTCAAGTGTAGGGCTGCTACATCACCTCTAGAGCTGACAGCTGGAAGCAGCGGGGTCCAGGCAGTGCAGAAGGCATCAGGGGGAACTCCTGGGAAACCTCCAGCACTCTGAAAAATGCCAGGACCTGAGGGAGAAGAAAGTTCTGAATCCATGTTTTGGGGCCCAGTCCAGATCCCTACAGTGATAACACAGATAATGCCTCCTACAAGTAACACAGGAACAGTAAGCTACCCTATATTTTCTATACTAAAATGAAAAATCTATTTCAGTTATTCTAAAAGAAATGCTAACAGTTGACTTAAAACCTCCAAATTACAGAAAGCTAACTGCACACCTCCATGAATTCTCCAATGGTACCACATCTCCTAACAAACAAAAGCCAGTTTGCTTCAGTACACATGGTTCCTTTCTTAAGTAGCACATGATGCTTCCTTCAAATGGAACAATAATGCCACTTTCTACTCCCGAACATTTAAAGCATTTTCAGCAAGGCGCTTATAGACAATCATATTCCCAAATGATGAACCTAGGCAAGCTGTAATATCATTCTACACCAATATTAAAGCTGAAATTGTATCAATACTGTAATTAATTGTAGATTTTATGCTGGCATGCTGCCCCTCTTTCTCTAAGATGTGCATCGTGATTACCATTAATATACATTTTTAATCAATAAAATTACCAGTTTTCATTGGTGAAGTTATTTAAGAGCATTGTTTATGTCCTGATACACACTTTTTAAAACAGACTTTTAGCATTTAGAATATTCTCTCCAGGCCCAGAGAGAAATAGGAAAAGGAGGCTATGAAAGTGAGGCAGAATGAGGCTTGATTCTTACTGTTCTCTATTCTTTTCTAATCTCCAGTTGACGAATTGCATTCTGAGATTTCAACCCACAGCCAGACCTTCCACAATCTGGTCATAGATTTTTAATGAGACAGCTAAAAAAACATAGGGAGAAGGTTGCTTAAAACAGCAAGTATAAATCCCATGTGTAAGGAAAAATGTCTCCCTGAAAAAATATATATGTCTTTCTCTATATTACTTTTTTTTGGTTGATAGTTTTGGTTTTTTTAAGCAAATGGCCCTGTTTATAAATTTGAAAACAAGTGAAAATCATGTACACAAACAAACATACAAACAAACCATTAACATTCAGGTCGGATTTTGGGAAAAAATTATTCTCTGAAAGAGTGGTTAGGCAAGAAACATGTAGATGAGGTGCTGAGGGACACGGCTCTTGGGCTTGGTGATAGCCCAACTATTGGACTAGATGATCTTAGTGGTCTTTTCTAACCTTAATGATTCTATGATTATTAGATTCTCATAGCGTGCAGTAAAATATACATTCAGATTTATCACTGATGTAGAATGACACAGGAGCTAGCCTAGGTCCATCACCTGGGAATGTAACTGAATTGAATGGAAACTGAATGCATGACCTAGTTCCTCTCAGGATATACATTATTGATTGCTGATTGCACGCTGCTTTGCCATGACAAGGTCTCTGACTCAGTGCCAGTAGATTCAGGAACGGTCACTGAACACAAGGTGTTTTTCCTCAAATGTTACAGAAACATCCTGCTAAGAAACTCTGTCCAACACTTCCCTTGTACCTGAACTATAGTCATGACAAACTAGGACAAAATAACAGCACCTGCATTAGAGAATTGGCCACCTGAATAAGTGAGGTTACCTAGCTGAAGGAAAGAAAGGTAAAGAGGTTTGCACAAATTCCCACAGTACGTCTATTGTAGAACCATGGTAAGAACAACAGCATTCCAATGCTGACTGCAGAGCTATGTCATTCTACCTGTAAAAGACCTCTAACCTCTGGCAGATTTTACATCAAGCCCTAAGGATAATAGAATGTGGCTGATGACTGTGATTAGTTTTCATTGTTTCTTGTGTACTAACAGCATGCTCGAAGCAAAACACAAAATAAAGACAATGCCTGCTGCAGAGAAAGGGGGGAAAAACCTAAATGTGGCAGATGAAGAAATGAAAACATTTACAGATACCTCATGCTGGCTTAGAATCCATCCAGTTACAGAAATAATAAAGTTAAATAATAAAGTTGCCTGTAGGCAATCTAAAAGGGATTTAATTATTTTTGAATTATCCATCTTGGATGAAAAATCATTCCCAGCCAGCACCAAGAGAATTAAACTTTCTTTTTTTTTTTTTTTTTTTGACCATAGCATGAACTATATTTTTAAGAACTTTAAGTAGCACAGCTGTGTATCCTCGCTTTGTTTATAAAATGTATGGCATTGCATCAGCCACACATTGAATTACATGTAAACACATTTGTAAATGCAACACAGAACTACAATATATTTAATAGCAAATACAGTAAACCATAACCAAATCTGAATTGTCAGCAGTAATATACGGTGTTCATAGAGTTTACAAAAAAATATAATGTTCCAGTGTTTGCTTTGTTAGTGTTATTGTATTTCACTCTGCTTTACAAATGGTACATTTTCAGCATATGGAAGTTATAAAACATAGCAGGGAAAAAGATCAGCGTTTTCTTCTATTTTTTTCTTTTCCCTGTAGACAAGCAAAATGAGGCAGTCTACTACAGTGAAAAGGAAACACATACAAAGCAATTGCAAAACTCAATGAAAGTTCTGCTAATTCATGTAATTTAACATATACAACAGCCACACCCTCATCCTGTGTTTTTTGTTTTCTTTTAAAATGTAGACTCACATTTACTTCTTATGCACCCGGAGGTAAATATAACCATATGTGCTGTAATGTCTGGAAGACAGGTACCTAATTCAATAATGGCTTCCAGAACCCAGCTGCGTCTTGCACCCCTGTTGCTATAGCATTCTATCTGGAGTTCTACTTCCTTGTTCAGCAGAAGAATTTGTATGTCTCTACTTGCTCTGTAGGACCAGCAAAGACACCCTCAGTGTTTCATCTATTTCACCTCTGTGCCAATTCTACTCAGCATTCTGGAGTTATGGAGTGATCTGGAACTAGGAGGGGAATTCTAGGCACCTTATCTAGAATATTTGAAATACTTCCATCAGTCTTAAATCTCAACAGTATCACAGATCTTCAAAATTCTTTCAGAATACAATCATCTTTAAAAGGGTCATATACTGGAAATAACACGTTAACAGACAAAAAATGTTCTTCTTTTATGTTACATGAATCTCATTTTAAGAGGTATATCAGATATTCAGAGAATATGCAGATTATTCTCAGATTCAATTATTTAAGTATGTCCTTTGATCAGCTATAACAAAATGAATGCTTTATCATTTTCTTTTTTAAAAATAAATTAGTATTTTTAAATATATAAATGAAGAAAATACTAACAGAATGTTTTCTTCTGTTAATCCTGATATTTTCTTAACAAAAAATCTATTACTCCCATCCTTGCCTCT
This sequence comes from Callipepla californica brunnescens, assembly GCA_023055505.1. Lineage (NCBI taxonomy): Eukaryota > Metazoa > Chordata > Aves > Galliformes > Odontophoridae > Callipepla > Callipepla californica. Next base: position 430,531 of record JALIRH010000088.1, read on the forward strand.
AAAATACGTCTTGTTAACAGTTAAGAATTACAGAATTGCAAGAAAATAATTATCCCCGGATATATAGCTGTGTCAGAGCTGGGCCAGGAATATAGCAACATTAATCTTTTGTGATGCCTCCTGAATATAATATAGCAAATAAAAAGGTAGAAAGGTGAAAGACTATGACAAATACTACCCAGCTTTCTGAAAAAGTTAAAATAAATAAATAAATAAATAACCTTTTGTGATTGGATGTTTCTAAGTATATTTCAGTTCTTATTAAATATGACTAACAGCTTAAAGTACCTACATTAAGACTATTGATTCAAGCACACTCTATTGCAGGAATGGCAAAATATTTTCAAATAATATATAGAGGTTTTTAAATTAACTCTATATCTCATTCCATTCAAATAAATTACAATAAAATAACACAATTACATTTAATTACAGTGTCTAACTTCAGACAAGAGGAATTCAAAAAATTTGAAAGACAAATGTCCTATCTGCCTGTAATAAATACTCTATTGCTAGACAGGTAAATTACCTGTCAAATATTCTCATGAAGCTTTGATGGGCACTTCTATTTTATGACAGGCTTTTTTTTCTTTTTACTTGCATTAGAAATACTCTGGCAGAACATGAAACTACTTTAATGGTCCCTACCTTTTGCCTCAGAAAATAGTCTGGCATAAAAATTAAGTGCTCCTACTTTCTACGGGCATTCTGGAAAAGTTGTGTTCTCTCCTTCAATTGGAAAAAGGACCCAAATCTATTTATTTAGTTACTGTTATGCATAGAAAGTAACCTTAGAAACATCTAAAAACTGCAACGGTTAAAAATTGCCTTCCAGCATTCTTTGACAGGAAAGTCATTTTCAACAACGTAAAAACCTTTAACTTGTTTACAAGGTTCTTAGCTTTTAAGTCTGAAAATAAGGTTATTCACACTCTTCTTGGTGACCAGTGGCATCATTCACTAGCCTCACTCAGGCTTTTGTCATACAAACAGGAAAAACTTGCACCTTCCTCCATGTGTTCTGAGTTCCCAAGAGCAGAGGGATCTATACCTGCTGCTTCAACCAGCTGGTTGCTCCAAGTGGTACAGGAAGGGAAATCCCACATGTAAAACAAAAGACTTTTCTAAATCTTGTAATATTTTCAAACTATCTACATAAAGGGCTTTAGTTCCATGAAATGTTTAAAGATTTGCATTTGAAAGAACAATACCAGTCATGGGAAATGGGTGAGATTAACACACTCCATAAAACATTAAGGTATTACTTTTTTATATTTTAGTTAATTCGTGATTACTTATTGTCAAAAGAGTCAATGTAGCTAATGAGGTATTCTTTAATAATGATTATAATTTCCTAAGAAAGGAATGTACTGTTAATATGTAAATGACTTTTCTGGTTAATGAATAAAGACAGTCAATCAATCATATCTACAAAGGAATAAAATATGAGTAAAATAACTTCTTTTTAGGCTGTCCTCTCTTATCTGTAGGAAGAACAAAATATATATATGGATATTATTGTGCTATTGCCAACCTTATATTTCATAAACAATTATTATGAAATGTAGACAGGTATGTTTCAAGTCAAGTTTCTTCATCAGAGTTCTATCAAGTAAATATATTCTTTATCAAATGGAGCTGCAGCTTTGCCCTGCAGTTTTTCTCTCTGTACAAGATCTGCTTTCATTCAGAAGCCAGACAGAGGTACAATAGGAGGCTCTCACTGGACTGAGGCAGAAGGCAATCTGTCATCCTTCACAAACTTCATTTCACAATAAATTCACTTAGGAAGCTTTATAATAGATTATACCAACAGGATGTTAAACACAAAGCTTGTGTCAAACAAACCTTTTAAATCTAATTTTTAAACATGCAAGTAGTGCTATTTAGAAGCAGAATTTTACTGTGTACTGTACTCAGACTCAGAAGGATGTCAGAAGGCTCTGGGGAAGAGAAACCAGAACACTTTGCACTTCACAAGACTGAAGAATTTAGTTTACAAATTAGAAAGTAGGTCACTTGAATCTCTTCCTTTTATGCTCACATGACTGTAATAATAGGAATTTTTAAAATTGCAGAAAGAAAATAAAATCAGAATAGATCAGATGCTTTATCCAGCATAATATAACACCATGTTTAAGTACATGACCTTTGTGTTCATGATCCAACTCTTAATCATTAATTAAAAAAAAAACAAACAAAAAAAAACTAACACCTTATGGTCTTAAAATGAACACAATATGCTGTTCATTCAAAAGCTTTTCCATTACTATTTAATTTGTCATCACTGTGACCATTTCATAGACATTAACAAATTACTGAACTTTTTTTAGATCTCAACAAAATTGTCACATTCTCATTTAGAACTCACCTAACTAAAACAGTGGGTGACACTCTGAAAAGCACAAGCAATATTCTTTGTGTGAATATGTGAACTCTATGTATGCAGAGATCATTAAGTGCATACGGGACACACCTTACTTTCTGCGATAAACCATGAGCCATAACCATACCCCTTCCACAGGCTTTATTCTTTCCAGAACTTCACACACTATTTTTCTTAGAACTAGTAGGTCAAATGCCCCCTGGATTTGTCCAGTTTACCAAGCAGTGTGCATTACATACAACTACTTTTGCGTAGAAATGTCATTATTTCACTGAATTCTTCTGAGCAGAGTTTTCACGTCAAAAAAGGAGAAAAATGAGACATTGTGGTGGAAAACTGAGATACAGGTAGACTACAGATGCAGTAAAATTAATCAGGCTATAGATAACAGAGAGAAGCATGACAGTTAAAAGGATTTGCCCCAAATCACAAAGAGTTGCTGTTGTACAGCCAGGAATCAACCATACTCAGGTACCCTGCCTCAGTCCCAGTTGTAGCCATTTTTTAAGACATCTCAGAAAGATATCCTTGCCTAAGTGAAATCAAGGTACACATGTGGAATACTTCAGTTTCACTTGATATAAACTGTGCTATTAGAAATTATTCATGCTATTATAAATTATTCTTGGGAAATGCTTCTTGTTTCACACAGTACAGTTTCACACAGTACAGTTTCATTACAGGATATGCCCTGTAATCTGAGAGCAATAACTATTACAGCATGTCTTTCGGAAATTGTAACAATGCGCTGCTAATTAGCAGTACCAGCTACAGTCACACTTCCCTGCAAAGCACTTCTGGGAAGGGAATGAGAAATGATATTACTATTTATTAATTGCAGAACTCAGGCTTTGCCTTCTGGCCACTAGTTACTACTTTTATTTATCTGCATGAAATAATTTAAACAATGGAGAAAATATAAGAAATGAATAGGAGCCAGCAACAGTGTTCATCTGCTATCAGAAACAGAATAAATGTTAAAGCTAGCATGTCTTAACATTTTCAGACACAAAATGCTGCTCCAATATTAACAACAATAACTAAAAAAGTAAAATAAAATACATTATACCTGTGATCTAGTTTTCAATTTTCAATCATTGAGGACCACTCACAGATCTTAGATCTTATCAGACCTGTTGCAATCTTTTTGTTATTTCTTCAGTTTACCTTGGTATCTGATATCCTTCTATCTTTCCTGCATTTATCCCATACTTCAGTTCCCCATGTAAGTGAAAGACTGATACTTTCCACTTTTGATTGGGTGTATTGAGAGGCAAACTTTCTGGATCTAAAACAATGACTCAGACATAAAGTTAAATGAATGTAACATAACCAGTCCAACTATATTTAGAAAGTTATTAGACTGCTGCCTCTCCAGTATTGACACATGCACACACAAATTATTTTTTATTTAATAGCCAGCAAAATTAGAAGTTTATAAATCAAGTTTATTACATATTTCTGTAGCCTCAAGCTGATGAGCACAAATTAAATTTTACATTAACCTGCTTGAGTAGTTAGCACACAATTAAGATCTTGAAGAATTAGGCTGCGGGTAATAACAATATGTGAGAATTTGATCTAAATCTTGGGATTTAACAGCAGTCTGTAAATGAGTTTTTATGTAGTCTATCACTGCTAGAAAGGAGTGTAATATAATAATACTAGACCAGAAGGAAAAATGAGTAAAGGAAAGAAAAAAACCTAGATGTTTTCCCATCTTGTATGCGCATGCAGCTTGTTATTTCACTACCATGTTAGAAAATACCTGCTTTGTTTCACAGAGGAAAGAAATAAAATTCATAAAGAGCCCTGCAAATTTTAAGAATATTATAAACAGTTTTGCAGATCTATATCTGCTTATGGTCTAAAGAAACTAAACATGGAAATCATTACTGCAGTCAAGATTTGCTCATGATCCAGCACTGAGATATTCACAGATGAATACTTAAAGACAGGCAAACATTATTTGCCAGAGAGAATGAACATATGAATTGAATGCAAGTTTTTTCTTTTAGCTGAAGGCAGCGAATTTTCAGATTTTACAAGTAAGAATGGGGTGTTAGAATTCTAAGCAGATAAATAACTGGCTGTAAAGTTATAAACATATATGTGAATAATTTTTAATATATTCACAGACCTTGGTTGTATCAGGGTACATCATTCCTTGTTCTCAGGTTAACTCACAAATATAGTATCAAAAAAAATTGTAGTTAGCTCCTAAATATATCCTTGTTCTGGAATTTTTACTTTCCAACTGCAGCACAATTGTAAGTCTCTGATTGACACATTGATTTATTCCCAGCAAGGGTCCTGTAATTAATGTGACCTTTTGATAAGGTGGGAGATATGGGGTGAGACAAGTGCTCTCATGAGAGCTATTAGCAACTTCTGAGAAATTGCTAATGGTAGAGAGTTATCTTTTTTAAACACAGTTTGGAAGATAATTGACAAACCACGATAATGAGTATGTATAGGGAAGGAAGAAGAGCATGAAAGAGGTGCAAGAACTGTTAATTACTCAAAAAGAGGCAAGCTTTCAGTGTTGGGTAAACTGTACATTTTGGGCTATGGTCTCAGGAATGCATTTAACAATGTCAATAAAATCTAAGAAGGAAATCTTGAGTCTACATGGGCCAGATAATAAAGCAGGGAAAAATCTTCATCCATCTTAGGAAGCCTTAACCCTGCCTTTACACAGCGCAACAGGTGGTCTTATTTCTTCTTGTCAGATGGTTTTTGTACCAAGGGAGTTTTCTCATTTCCCTTCCCATCTGGTCTGCACACGGAGATACAACATAATACCAAGATGACAAAGTTTTACAAATGATATTTGAAGACTAGTTCCATAATGGAGTTAACAGGTTAGTTTCTTTGTAATCAAGATACATTAATGTACTCATGACCACCAAACCACCAGTATTTGCTCTATGATTTTTTTTTAATAATTAAGTAAGCTGACCAAGTTAGTAAACAAAAACTGCATGAATGTCTGTCACATGGCAGCCAAAAGAATTAGGAATAGAAACCTAAAAGTTTATTGTATGCATACATAAATTTAAGAATAGTCTTGTTTATGATTAGTGTAAATATATACATCTCAAATGTAATATATCTCATTTGTAGGCACATACTGAAATTTATGTAATAACATAAGAAATGTGAACAAATGGAGAAAACTCTGAGGAGACTCCTTCCAAATCTAAAGAAAACAGTGACCTGTGACTGTAGGCAGGACAAATTTGACCACCTAAAGAGAAAACCAAAAAACTCCAGCCTTGCCTGTGAGGGATTTTTGAATATTCAGACTGTCTACACCGAGGTTTTTCTTTTTTTCTTTTTTTTTTCTTATTTACAAATTACTATCTAGCTCCTAAGTAACTATTTTGATAGATCTTGTATTTTTAGTTTAACACATGTGGTCATAAAATTATGGGGTCTGAAAGAATGGAAGTATTAGGTATTTCTTCCCCATAGCTTTGACAGTAATATTAAAGAGTCAGTAGAAAATAGTGGTAGATGTTACATCGAGAACTGATATACATCGAGGGTTATTTTGAGCAGAGCATCTTCATGCAGTTGCATGCAAAGACCATGATGCAGTACAGAAAGTATAGCAGAAGATAACATTTATGTCACTAGACAAAAGAAAGTATGCAATATTTTATTACCTGTGAAGAATGGATGCTGATGACAAACAAACAGCTTTTTGGAACTCTGAATTTCTCAAATAATTTAGAATAATAATACTCCATGTTACTTCGGGATCTCTGATTACTATCTCCATTTTGAAACAGTTTGGCAGATGGCACTGTATTTCTGCCATTTTAGAAAATTAAAATTGGAGTCATTCTCATAATTTAAAGGCAGCTGCACAAAAATGGTTGGTATTTCTCATTATTTCACTCTTCCATCTTTTAGATAGGTATTTCAGACCTCATGCTTGTTTGTTTCTAAATACTTAAAAATGCTTTAACACTTTCTGCTTTTTCCTAAATGTATTTCAGCAGCACAAATGTCATGAGGGAAACAAGAAGGTCACAGATGATAATCACCATGCAATTACCAATTTTTGAAAAACCTCAAACCAAGCCTTTCACATTCTTCTAACAGGAAACATTAATAATCTCGTTGAAGCCAGCTGCTGCAATTCCAGCCCTCTGGATCATTCCAGGTATTTAGCAACAGATTAAGGAGGAGTCAGATCTGCACCGAGAATGTGAAGTTAAAGGAAGGTAGTAACAAGCAATAGCTTGAGGAGAACTGCCAAGAATGGGGGATTCTGCTAATGGGACACGAATCAGACATGACTGAATCCACATTCCTGTTCCAGAAACTCCAGAAAGTACAACAAGGGATCTCCAGCTGCTTGCACTCAGATGGGAGTCTGGGGAGACCCTGGTAAAGGCAATGCTGCTGGCAGCCATGAACAGGGGGAGAACCAGCCCTGTCTGCAGCCAGGGAAGAGGAGGAGGAGAGCAGGAGGGGCTCCAGGCACTGCTGGAGCAAAGATTCCTGGCAGCCCTGGGAAGGAGCAGCTCCACAACAAAGGCCAGGATGATCCTACATCAATTGTCTGTGACGGGAACCTTTTCCATCTTATTTCCTGCAGAGAACAGGGAGTGGCCAGGTGAGCACCTGGTAGCCAACAAAAGTCAACCTACCACAGGAATTAAATAAAACTACACATAAAACATGCACGAATAAGTAATTAAGCATACGTAAGTTGCTTTGCTCCCTTTTATTAGCTTGGATAACATGATTACTGCACCTGCTCTTTTTGTGGAGAATGTCTTCGATTCACATTTCATTTAACACAAACAGACCCTATAGAGTTCCTTTTTCCTTCCTTGTTTCTCTGGGATGCATATCAAGGTGATGCAGGTAACTCATCTCCAAGCAGACTTTAAGTTTTCCCCACACTGTGCAAGTGTGCCCTGCACAGGTGTTGTGTAGACAACGTCAAAAAAGAAAAATAAATAAATAAATGACAATAAAAAAGATGGTAAAACAAAGTTAGTTCTAGAACCCAAAATAGTCTAACTGTGTCGCTGGTGCTCATTAGTACTGCTGAGAAGTGCCGTGCCAGCATAGCCACTTTTGCTGCCGGCGTTCATATGCTGCTGCAGTGTGTCACGCTGATGCTTCAGTCTGCTTGGAGCTAGCTGGGGACGGTTTGTGCTTTGCTCTACTGCACAGCATAGATGTACCCTCAGGGTCCACTGTTGCTTATTCACGTTTCCTAATAAGTGCTAACCCACTAATAACAGCTCTGGCAATTGTCACGGAGCAAGCAGTGCACATCCATTCTGCATATGTTTCCTTGCAGTTTACCCCATGGCATTCTTAGCTGAATCAAAATCTATCCCTTAGCTGCCCAAAACAGAGTAACAGAACATATGGGAAAACAGGGAAAGCTAAAGGGTAGAAAGATTTTCCCATCAGTTTGTTTCCTTCCCTCTTAACTGTTTCTTCTCCCTTACAGATTTGCATGCAAAACTGTATTCTATTATACTTGGGTGACGATTTTCACCAACAAAAATATCCCACTGAACAGCATGGAAATACATGACAACAAAACAAAGAAGTTTAGAAAACAAAAAGAAAGATAGAAACAAAAACCCCTACAAAGTCAACCCCATCACCCTTAACTCAATTCTTGCTACAAGAATCAGAAGCAATTATACTATCATGCTAGAAACAATGTCATTAGTAGTGAGAAAACTGTTCTATTTATCATCAGACATACACTATAAATGTATGAATATGAAAGCCTTAAGAGATGAATGATATTTGGGACCTAATCGACAACACTATTAAAAAGTACTTTCTCCCTCACTAGTGAAGGGATACTCACTATTTTATTTTATTTTATTTTATTTTATTTTATTTTATTTTATTTTATTTTATTTTATTTTTGAAAGAAAAAAATAATTTCCAAGTAGTCAGTATTTAGACATAAACATTAAGCATTAAAACTTCATGGAAAGGAGAAAATATTTCTATCACATCATTCCTGCCGTATTTGAACGTATTCTGTAAGTGACTAGCAATTATTGGGTGACTTTTTTTTTTTTACTTCACCTTCCTTCTTGCTTCCCTCTCAATCTTAGTTTCTGAGGGCCCCTAGAATTATATAAGACACTGCTGAAAGTTTATTGTACATCTTTTTCTATTAATAATGGTTAGCATATCCATTCCTATAGCAAAGCAGCCGCTTATATTCTTACTGAACAAACAGAAAGACAGGGAAAAAAAGAAGACCATAGAGGCAAGCCATAGACTTTAAAAGTTTAAAGTAAAAGGAAAATAAACAATCTGACAGACTATGATCACAGAAGGGAAAAAATAAAAACCAAAAAAGTAACAAAAATAGGTGTATGAAATCTAGCTACGATTACAGTTAAGGGCTATAACTCTATTGTGAGCACCTGAGCAACCTGACTTCTCAAGTCTGTGAAGCACTCTGTACAGAGCTTCAGAGTCTGCAGCATTAGGAAACTTCCCTGGGAGTATTGGTACCTCGCAGCACATAAAGATCTCTAGAAGGAAAATGTAGGGTTTGAAAGAAGACAGAGAAAGTTGTTTGAATGTATTGCTTTATGGGCAAGAAACATCCAGAGCCTCCTGATACATTTACACACACGAACTTTTCACAGAAGTGTCAAGAGAAAAAACTTTAACTGTTGCATTTGAGGAAAACTTATCTGGGGCTCATTTTGAAGGGTTTTCAAAGTACCTGACTCCAACAGATCTCACAACTGCAGACATTCAAGCTTTATCTTTTCTAACCCCCTAGCAATCACTTATTTTGAAAAGACACTTAGGTCTGTTGCTCTCCTTTCCAACTTTTTCTGACTGTTCAAATTCTCAAAACCATTCTGACTTCACTTATTCCAGTGATCTTATAAATGCATCGTGAAGAAAAGAGTGCTGTGTTGTCAGGTTGAGCCTGGTATCTTGAATAGGAAGGAAAACATCTCAGTGTCACTCAGAGAGATGGCATCACTCATCCCAGAGCTGGTCACCTCGTGGACTGAGGGAGATGTTACTAAGTTAAAATGGTGAATAATGCAGAATTTTCTCTGGAACATAAGCAGTCTCAGGCAAACTTCACTTCCTGAGGATCTCAATAAGCACTTCCCTGACAAGCCTGGAAAGCCACTAGGACACATACCACGTATACACATATTTAAGATACCAAGATATTGAGGCATTCTACCATATAGTAATTCCAGCAGTCTGTAGTGATATGACATTTTTAACAAGCACTGAGAGGCAGGCTTGGTAGGCCAGGCTTAGTAATGTGACATATCATTAGGAATAGTTAAGGTTATATTACAGAATTCCTCTTCATAGGATTCTTAGGACCCACTAATTACATTCTCGCTTGAATGAGTATTAATAATTTCTATATTCTATCACATTCCTATATATCACTGTCTTCTGACTTGTTAACAAATACTGTATTAGCTCTTGATATAGGACTGCACAATTACTCTAGCTCTTAGAAAAAAGAGACTACAAAACAGGATTTTACTAGAAAGGATCTCGAGACAGTAACAGATTGCAGATCAAGTATTTAGAAATTCTAGAATTAAAGTGATAAGTAATTAACTTGTGATCCAGGAACATAAAAGCAAATGCATGTTAGGAAATGTGGTTTACTTGCATCTTCCCACATTGCTGAAGAAGAAGCAATGAGGAATACGTGCAGAGACAGCAGCCTATTGGGTCTACTGGCAAAACATTTTGCTATGCCCACACTGATACCACTTGGACCAGAAACACAGTATCTACTGCAGGATGTGGATGTACTGCTTCAGATCTCTGCTGCTTGATGATTTCTACCCATAAATGCTCATCAGTCTTGCTTCAAACTTTGTTAGAAACACTTGTGAGCGTGCCTTGAACAAGTCACTGAAGCACAGTAACAACAGCCCTCGAGACACTGCAGCAGTTCACTTTTGGCAAACTCAGCCTAGTTGCTGCTGCTTTCTCGTAACTTTTTCCTCTCTGCACCATCTGAAGCTTTGCTATTTTCTGCAGTCTCACAGACTCTACTGTGAAGATGCAGGATTGCAGCTTGTCACCATGACTCTTTCCAGAACCCATCAGGCTCTGTGAAAGCCAATTGTTCCCAAAAAACCTCTGCTGCTCCCTCAGAACTGATCACTCCTCCCACCTACCTGAATTCCCCTGACTCAACCACTCCTCCTTTAATGGAAAAGCAGCTCTCTGAGAACAAATAGGCACAAGCCATCATACCACAATATATGAGATACTGCAAATATTATCCATATCAGAGATAAATCTTCAGGATCCCAAAGGAATATTGCCCATGAGGTTTTAGTGACAGACAATCAAAGGAGTGAAAAGGAAAGAAGTAATCAGTGTCAAGTGGAAAGAGGGGGAGAAGGAATAGTCTAATATCTCACCATATCCCCAGTGGCTGATGATGGCTATGAAAGGACAGGACATATGAATGACAACAGCGTACTAAAAAGCTGCTGGTCTCTCTGAGAACTGAGTACTTAGACATTGCCTCACTCTGGCAATTCTCGTTTCTAATCAGCCAATGTTTCCAGTCCTCATTATCTATTCATTATGCTTGTTAGTAAGTGATTTTGTGCTTTTTCCTGGGTTCTCACACTCAAAAGACCTTCTCAGAGAGCCTCTTCTCTTCTTGATGTAAAGCTTATGCAAACAGGAGCGATGGCTAAACACGTGGTGGCTGTGCCTCTCAATTTTTATGTGGACAAACACTCTCTTTGTATTTCCTTGTGTTTCTTGGTCTCTTTGTCTGGACATTAGTATAAAAGACCAGAAACTCCCTTGGCAAGCACAATCTTTTAGACAGTTTGCATACTGCCTAGCACAGTCAGCCTGCAATCTCCAGGCAATAAAGGCAAAGCAATTCTGCAAGGCAAATAGCTAACATACTCAGTACAACTGTGGTATGCCAAGCCTCTTCAGCCTCAGTTACACTTACTCAGGCTACAGTAGGTGGATATAATCACATGGTTGTCAACCATTGCATGTCATCATTCTACGATTTGTAAGCTATATCTTTGTAGAAATGTAGTGATTTGTTTCTTATATATGTATATATTTATTGTATTGTACTGTATTGTATTATATTACATTACATTATATTACGTTCTGTTCTATTCTATTCTATTCTGTTCTATTCTATTCTATTCTATTCTATTCTATTCTATTCTATTCTATTCTATTCTTTATTATTTGAAACAATCATAAAACTTCTTTGATTGGTAGACCTGAATTTTTACTACTTGGCATACTATAATTAAGAGAAAAGATTTCTCCTCCTTTCCCAGATTGTGCTCCTTCTCCAGTTAGACACTAAATGAATACGTCTCATAAGATTCTTTTTTTCTACTTGGGATTGCGCACTAGGATTAGAAATGAGTAGTAAGATTTACCCTGAATATTTAGCTGCAAAGATCAATTTACCATTATGATAACTTCTACACCTTTTGCAGCAGAATTCCAACTGGCACTGTTTAAAGTGCTTGTTGTCAGATGAGTATCTAGGTCCTACTGTTTTATTTTGATTTTCTTCCACAATGTCACTAGCTGCATAGAACAAGGAGGGTAATAAAACAAAATTTCAGCTCTGAATACTTAAGTAGATTTTCCTTTGTTTAACTTAAACAGAAGATTGGTACTGACTCTCACCCTTTTAAACACTTTAGTGAATTTGGGGACACGGCAATTCCAAGCAATAAAGATTAAAAAAAAAAAAAAAAAGTAAATGAAAACAATATCACAACATCAGATCTTTAGGTATTAATTTCAAGTAATTAGTCTCCAACTCACAGTGACTATAATATCACCATGCAGCTTTGCTACAATGGTTTAATTAAACCAAATACCCACTAGATTTGAAGTCTTAATAAAGATGAAAAAGATCAAGGCCAGAAAGTTTGCAAATTCAAAGAAAAGAATAAAACACAAGTGGACAGTTGTTCAAGTCTAAAATAAGGGTCGCAGAAGAAATAAGTAAATTGTGAATCATGTAAGAGTAGCATCTTTGAGGAGAGATTAATGCAATTTATGACCTTACTTTGCTTCCACAAAAGGGTTTCACCACACTTCTTACCATATGATGAATTTTTTAATTAAAACATAACAAACCAAAAACAACCAATAGCAGCAACAGAAGTGAAAGAACAAAATTACAACTCCTGCTTCAGTTTTTCCCTTGCTTCTTGTGGTGCACTGTGTTGCCAACACTTTCCAGTTTTGCAAACACCACATTTCTTTCACTGGCTTTGCTGAGAAGAGATAAAAAAGCAAATCTTTAAAATAAATATTTCATCCCAATCTAGCTAGAGCAAATGGTACTTTGAGACTTCTTAGGTTAAGACAGTAGAAAACACAGGAACCAATGTCACACAAGTTGGAAGTGGAAGTTTACTTTAAGTATACTGATCAAAAGTTATATCAGCTAGAGGGCACAGCCTATTATCTTTTATAATCTGTATTGTCTGTTTGTTCTTTTAATAGCAACTGGATAAAAATCCCACTCACAAACTCCCATATGTTCGGTTAGAACAGAGAAATATGCTGCACATATACCTATTCCTGAAAATGAGAATTTTATTCTCCACATAATTTTCACCTTACCCAACTGTTCTGAGATCTTGAAGACTATAGTGATATTTCTGTCACAGTCATACAGAACTTTAGCTATGACCGTAGAGAATAATATTCACAAACACTTAAATGCCAAAAACTATAAATGTGACCTGACATAAATTCCCAGACTACACACACACTGTGGTCAATTTTTTTTTTATTACTAACATCAGCTATTTGCAGCTTTTACTGGTACAGTTTGAGGAAACCTAACGTTGCCTTGAAAAATTCTAATAAAAAAAATAAACATTCCGTTCTAAAATCTCAGTTCGTATCAAATGGTCCATTTCTATGTACTACAAATGCTAATATATACTGCTAGTGTACTCACTCAATTCACTGATCATTTTTACTCTTAAATAAACATGTATTCTTTATTATTTAAATCAGTGGTGCAATGTAACTTAATGGATCATCACACTAAATACTACTGTCATTATCATAGAACCAGGAAATGGTTTGAGTTGGAAGGGACTTTTTGGATCATCTAGTTCCAAACCCCTGCTGTAGGCAGGGACAACTCCCAGTAGAACAGGTTGCCCAAAGCACCATCCAGCCTGGGGGATTATTTCCATTCTAGTATCATTTCTTTACAAACCTGTATTACATTTGGAGGGAGATTCTGTGACTATATTTTCAAGGTATTGTAACAAAATGAGTGTCTATGCAGGTGTGAATCTCTACTCAGGTAGAACTTAGCTTTATTTCTAGAAAATATACAAGTCAGTTGTATATTTTGTACATTCCTGTATGAGCCAGTAAGAAAAAAAATGAAGTTGAGATGGAAGTGTTAGAAAATATCTGAAGGAATTTCTCTGTAGAAAAGGGCATAAAAATAAGTAACTACACAGATTCCCTAAAGGACTCGTCACTTTATCATCTGGACTTCACATACAGTAGTGTTTTTTGGGTTTAGGAGAGTAAGCTTTTTAAAATATGTATATATATATGTGTGTGTGTGTGTGTGTGTGCGTGTGTGTGTGTGTGTGTGTACTTCTGCACTTTTACAAACCCAGCTCAAAAAGCATTTCTTTGCTATGCATCAGTCTAAATAGTAACTTCTTCTCTGTAAAAAGATTTTAGTAGCTCACTGTCTAACCCGTACATGTGATGGTATCAGCCAATGAGATCTTACACTTGGGAAAAATCTCTGGATGCTTTAGTTGCTCCAAGAATTTGCATAGTAATAAGAGCTCAGCTAACAACATTCACAGTTACATGTTGTGCCATAAAAAAAATGCTAAGTGCAAATGCTCTGTGTCTGTCCTGTTTTTGTTGTCTGGGAAACTTTATCAGTACGCTGTCTTTTTCATGTTCATTTTCAATGTTCATTATTCACTTTTCTACAACTTTTTATCTTTAGCCTACATCTTCCTAGTAATTATTTTAGAAGGGGGTTAGCTTGAGGAATGGTGTATATTAATACAAGTTATTCAGAAAATACATTCACATCAGACTCTTCCTAATACTTAGTAAAACAGTACTCATTAATAATAGTTGCTTCCTGTATAGTCCAACAAATACTTGAATGGTTTCCCAAAATCACAAGACTTATAGGTACATAGGTACTGTAAATTTTCCTTTTGTTTTTCATGAAATTTAAGATAATCATTTACATAGCAGCAATAAGAAGCTGGGCATAATTCATAATTTTTAAGTAATAAAATAAGTCAGTACTGTGTAGAGTACAGTTCAGCATGCTGATGAATACTTCTTCAAAAGAATTATCACTTAGTAAGATGGCAAGGGCAATATATCAATTATCAAAAATATCTGTAATCTAATCTACTGCTTTGCATTATTTAACATTTTCTGACACAGTATATATCTTAAATCCCTTTTTTATTCTGTGTCCATTAATCTGCTGATGTAGAACACAAGTGCCAATGACATAGCAAAACTCTGCTAAGATTAAGATTTAAATGAAAATCAGTGTTCCAGTTGGCTTAAAGACTAACTTCTCTGACTTACTGAAAGGTAAGGCTGAAAATGCGGTCCACAGTCCTATTTCACACACACATTAAAAAAAAAAAAAAAGTGTGCTTTCTTTTTTAAGGAAATAGGGAAATAGTAATTAATTAATTAAAGAAATTAATAAATAAATAAATGAGAAAACGTGCATGAAAAATTATTTCAGTTTCACTGAAATAGATTAGAATATCTCTAGGTCAAACATCACTCACATTAGCACAACCTGACAAACTACTGCTGCTGAAACTAACTTTGCATTCATAATTAATTATTCAGGTCCCATTTTTAATTCTCTTTCAGAATCTTATTTGGATGTTAAATTGAAGAATTTATTTGTGTGTCCTGATTCACATCTGGGGAATCATTATAAACCTGCAAGTTATATTAATTAACTAAAAATCTTACAAATCTTCATGATTGTCACTTGCATTTTGACTTAACTTACATGACACTTTTTCTTCCTCTTGAATGTGGAAATACAGAATCTTTTTTAAGATAAGAACTTTGGTTTTTATGGATGAAAATCTAAGCTGCAGATGGCCCATCTCAAAATTATGCTGAAGTTTGCCTGCAATAGCTTTGGATGTAGAAGACTTCAGTTAAAGAGTCCCTGATTTACTTTGCGTGTTAAAATGGTGCTTAAGTTCTCTATGATTCAATTTGAGGCTTCTTCCTTTATCTTGTCTATACACTCAAAGTAAAAAAGTAATATTCATATTCTCATCAGATTAAGATGTCATTTACATTCAACTGAAGTGACACTGAGTCAACATCTACCAGCACAAATTGGAGTGTACACTTACTTAGGAATACCCATTACTGTCAAATAAGATGAATCAGCTCAGTGACACTAATTTTAATACTGCTGTAATTCCCTCTCTTCTCATTTTCTTTTGATCACCTTGTGTCCAGGGACAAACAGTAATAGGAAATATACTCTACAAATTCACACTGTAAGCAGAATAAGTTTCGGCCCACTGGAGACAGTGCTAGAATTAAACAGCTTTCTGTAAGGGTATATCAAGTTACCTCTACGAGCAGCCTGTGGGATAAAAGAAGTCCAGTTTATTACACATGTGTGGATGAGGAACATGTTACCAGACTGTAGAAAACTTGCATGCTTTGTTACTATCTTTAACATTCAGACGCAAAAAAAATTATTTTACAATCCTATCTTTTTATTTACTTATTAATTTCAATGCTAGGCCTGCCTAAGGCATTACTTTGAAGCCTATACAAAGCACATTCAGAACTGCAGACATGCACGGGACACAGTTAATTCAGATCCCTGAGCAAAGCCTAGCCCTTAATGCTGACTGCATCCTTTCACTCCATCCTTTGTGCGGATGGAGACCCAGGTGAACTACTGTGAACTATGTTTCCAGATGGAATACAACTGTATCACTGTGCTGAAGTTTGTCTCCACAGCAGTCTGAGGGCTTGCAAACCTGTTCTCTTTGCTCATACCCTCTTTGCCACCATTATTGAGAAGCTACTGAACATAAGTAAGCTTTTATGTCAAATCTGGCCATAAATCGCAACAGCAATAAAAATACACTGCAACGTGAAAGTAATTTGCAAATGAAGAGGAACAAATAAGACAAATGGCAAGGTTTGCATTCATTCAGATATACATGCTAATTTTCACACACCCATCCTGTTCACTTATACACATTTTTTCTGTTCTTTTTCAACTCATCCATAGAAGACAGTAATATTTGAAAGGACAGTCTCCATCTTCCCATGATTCCCCATGCCAAGTCTAGCCCAGCCTTCTGCTATCACAGTTACTTAGTTTCATCTATGATCAGCTGCTGTGCCAGTCCCTAGTGGTAAACACTGGCTTCAAAACTGCAAAATCAGATGCTGTTTCAACTCTCATATGCTTTTCAAGTTATTTCAAATTTCCATGTTTTCTATCCCATTTCTAACATATGAATATATTTTTAAATCTCATTTGCTTATAGATGGATATATAGATAGATAGACAGATAGATAGAATATATGAGAGATTTTGTATATGGAAACATAATAACATAATAACGTGCATAAATTACAAAGCAAATATATTTGAAATTAGACTGGATATAATGACTGTCAAGAAAGACGGTCAAAAAAGGGCATAGTTAATATCCTGCAAGATTAAATGAGGCATTGTTGGCTTTTGACTATGATTCTTAACCACAGTATTTCATTAACATATGTTTGTATTTATTTTTTTTTTTTTTTTTTGTAAATTTACTTAGAGATGTATTTACTGTTGGAATAGAAAATAATTATAATATATTATGACATAATTCATAACAAAATAATTATATCATGAATTCAATTAATTTTGAACTTGTTCCATAACATTTCACAAGAAATCTCAAACTAGTGTCACAGTGTGAGCAGACTGGTACCAATTATTATTGAAAAAGCAGGTTTGTGTCGTTAAACAGTACAATTCTTAAAGAAGTACTGCAAAAATAATCAGCTCCAGATGGAATCATTTATATGCCTGAGCTGCTTCCCAGAGTCTCTACTTTAGATCTGAGACTGGATTTTTGTTGAGGGTTGGGAGAGTGCTTTCCTTCCTGTTTCCTCAATTGCAACTTCTAATGTCCCTAAGGTGAAGGCTGAAATATGTGTAATTTAAGCACATAAAGACATCTAAACTCAGACAATACATAATTTGCATAATTTGAAAGAATGAAAACAATGAGTTTATGCAATACACACATTTTAGATGTCCTTTGAGCCAGGATCATTTTCACTGTATTTTTATTTTCCTTCCACTTATTTTTTCCTTTCAGTTATTTTCAGTTTGTCATCACCATAAAATGTTCCATAAGGAAGCATATTAGCTGCATGAACTGGAAACTTTAAAACCTATGGGTACAATTCTCATTTTAATAAATATGACTACATTGTCAATACATTGCAGAATGCTTCTCCAGCCAGCTGTACATTTTGATTAATCACGCTCTGGATAAGAACATAAGCAAGCTGATTTTAGACTAAACTTTGAAGGCAACCAGGCATTCTCAATGACAATTGCCACTCTGGAGAAGTGTGAGTATTTAGCATTTCTCTGTGACTCAAATTCAGCCATTGCCTGTAAAGTACTGAACACACACATTGAAGAGATGTTGATGAACTTCAGCATAATAAACATTATCTGTGAGGTTGACAGGCATTTTTATCAGCTGAGCTCTTTCACATTCACAACAGCTTTTCCAGTATCTGGAGATAAAACAGCAGGGATACAAAATTCCAGTAGAATCTTTGGCAAAAGACGAGATATTTGCTGAAATCCTTATGGATTTATTCAATTAAAAGCAATACTGTGAGATTCTGACTAAGGTCTGTGAGGACCAGAGGATTCTATTTCAGATAGGAAATAAAGAATTTTTAAAACCTTTTTTGGTTTAATACATGGTGGAAGATTAGCATCTTTCTCACAGCACAACTATTTAATGCTTTTTTTAAGCACACTGTACAAAAAGCAACACCTGTTCTTTGATTTTTTGCAGTTTACCTGTTCAGATAATGAGAAACCTTTGTTAAGTTCCAGTTCTTATCTTAAAAGATAAAATGAGTATGTAGACCAGCACTAGAATATCTTTGCCAGAGACACCATTTTAAAAGAAACAGATTTAAAAAATCACTCAGTTGTTTCAATTTTTCAAAGATCTTCAAAAATAAAGGTGCATTTTTTTCAACCTTCTGATCTGTCTCAAACTTAAGAGAATAAGTGACATCTTGAAGTTTTCACAGATCAGCAAAGAGTGGTCTCCCTTACATTTTATAGAACCATTAAGACTGGAAAAGACCTCTAAGATATCTATTCCAACTATCAGTATATCCCCACCATACCCACCCTCCAGAAAAAACGGGCCCTACAACCACTCTGGGAGATCCTGTTTAAGTGCTCTGTCATTCTCATAGTAAAGTTCTTCCTTGTGTTAGTATGGAACTTCCCATGTTACAATTTCTGCCCATTGCCCCTTGTTATATTGCTGCATGCCACCAAAAAGAGTCCACTCCTTCCAACTTGAGAAACTGGTGACTATACTGCAAGATAGTGATTTGTAGATGAGAATTTGCTCTATTGCTGGGATTGTTCAGTTTGGAGGAGACTCAGGGGAGATGTTACTGATCCCTTAACAACCTGAAGGGAGGTCATGGTAGGCTGGGGGACAGCCTCTTCTGTTGTGTAACTAGTAATAGGACTAGAGGGAATGGCTTCAAGTTGCATTAGGGGAGATTCGGACTAGACATTAGGAAATAATACTTTTCCAAAAGAGTGGTAAGTCCATGGGCTGCTCAGGGAGATGGTGGAGTCATCAATGCTGAAGGTGTTCAAGGAACATTGAGATGTTGTGCTGAGGTATACAGTTTAGAGACAGCTATTGGTGATAGGTGAACAGTTGGACTGGATGATTTGTACGTCTTTTCCAACCTTGGTGATTCTATGAATAGTGTTACTGTGCTCTTTTTATTTGTTGGAGTTTCCATAGAAACAAATAGGAGGTATTATTTTTAGAACAAGCTATGTATAAAGTTTTTATGCAATAAAATAAGATCATCAACCCCATAGTAAAGAAGATAAACGTTAGCTCTTTGTTAGGTATGAAAATGAGATGCATTGTATTTTGTCATTTGACATTTACCATATCACGTACAACAGAGGGAAAGGCTTTGTTACTTCATTTTTCCATGATAAAGGAATCAAATCATTTGTTTCTAGTGAGACTGCTAGAGAACTTAAATCTAGAAGACCGCTGCAGAATTATTATTTTTAGGTGGTCAGTAGAACTGAATTACATTTCATGAGAAAGACATAGTGAAAGGGTCCTAGCTCCTTTCACCTCTGCTGTTCCTTTATATTTTACTAGACAAAATCACCTCAGTTCTGTACTGTACTCTTTCTCCTATACCTGAATGTTTTCATACCTGATTCATGCTCATCTATGCAGACAGAAAGGTAAACACAAACATATCATGTAGGTTGCATGGTTCTATCTTCTTCTGAGACATACCCATTGCACAAACTGCAATGACTCATCCTGCTAGTTCCTGGCTGGAAACATGCATTACAAATGAAATGTAGGTTGCAAATGCCTGAAAAAACAAGGCCACATAAATCTGCTCCAGACAACAGAGGAAGGTACTGAGTATTTACCCAGCTTCCAGAAACTGCTTATCACAGTCCAGCAGTCTTTTGGAAAGCTTAGACCTTCCAAACAGGTCTGTGCACTTTTTGTACTTCTTAAAGGGGAAAAGCCAAACAAGTATGAATTTAACTCAGATACTACATGGAATAAGAATGGCATAATACATGCTCATACTGCAGACAGTATGAAAGAGAGATCAGTTACTAACCAGATGTGGACCACTGTAACCTACTCACATGGCAATGGTGGCATGTACTTTGATGTCTGGAGATGGTTTCTAGATGCCTGTCATCTTTTCTGTGGGGACGCTGTTAATCCTCCTCCTCTCTGGGAGGAAAGGCACAATTCCAACAGTATTAAAGCTGACTCTGTGCTGTTAACTTTCCAGAAGTCTTATAGAAGTAGTATGTATTTTATATTATTTTCTTAGGTAAATGTTCAGGCTGAAAAAAGCTGTAACCTGACTAATCAGCAGTAGCTCCCTTTTTTAATTGGGTAAACAATCAATTCTGCAAGTAGATTTGGGGGCATGAAACCAGGAGTATGACAAAAAGATTATTATATAGGTCCTTTTCCCCTGTACTGGATTACTTTATGCTTTGCTATTTTAACTGCTTTGCTGTAAATTCCCTCATGACATAGGTTCAGATTTATAAAGAGAAAATGGAGGGACAGAATTGATAGGAAAGCAGATGCTGAGTAACTTCCTCACACCCACCTTACAGATTGTATGCACATCTTCAGCTACACCACTGCATGCCTCTCACTGATGTTTACTTTTTTTTTGCCTATGAATGCTCAAATGTTAAAGGGTGGTGGACACGGAAAAGGAAGTAAGAATCTTTGAAGTAATTCCAGACAAATTTATTATGAAATCTCACCAGCTCTCACACTTTGCTGTGGCAGATGTAGTTATTTTCTAAGTGAATTTGTCTGAAATATTGGCAAAACCATTTATTCATCTATTTCACAAATTACTATTAAAACTCTCAGACTGGTAAGTTTTTTTGTTTGTTTGTTTGTTTTAATAACCTAGATGTTTTGAGTTGCAGGAGGGAGAAGGGAGATATATAGGCAAGGGAGAGAGAGAATAGAATTACAAAAAACAAACACACACATTGTTTTGATGGATAAAATAAATAGTTATCTATTCAGCACTGCTACAAGAAATATACTAGTAAAAGAAGAAAGTGATCTAATTAGTGCTTGTCACCACTGATTTCAAACTGAAATTCAACATGAGAACAGAAAAAAAGCCACAGAAGTTTCAGAAACAAATATTTTGCAAACAAAGCTAGAAAAAAGGTATTTAATTAAATATTTTTTACAATTTATCTTTACAAAATTCCGAAGGGAAAAAAAAAAACCACAACAAAACGAACAAGTGATAAATGGATCAACTAGTATCTTATGCTTTCATTGTTTTATAAAACTGAAATTCAGAAAAAAAAAATAAGAAATTTCTTTGCATTCAAACTTAGATAATGTTTCTCCAGAAATTGAGTGAAAATGTTTTGATGCTTTACAACAAATCTAAGCTATAGGCATTAAACAGAAGTTGCAATAGAGGCTGTTTTGGTCAACTGTAGGCCTTCACTTTATCGGAAAAAAAGTTTTGGGCATTTATTTGCATATTATTATTGTAATTTATTGTAATCCAATATATAATGTATTATTTTTATATTCTAATTTTATGTTTGCCATTAATATAAGCAGCTGACCTTTTTTTTTTTTTTTTCCTAAACTCCAGCAAAATTTAATATTTAGTGTTTTCTTCATTTTTGAAGAAAGTTTTCTGGGATTGTATAAATTTCCAGACTTATTTTTTCCCATCTCTTTTAGATTACCAGAACCTTGTCTACTTAGACCATCCTGATTACAGGGTAAAAAGGAATGCAGCACTGCAGTTGATTTCCTGGATCATTACTTCCACAGTTCTGTTATCATTGGCATAGCTGCTCCACAAATAAAGCTGATTATTACACATAAATTACATGTACTTATGAGTGTTCAACCATTAAGTTCCAGAAAAAGAGTGCTTAAGTTACACTTGTGAAAGTGAAGGGTAAGATTTTCAAATGAATCCTGCCTTCTAAAATTTACTGTAAAGGGATCCATGTCATATCCTAAATTGATTGACTAAGAATCACATTCTCCCAATACAGAAACGTTGAGAAATTTTGGTCTTTCTTTTTAAAATGTTTCCTTACATCTTTGAAGAAAGTAACAAGGTACAAATACAAGTATTTGTTTAGATCCCAGAAGAGTGAGGTAATTAATTTACATCAGCATACGTGTTGCTAAGCTTCTTGCTTCAAACTACAGATTTAAGCCTTTTCTTTAGAACTAATCTTCTATTGAATCAGAGAGAGTGCAAGAACATCAGTAACAGTGGGATTTCAAATATTTGAATCAATGGCAGTTCTAGTCCAGTAGTCTTTTGTGAAAGTTAGCGAGAGCTATCTGCAGAAAATAAGTTTACATTCCCTTTGTGACTTCTCCGCTCTACCTATAAATTTCAAAGGAAAGTTTATCTTTTTAATTTTATTCTCAGAAATAGGTCACAGTGACTTCTAGAAGGCTTAGCATTAAGAAATCACTTTTCCTTTAGGAGATACAAATCTTAATGAAGAGAGCCAAAAATGTCTTACTCTTTAGAATAGGTTTATTACTGATTTATCAGTTCATTATCCTCCTAATTTCCCCATTTATAAATCTGGAAAATCTGATTAACTCTTGGACTATCCTCATGTCACTGTCGACGCAATATTACATTAAATCCTCTGATGACTTACTAAGATCATTTCCCTGACTTTCCTGAACTCTACAGACATTTTACATACCCTGAGGAAATAAATAAAGAAAAAGCACCGTGGTATAGTTTCAAGGCAGAAAAACCCTAAAGCTACTTGACACCACAGAGCAAATAATCGTAAAATCTTTAGAAATTCACTTTAAATAAAAGTCATGATTCATTATTAAAGACACTCATTAGTGGCGACTAAACATCCCCACTAAGTTGGTAAAAATCTATTTAAGGTAAGTGTTACTAGAAGCTGTCAAATATTACTTGTTCCTCTAACTTCACATCCTAATCTCTCTCCTCCAGGAGGGGAAGAAAAAGGGGTAGACAAAAAGAGATAAAGAGAAATCTACATCAAGGTCAATATTCCACCCCCCCCCCCCCCCATTTTAGACTATTATTTGTTAAAATAAAGCCTCCTTCAAGAGGAGTCAATGATAAAAAAAATGTCTTGGTGAAGCAGTACAAACACATTTTAAAAATTCTTTATCATATATACAGGAGCACACATTAACAATGCTCCCTTCATACTTCATAATTACGGCTAGGTTTTCAATACAGTAACTTATGCTACAACATTAGGCCTAAACAGCCTAATATAAGAAATTAAAGTCTTCTCAATTTATTTTGTTTCACTTCAGGGATGGTAAAGTGCTTTGACAGCTTTTCCCATTTTCACCAATCTGAATAATTAATTGTTTTAAATGTCATTTACATTTTCTGATGAAAAGCAATACTCAAAATTTCATAAATAAGAAGCATGCATAATTTGTGTTTCAATTACTGAATTTATAATCTCTCTAAATGCTATTCAGCGCACTGCTAATGTATTTGCAGCCAATAATTTCTAAATAGATGGTTTTCTAATATATATTCACAGCAGAAAAATGCATATATTTCAAGCTTTTCCTCATTCTGTAAGTACAAATAAAAATAAATTCTTCAGCAAATCAATGTACTGACCACATATATTTATATTTCAGGATTTATGACCAATCTACATTTTTAAAATGTAATTATACTCAAGCCTTCCCCTTCATTATTCTAGCGTAAATGAAAATACAAGAAATTAATCTTTCATTTGTCAAAACTATGCTGAAATCACCAGCCAGAGGGGGAACTAGAAACAAAAGTTGTATTTTGTTACAATTAATCTGTTATGGTCTACAAATATGATAGAGTTTGTTTCTTGCTCTTTCTAGCCAAAGGATTAGTAGAAGGCAAACAAACAACAAAATTACAGCAACTGTGGACAAGTCCAATATCCCTACTGACCTATGAATGTTGAAAGTCAAATTTTTTTGTACCAAAATATTTACATTAGGAGTAGGAGCTTATGTTGGATCCTGCATTTGGAGTAGCTAGTAAAAATTGCTTAAATATTTTCCTGTTATATCTCCTTCTAACACCAGTAAGTTCTGCCTGCTTGTAATTTTTATTTTTCTCCTCACAGTTTTAATAAATACCCGCTGTATGGGAACCTCAGAGAGCCAACTAAACAAAGAGACCACCAAGTCCATTACATCTATTTATAAAAATATTAGGGTTGATTCAGCACTTTTGGAAAAGAAGTAACTAATCTCTATACTTCCACTGAGGAGGTCACAATTAATAATGGCTGACATTATTACAGCTTCCTGACCTGGTTTAGGGATAATGTCTTTTGCCTATGAACAGTGGAACTTAATCCCCTTTTTACCATTCTCTTTTTAATTATTAAATGCTCAGACTGATGTTAGTGAGGAAATAGTGAATGTTTATTAGAAAACAGCCAGGAGCCTCCAGAGATCAGGTAGATGAACATTTATAGTGAAAGCACCATCCAGTAATTTTAACTAAAGGCCTTCGGCAACTAATGCTTAATTGCTCTGGTCTGTTTGAATCTTCAATGAACAGTGTTTCCAAGTAATTCTCTCCATTTAAAATAAATGTAATTGCTAACAAAGCCATATGCAACCTGCACAGTGAATGGTTCAGTGATTAGTGACTAGAATTTCACTTAGGCAAAGATTCATAGTGGATGCTCAAGCTATCAAAATCAGTCTGATTATGCTGCTCACTGCAAGTTTCAGACACAGGCCTTGGGAATTAATTTTGCTTCTGCAAGACAAAGACTTTGAGCAGCTCTTATTGCTGATGTAATTTACTATTTTTGTATCAGAAATCAAATATCATGTGCTTTCCTCTTGAGATGAAAGATTAGCCTCCTCTTATAATACTTCCAAAAGAAATACTTGTTTTGTGACAGAGCTACAAAATTCTAAAAAAGTGAGTGGTGAAATTTCATAGTCTTGGCAACAATAACTTCAATCCTTTTCTGTCTGTATCCATTACATTGAGAAGTTTCCCAGATCATTACTTCCACAGTCCTGTTATAATCAGCAGAAATAAACCATGATAAGTTTATCACAAGTTAAACGTTACAAACTATAAAAGGTTCTTGTGGCATTAACATCTTTATTTCTATATCATTTTTAGACTGCATATCACTGTGTAAGCCAGAGCACTGGTACACCTTGCAAGAATTCTACTTCCAGAGGAAAGAGTTGGAACAATCACAGATTCACAGGGGCTGGAAGTGACCTCTAGAGATCATCTAGTCCAGCCCCCTGCCAAAGCAGCTCCCTAGCTCAGGTTGCACAGGTAGGCATCCAGGCAGGTCTTGAATGTCTGCAGAGAAGGAGATTCCACCACCTCTCTGTGCAGCCTGCACCAGTGCTCCGTCACCTGCACTGTGAAGAAGTTCCCATGTATATTTATCTAGACTTGATAGCTTTACCCAGTGGCCAGTACAACACCAGAACAGAGTTCTCAATGTTTTTTCTTTCAGCTCCTGAACAGGCATGGGAAACACACATCGGGACCCCCTGCCCAAGCACTGCTGCTATGAATCACTGCATTAAAGACACCTGGAAGATATTTTACCCTTATGCAATGACATACCTCATTAAAATCAAGCAGGAACCACAGCTTGCTGGTAATGTGTTCAGAGGTACTCTAACTAACCTCTTGGTCAGGAAACAGTAAAGGAGCTCATCTCCCTTACATCTTTTAAACATTACCAGTGTTAGTTGTAACTATCAGTACAATTTGTATTTGATACATTTATATTTCAACATAGAGTTGCAATGTTAGATGTAAGCACTATTCCCTATTTGGGAGTGTCTAAATTCTGGTTTAGAAAGACAGATCAGCAAATCACCTTTGCACAACTGCAACATCCTGCAGCTTTTCCTGAATTGCTGAGTAGCTATTTGAGAAAGCAGGACACTGCTCTGCTGTGCTTCCTGTTGCACAGACTTCTGTGCCCCTGGAGATGTGATAATACCAGGTACCCTGCACAAGGAGAGGATGTGAACAGGTAGAGAAGCACCAGCCTCATGAATTGTACATTTAAATATATGGTTCTGATGGAAAACTTTGACCAATTTGCCTCATACCTGCAAACAACCACAATGTAATAAAACTAAATAAAGTCATTACTTAAACAAATCCACTGTGTGTGAGATACCTGAGCACAATGGACATGTCTAATAGTCACATGTAGTATTTATAACATTGTAAATCTGTGAATTTTCATCATTGAAAAATATATATATATATAATTCCCAGTGAAAGCATAACACTGGAAAAGGTTTCTGTTATGTCTTAACTCTTACTGGCCTGCATTCCTTGCAAAAAAAAAAAAAAAGAAAAAGAAAAGAAAAGAAAAGAAATAAACTTCAACATCACATCACTGTATTAGTCAACTTCTTCCTAGCTGCCTAGAGATACACACATCTCAGTTAAGGCCCACAATTTGAAGCTGTGTCTCAGTGGATGGCTTTACAGAGGTAAGAAGGAACTGTCAAGAATTCAAAGGAAAGCTGAGGCCTTTGTAACCTTCACCTGCTAATCAGCTCAACACTGATTTCAAGTGAGCCCCTATCAAGGGTGAAAATGCTATCATCTCCCTTCTCCTGCCTTCTATTTTAATTCACAGGTTTCCCGGTAGAAATTCTGCAGGCAGGACTTACATATGCTTTCATAAACCTTCTGAACAGGGATCATGAGGAATAGCAATTTTCAGTTTACTTCAGATACATCAGGTGCTAGGCAGTGTTACACTTTTCTGTCTTCAAAGAGAATTATTTAACTGCAAACTAATTGTGAGATGAGAGTATAAAAACTACAGAAGCAGATATAGCACAGGCTGTTCTCCTTAGCTGTTGGCACAAGACCTGTAAAGGATCTTGATGCTGCTGTTAGAAACTTTTTTCACTGTAGCAGTTGCCCTACTCCATACTTCAAGCCATATGAAAAAAACTTAAATGAGGCTATAAGACAACTCTCTATTAACTCAGGAAATACTGAGTTCAAGTGAAAATGTCTCTGTATTTCCTCCTTGCTCAGGGCCTAGGGATACCGTATATAGGTATATGAGATGGGATTATAAATCTCGCTTTAGAGATTAACTCTCACCTATCATTCACTGGTTTAAAGCATTTGTCTTACTATGGATAAGATCCCACAAGTAACAAGACTTACTAGGATATACATATATTAAAAAGAAAAATGCATTAATGTGCAGGCTAAGGTGAATGTTCACTGTTACACATAATGACATTAATGCTGCAAAATCCATATCGGTCTAGCGTACATATAAAATTCTATTACTGCATTATTGATTAATCACTTGAACTTCAAATTTAGTTGAGAATGGTCGGAATGATTCAAGTACTTTGTCAATTTATTCTAGAACACCTTACCTGTCAAAATGAAGGGACTGGAAAGTACTCTTTATTTGAGCTGTAAAAATTCTATTTTACTCAGTTGCCCTTAAAAGTACCATGCACATCACAGTCTTAATTTTATATATAAACAAAGTCATTGGAAGTAACAATGAACAAGGTATTTCAAATATATTTGAAATACATACTTCCCCGCAGTAAACAATTACATGTTAGTTTTATTACAACAACACACACTGATGGAGTCAAAGCTTTCTAATATGCTACCAGAAGACATCAGAATCTATATGGGTATTTACTAAGTACTTTCAGAAGATGAACATTTATATACCAAAGCATCAACAAGTATATCTAGCAACTATTTTTAACTTCTCTGCCAAATATCTATCATAGATAGCTTTTCACTACAAACTCATTTCATGTCTTGGCAACTCTTATACTTTGGAAACTATGTATATCAGCTAAAAGAAAAATATTTATCCTTCATACCATTAGATCAGACTGCTTTATGCTGTCAGGAAGATCCAATTATTATTTCCAGATGTCATAAAACAGACTAAGGTAGTAAAGTGCAGGACTGCTCACTGCCTTCATTATGTTGCACAACTTTTAGCACACTTAATAATATCAGGCAGCTGTATATGTAAGCAACCAGTTTCTCAAGGAATGATGAAAACAAAATATTTTTATTGCAAAGTCCAGTTATCCATTATGTTACTTGTGTTTGTGTTTGAAAGAAAACATTATAAAGTTATACAATATATTTATGATATGAATATTAGTCAGATTACAGAGGAAGTGGAAATATTTCTCATAATCTGGGCCATAGTTCTGCACTTAAATTGGAAAACAAATTTTGTTTGCATTTATTTCAGTCAGGTCTGGATTTGACTTAACACGAATCTTAAAAGAAAAAAAAAAAGCAAAAAAAAAGCATGTGTGTGAAAGGTTTGTCCCAGAAATTCCCTGACTAAGAAAACATTCTGTTATTTAGGGAAGACAGAAGAAAAGGAAATCCAAGGAAATAATGATATTACTTAAAACAATGTGATACCCTGGTGAGAATAAAAGGAACATAGTATGATTTCAGGAATATCATTGATGAATTTGTATAAAAAGATAAAAGCGAATCAACAAACATTCAATCTGACAGCCTGCAACATAACATCAACTTAGATACAGTGAGAATAGTGAAAATAAAAAATAATCAACCATTGTTAACTTGGTATTCTGTCTGGATGGGAATTGATTTCTTAGCTTGCATCTGAATTGAGTAAACAGCTGAAATTTCTACTCATTAAAAGTGTTTTCTAATTTTAGTATTAGTATGGATGTTTTACTTAATTGTACATACAATAGAGAAGACAATGGCCTATTCTACCTGTAATATATTCATGAGCAGATACATCAGTGAAAAGTGCCTTGTATATGCTGCTGGCATATACAAACGTACATGCTACAATTGTTCCCCTTTTATGCTGAAATGATACACTTTTTTTTAAAAGGATTTATTTAAATAAGTTTACACAGCTTGGGGATAATTATTAGCTAGGAAATTGAATCTCTCCAGCTCTTCCATCTTACTTTCAGACTTGTCAGCTCTTCTTATTCTTCTTCCACCTTTCAGAGCACTATTAATTCACATCAGTTAAGCCTGTGTTTATCTTACACAAGAATTGTGTTTGCTATAACTAGTGGAAGTATACCTGATGAACGCTGCATCAAGGATTTTGCTTGTTCTTTATACTGAATACTGTCTAACCAAGGAGTTATCTACTGAAATTGTTGTTTTATAATGATAATTATTATATTCACTTGATAATTTATAATTGTCAAGTAATTTACAAAATAACTCATTTTAGCATTGTACTACAGCAAAAGAAGGACTAGGATCGACTGCTTACCAGGCAAGTGAACATTACATCAGTTATATTGCATGTTTAAAAGTTCAAGGTAATTAAGAACTCTACAGCTCAATACAATTAATTTAGCAAAGTTTAGATTAATACCAAGATACTGTTAATAACTGTCTGATATCTAAAACCAAATGAAAAAAATATTTTTTATTAAGCTAGAAAAAAAACCCAGAACATTATTTTTCAGAGGAATTCAAATGTTTCTTTGAACACAGAAGGCAACGTTTTTAGCAAGATGAAGTACTAAGGCCTCGCCTCAACAGCAGGCCTCAAACCAAAGTTGATTTCTGGGTGAATCTCACAGCCAAGCGTGATATAACATCAGTATACAATCATTAGAAAAATATGTATGATCATTAACAAAATTTCTATCTTGGATAAAACACCTCATTAGCAAGAATAGCGGCTTAGATAAAGTGTCATGAGACTGCATTAACTTTTCCTTGTTTAGAAGTATAGTGTCAAGGCCTACAAGTACATAAACTCCCCTGGTTCCTCCTTTTCTTCTGGCCAGGCTTGAGGAGGAATTCAAGAAGGGAAAGCAAAACCAGATGTTCTAAAATAAACTTGTCACATAAACTTGTTTATTCAACAGTACAGAAGCTGGACACTCGTGCAGCGAAGTTGGATATCTTACCTGAGTGGATGCACTGTGCAGGACCTCCTAATTGCTAGGAAAAGCTCTTCAAATTCTCACTGCAGTCAGGGCTCCCAGCAACTACAGATGGAAGATAATAAAGTATTAAGGCAAATGGTGATGTATTTTTCTGAATTACTATACTTAATCTAATGTAGTAACGGTTAGGTGCATTCATCCTGTTTTGCTTTATTCATGCTGTATCATTTCACTTATCTCACTGCTTTAGTCATAAATGAAAAATGTTGATCATTCTATAAAAGTTTGTCTTGTTGGGAAATATGATCAAGGTAAAGGAAGCATAGAGGAAGAAAATTTGATACTTGTAGGAATGGGAAGCATACTGAGTACCCTATTTGAATATTGTTTGGTCTTTGCTGTATTAGTCTTAATGATTAAGAGTTCAGAATCATCAACTTTGGTATAAAATCACATTTTTAAAAAGAAAGGGAGACGGCAGAAATGGACAATGAACATAAAATTTTGAGTTCAGTTTATTATTACTGCACTTTTTTTGCATGTGTGCTCCCAACAAAAACTGTATGATTCAGTATGGTTAAGCACTGGAAAAACTTTGCAAAGAACCAGACCCAAATGAGGAATCGGGCCAGATGACAAATTCTCTGCAATATTTGTAGACAAAATACTAAAGTGTACAGTATTTAAATGCACAATTCATCATTTGAAAAAGAGCCTCAATAATGAAAGTTATTCTGGACTCCTTCTCATCAGCCTATTACAGCAGCCGTCAGGATAACAAAGGTATGCACATCTAGCTGCAAAAGTTGATGCAGTCAATAGGGTAAAGAGTTTGAAATAAGTTACCTAATTACATCATTGTTAATTATTTTTCTTTCTTCATCACAGATTTTAAGATATAAGTTATTTGAAATACATATTTACTTTCCAGATACATCATAGATAAACTGACATTCTAAAGGTGTTTTTTGTTTTGGTTTTTATTTCTTTTGAGCTTTTCTTGTGTTCAAAGCTCAGCAGTGAAACTTTTTATAGATTTGTGTATAACTAAATAATAAAAGTTTCACTTGTAGACATTTGTCTTTGGATTCTTGGTCCCACCACTACATACTACTGTATTATGTTATGAAGCTCAGTTAGATTTCTCCTGCATAGGCTATATTCACTACTGTAAAGAAAGTGTTGATTTAGTTTACAGTAAATGTTGCAAGCATTTGTGCACCTTAAGTAACCAATATACATAAATACATTGTACTTGGATTTTGTTGTCCCCTGTGATTTGGTTCCCACTTGACGCACTTCAGTTTGCTGTCTTAACTTTTTAAAAATAATTGTGCCATTCCATTTATCATAGTGGGCAAGCATTTTACAGTTGGCCAACCCACTTTTTTTTCTTCCTAACTTTTTCAGAGACTATTATTGAGCTAGGCTATAATCAACCAGAGAATTCTAGTTTTTCAGTTTTCATTAATTCAACAAGAATTGCCTTTCCCTACTTAAAGATTTTTTTCCAGCTTACTTGGCTTACTAGTGAATTCTGTTATGAGATTTGGAAGGTATCTGCATTGCTTTAAATTCATTTAGTAAACCACAAGAGGGTTTCAGAGGCAAAGCTTCTTAGCAAAGGACTGCAGACTTTGATGAAGAAAAGTTCAGCTAAAAATCTCACAACTCCTGTAGTTCAACGAAATTCAGTTACTCAGATCAGCTAAATTTGCTTGTTTGACTTAATATTTATCAGTTTATATGAGCAGTAGTACATACCATGCTGTGAAAACTACATGGACAAATAAGAATTTATGAAATACCTCTTGGATTGTCAAGAAAAAAAAAATGAACAAGCTTATTAGAGACAAAGGAGACATCTATAGAGATATATAATGTTTTGATGTGAGAATTTGTTGTGCTGTTTAATCAATAGTTTAGAGAATAATAGCCATAGTCATCACTGTATGAAACATCTTGTTTTAGCAGAAAATAGTACACCCAAAACTTTCAAAAAGCCAAGACTTGCCCTTTTTTTTTTTTTTTTTTTTTTTTTAAACTACAGGGAACTAAACTAAGCAAAAAGTGATCAAAATACATCACATCAATAAGAAAACCAAACATCAGTCTGAACAAATAAAAACTGTTACGGAACCATGAAATTTATCAACAGTATGAAATAACACATTCTTTGTTAGAAAAAGAAAGCAGTACGCAACTGTCTAATTAAGGAGAAAAATTAAGAAAAGTATTGTTTTTCTGTATCTTAGCTGCTACGCTGTATTGTCACATTGTCCTACAGAGCCAGTTAGGTAGAAAACAACTACTATATAAAGACATCTAATCTTTAAGTGAGATTTGAGTGAGTTGCTCAAGATTTCATAGAACATGGAATGATCTGCCAAAAAGGTATGTAGTATTATATTCTTTTTCATGTTTAACTTCCCATTTTTCAATTTGTGTGTATATTAGTGAAAAATCTCTTTATATCGCAAGTTGCCTAGTCCTATAATTTGTGACATAGCCATGAATTAAACTTCACTTTCCAGATCAAGGCTAGCAGTAGTTTGATGAATCTTAAAAGTTAAGCCACAAAGCCAAAATGCAATACTAAAAGTGAAACTGAAAAGTAAAAATAAGGAGACATTCCTCATGCTTAATGTGAAAACTGAAACAAGAAAAATCTTTCACCAAAAGGGTCAGGACAAAACAAGGAAAATCCCATGAAAAGAATCAAAACTTCAGTCAGTTGATGCCCAAAATTTTTATATTACCAGAGAAGGCCTATTCTTTACAGAAAAGGTTCCATTGCTCTGGTACCATTTTTAAAACTCAGTTTGCCTTTTGCCTCAGAAAGATCACTGGAACTTTCAATCTTAAAATGCAAGCATACTTCTGTGATCAAGTGAATGGCTTTTCTTTTGAAACCCAAATTCTGTTATCTCCACATAAAATTCACTTTAGACAGCATTTTGAACTCAAAATATTTTGTCCAACTCCATTTGTTACCAGCAATACAACCAAAAGCCCCAGAATTTTGGAGAAGCACAAAGTAGGTGACAGAAAAGTATATAAAAAAAATGGTGGGATGAAAACTTAAAGATATGCACTTATTTAATTAAAAAATTATTTTTTTAAACATAACTTGATAAAATATATATGCATGGGGTCTATTCTTAACCCCAACAAGGGATATTTTGATAAGAAGATGTAACTGAATTTCCTTAAAATTACTGAGGGACTTAGAGACCTGCTTAAATTATCTCTCTTGTTTAATTTGCCATTTGGACATGAAGAGCTGAATATGAATCTTCATAGAATTGGGGAACTTACTGATGGAAGAAAAAGCCCTCAAGTGATGGCTTCCCTATGGGAAACTATTCTACAGAATAATGTATCTTCCTGTCAGAACGTTTTTCATGATATTTAGTGTAGTTTTTTCTGTTCCTAATTCCATCATATTATTAATATATATCTTAATGTACAGCATTAAAAGCACTTCTAGCCTTCTTGACATTTACATGATTGCATTCTTATGGACGCCCTTTTAAGTTAAAGTTAAGGTGTCCCTACTTCACTGCTAGAAAGTTTCCTTCATTTCATTTTTTCATGTTTTTTCTTCTTCCTTTCTCTTCCCACTGATGATAAACTACTTCCCAGAATAGTCATTTCAACCCATTTAATTTATAAATTTTGTTGCGATGAATGAAGGCACTGCTTCCCTCACAGGTGACAGAACTTTTAAATCAATCCTCCATTTTGTAAAGCAAACACATGGGTTTGTGGAGGAAATCTCAGCTTTGGAAACATCACCCCAATACATTTCTTCATGTTGGCTGCTTACTTACATTGTCGTCTTTGGCTCTTTGCTTAAGGTTTTCTCACCTGCACAGTGCCAAAGACATTCAGTGACATTCATACATCAAATTATGATTACATTTAGATATGGAATGTAACAAAGTACCTCAACATTTTAATCAAAACATATATATATAATCATGCAAATTAAATCCATTGCTGAAATGTTTACCTATATCAAATATAAGAAACTAGGTCTTCCTCTTGAGGGCTGAAAATGGTATGCCTTACGTTTTGATGTAAGAAAAAGGTTGTTTACTTACTGTTGATGAAATTCCAGTCATTTATATCACAAATATCAGTCAAACATCCTTACAATATTTGTTCAAGTAACTCCTAATAAGTATGATGTCTTTAATTACAATTTAATTATTTCAGATTAACTCGTTGATATAACAGCAAATTAATGCAGTGTTATTAGAACTAACAAACCACCCCTTACATAGCTTTTCTCTGGAAATTTGAACCTACTATTAAAATTTGGATATTTACTCTTGGAGCGAAATTATGCCAACAAGCTTAGCACCTTCGTGCTGACCAACATTGAGTCCTGACAGTTTAAGAATTGCTCTGAAGTGCAGCAGATACAGGGATAAAAGACAGGTCAAGCAGAAGGTAATCACTGTGGCCTGTGTCCTCAAAAATTAGCTTAGCAAGGACTGCTTTTAGCTTCAGAGCACTACTAAAGACAGTAAAAGAAACATCTAGAAGAAAAAGAAAGCTGAGAAAACAAAAGGTACAACAGGAAAATAGCTTACTAAAGATATAATATTGAACCAAACCATAATGCACATGAAATGCTTCATGGATGGAAATAATCTAATCCTGCATGCTAGAAAAAATTACAGGATCTATACATAACGAGTACTTACATAGCTAAGAGAAAGTTGAGAGAATGAATGAACATGCTTAAGTGTTTCTTGTTTAGATAAGTTGAAAAGAATAGATGATCTGTGAGTACTTGGAAAAGAGAATAGTAAAAAGAGGCACAGGAATTTGAAGATCCTGAGACACTGGCTAAAGAGCCTTTCATAAATTGCACATTAATACTGCTGGGCTGCTGCTTTTGTTCATGGCCTACAGAACCCGACAAAAACAAAAACAAAAACAAAAAAAATAGTACAAAT
Organism: Callipepla californica brunnescens; assembly: GCA_023055505.1. NCBI lineage: Eukaryota > Metazoa > Chordata > Aves > Galliformes > Odontophoridae > Callipepla > Callipepla californica. The sequence continues at coordinate 465,747 of JALIRH010000088.1, forward strand.
AAAATAAACTGCTGTGGGCTAAGTATCACTATTGGATTGTAATAGTCTGTACCCATGGATGGGAGTAACGGTTTGTCAGCAAATTATTATTACAACAGATGTTTCAAATGTACCAAATATTCTACATCATGTAGCTATAATTTTTATACAAATTCTTTTCTGTTCTCTTTCATTTAAACCATTATAAAGGTTGAAATTTAGAATGATTCATATGGAGAAAGGCAGCTAACTGTCAGAGTGTATGAAATATAAATCACATCATAAAAATCTAATTACAGAAAATATAAAACTTCAAATAGAGTCTCAGATTTGGTTATACTAAGGGTAAAATTTTAAATAATTTACTTGTGGTTGTTAGATCATTCAATCACATACTGTTTAATTCAAAATATCGCATATTTTGTATACACATGCACAAATGTCACTGAAGTATTTACTAACTTACCATTATCAGAAACAGATACCGCTCCATACATAAATACAATTTGGGTCAAGAAAACCAAGGCCCAGCTTGAACTAAACTTGGCTAGAGATTCTAAGAACACAAAAGGCTTCCACAAGTATCCACAGAATGTAACACCTCTCCTATGAAGACAGACTGAGAGAGCTGGGGCTCTTAAGACTGAAAAAGAGAAGGCTGTGAACTGAGAGTGACCATCTTTCAGTATTTAAAGGGAGCTACAGGAAAGAAGGGGACACTCATTAACTGGGTCTGTGAGGACAGAAGAAGGGGAAATGGCTTCAAGTACAAAGAGGGTAGATTTAGGTTAGATATAAGGAAAAATCTTTCACACTGAGGGTGCTAAGGCATTGGAACAGGTTGTCCCATGATGTGATGGATGCCCCATCCCTAGAGATTTTCAAGGGAAGGCTGAAAGGCCCTGGGCAACTTGATCTAGTTGCAGTGTCCCTGTGCATTTCAGGAGAGTTGGACTAAATGGCCTTCAGAGTTACCTTTCAACCCTAAGGATTCTATGATTTATTTATTTTTTCTGAGGACATTCGGTCTTTAGAAATCAAAAGATATTCAAACGTTGTCAGTAAAGTGCCCCTCTATCCTTCCTGCGAGGCTCATTCACCTCTCTCTGCCAGAGACACCAGAGTGAAAAGCATGATCTTCGAATCCAATATGGTGCATATGCCTTATGAATTAAATATCTGGGATATGACTTACTAAGCTTAGTGTCAGTGTTGAGTATTAAGCTTACTTTGACTGTCATTGATGTAAGATCTAATAACAAAGAAATGCTTTTGATACCAGATTCAGAATTTATATCCCCTACAGCCCTTAGTTAGCCAACCAGTTGAGATACAGACACCACTGGAATCTAGTTATTAAGAAAAAGGACATTAAAACTATTATCAGGAACCACTTTGAAGCTTTCCCTCAATGTAGAATGAAGAAGTTCAGAAAGTACTCAGTCCTTGCAACTTTTATTTGTAAAATTACTTTAGAAAAGTATACCACACAAAATAAAAAGACTTGGAAGGAAATTAAAAAAAAAAAAAGAGCAACTAAATATGCAAAATTCCTACAAATTGTATATAGATTGTCTAAAGACATTATACTTCGACAAAAATATTTACCCATACTTCCCTATTACCACTTCTTTCTATCTCTTCCTGTACTACTTCACAGGGGAAAAAAAAATGGTAAAGCAAACAACTACATCTCAAAACTATATTTAAAGAAATATGGATCATACCCAAAGAGAAGAAATTGTTAAGAACTTAGTCTCTGACAATTTGCACACAATATTCACATACAAATAGCCCCAAGGGCAAAGAAGAAAATTACTATTTTTCATGTCTTTATTATTAAAGTTCTGGAAACTTTTTGAATGAAATTCAGAAGATCCAATAGATGATAAAGAAGTAAGTTCTTATCCACTGAGAATAAAGCTATGACAGATGGGTCACACTAATTATTTGTACTGCTATCCCTAGTGTTGGTTAAGCCAGTTGCCACATTGAACCTGGATAGGGATCACGTATCAGAGAAAAAGCTCAGATGTTAAAACATCTAAAAATACTATTACAAAGCACCAAACAAAACTCAATGAATTGAACAGTCAGTCAATTGGATCAGCAGTTCCACAGAAATTCCATGTCTGCATTCGGTCATAATACGTGGTTAAATATCACGTTTCATGTGTAAAGCAGACTCAGTATCAAACAAATGAAAGATGGTAAATATCACATTGATATTTTAGCATATTTTCAGAACTGAACTTCTCAGCTACATGTATGAAAAAGTAATTCTTGCACCAAGTAAGTAGAGGTGACATTACTATCATACTAGGGTGAGGTAATGCAGACACTTAGATACAGTTGTACTTCTTCCAACGATCAAACAAGTTTGTTGGTCTCTGTTGCTGTGCTAATATAACGTGCCTGGTTTTCTGAAAGATTTTGATGAGATATCTCACCAATAGTTACGAAGCAACAAATTTGCAAACTTCTGAATGAATGCTGGTTTAAAAGACAGAAAGCAAATTGTTGGAATAAATTGACAGTTTTCACAGCGAAAAGAAATTATTTACCATGATGACATCCTTGAACATATTTCCTTAATAGCCTAGCAAGATAAAAGATATCAGGAAAGAACTGGGTAAAGAAAAAACAGATCATATGTAACATTAAGAAAAATAGCTTAGAAAAGATAACTTAGGAATCCTCTAATAAGCTTCTGTTTACTGAACCAATTTAATCCCTACTTTCACTGTTTTCTCTGTAGTTTTCCTTGTCATTTCCAACTTGCCATTCATGAAGACAAATTATTGGGATAGAATTTGTACTGAAGCACTGTTGCAGTAAATTTTGAAAACTCTATGGAAAACAAGAACACTGCAAATCAAATAACGGAAATTTTGTATTAATACCTACTTAAGAGTGAGAAGAGCTTCCTCTTCTGTGTATATTAATAAATTCTTCAGATATATGATATTTTGATGGTAGCTTCAGAAGCATGAAGTTAGCTGGCTCATCAAATTGCCAAAAATAATTTCTTAATTTTTCTTAGTTTCACATAGTATGAAATACTCCATAACACATACATGGATTGTTTGATATCCAGAACCTACAGGATTGCAAAGGATACTAGGCTCCAAAGAACCAAAAAAAAAAAAAAAAAAAAAAAAAAAAAAATACAACTCATTTTAAGGACAGTTTGATCTTAAACACTGACCCAGGAGGAAAAACATCTAAACACCTCATCAAAACAAGGACATTTATAGAGATCCTTTCACTACTCTCATTTGAACTATAGTTGTTTGCTGAATAGAGGTGGCAACATAACTTACAAAGAGTTTGAGAGTTCAAAACCACAGCTATGAAACACACTGGACTCTGCAGAGCTGTCCACCCTCCTCTGATGGTGTGTTTGATTGGTGTGTCACACCAATGCAAACAGCTCTATTTGAGGTGAGAGTTGCTAACAAATACCTCATATGTGCCAACAGTTTTCTGCTAGTACCATTTCATCAGAAACACTCAGTCGTATTCTGTGCACTAGTTTGTTTCCAGACAGTGGAAAAATACCACTCTACTTCAGCCTCTAAAACCAATAAACTATGTATAGAGTGACAGATCCATAAGTCTGCCCAATGGAACTTCAATCATACATCTCCCAGCAGAACAGAAATCATAATTTTTGATACTCTGACTTTTCTACTTGTGGTACCACAAAGGAGATACATTTCCCAAGGTATACGGATTTATATGTATATAATTTAATTATACCACGATTACAACGGTTTAATCACTTTCTAAAATATTTCAGTAACTTCAATAAAACCAAAATCAACTATGCAAGATTCTTTAGCTATTTCCAGGTCTACTGAGAGGTGTTAAGGCCATTTCAAAAATTCCGTGTGACACATGAAGCAAATATCTGTGCTTTCCTTTCAATAATCTGTTGAATCTAGCTGTCATAAATGTGACTCTCTCTAAATACATTCTAAGTATACACATTAAGAGCTCACTCTGATCTTCGCATGCTCAGCCAAATAAATAAACGTCCTCATTCTTCATCACTGAGGCTTTCAGGATTTGTGGGTCCTGAATTGATTCCCCAGTGCCCCCTCTTTATGACATCATTCTCCACTAGTTTATTGGATACACCTTTTAAATACAATTTATTTTGATTTTTTTTCCTCTAGGTTAAGAGAGATATAGATTTTTTTCTACCACCTGTTCCATTGTTGTCTTAAATGACCAAAAGAGAAGGAAAATATTGAATCTCTGAACCTTTTTATTTATTTAGGAGGTGCAAGGTATTTAATCATCCTCAGTACATAGCAAAGAAGCCAGACAGGTCTAAAGAATGAAACATCTCTGAGAATGGCTAACATACAAATAAGGTAGTCACTGACCCCTACTATATAACTTTTGCTCAAGTCTTAATTTCCTGGTCAAGTTTCCTCAACTCCAAAGCACGTGTACGCTTCCTCAATTTACCTGTCAGAATAGCCTGGGGAGGAGTTAGTCATAACTGCTTTCAAAAAAATAAATAAATAAATAAATAAATAAAAATGCACTATACAAAATATTCCGGCAGCTGATTTTTTAATGATCCTTGTGCAGTTTCAGAGCATTACCAAACTACTTCCATTAACCACAACAGGTCCCAAATTAAGCCAGCTAGTGTAAGTTATGGTGTTCACTTAAAAAAAAAGTTCTCATTTTAACTTCTAAGATCAGATATGACCCTGTGATGGCCATGTTTAATAAGAAATCAGCTCAAAGTGTTGCATTCCTTACTCAAACTTCACCTTATGTTTTAAGTCATGGAAACCTAGAGAAAAATGTGTTTCCAACACATTTCAAAAATACTCACATATTTCTTTCATCAGATATTAGATAATTAACTGGATGAATGGGTGCATCAGAAGTTGGTTGACTCTTCTTTTTTTACTTGACATTTCTGCTTAGATTGATTGACATAAAAAAAAAATCCTGGTTGAATTCAGTGCATTAAAAGCTAGAGAATTAGTAAGTTTTTCACCCAACACCAGGCCAATCCATAGTGAAGAACAAATAAAAAAATCTCCATGCCAAATCTTAAACTAAGATCTACAACTTAGAAGTTTTTTTAGATTTTTTTTTTTTCCCCTCCCTCAAGGTCAGTCAGGTCCTCAGATTTAATTCAGCTGATTGTAGAGCTATATTATTACAATAAAGAAGAACTGGCAGTTTAGCTTAGTAATTTCTACATCAGTCTCAGTGTGAAGTGGAATAGCATGAAACTGTACAAGTATAACGTAATTGTGGAATTTAAAAGTCCTCAAAGAAAAGCTTGTCCTGTCCTCCTCCCTCTGTAAAGGTGCTCTGAAGGTCTGCTGAAGCAGTTGCCAGCAATGCACTCCTTGGCATTTCAGTAAACAAAACAATTATCCTCTGGTGGTGGATAATGAATTTCTGCAGGTTTTTTCCACTGTGGACCACCTGATACACATCACATTTGATATCTTATGAAGGATAACTTTCATATGAATGATAACTTTACCATTTGATAGTGGAATCCTTCCAAACACACTCAAGGTTCCACATATCTCATTGATCCCCAAAGAACAAACTGAAGATTAAAAAATATTGTTTGAACAGGAATGAAAATGATGCCAAATGCATCAAAGGTTGTATCACAGCTACCTATATTCCAATAAGAGACCTCTCAAGAGGTTGTTGTGCTATGGAGTTAACCTCACCTGATTAACATCCTCTAGAAATCTTAGATTCAATTTCTAGATGAAATGAATCCCACCATTATGATCTGCTCTAATGTGGGTAGTATTTATTGATCTTTTTTTTTTTTATTTCCCAGCACAAAAAGAAATGAGGAAATTTTTGATTTGTTTAATCTTTGCTACTTTATTCATGCTTCCAAGAAAAAGTATTTTACATCATGATCTCGCTGTTAAAACAGCATGTAATTCATAACAGATTGCCTCACAAAGCTCAGTTTATTCCCATACAGTGCCAGGATATGGTCTCCTAGAACAGTGACATACTGTGGAATATGTTTTGCAAAATACTTCCAGAGGACATGGAAACCTTGCCGATGCTAGTTTACTGTGGCAGATGGAACGTTTAAATATTTATTAAGCATTTGTTATATCCTTGCTCTGATGAAAGAAATCTTAAGTATTTCACTAAAAATGAGCTACTCACCCAACATTGGGAAGAAAAAAATGTTTAACAATATCACAGAAACAGTGAATTATTAATCCAAGCATTAAAAAGCTAGGTTTACATCACTTCTAAAAATCTTTCTAGAAAGCTCTAACAGCACGGTAGATTCTAAGGGTTGTTTTTCTTTTTTTTTTTTTTTTTCATCTATTCTTTGCACAAGACTTTCGTGATTAGATAATTGCACACCTCAAAGGCAACTGTTTAGTGTTTTATGTTGATGGCATTTATGCTACATTTTTAATTTGAAGGACATACAAAAAGCATACACTCTGCCATGTGGCAGTATAAAAGTATTAAACTTCTGAGGCTGGTTATATTAACCTGAAATTCTTCAAAATGAATGTTAACGTTTGACATCAAAAAGAGAATAGCCTTCATTAACATTTTTAAATGCACATAGTTAATAAAAGGAAGAATGTGAATAGCATATTATAAACTAAATGAGTAGTTGCTACTTCCTAGGTGGCTTTTATAAAGGCAGTAGGTTACCACAGGGCAGACAGAATACTCCGCAGAACAGTTGCTCTTTCCCACAGCTGAGTACAGCATATAACAAAATCACAGCCCAGTGAAAGTAAATACAGATAGGCCCTCAGGCTTAACAAATTCTTCACTGTAGAAGAAAATACTTCTACTAAAGAGAGATAAATTGGTTAGCAGGTGGCTAACCAACATGATCCTAAACATACCCACAGACATTTCTTTCTGCAATTTCCATCTCAATTGTAGCTTTAAATACCTTGGAAGTCAAACAAGATGAAGTGATTTTATATTTCACTGAATGACTATCTGGATTTGGTCACTGTGGTGTTACAAAGCATCAGGATATGATCTAGGGATGCTATGTATCTTTCCATAGAAAATCTGAAAATTAATCTGGTAATTCTGTGATTCCTTAGGGGCCTAATTTACAGTTTCAGTTCCAAGCTGACTTGGCAGTGACTTGTCTTTCATTACTATAGCAGAAATTTATGTAGTAACAGCTGTGGAAGAACAAAAATCAAATAGAAAAGTTTGCAATGAATGTATTTGCACACATAGACACACAAAAACTCATACATAAGCTGTTGCTGCCACCATAATGAGCACTTCAATTAGAGAAACGGTTGACATAAAACTAGACCTTCATATATATCAATCAGCTTTGACCTTTAACTGAGGGCTGGCTAGGAAAGTAAAAATTCTGGTTGGCAGACTGCTCTGTAGTTTTGAACTGTAATTTCATTACCCACAGAATGAAGCATTTACAGAAATGCTAATATACTTTGATATATTTTTAAGCACATTATATTGAAAGCATAAGTGATTTCTTAACTTTAATATGAATCTTGTTTCCCTAGATACACATAATGGAAGTAGAAAATGGGAGAAAATATATATTAGAATGTTGTCTATTGTTACATATAGAGACAGTATTAAAAACAGTTTCTCAGTCTGTGAGCATGCAACCTGCTCAAGAAAGGTGGAAAAAAAACAACTTGTGAGGACAACCAAAATATAAATAGATACGGATACAGAATCCAACTTGTGTTATTTTCTAATCTGTCAGTAATGTAGTTTGAATCAAATTTCAGTCAGTATTAGAGGGCACTTCTGAATTTAAGCACAGAAAGACATTGGTCACAGGATTCATGGTCCTACCAACTGTTGGATAATCTAGCATTAATAGTAAAATCTATCTACTTATTCACTATGTTCCTACACCTTAGCAGAAGCTCAAGATTCAGTTGAAATTTAGCTTTAACACACGGTCACATGCATCTTTTACAAATAAGATATTTTAAACATTAAAATATGGCAAGAGCATCTAAACATTTCCCTAATTTGACAAGTATTTGGAGAGTCCTTTCTACAGCTTGCATCTTAGCTTTGTTATCTATCAAGCATTGAAAACTGGGAAAGATTAAGGTCACTGATGGTAGCGCTGCTATGTTTCATAGCAAATGCAGCTAAAAATGTTGTAGCAGATATAATCTACTCCTTTGCTCAGATCTTCTCATTTTAGTACAACTCAGAAGCAACATTTCTACCATAAGTAGAATGAGTCCAAATGACTGAGTGATAGAATGTCTCTGAAACTAAGCTTTCAAGGAGAAACGAACCTGAAAAGACATACCAAAATCTCCATACTTCTCTAATTCCCCCACTCAAAAAGGCAGAAGACATCTACTTGGAATCTCGTCTTTTGAGGGAGAAACTTCTGGCATTGCCACTAAAATGAAATGGAATTATATTATTAATTTGGAGAAAGAACAAGCTTCATTCTCTCTAACATGTGCCTTAGTAATACACTATGAATTCCTAACATGCCCAGATCCTTGTGATTTCAATGGGAACAAGGCACAGCACGCAAGTCTGAGGTAGAAATGTGAAAGCACTGCCATCTGGCCTGTAAAATGTACACAGTGTATCTCTGACCTCCAGAGGTGAGTTTGGTAACAGATAAGAAAGGAAAAGACTTATTTGTGAAGTTGTATTCCAAAACCATATTTTAAAAACTAAATTATTTTCAAGTACTACTATGAAGAAGTAATTCTGAATGATAAAATTGGTATTACAAAGTTAAGTAACAATGCATTACCATTAATGTGGGTTCATACCAGCATCAGATCCTTGACATACATTTGTTAGATTCGACCCAAGATGATTAGTTTAAACTTTTACGGACATTCACCTTCCTGGATGAAAATGATTCCTCTGCAACAACTATCAAAGGTTTATGTTGTGCTGCTTTACAAAGTTACCAAAAACTAACAGTGAAGATGTGCCTATATACACAACACTTGTTATAATCTAAAAGAAACACTACTGAGAAAAATTTCATTCAAACCTCTGCTATGTCTCTTTTGAAGTTGTAATTGTATGTATTTGTTAGCATTAAATTTGGAACCACAATTCCAAAAAAGTCACGCTGCCTTTTTCTGCCTCAAGCTTTGATGCCACTGCTTGGTTATACTAGTGTAGTTGACGTTTCTGTCTCTCCTCTTTAATCTTGTATCAGAACAACCTGATGGTAGGATTCTCTTAGATATGAGCATCTACATTTTCAGTTCCAGCTGAATTTCACTCTGTTCTTCCTGGAAAACCTGAGGGAAATCTGGAGATCATTCTTTGTTTTTCTCTACACATTATGCAAGATGGTCTGATGAGAACTAAACCCTTTATCATAGCTATTTTTAGAATATTTAAAACAAGTAACATTTTGCTGCCTCCCTAAATGACACAGAATGAAGTCTTCTGAATTTCTGAATCCTTTCTGAATTTCCACAAGGGTTGGCAGGAAATAGGATGCCCTCAGTTCTTCTAAATAATATAACAAAAAAATAAAAAAATATTCTAGATTGTGCTGAAAATTGTTTCAATTTCTTATCAACTGGTTTTGTCTTTCATAATTTCTTAGATTATTTTGGAACTCTTTATTTTGTTCACTTTTCCTAGTAGGTAGCTGTCTTTAGTCTGAGCAGAAAATTGACATGAGTTTTTTTTAAAACAAAAACTGAACAGTTATCTGTGATTGCAAATTCTTTAAGACACCTAATGAGCCTGCCTAAAAGCTATAACCAATCAGTAATACTTAGCAAAAGCCAGCCAGCCACAGTAGTTCTCTGTTTGGCAGTAACCAGCTTTTTCACTGACCAGAACAAAACCTAAGGTTCATCTCTCTTTTGAATGCCTCAGTTAAGTAGGGTGAATCTGGGCCTCAATTGTGTCCTCTAGCAGCTTAAAAGTATTAAAAAAAAATAATGTCAAAAACATGAATTTTCTGATGAAGTTCAGGGTAGTATATTTAGTATATTGAGCTCACCACTCCCTATCTAGTCTTCATAGAACTAGTAAAGAATGTTGTTTGGGTTAGTCATCTTGTGTTTGTTTTGTGTGTTGCTTGCTACCTTGATCAGCCAACCTAGCATAATGTAACTGCATAAACAGCTTTCTCTCAGGGTAATGGGCCACAAAGCTCAAAAATCCCATCCATGTGTTTTGGCCAACAGTATTCCACTCAGCACTTCATGCTGATAAAGAACACTAAGTGGTGTTGAAAGTCAAGAGAAGGGAAGGAAAAAAATACTGATGATATTAGCCCTTTCACTTTGACAGGCTGTACACAGACAATTATATGTGCATAATGCCAAGCAGACCATCAAAACTGAATCTGCTAGACTAAGACATCATCCTCATTCCAAATACCATCTTCTTAATTCACACTGAGTGCTTAATGGTCACACCCAGGTACAAATTACCTGCATGGACCAGTGCAGATTATTAAATTGCTAAGGAGTGTCAGTGTTGCATCACATTAAGCCTTTTGGAAGCCACAGAAAAAGCATTAAAAATCCTAGCGCCTCATCCCAGAATAACTGCTTCTTTCCATTTATTTTACCATTTCCATTTTCTTCACCTTCTTATCCTCTTTAAATTATGAATTTTGAATTAAAAATGGTAACACAGAGGTGCTAAGGAAAGTCATATGAGGACAGTCACCATAGAATTTTCATGGAATAAAGGCTTGAATCCTAATTAGTTAGTAAAAAAATGTGAAAAAGAACAAACTAAACCCAAGATAATTTTTAACCATGAAATAAATAAATCACCTGTGTGATAAAACAAAAAAATCAAAGGGAAACTTTTTACTTCAGTGAAGAGTTATAGTAATTGTTCAGCATATAATATATTCCACAATAATATGTTTTTACTGAAGACAGAGCTTCTAAGGTTACAAGTCAGAAAACCTAGTAGCGCTATGTTTATCTACATGCAATGTTGTAACATCTTCTTTACTGTTATGACCAACTATGTTACTGTCAAAAAAAAAAAAAAAAAAAAAAAAGATTACAATAATACATGTTCACAGCCATCCTGCCACCGAAACAGAACTCCTCCTAAGGCTGTTAATGACCGTACAAGCGAACGTTGCCATATAGAACTCCGCTCTCCTCTTCATTATACTAACTTCTGTGAGACACTTTCCAGAAATACAAGAAACATCAAAGGATCCTTAGACTACGGCTATTTACTATCACTGGAACTTTGAAACTGCATGCCTGTTCACCCCGACATCAGTGATGCATGGCCTCTGTGCAACAGCAGGGTAGCACAGCTGTTTAAACAGTGGACCAAAGACATTGAAAGAGCTCTGACAAAATCAGAGAAACAAATAACTGAAAACAGCTAAGGTATGTTTACTTGGCCTCATGAAAGCAGAGTAGATTACATGTTACCTAATCTCTTTATCCATAAATATGCTCAAATCAAATAGCATTGTGATTATGATCTTATTGCATGATGCTACAGTTAACTGGCAATGGAAGAAAAATAGTGAAAGCACATATTTAGATCTCAGCGCTTTTCTGTTGTACAGCAGTTCCCATCTCACTCTTTCACCTTATGGACATCCTTTTGAAATGGGCAGTCACACCTATACACAATAATCAAAGGAGGTTTTTCAAAAGGAGGCTTGACAAGGGCATTTGGTACTGAGGTCACTAAGTCCTTCACACTCTACTGTTGGTCTCCTACACAAACTATGCCTTTTTCACTCAGAATCACTGGGTAAGAGGATATTTATAACTCATCTGTCTGGAAGAACTAAAAGATACAAATCCTCCAATGGTTTCTAAAAGTACAGTGCTTTCTATTCTGTAATCAGAAGGAATTTATGATACCAAGGCCATAAAAAGAAAGAATGTTTCACCTTACACCACACATTAACTGTCCCAAAGACATTATAAAGTAGAGGAAACCTATAACTGCATTTTAAGAAAATACATGGAAAACTGTTTATTTTTTTAAATTGACTATTCAAGGGGAACAGAGAAAAATCTTCTGTAGCCTTCAATTTTAGAAACAGTTTCCAGAATTTCTAACAGTACATGCTGTATGAGGGTTTTAAAACTGGTGACAACAAAAGCATAGCTATTTATATACATAAAGACAAATTTCAAAATATTAAAATCTAATTATGTGAGAACTCTTACAGAACAAATAAATATTTCAGCCTATGCTCAGTACTCACGCTCATTGTCCTGTAAGAGCTTATTACATACAACTTCAACCATGACCCTATTCTCTTTCATCACCCATACCAAAAGACTTGTGTACAATGCTGTGACACAGCTCTTAATCCCTTGCAAAACAATAAGCTTCAACAGCTTTCACAAAATATTGTCATAGAGTTATATCTATATCTCTGTGCATCATTACATATCAGCTGTATAGCTTAAGCTATCAGAGTTACAGGTAATCATTCCAACTCTTGACAAATACTAAACATTTTTTTCTTCAAATTAAATATGTTAACATTCTTCACAATTGAAGAGCAATTAGATCACCACATCAGCATAAGTATTTAAAGCTCTGCCAGAGAGAGATATTTGGCTCTTCTGCAACTTTAATTTCACAGTGACATGGTTGCAGTTTCTAGTTCTCAACCTGCATATGTATCTTGATTATAGGTCAAAAATAAAACAAAAACAAAAAACAGCAAGAGTGTAAGGTTGTCATGTTTATACCAATCATGAGTATCAGCCTAGACAAATATTTAAACTCACTGCTTAACATTCAGAAATACTGCCCAAAATTTAAACTGAAACAGTAGATTCTGAGAGTAATTTTTTTTTTTTTTTTATGGAGATAAAGGGGGTGTTTTGAGGCTCTATAATTCCTTAGAATAAATGAGTATTTTTTTCTCCTCAATCCTTACAATTACTTTGCCAAAACAAATTGATAAAATACCACACATCCTTTCTCCTTCACTGGAAGTGCAAAAGCACTTTTTAATGTTCACCCTCATTCCTTCATTCTCCTTCCCATCTAAGATCTCTGAAATCGCCTGAAAGATGAGACAACTTTAAACAGCAGTATTTATATCACTTCAAAACTACAATACTTCCCCAAACATTCTTCAATAAGTTTTTCAGTAATAACAACCAAATGTGTGTATTCTCCTTTCATATTCAGTTCTCTTAGGGTACACTACTGTAATATGTATGCTTAGCGTATTTAGTTGCATTGCTTAGCATAAAACTTTCTCCATGTATTTGTTACTATACGCACCATGCTACACAGAGGCATACTAGAAAAATCTAGTTGAGATGTTAAAAAGTATGACTGGCAATAGTGTCAATGGTTTACAGGATGGTTCGACCCAGATCTGTGACAATTGGGGTGGGGGACCCATTGACCAGGAAAGGGAAAAGGGAGATGGGCCTAAAAACAAAACTGCAGCAATGATCTAAGGAAAGCCTATTTACTAAATAAGATATCAGAATGCAAAATAACATAATACAATAAATTCAGAACTTAAGCTAATAAATAAAATTAAATGAGCAAGAGAGAGTATCTGATAAAATCGAAGGCCTTTACGCTAAACCCTGAAGGTGAGACGGCAGTGAGCAGCCACTCACTGCTAAAAGGTCAGTCCAAAAGGAAAGAGCCTGTGTCTCATGACGCGCGAGCAGTTTATATCCTTCCCTCTGAGCAGAAAATTGAAAAACACAAAGCAATGAAGAGTCCTCTGGGGTGTGTAGTTCTTCTCTTCTGAGACAGGTATATCTGGAGCTATCAATGATCCACGGAACTGGAGCATTAACTCCTACTGTACTACATATGTAATGATGTGGAATACCAATAACAAAAATCATAAAACCACGACAAATAGAAAAACAGAAAAGGAAAAAAAAATAATGCTATATTTTCAGAATGAATTTTATTAGTGAATAAGGCATGACATGTACAAGGAAGTACACGAAAGTAGTTTAGCCTTCTTTGAGATGAAAAATGCTATAAAAATGACAACTATTATTTCTATTAAAAATTAATGTTATTGAAAATAGTATAAGGCTACATAAATAAAACATCTTAAAGCCTGGCGACTCCTTTGTTATTAAGTTTCAAAGAATCCGATGGAACAATTAAAGTAAAAGTATATTAGAAGCTCAAAATGAGCAACCTGATCTAGGGAGCCTGTTTTGGAGGGGGGGGGGGAAATATGATTAGATGGTCTCTAGAGGTTCCTTCCAACCCCTACAACTCCATGATTCCATGAAAATAGCCTGATCAGGTCTAACCTTATATTTAGTTAAGATGGCCTATGTTAGAAGGTGTAGAATAGGTAACTCTCCAAGCTGGCACAATGAAATGACACTGTAATTCATAGAATAGCCTGGATTGAAAAGGACCTCAAAGATCACTCTACCCACTGCGGGTAGAGTCACCAACCACTAGCCCAGGCTGCCCAGAGCCTTGAACGCCTCCAGGGATGGGGCATCCACAATCTCCCTGGGCAACTTGTTCCAGTGTATCACCACCCTCTAAGTGAAAAACTTCCTCCTAACATCCATCATAAATCTCTCCTGTCTTAGTTTAAAACCATTTCCCCTTCTCCTGTCACTTTCAACCCATGTAAACAATCATTCCCCCCTCCTGTTTATATGCTCCCTTCAAGTACTGGAAGGTCACAATGAGGTCTCCCTGAAGCCTTCTCTTCTCCAAGCTAAACAAGCCCACTGCCCTCAACCTTTCCTCACAGGAGAGGTGCTCCAACCCTCTGATCATTTTAGTGGCTCTCCTCTGGACCTGTTCCAAGAGCTCTGCACCTTTGTTGAACTGAAGGCCCCAGGTCTGGATGCAGTACTCCAGATTAATTCAAGTTAATCCTGAAAGAATTAGATGAAAAAAATCTCACCCATCATACCAACTTAGTATAGAAGTTTTCTCAAGAGCTGCTGTCAAATCCTGCTTTCTCCTTTTAGAAAAACTCCCTACAGAGGAACAAGCTGACAAAATAATTTCTTATATGGAAGTGTGTATGAAGAAAAGGTTTGCCACTGAATTCCACCATATGGAAAAAACTGCACCCGTTAACACTCATCAACACTCGATGAACATTTACAGAAACCAGTGAAGGATGTGACCACAGTGAGGCGGTGAGTGGTATGTTTAAGCAGTGATAAGTGACATGAAAGACAAGCTATGTTCTGGATGGTTATTCAGACTTTTTTTCTGAGTGTGACATATGCATTTTTGCTGGTGACGAACAAGAGCCTATAACTAATAGCAACTGTGTTGAAAAATACTGTTTTGTAGCTGAGGATTTGCTCTCTTGACTAGCATTGTTGTGCTCTTTGTATATGAATAGGAGATATTACTTTCAGAGTGGCCTATGTAGATAATTTACAAACCTCAAGCTCCTTGCTCCATCTGAATCCACAGAATGGATGGGAAAGTAATACTTGTAAGATTTGTTTGAAATACCTGCTCAGAGTCATTCCATGAAAGAGCATTGCTAACAACTCTACATGATGCATTTCTTGATTTCAGACCACAAGAAGAGTTATATTCTGAACTTCAGAAAAGATCTTTAAGTCAAAACTACACAGTGTCAATTCCCGTCACACTCCTTTATCTTTTTATTGACCTCAGCCACGATCTCAGATCTACTCTAGACTTACAAAAGGCACCTATGACAACTTCAAGTGAAAAGCAGCTGAGAGGCAAACCCATAATGATTAATCACGATACTTTCAGCTCCATTTCAGTCTGGGCCCTGGACTTTTCAACCAGTAAACACAAAAGCCAGTTTTAAAACTTGGCTTTAGTCTAGCCATATTGACAAGAAATTTAAAACAATCATAACCTGGAAGCACGTCTCGACACTGAGCCAAAACTTTGTCCAAATACCTCTTAACCCAACTGTCTTTATAGCCACCTGTAGGAAAACCCTTAAACAAAAGTCAGTGAAATCTACCAGCATCAACTGTTTATTTTATCAAAAGTTCACATTAGTGAGAACCTTCAGCTTAATTCTCCCCCACCCACCTCAACACACACACTTTGTCTACCTGATTTAGAGTACACTCACTTTTGAGCAATTACATTCTCTAGTTGAACAATAAACCTAACCCAAGTTTGTAGTCTAATCCAGGCTGCTGATAAGAAAACTACACAATGGCAAGCAATCCCAGCTTATAGACATCCTAATTGTAACCCACAATTCACGGAACTAGAGCCCAGCAACAGCCTCTTCTACATTATATGACTCTGACCCCTAGCTCAGTTTTAGATTCAGGAGTATTAAGTGAAAAAGTTGCCTATGTCTAAGTTTATGGCTGGGAGAAATAGATGAGCTTATGTAACAAGGTTTAAAAAAAAAAAAAAAAAAGGCTCTGGAGGAAGTTAAAGACTGCTGCCTTAATGGGCTCTCTTGGCTCCTCTTCCCACCAAGAGTCAATTAATTAAAACAAACATGAAGCCAGGATGACAGTGTAAGTAACATAATAGGCTAAGGTTGAATTCTGTTAGCATCAATCAGGTAGACCTTTGTCTGCTGTTAATAAGACAAGCACCTACTTTTCAGTTCAGGACTGACACAAGTTTAACACTCGATCTCACTAGAAGACTCTTTCCAATGCCAACATAGAATCCACTTTGGTGCTAAAATATAAAAACATACATACTTGATTTCTAAATAATTTAAGGGAATAAAATAGAATTGATGATCAAGTTCCAGTTAGTAGCAAAAATTGATGACAAAAAAATGACATGCTAATCTGCTGTCTGCATTCACAACTATTTTCACCTTAATTTGATAAAAACATACATATACTGGAGTCAATCGTATTTTTTTTTTTTAATAGAAGAGAGATTTTGGCAGAAAAACAGCCCACATATAGCACTGAAGAGACAAATGAGAGGCTACAGTACATTTTACACTTCAAGTTGAGATTTTTTTCTTAAGCATAACTGAAGATTATTAGCATTCATTTCAGCATCTTCTGAATTAATTGTGACTTTGGTGCATAATTCATAATAATCACCCTAACAAATAAACAAAGCATAATATTCTCCTGTTCTCCTTGAAAGAGAACAACATGTTTATTCTTATACTTCTCTGATAAGACTGTAACAATATTTTCCTCTCAATGGTTAGATCACAGTCTTCCTCTGCTGGCAGATATGCTGTATTTCTCAGTCGTACCTACTTCTACTGGTGACAGCTTAAAATATCCACATTTGACCTGAGTGATACAGAGTAGCTCATTTCTTTTAAAAGGAATGAGAACTCCAAATTCTGAGTTTTTCTTCCCCAACAAAACAGGTTTCTGTTCAGGGTATTAGACCTCTCCCTTAAGGCAAAGATAAAAATCAGTCATCCAGACAACTAACCTCTTTCCTCAGGTTGCTTCATATCCCAAGTTTTATCTAATTTTCCCAGAGTTATTTTACGTAACAAACATTGTTTAAAAATATATATCAACCAGGTCAAGCCTAAAGTTTTATCAGCTTTGATCATATGCCTCAAAGTGCAGAAGGCCTTTCCACAATCACTTCATCATGAATACAAGCTTGTTATTGTATCAATACTCAGGTCAGAATTTTTACTTTGGGGTAACAGATAAGACAATGCCTCAGTGCTAGAAAAGATACACAACATCTATAATGTGTTTTGTTTGTTTGTCAATTAGAACCTACACAACAGGGGTGCTCCAGTCATATCCAGGCACATTCAAATCTCTCCAAAACTTAATAAAAATATCAAAAATATTTTTACTGTTGGCAAGAGAGCAGACAAGGGGAGGGAAGGGAGATTGTTAAATATGTTCATGTGACATTTAGGAAGATAGATTGAAACAATATCAGATCTTCTGTATGGTTTGTCTCAAAGCTTATTCGATGCCTAAGAACTGCTTCACATCAGCAACCGAGAAGTTAGTATTGGGTGACAGAGCAGCAGAAATGTGTCAGTTCTAAAATGCTCAACAGGTTTAAGTATTGCTCATTAATTATCTCAACTCACTTCTGATTAACTAATTATTAAAATACTAATAGCTAACATTTTACAAAGCACTCTATTACATCGTTGTACATGGAGGAGCATTCACACATGCACAGAAAATATCTTTTATTATTTTCTATTTTTTCCTCTTAGATTAAGGAATGTTACAGCTTATATATTTGGAAAATATAGTTGCAACATGTCATCTTCAGGTGTATTTAGAAAGTTACTATCAGATTCTTTAATCAAAATATGTCTAATAATTCACTGGAATTAGTTGCTGTAACAATATACTTTTTTTTTTTTGGTCTTTACTCTCAGAGTATTCAAACATCGGTAGATTTACATCCCTGGTTATTCTATTATCAACCTAAAGCAATTTATTTAACTAGAAAGCATCCATTTTATACTACTGCATTACAAAGCAAACTTGGTAAGTACCTGCAACTATAATGTAATAATATAACGCAATAAACAGATACAAAATATAAACTATATCCTCTAATTGTAAAAGCTATAGCAAACAAACTCCCTCAAGATCTTGTGCCTTCCCAAAGCCTTTTCTTAAAATCAGATTGGCTCCGGATTTTTAGATAGTTAATTCAATGAGTAAGAGCTACTAGGAATTTCTTAGAGGGAAAAACAAACAAACAGAAAGTGCACACCAACATTTAGAACATATATTATCTCCTAATCAAAAAGATAACACATTAAAGGTGTTTCATTGCAATCACACCCTTCTATTTTAAGTAGGAAAAATAAAAAGCTGAACAGTAACAGTTGGATACAACTTCTACTTTCTTCTTTAAAGCATGGTAACTGCCTTATAAACGAGCAGAGCAAAACACTAGGGAAAAATACAACTACTTAGATTATTAGCTAGTCTCTTAAATGATACAATACTTGACACTTTACAACTTGCCAAGCATGACCTGCAAGATTACCCAAAAGGCTTGAAACTAAAGGATTCTGCAGTAGAAAAAAAGTAATCAGTGAAATACAGTTGACTTGGCACCTTAGGACATGTGGAAATGTGACATGTCCATAAGTTCTCCATATTGACTAAGAAAGCTACCAACGTCATTATTGTTACCTACTGTCAAAAGATTCGTAACAAAGCTACAATCTTTCCGCATGTTAAAGTAGGCAGCAGTGTGTTAAAAACCTTTTCATGTGATCTATCGGAACTTCAGTGACACTGGACAGCTAATGCAGAAATACGCTGTCACAAAACACATGTTTTTGTAGCAGCTTCCTTGAAAAAAGAAGAAATGTATAATTTGATAACGTGTTCTTACCATAGAAAAGTAGTCATTACAGGAATCCACAGACTCCACTGAAAAGCTCATCACATAAAGAAATAAAGTCTTGGTTTTAGCACATGAAGTTGCATAATTAAGAACTCTGACGGCTTTAAAACAAATATACTGAAATCTACTTTTAAGCTTACATATATTCACAGTGCCTTTCCATTGATGTTACCAGTAACTGACTTCAAAATTTCAGTACCCATAGATACGAAAAGTTTAAACTTCTGGAACCCCATCAACACAATGTAAAGCACAGAAGTCTGCTTCTGTATGATTTCTCATACAGCTCAAGCTTCCTGAAGAACTCTGTAGATGGTTAATTTTTCAATATTGGAAAAATAAAAAATGACTGAAAAGAAAATAACGTATGAAAGTCCATTTACTCTACGCTAGCTCACAAAAACAAAATCAGCTTGCCTCATTCTAGCAATTACTAACGTGAAATAAGAAAAAAAATCCGTAAGATAGAGTAAATAATCCATCTATTTTTATACACGTGAGATTAAGCTAACATACCACAAGATGGCAGATGAAGGCAGTGAAGTGGCAGTTTGCAGGACAGCAAACTTGTGGGTCAGTATGAATAACTGATTTTGAAGGTTATTTTAAGTTCATATTATAGGAAATAAATTTTAGAAGCTGCATTATAAAGACACAGCTTACCCGCTCGAACTACAGCCACACATTTTCAACATTTAGACTAAAAACATTATTCACATATCAATAAAATTACTACTTGAAGTCACTGATCATTTCCTGTTCGTCCTCCCAGCTGAAAATTCAGGAAAGTGAGCAGAGATCTATTACAATGTACTGCATACAGGACATGGAATTCTGCAGTTCAGCTTCTTTATTTGATCAGATTTTGTAACGCTACATGTAATAGTTGAAAAAACTCCTGTGGAAGAGGTTATTATATGAATTCAGCACAGTTTCTCTGACTCCTACTGTGGAATTTTTCCCCTCTGCATTCTTAAACATACAAGAGTCTAGGAATGATACCCTGAAGTCTCCACTAGCATGTGAAGAAAAAAAAAAAAAAAAAAAGGGAAAAGAGAGACAAACTTTTAGTCACTGATGTAATAATTGCGTGACATAAATTCACTTCACCTGGGTTACCATCCAGAGCTCCGAAATCCTACATCTCCAATGTTTTAAAATTGTTTCACAAAGGAGAACAGAGAAAAGTCCACAGAGTAGCAGCCAATTTGTAAATCTCCCTGAGCCACTTTCCTATTCTAGCATAAAAGAGTTCCACACAAGCTCTTTTGTGGTTATCATCCTAAGTCACTTATTTAAAAAAAAAAAAATAAAAATAGCCACGCATCTGCAGCATCCAGCCCTGAACCACGCCAGAATTCACAATTCTTCCTTAATCTTTTTTTTTTCCTCCTGACACTTGATACCTACATGAATATCTTACCAAAACCATACGTTCCAGATCTTAGAAGTTATGCAAAAAAGAAACCTTATGTTACATCTAGGTCATTCAATCTCTGCATCCAAGCAGCCCAAATGACCTACCTCACTTAATAGGCAGCACCCAGCACATATTCCCTTCTATTTTGCAATTCATGCCTGTAATTCCTGACAGAAAATAAATGGGACTGAAACGTGAGTGAGAAAGGTGAACACTGATGAATCATATCTATGAAAATCTTATCACACGACTGATAAATTATATTCATTCATCCTCTGGCCTTTTGACAGCACACCACAATTTTTTTTTTTTTTCTTTCCATAGTCAATGTACATTAAACAGCTTGATGATTCTTTCTTTTATTTTCTTATATCAGTCAAAGAATATCCTGAGATGGAAGGAGCCCACAAGGATCACCAAGTCCAGCTCCTGGCTCCACTCAAGATCAAGCCCTCCATACCCTTCATATTTATAGCTCTTCTGTGGACTCTCTCTAATAGCTTTATGCCCCTTTTGTACTGTGAAACCCAAACCCACACAGTGCTCAAGGTGTGTGCAGGACAACCCTTCCCCCCCCACGATGCTGGCTCACATTCAACTTGATTTCAGACAGAGCCTCCGGATCCCCTTTCCACAGTTTTTCAGTCTTTCATCCCCCATTCTTTGCATATATTCAGGGCTGCCCTATCCCAGGGGCAGAATTCAGGACTTCCTCTGGAGCATCATATGAGGCATCTCTATCCTCCAGCCAGTCAACAGCTTCTCTCTATTTAGTGCTGTTCACAATCTCACTTAACATACCTTAGACCTTCAAGTAGTCCTGCATCCAAGTCATTGCTTCAAATATTAAAGAGAACTGGCCCTAAAATGGAGCCTTTCAGAGCCCCACTAGAGACTAAGAACCTAACATAAGCCTACTTAGATCTGAGCCTGATTTATCAGACTGAAAACCTTAATTGCCACCAAATAGAAGTTGCTGAAACTTAACTGAAAAATTTTATTAAGCCATTACAAATCTGGGTTAAAAGCAATAGAAGATATGCAACACTTACTGCTTCAGGAGAGCTCTATGGATATGTTTGTTTACATGAGAGACAACTCCAAAGAGATGGATACAAATAGTATTGCAGCAAAGTTAAGGCTGCTGTTTAAGATGATGAGTCATCTCACAAGCATAAAAAAAACCAAACAGTCCACCTGTCTTAGCTATAAGGCACACATGGGATAGCTGATAAGGTGTGCAACTCAAAGACAGATATCTGGAATCTACCTGCACTCGAATTACTTTATCGATAGAGGCACGCAGCTGTGTCTAGTTCAGACATAAAAGTATATACACAGGCCATTTTCTTCAGTCAAATCAGTGCTACCAAAAAACAAATGCATGTGGACCAGGTAATAATAAATAAAGGAATAAGCATGAACTGAATGCATAACATTGACAACATTCACAAAAACACTGGCAGGTAGCTGAGCTGAGGTTAAGCATAACAATGTAACTACCATTCATCTATTTCTGGCTGTATAAAAATTACTGGGAAATATATGTCATAGGAAATATCCAACTCAGCATTAAGCATAAGCTGATTGGATAATCAATCATCAATACGTGCTGGCTTAGTATGAAGAAATATTGCCTCTCTTGCATTTTCTGGGATGGTTTTCTTAATTCAGTGTTCAGAAAGCAATGAAAAACTCGGGTACAGAACGACAGCATTACTACATTCTTGTTGGTATCTATAGTGCACAATGTTGGTTTCACAACCTAATATTAGAGCTCAAACACGATATAACACACAGTATTTTGAAATTAGGACAGGCTTCCATACAAAGGCGTGGAAAGGTTGAAGTTGAAATTTGTGTACTTTTTTGTGTACCATCTCTATAAAACCCATCTTCAGTGCTCTGAAAGAGAAGGAAAACTGGTAATCACTGTGGTTTTCCTTTATCAATATTGTTTCAGAAACCTAATATTATTTCCAAAAGACACCATATTTTATCTTTTTAATTTGATAATTATTAAAAAAGATAAGAATCGTAACTTTCATAGCATTCTAAAACCAAAAATGCAACTACGGTAAAGTAAAGCCAAGTGATATTACAGAAAAAGTATGCGATAAATTATTGTCAACTGAACAGTGGAAGCAATAGGGATGAAAATGGGTCAAAATGATAATATCACACTATTGTTTTCTCCTGGTATTTGCATTAATAATTTCATACTGCATGAAGATTCATTTATTGCACATCTAAATTCATTTATATAGAAGCTGTAGAGTTTCTTTTACTTGCCAACATCTAGAACGGAGAGGAAGCAGCTGATCTTGTCAGTGTTCCAAATCATTTCAAACTTTAATGGAATAGTATCGTTTCCTAATGAAAAAAACCTGTAAATAAAAGTTGCCCTTCATTTTCTATAATATTCTCAAAACTCCAAAGCAAACAAACATAAATGAAGGCATAAGAAAAAGCACTGTACCCACAAAAATTTTCACAGAACATGTACAGTATGCATCAGTAATCTAACAGATACTTTACAGGAATTCTTGAGAATTTACAACAGAATACCAAGGCATCACTCACAAGACACTATTCTATAACTGCACAATACATGAATACTGCAAATACTGATTGATACAGGAAATTTTATGATGCAAAGGATGATACTACTTATATATGAACGAAAACATAACAAATGTACAAACCGGAGAGAAATAGTTGCACAAGGCATAAAACTGAAGGAAGAGCTAAAGCAATAGAAAGCTCTATTTTTTTTTTTTTTTCCCTTGGAGCTTGGCAAGAAGTTACAGCCCAAGGCTTTTCATACTAAATTTAGACACAGTACTAACTTGTTGGGGGTAAGGGAGGCATCAAGAGATTAAGGCACATGGAGTCAATACCAACCTGGCTACACTGCAGAAAACATGACTAAAAACTTGGTTGCAATTTCAAGTTTTGCAATAAATAAATAAATAAATAATATATATATATATATATATATACACACACATATACACACACATTAACATAACTTGAATTTTCTATCCATGCATGCCAGGAAGTCTTCACCCAGTTTTAGAAGTAAATATCAAAGACAACATTCTACAGGAAACTACTTTTCCTCATTGTTTTTCTGAGCCTGGGCACAAACATCACTCAAGAACTGCAGCCTTTGAGGAATGCTCAGGACTAGGACAGCTTAGCAGAGCTAGGAGTCTAGCTGACAACCTCTATTAAAACAACAGGCTGATAACAGAGGTATTAAGAGGCGGGTTAAAATTGAACACAGGCAGTCTGTTCCAGTTGTAATTACAAAGTAGATCTCTGGAAAAAGATAACACTGCCTCCAAGGGTGTGACCACTCAAATTCTTTCAGGAATATACAGCAAAAGAAAGGTATAACAATGCCTTCAAGTAGGACTGAAAACCTACGGAGCAATAACAGGAAAACAAGAAGGAAAACTTGCTCACCCATTCCAAGGGCAAGCAACTACTCAGAAAAAGAGCAACCTTCAAGATACTGCTCCCTCTGTTGCTAACCCTTAAATGAGAGTGAAGAAGGGTCCATCCTGGCTCAACCCCTTCCAATCACTCAGGTATATTGCTTGCACCTGAGCTCCCTGGGTTAGCCCTGCCTTCTCACCTGGTGATCGACCATTTGTTCAGGCTGTGACCTGGTAATTCCACTGCAAGAAGGAACAGTTTGGGAACTGTCCAGAGCCACTGCTCTAAAATCTGAAGCTTCCAACTGTGTGATCCTATTAATAATTGATTAGGACAATTACTTTTTGCGTAGTGGGCTTTGTAAATTGGCAGGCATTTGAGAGTGATCAGACTTCCTACTGAGGAACAATATTTGTACCAGTCAGCCACAGTGTAAGCAATTAGACAGTCAGATCTAAGGGACGGTACAACATGGTCAGGTCCCAAAAATGAAACTGCACACACAGAGGGAACAACCAGGCACAGCAAGGGCTGGCTGCACCATATGGGGGGTGGAGCAGGCAAGGTGAAGCCAGGGCCCTATCCCATTGTACCTGAGCAAGGTAGAACCAGAGATGGTTGCCACGTTCATTCGAGAAAGCTTATAGTGACAAGGCAGGTTTGAATTTATTTACTTATTTTTTAGTTAAAGAAGGAGACTAAAAGAAAATTTTAAGGAATCAAGATTCAGCTACTCTTTACATTTCTTGCTGGAAATAAGATTACTGAATTGTATATCTGGACTAAATTGTTTCAGTCAGGGGAGTATTGGCAGGACTTCGCTACTGAATTTTTTCCTGTCTACAACATTTGTCTTACATTAACAACTGTCAGATTCTAATCGTGAGGTCATCTAAAAGATCATATAGTATATATTATTCTTCTTTCCCCTCCACGAAGGACCATCTAGCATTATATTCATTAAATTTTTATCTATCATTCCTTAGAGAAAAAACTTCCAGTGATAGATATTTTGTATTCTCCCACAGTAGTGTCAACCTATCCATGACAATATCATTAGAAAATTCTCCTTACTGCTTGTACGAATTTTCCTTGGTGCTGCTAATTTCACTATCATATGTACATGGATATAGAATATCATCTTTATTCCCCCTTTCAGCTTGCTGGCAGCAATTTAAAACACATCCAAAAACTATCTCCCCATCCATAACCCTCCTCTCTCTCCCATCCTTATGTCCAGGCACCTCCATCTGTCCCTAATTATTCCAATATTTTTATCGATGGAATATTTTCTAGACTTCTAATTATTGCCATTCCTGTTTCTGCAATGCTTTATGGTTTATCCATACCTTCCTCAAAATACAGTATCGAAAAACAAAAACAACAACAACAAAGCCAGAATATTCCAGCTGATGCTTTACCCAAGCTTAGCAGTGTGAAAGAACTATTTCATAAAATTTGTAGCCTTTCAAAATATATTCAAATAGATCTTTTAGTAGATACACTCACAGAACACATGCATGATGCATGTACAGTGCAGAACATCCTCTGACCACACTACACGTCATGTAAATGCCTTTAAAAACATTTCAAAAAAGAGATTTTACCTTATTCAAGCTTATTTCCAGGTTATACTAAAATTATTATATATCATTTTCTCTTCTTCTAAAGGAAAACATGGCAATGTACCAGCAAATATACTGATATTATCCCATCAAGCAAATACATTCAAACAAACCAAAAAACCTCAACAAGTTTTCATCAGATTTCTTAGAAGCTTCTATGTCAGCAGAGCATGAAAAGTTTAAGCATACCTACAAACAGATTTTTCATGTCACAAGCAATTGAACACATTAGGCTAAGAAGACAACCTTTATATCAGCTTAACTACAGCAGCTCTCATGGTTCAGATTTAGTTCCAAATTATACCTTCAATTATACCTACAGACATTCTTTCTTGCCTTATAATTCTGCATTGTGTTGTCTGCCTTTGTTAAGTTTCAGAAATAGTATTTCCTCCTCTCCCTGAATTCCAGCTTTCTTTTGACGCTGTATTCTTCTCTCGATCTGACACATTAACTCCATTGTTTTGACACCTGTCAGATGTACTGTGCCACCTGAAACAATTCAGTGGTTTTGTGCTTCTGCAGCAGTAATTTGACTTTAGGGCAATTGATTGAAAATACGTTGTATCATTTGATACAGTATGTGATTCATCAGATCCATAAACACTGCTGTTCAATTATACCTGTCTTAAAGAAGAGTTAATGTAAGTGACTTTGTATTTCAGAAATCACTGACTTCACAGAACTAACGTGCCCAATACATGCACCAAGACTTCCCTCCTTAGATACTGTCTTAAATGCAACCACTACATGACATACTGTTCTATTTTTTTCTTTTTTAAGCTTTGCTTTCATTAAAATAAGGAAGAAGGAAAATAAATAAAGAGAAGTAGCTCATTCTTCCTCACAATTGCCCATGACGGCATTCTGTTTAAAATATAATAACAACAACAACAATAATAATAATAATAAATGTTGCATTAGGCCAATCTCTCACTAACTAATATTGATTTAAAAATGTGGAGAAACCTATTAGATAAGTCCAATTACTGCCCTGGAAAGCCCTAATGCAATTAGATGAAAAGATACAGGACTAAGATCACTCTTCATTTTAAAGCCCAATTTGGGTAAAACTCATAGACGTATACAATCATTGTACACACATATATATAAATACACCAATAAATAAATAAGGGAAAAACATCCTCACAATATCAGCATGTTTGAGCAAGGTCAGTCAAGCACTGCAAAGTCGTGGTGGAATAGCAAGCATGGCCTGTTTGTAATCACTAGCACAACTGGGTGCTAATGATGCAATCAGTCTTTCACAGATTATATTCATTCAAAGTCAATGACTCCAAACCATTAGCCCTAAAGGAATATTCTCAGTTCTGAACATTTTTTGCAGATCACTGTGCATCAACATTTATTGAAAACACTGTGCTGTGAGGCTCTCATGTACCATTGGTCTCAGCTTGGAATTGTACCAGGTCCCCGCAGTCCAGAGTAAGAGCAGAAGTTAAGAAAGCAAACGTGAATATTACAGAATTTATTTTTCAGTAATCACGTTGTCAGTAAACACTAGGACCTCTTTATTTTGTTCAACTGTTCCTTTCTTGACTAGTTTTAAAATTAATATTCAGAAACAATGCGTATGTTCTTTTTTAAAAAAAGTTTTTGTTTTTTTTAATTTAAGTTAGTCATTAATCAATATTACAGCAGCTTTGATTCTTCAGCACCTAGGAAGGGCAGAACACAAAACTGCATTGAGTTTATAATTCAGTCTTTTTTATGTCACTACTCATGGTTGAAAAAACTGCACTGCTCTATTGAGAGCTCCCTTTTCCATTTTAGTCACTGCACTTATTTTCTAACCGAATGCCCTAATGAGGTGCTCACAGGAACTGCTGAGGATATTCAAATGCAGTAAAAACAAAAATCTCAACTGGTGTGTTGGAACCCCATGACAGCATCTCCAGAAATTACAAGTTATTACAAAAACATATAGGCCCACTCCAATGCTACCTCAATGAATGTCATTTCCACTGTGCTACCTACCACCAGAGCAGTCCATTCTACTAACTTTGTCAAGTGTCATGGTGTTTTGACATAAGTGCCACATTTTGGAGCAAAAAGAATGGAGAAAAATGAAAAAGTGTAATGCAAGTAACTCTAGAAGTTCAAAAACTTGCAAGAGAGAGGGAAGGAAGGGAGGGAGAGAGAGAGGGAGAAGAGCGAGTAATGAAACATCTTCCAAAACTCACCATTTTAAATGGCAAGAGCAGGGAAAGAGAAAAATATATTCAGTATTTCATGAATAAAGTCAACATAAACTACATTTTTTGTTTTTAAAGATATCATTTCTCATACAATTCTTAATTTAATCTTTTTTTTTTTTACTGGAAATAGGAAGGGGATTAATTTCAAGGAAGCTGTTCTGAAAAAGCTACATTTTCCCAATTTTTCCCTTTTCTTCTCTTTCTTTTCCAGAGCTATTAGTAAGCTTAGGAAATATTTTAAAGCAGGACTCAAACACTAAGTACTGATTTACATAAGTTTAGGTAACTGTTAATTCCAAACATACAAACATGGAAACACGAAAACATAGAAACACTAGGTTGGAAAGGACCTACAAGATCATCTAGCCCAACCATCCTCCTATCACCATCCCTACCCACTAAGCTACTAAATCCTTAGCACCTCATTTAGATGCTTTTTGAACAGACCTAGGAACAGTGACTCTATCACTTCCCTAGGCAGGCCATCCCAGTGTCTGACCACTCTTTGAGAGAAAAGGTTTTTCCTCATATCCAATCTAAATCTTCCCTGGTTTTAAAAACAAGTTTTTAAAATTTTTCTTTACTTCACTCTTAGCTGTATGTGTCTCAGAAAAGAGATGGTAAGATTGTCTAAAATTGCAGGTTCATTTCATATAAAAGTGTGAGCTGAGCAATAGATTTTACATCTATAATTTAAACCAAAGTCTCTGGCCCCTAAGAGTATGTCATTTGTTGTATACACATAAAAAACTAATTTAAACAGTCTTTATAGGTGTGTGAGATTTTCCACATCATTAGCTTGGAAAGTAAAACACATACTGTGGGAATTCACTGATCTTTTTTTTAATAAATGTCTGTCTATAGCAAACACTACTGCACCATCTTCACTGTGGCCGATTCAACAGCATGCAATTGATTTCAAAATGTATTACATTCTTTTTAAATGTTTTCCCCAGTCATGCAATATTCATCTTCAATTTGCAGTTAATCAGTATATGTTTTAAAATGTCACTTTCAATGAATACAACACAACAAGTAAATGAGGTTTCTCTCTCTCTTACTTGTCTAGCACCACCATCTTATTGCACCTCCTCATTCCTTGTAAGTAAATGAAATTTTTTCCTCCATGTGTTCTCTTCCTTTTTAGTATCCCAATTATCTCTGAAACATTGTCTGCACAGTGCTAAACTGTTCTGTTCTCCTAACAACCTATCATTCCTTCCATTTCCTCATCTTTCTCTCTGCTCTCTTATTCCCTAAGCTCTCTGCATACTCCTGCCCAGTAACTGCTGTTCTACACCATTTATTATCTGAGCTTCATACTGAAAAGGAGATGAAGCCACTTAAAATACAGTCATCTTGATATCATATAATGATAAAATCACAGAATGGTTTGAATTGGACAGGACCTTTAAGATCATCTAGTTCCAAACTCCCCTGCTATAGGCAGGGACGCTTCCTTCTAGACCAAGTTGCACAAAGTCCCATCCAGACTGGCCTTGAATGCTTCCAGGTTGGGAGCATCCACAACCACTCTGAGCAGCCCAGTCTACACATGTCCTTGGGATTGACTCAGCCCTGGTGCAAGTCCTTGCATATCCTCAGAAACAGAACTGTGGTAGGTACATACAGCATATGACACAGACAAAAAGACCAAATTATTATAAAAAATGAGAAATAAAGTGCTTAAAGATTCTAGCAGTCGAAAACAAATAATAAAATGTACCCCCAAATATATTGAAGACATTTCTGCAAATCAGGAATATTTACACCCCCCAAAAGGCTAATGAGCAAAATTAACCATTCAACATAATTAGAGACTAATGTTTTATGGAACCTTTATTGGGCCACATCTCTTTAGGAAGACCGAATTTTGTAAGGATTTTAATGCCAAACATTTCTCCAATCATTATTTAAAAGAAATACTTAGAGGCATCTACAAAGCAACACTTCCGAAGCATGTATTCTAATTATTAGATGGCATGCTTAATGGCTTAAACATCTGAATTTTCTAGTTTCATATTAAACAGAAGAAACTTAGGACCATAGTTAAGAACTCCTCTAAATACAGACTTTTTTTTTTTTACTTTTTTTTTTTTTTTTGTCTAGATAATCAGCAAATTATAGTAGTTTGGGGTAAAACATGAAATATTATAATGTTCCTGTGATTACAGGCACAGAACAAGAAATTAGCTCAAAGTCTTTAATGCAATTTATATCTCAGAATTATTTTAGGAAGATTAGTTCTCTCTTACAGACTGTCATTACTTATCTGCTGTACTTTTTTTTTTAATCTGATTTTAAAAGGTGAAATGATATTTTATTCATTACAGAGCTACCAGTTTAAATTTTTAAACAACATTAACACTATTGCTAACTTGTTCCTATAAGAGAAACATCCAGCTTTCTGATTAGTCATTTTGGACTACATGTTTCCACAATCCACTGAATAACTGCACAGTAAATACTTAGCCCATGTTCACCCCAAATCAGTGTGATTTAGGATTGCATTAATATATCAAAACCTAAATGAGGATGTTATTTTATAGCTGTTCTATAATTTATTAATACAAGTATATATATATCTACTTCTGCTGAGGCATAGAGTTTGGTTGTGCTAGTATTCTGAGCCTATTTTATTGACCCATGCTCTATCACCTAAATAAACTGATGCAGTGCTTGGGCCATTTTCTTATTACCCTGAAAAGAGATGTTAAAGAACATCACTTTCTTCAGCTTTTCTCGAGGCACACCGCAAGCTTTCTGGTCCTCTGTCTTGTTCCCTTCAGAGAATAGAAGACATCAGCACTTCTACCTGTGCCTCTGCCCAGCCCTCCTACTCATCTGATTCTGGTTTCTATGAATGCAGACAGCAGGATTAGTAATAGTATTTCCTAGATCATGACAGAAAACATCAATAACTTAGGATTTGCTAGGCTACTAAGCATCTTTATTTTCTTTCTCTATTTTCTTTGTTCAGTGTCTAAAATAAATTAACTCCTTAATGATATTTGTCAGTTTCCATAGGAAAAAATATAAAATAAAAGCAAAACACATAAACTGCTTAAGTAAATTTGCAGAAATTTAACCACATAAGAAAACTATGACTAATTTCTACAGCAGCAGAAATATTTATACTTTTCAATTATGTACACTTTGAAAGAACGTGCTGTAAATAGCATCTCTGCTGTAAGGACAGGTCTAGAATTCTTTCTGTTTAAGGGAAGTAGTACTTCAGTTCAGGCTAGCTACTTGCACAGAAAACTTAAGTAAGTGTGGCAAAGTCATGATTTAGTAAACAAGATTCCAGTTCATGCTGTAGTCACATGAGACTTCCTGTCATGCATGCAATGTGGACAAGTGCACTCTAGCTTGACTTCAGCACTGATCAAGAAAATTGCCTAAAAATATAGAGTTAAATCTAAAGAGAATCACAAAAATATCTGCTATATCCAATTTGGTAGAACAGTGGTATTTCTTCCTCCTGAAAAGAGGAAAATCCACCACAAACAAATGAAAATGTGACAGTACAATTACATTCAGTACAAACATACTAAATATTACCTCTCTTAGTTAGAGAAATTTGTAGCTTACTTTTTTTTCTCCATTGGTAAAGAGTAGTTCTCTAATTTTATAGTGTTTGAAAATCTTGATGCAGAGAAGGAAAGTATACAGAACTAGCTAGTATCCCAACTAGCTCTTTTAGGTGTTAATTCATAAATGCATTATTACCTTTTAGAAAAATATGGTCAATAGCTTGTCCAGGATTAAAAAAAAGAAAAAAAACAGCGCAGAATTTAACTGGATAGTGAATGACTCCTTAGGTCTGGCATCCAAAGTACTCTTTCTTTGTATATGAAAACATGAGTCTTCCTCTCAGCTGAAATGACACTGAAGTGTCCGTGCAAAACATCAGAGTGAGAATTACAGTTTACTTTAGCGTCAATGAAATATCAAAGCATCAGAATAATATGCTTTTCACAGTGCTCAAGAGATGTACAGCATCTCTTTGCACTTTTACTGAAATCAAGAAAAAGCACACAGTAATTATCACTGAATTTCAGTATTTTCCCTGTAACTTCTCACCACTCTATGGAATGCAGAACTAATTAAAGCCTAGAGAGATTTGAATACATATTCATATGTGTGCAATATTCCCAGGTTCTTCCTTTACTTAGCTTGTGAGTCCCAGGCCCTACTTGGGCTCCTATGATGATAGATTTTCAGTTGGTATTTTGTCAGATTAGCAGTGGTAGCACTAATTTCTTCCCTCTTCTTCTTTCCAACTCATATTTTTAGAAAGCCTGCAGGAATTCAGTTAATTGAGACTACTTTTCCTCCATCAGATCCATTTAAAATTAGCCCAACAAATTCAGAATGTATAGGGAGAACTTACATTAATTTTGGTTTTATGATTATATAATTTATCTAAGACTCATTTTCTTATGAAATAGTGTAAATAATATTTTCTTCCACAGACGGGGTTCCATGTTCTGCAATTGCCTAAACAGTTCAGTGTCTAGCAGCTTTTCAGCTATAATACCACTATTCATCATACAATCAGGAGCAGAAGTTTGAATTGAGGAGGATGAGAGTTCATTTCAGTTTCACATTTAAAGATTAATTAAATGTAGTCTCTAAATCTTCAGAAAAGGAAGATGAAGATAGTCTTCTGCATGTTTAAAGACTCCACTGAGGACAGACAAGTATAGATTTATTCCCTGCTTTACTAGACTAATTCCTGAAGGATAATTACTAATATTACATCCACCACTGTGTGCAGTGACAATCTACCTTTAGAAGAGCTACTTGAGCATTTCTTTGCCTAAAAAGAAAGCAGCAAGTTTTAAAATTAGTACCATACTAACTCAAGTGACTGATTCAAATACTGAGAATATCACACAGCAGAAAGCTCAGTAGTGTAACTGTGCAACATGTTTCCATTGGCAGAAAATGAGAACAAGGCAGCCTGCTGGCAGAAGAGAAAAGATGAAGCATGCCCTAACAGTCAGTGGGAATCCAGAGTAACAAAGCAGCAATGGGAACAATGCAGGACTAATAAAGTCTAGTTTCAGGAAAAGTTGTTGTGGAGGAAAGTTGTAATTAATATTCAGCAACAGGAATGGCAAGGTAATTATGTAGCACAATATCTATGCAATTTTCTTAAGATGTATGTTTGTATGTGACACCTACGCACATATACATGTACATGTAGATACATAAATAGCTATAGCCTTCTAAAGTAATAACTCCTACTTATTTTCCATGGAAACTACATCAGATGCGAAGAACACAGTAATACTATTGGTTAGAGCGCTTTCTCAGCTACAAAACTCTGCTTTTCAACACAGTCACCACCATTAGATATGCATTTTCATCAGAGATGAGCAAGAGCCTTCATGCCACACTCATAAGAATCTGCATGGCTGTCCAACACATGGCTTGTCTTTCATGACTCTGTCAGAGTTGCTGAAATGCACCACTCACCATCTTACCCTCACTGTGCTCACATCC
Source organism: Callipepla californica brunnescens (assembly GCA_023055505.1). Lineage (NCBI taxonomy): Eukaryota > Metazoa > Chordata > Aves > Galliformes > Odontophoridae > Callipepla > Callipepla californica. The sequence continues at coordinate 499,241 of JALIRH010000088.1, forward strand.
ACTGTCTGGTCTCTACAAAAGTTCAGCAAATGTTGATGAATGTCAACTGTACAATTTTTTCCTCATAGAGGAATTCAGTGACACACAATTACCTTGTGTTAGCTTGCATTCCAATATCTTATTTAGTAAATTAGCTTTCCTCCTCAGATCATCGCCACTATATTGTTTTTATGCCCATCTCCCCTTTCCTTTTTCCATTTCCCCTTTTCCTTTCCTGGGGCATGGGTCTGTGGGTCCCCTGACCCAGTCATAATGGAACCAGACCAAACTAGCCCGTAAACTACTGTCACACTTTTGCTTCATCCACATTTCCATGTCAGATGCCATTTGGTCAGACTGCCCTCTGCTGCCATCTGTCATGCAATAACTAAATGTAATGGAATACTGAGGGGAAGTTTCTCCCAACTACTGCCATACAGCTAACATCCACCTCTGATGTTGAGGATCAAGATAATAAAGTAGGAGGCAATATTTATGGAGCAGCCCTCATGTATATATAAATACATAGATAAAATGCAAAAGAAACCCACAGAGGAATCGGTAATTTATTTTAAAAACTGTTCGAGGAGAACACGTATTTCCTTCAGTATGGTCCATCAAGTTGCTCTTTCCTGCTGTCCATGTGGTCAGAAAACAGCACTTGTAACTCTGTGAGCCTTAAAACAGCATTCTAGAAGCTAGCCAAACAAATGTCATAATCAAAGAAGGGCAATTCAAAATCAGCAGCTGTTATTTCTGTTACACAATGCTTTGTTAACCAGTCTGATGCACTATGGTATCTCCTAATTTAGGAGAGCTCCAGTTCTATCAAGTTACCAAACAGTGAAAGATGCTAAATAATTTTTCAGTTCTAGCAAGAGAAATAAAAAAATCACTCTCTTGAGAAATGTTTTATAATATGATCCATTCAATATACATAAACCTATTTAATGTCTGATGGATGTTCAAAAAACAAAAGTAATCTCTGAGCTGATCATCAGATGCCATGAAATCATATACATATAATATACTGAGCTTGACCAAGTACTAATAGTCAGGTTCATATTCCTATAAGTACTGAATTTCAATATAGGTTGTAAAGTTTCTGTGACAGCAGCAGATCTACATCTGGACTATCAGATCTTACAAATCATCACTGCCATTTTTGGAGGCCACAGGGAAGCTCTACATGGGTCAGATGTAGAAAATTCTGTTAACTACAAAGTAATGAAATCCTAGCTACTCAGTGAACTTAAAGCAGAATCTTCCCGCACAAAGACAGACACTCAGTTGAATGACTTTGATTCCACATACTCTGGAATGGAAAAAGTATTTTCAGAATGTAATGCACTTCACAAATGCGTTTTCTTTTGGCTGCACAAGAACATAGACATGAACCACAAACAATTCATTCTAGCCTTTTATATATATGGATTTAAATAGCCCCTTTTAACTTCAGGTTTGATAGCGGGTATTTTTTATACCCTTCCTTTTTTTTTTAACTGTATTAGTCCTTCCAGAATAGGTTTTAGAGTAATCAGGAAAATAAAACGTTTATTTTGACAATAGTAATGCAATTATTTTAATGACATGGTTATTTTCCTTCTGAAAATTACATGAAAATTGTATTGGAGGAATCATAAAAAGGACCTTCTTGCATCTGCCAAGCACCATGTAATTACAAACTAATTGCTTACTTCTGTATGCTGCAAACTAGTTTACCAAAATTTCCCCATCACTCTTTTTCTTTTAATTAAAAGACTTACAATAAAGTGGCCATATTTGCAGATCTATTGAAAACAGCTGGTCTTATCTGTACACAATCTGAAAGCAACAGTCCCTACTAGCATTTTGTATCTGTAAAACTCCTTGTTACTACAGGAGTCTACAAGCTTGCTAGCTATGCATAAACCGATATATCATTACTGACTTTCAGCCACCCCTATATAGGCTGGGCATTAGCTGATCCATTGAAAAACATACACATTTTGAGATGCGAGAGAATGATGGCAAAGGATTGTGCGACAACTCAGTGTCTGTTCCTATTAAACACTCTGGGACCTTTAGAATCTTCAAAGGAATCTGATTTTCTAGGCCTGGCAATGAAGTGCATCATAGGAATTCCTGCAATCAGTGGTGGTGGCAGAACACAATTTTAGCAGTGGCTGATTGAGACACTCTGAGAACTCGGAGTAGCCTTTGAGATGCTGAAAGAATTGAAGGACAGATTAATAGAGTAGGGGTGAAAAATGTGCTGGTCTCTATGTCAGTTTCAATGGAGATCAAGCTGTCAGATTTCAGAGACAAGGAGAAATCTTCAGTCACGCTGGGTTTAGATGACATATAGTAAATGACACTTACTATGCAAAAGCCTAACAGTGTTGGGATGATAAGTTCCAGATCCAGTAATAAAATATGTAAAATAAAAGATGTAAAATTCCTGTAGTCATATTCGGGGGAATTCAAGAGTTTTTCAGAGGAACGAGACCTAGAAATCATCAAAAACTTTCAAGAACAGATCATTTTTAATGCCTAACTTTCAGCTTTACAATGAAAATCTTGGAATTACCTTGAGAGTATTAACACTCATCTCTCTGTTTAGTTCACTCACAAATATACACGTATTGCTTACAGAATAAGGTACATAACAGTCACAGAAGTTATAATTAAACCTGTTTCGCTGAGAAAAGAAGTCCTAAGATATCTTGAAATGTCCTCCAGGGTAATATTTCCCTAACATCATCAGAGGTATGCTCAACTAGAAAGTTTTAACATCCAAAGTACACTTATATTGGTGAATCTTATTGTACACTTTTCACATCTGTTCACTAACAATCATTTTTAAGACACTCTCCATCAGGAGTTACTTTCAAGCCTTTAGAAATAGTTTCATCAAGTCCAAAGGACAACAAAGAAGAGCTATCTCTCCTGGTACTCAAAGCTATTTTTCTGCTCTATCTCCACTCCTCAGATTCATGGCATACTTCCACCACTCTTTGCTCTGTAAAGTAATTTAATGAATTAAGATGACAGAAAGTTAAATAAGAATGAAAAAATAAAAAAATAAAAACCCAAAAAACAGCAACAAATACAACAAAGGAACCAGAGCCAATTAAGTTATTTTGATAAGTTTTTGACCTAACCAAAAATAAAAGATCATCAGCACAGGATGCAAAGGTGTAATAAGAAAACAATATAGAAGGAAATGCTTATTTTCTTGGCTGCAATCAGCTTCCTAGAATCATAAAATAACAGGTCAGTTATTATCCGATTCAATTGTTAGAGGCATTAAGAAAGAAGTACACCAAAAAAACTGCAAGGTATAGAAGGCTTAGCTTAATAAAACTCAGTTTTTTACAGGTCCTCTGCAACCATGGTGGTTTTTTTTTGGGGTTTTTTTTTTTTGCTTTTTTTAAGGCCTGTTTTTATCAGGAATGAGACTGCAGGTCTGTGTGACAGAAAATTCTGATGACTGCTAAATGACATCAGTTTTAAATATTAAAGGAAAAACTGACTATATCCATTTATTACCAATACATTTTACACTAATGCTTACTTTTAATATATTATCAACACTACTCACTTTCTATATCAAACTGTTAATCATTATTACCTAGAATACAAATTAGTTGTGAGAATGGAGAGCTGTTATGATGTAGTTAGCAATGATGGCTACTATCTTTGGTGGTCTCAGTTGCATAGGTTACGATTATCATATTTTAGAGGCAGTGATGGGAAAAATCAGAACTGAAGCAGCCTCATCTTTTTTCTTCTCCATTTACGTCTGTAAGTTGAGACTCAGATTGTTTAGAATGGTGATAGCTGAGTTCTAAGCATATAGAAATCGAGGTGGGATCTTAACAAAAGAATAACAAGTACTGTTGTTATCTTTTCAAAGTGTTTTTACAGCAATTCTAAGTTGACTTCTCTATGAACTAGGTTACTGTGAAATAATGATGAAGAAAAGTGGAACAGTACTTTTGCTCCCTCCCCTGTTCAGTTAGTAGAGAGGAATAAAATTCTAAGAAATGTGTGAAAAGTTAATACACAGGCACTTGAAATATGATTTTAGATTTTTTTTTTTAAATCACACAATTTGCCTGAATTATATGTGAATTTAATAAATTCAGTAGTGCGACTTCCCAGCAATTGTTTTCATTTCTCCAGAGCACAAAAAAGACCAAAGCAACAAAAGCAGCACAGCAACAAAATGTTCCTCAAGGCTGGACAAGCTCAGTCCCATAAAGATATATCTGACATATGCAAAAAACAGCTGCTTTAAAACTTGTGTTTCAATATATTCTGTAAGAAGACCATCTAAGAGTGGATGGTCACATTTGTCTCAGAGTCGAGTGAAAACTAGTACTGCAGACACAGTTTTTTGTAAAGAAACAGAAAGAAGAATAAAGAAAGCAGCAGAAGAAACAAACTCCCTGGCAGGTAAGTTTTCAGATTTCAGGCAGGCACCATGGAGGACATGTAGTTGCCTCTCCAGGAATGCTTAATGTCCACGGATGACAAGCACCTTCTCCTCCAAGGAACTGCCATTTCACAACTCCAAGAAATTGCAAAACTGAACATCAAGCCTGTGGATAAAAATCAAGCTCCATCTATGGAGTGGAAAGTTCAGAATGCTTCATAACAATTGCCAGATGGCTACAACTGGCAGGAAGATACATCCCTGCTGTATTGGAGAACAGCAACTGAATCAAATGCAGAGCAACTCCAAAGATGCTAAGTAGGATTTTATAAGAAACAAAGGTTTTAATTAAATTCTACCTAAGCTCTTTCCCTTAGTGGAGTTGGCAGTACTTAGATTTATCAAGATCTTTCCTAATTTTAAAATTAATTGTATAACTGAGTTTAATAATCACATTCCCCCTACAAATACTATAAATACTATAATTTATTATTTCAATAATTGCTACTGGCAAAACACTGATAAAGCACTATAAGCAGTGTATCTGAGATATTTCTAATTTCTATTTCTAACACAATTTTTAAGACAAAGAATGTACTTTAAAAAATAAATAAATTCTTTTCTATGATAATCTCTGGTTTCATGTTCTTGAGAATAGCAAAACAAGAAAAATTGACCACTGCAGTTAATGCAATACTTAGACACCCGGAATTAAGCAAGTGTATCTCTGGTATCCAGACTGAGATCTTAACTGAATTAGGCTTTTAATGCAGGTAACTTCTATTAATATATATACAGAATAAGAAGTGTCTCTTGAGAATTTTTCCCCCTTTTTCCTCCATTCTAGCTTTTTTCCTTTTCGGTATGTGAAATATTCAAGTGATTTTTTTAAAGGTCAACATTTTTAACGTGTTTTTATGCTGAGTTAATGGAAAATATATATATTATTTTGTCCTGTATAAACCTTCAAAATTTGGTAGAAGTCTGTACTGTGAGGCTGCCTTCAATTTCGCTTCTGAGTGCACTCTTGTAAAGAATGCTGTGGTTATACAATGTCCATAAGTCTGCAGCAACATTTATGTATCATTTTGTTTATTTACCATTAGAATCATGTCTATCAGTGAGATGGTTAGGGCAAAGAAGAACATTTCTACTTAAAGTTCAACACATAGTGCAACAGCAGCATATTCACTGTCTAATGGATCTAGAAATTAGAAAAATAATTATTAAGAGGATATGTTGGGACTTACGTTAAAAATAGAAATCACTGCAATCTCTACAATGTTAGTAGTGTAAAAAATATCTCTCTTCAATATATCCATACTGTCATATAGACTAACAAAGTAATTCTTCCCTTCTCTTTAACCAGCAGTTTAAGTCTAAAATGATAATGCTTTGAGAGACAGTCTTGTGAATAAGTATATCCTTTCTCATCCTTTATCACCATTTGATAAAGTGATCACAGAGGACTGACATTCAGTGTGAGATATTTGCATAAATAAAGGAAACAAAACATCTGCACTACTTTTCCACCACATGTAGGTTTAAATCTAGACCATACAGAGATGTCAACTGATATTTTAGTCTTGAAGATAAACACATTATAAAGTTAACAAATTCAATGGAGAAAGAATTTTATTGCGTTTTTCTTAAAAACAGATGCATATTTTTGTCACTGCATCTGTCTCCTTGTAATATCCACTAGAAATTAAGAATGAAGCCAATTAAAGAAATCTAAACTTGACAGAAACTAATGATCTCAAACCTTCACTTACAGGAGAACATGTAATCTTTCCTTTAACTTCCAAGTATTTCATTTCTTTACTCCATTAGTATCAGTCTGTCAGTCCTATCTGAGTTCTGGTTCGGTCAATTAGCCTTCATCATTAATCCAATCTGTGATTTAATTAGATGAAACCAACTGTTTAGACTGAACACTTGAGCAGGGTGTTTTGGGCCATAACTGTGAATTCCAAGCAATTGCAATGAATGGAGCCTGTGAGAAATGTTCAGGAACACATCCAGTCCAGTGGCTCAGCACTATGCTATGTATTATTGCTTCTAATATAGTCATTTTGAACAACGAGGAAAGATTTCTGGAACTCCAGCTCTCCAATTCTATGCTCTTTGATCTGGTCAAGAGATTCAGCCTTCATTATAAGCTACTTAAGAATGAAGCTACAAGTTAGGTCACACTAGAAGTGTGTCTAAAAATGACATTTACCTGATCATGATCTTCAGCAATATCGGCTGACATTTTTTCAATAACGTAGAACAATGCATCTACATCTTAGAATTACAAGCTAGGATATTCTATGATTCTATGTTTCCTTCCAGCACTGTCATGTCTTTAAGTCCACCATAGCTTTGTAACTCTCTACTGACCATAAACTGATTTTCATTTTACCACTTCAGACTTACTGTGTTTGTGTATTACATTTTCAATCTGTAAAGCTTTGTTACAAACTGCTAAAGTTCAGAATATTAGACATCACTCCCTACAGTTCAGCAATAAGATTCTACTCCTATACTTCCATCCACCACTCAAAAGAAGAGAGTTACTAGGCTACACATTAAGCTTAAATGTGGAGATACAAATTTCAGCCAGTTGGACTGACAAACATTAGCAAACTGAACATTTTGAGACAGGGGTGAACATTAGCATTTTTTGCAAGTAGTTTTACATTAATGTTGAGTGTAATATCTTAACTCTCACATATGCGGTCAAGTTTCTGTGTCCAAGAGTAGAACACAGACTGAGGAATAATTTTGTCATTGGAGAGAGCACTGCTTTTGACAGAATCTCACAGAAAATTAAATAAAATATCATGAAGTTTGAAACATTTGTTCCATGGCACAATGTCTAATGTGATCTTAAAAAAAAAAAAAAAAAAAAAAAAAAAAAAAAAAAAAGCACAAATTCTTTGTAAAAAAAGTAAAATAAACTGATGTATATGTTAGGTACCTATGCTTAACTCTTGAGAAATGTCTGACTAAGTAGCAGCTAATTCAGAAAATGCAGTCAATACTTTGAAAAAAAGTCAAAAACTTTGCTCTTAGGAGTACAGTTTATTTTATAGTATCATCTCCTCAATGACAAAAGTAATCTGAGCATTTATACCATGCCCCCCAATCTGCAGACTAGGAAGACAAGAAACTTCAAAATAGAAAGCAAATATGAGTTAAAAGGGAAAAAGTAGTTGCAATGCACAGAAAATGATATTAATTTCATTCAGTATTTCTCAATTGGTCAGAAGATAACAGTGTTTTTTCAAGCTATATGTCCTATTTAGAAAATACTGAATAATTGCACAGAGTGTGATGGCATAGAAAATACAATGAAAAGTACTGGAGCTACCAAAACTTCTGCATAAACAATTCAAAATGAATTCAGAACTGCAGGATTGAGTGCACATCCGTGAAAATTAAGCCTAATATAAATTAAATCACTTAAAGATAATACTTTAAAATTACTTGAGATAAATATCATTACATGTTCACTGTATAAGAGAAAACACATATAACAAAGAAAGAAAAGACACAAAATGTGTTCAGTTAAAAGCACAAATTCACAAGTACAAATGCCTTTAACGTGGCTCTATCATAATTAAGGGTAGAGGAAACAGTTGTGCTGTGATGACTACACAAAACTTCTACCCATTTTGCATAACTTTTTTATTCCTTCAATTTTCTCCCTGCTTTCTGAGTTTCAGTTAAGATGTTCGTGAGGTAGTTTCTTGTAAACCCAGTGTGGGGCAGCAAAACCCAGAAAACGATCTGTTATCATAAAATCAGAGCTACAGTAATGACTCAGACTGAAAAGTAGCTTCTGTTGCAATTTCAGCTAATTCAAGTTACAATGTAGAAAGATGTATTTAAAATACACATATCCTGCTTCTCTGGAAGTCTGCGGATATGGTACAGAGCAGACCATCGAGATAACACAAAAATGTAAGGAACTGAAATATTCATTGCTACATTCAATTTATTCTGCTGTATATGAGGCATCAATAAATAGATCATGTTTTAGTAACTAATTTAATTAGTTGAAATAAATTTACTCATTTTTATCAATGTGTTGTTTGTTTTATTTCTGTTATTTTTCCTTACAGCTTTTATGCACATATGAACCTCTTGTCTTCTTCCTATAAGCACTCACTATCAGTTTTCCAGAAAATGAGGATTATTCCCTCAATAAGCACAGTAATTTTAGGTAATGTACTATTTGAATGTGTTCACTGGAGTAAGTAGAAATGTGGGAACAAAAGTAGGTGTTTATGTAACTTTCAATCATTCATAGAATAAGACTGTAAGTTTCAGAGTGCTTCAGAAGAGCTAAAGCAGAATATCAGAATAAAATATATGATTGCACCAGCAGCCCAGAAAATCAGTGTATTCAAAGACAACTTTTTTTTTCAGCACTTAGTGCCTTTCAACTTCCATTAGATCTCCCATAACAGCGAGAGAATTGTCCAGCACTAGAATTTCAGAAAACAGAAAGAACACAAAAGTATCTGCTGTAAAAAATTGAAGACTCAGCATCTTTAACACAATCAGATCTGTGAAAGAGGTTATTGAAAGCAAGGGCATTTTTATTTTTTTAAATGGAAAATGATATCTGGAAAACACAGTTATTAAGAATATGTTCTTAGGATTTTTTTTTATCTTAGGTTTGGCAAGTCTGTTGAATACCAATAAGAACAATAAAAATTGAAGTGCCATATTCTGTACCAAATGTACTTACTTAAATACAGACTAGAAATCTTGTTTCAAGTTCCTATAAATTAATGTTTTCTTTACACTTCCAAGTGTAAAGACTTCAAGTGTAAGATTTTTTTCTAATCCTTCAGATGAATGACACTCTTTGAATAAGCAACAGGCTATTTATTGAAGCTTGAAGCATTCCTCCATGTGTAGCCACTTTCCAAATACAAGTATACCTTCCTACAGTGAGCTGATAATAGTAAAAATACTTGCATCTGTTGAGTGATTTTTTTTTTCTTCCTGATTTTCTTTACTGTTTTACTGGATACTGAATGAAGATATGAGCATAGATGCATAAGCATAGCGGGTTTAGATTCTTCTCACTGACATGGAAACACATAATGCTTACACTCATGAATATCTTAATGCTCACTGTAAAATGATAAACATTTTAACAAAGGCAATATTCTCTACAGCTAGCAAAATGAAAAAAGTATTATTGTCACTTTGAGATTTCAAATATTCAGACTAACAACAATGAATTTCAGATATTCTCTAGTAAATATCACCCATATGTGGGCTATTTACCCTGGAAAGGATGCTGCAGGGCTTTCTGCTTTTGCTGGAGGTGTCTCCAGACGAGACGTAACTCAATAGTGAGTCAATCCAAATAAATCCTCTCTCCTATAAAAACATGCCAACTTCTCTGTTGTATTTATACTTAATGTTAATTTCTGAAGGTACATATATTCTTCCTATTTACTTCCATGGGAGTCACAACAGATGCAAAGAGCACAATACACTGTTTGATAGAGCAAGTTCTCAGCTACAAAACATTTTTTCAGTATTGTCACCACCATCGACTGTACATTTTTTGCCAGAGGTGTACAAGAACCTACATGCCGTGCTTGTAAAAATCAAGACCACTGTAACTGTCACCATCACTGAAACACACCTCCCACTGAATTACTGTGGTCCTCATTGTGGCTATAGGCACAAAGCAAATAGTGGAGAATATTGAACAGTGTATTAGAAGCATAAGCATGTTCAAGAGCAAAAAAATTGTACTATGAACATTCACTTGCACTTTTAGAAATTTAAGATAAACATTTTCCTAAAAGGGCATTCCTAAGATGTTTCTATTTATACATGCATGTGTGCTTTTCTATATATATTATCTGACTGTAATGAGAGTCTGAAGTAACTGGTCTCACCTAGAGGGATAGAACACCTTAGGGAAAGGTGTTTTGGGTGTTTTTTTTTTGTTTAACACCAAAGATAAAGAGTAATGATCTTCAAATGAACTAGCCTGATCATAAGGTTGAAAGATACAGTGGCTGATGTGCAAGATACCTCTATTAATTGTGTAAATGTTATTTCGCTTTTGACAAAATATTTCTTTCACACTGTCAATAAACTCAGTTAAAATATAAAGAGAAAAGCAGAAAACATGATCCCTCAGCTGCAGACCCTACTGTATGATTATATACTGGAATATTGTCTTGTGTGATGTGAGGTTAAGGAACCTTTTGTCTATGAGGCAAGATAATAAAGCATCCACATTTCAATGGCACACAGGAATATTTACTAAGAAGAAAAGGGAGGGTATCCAAGTCATGTATTTTTAATATTTCTTTTGAAAGATGTTATGCTCGAATGGTAAGACTCTTGTTGTTTTGTTACAGAAAGTATATTTTCAGCTCTGCTTGAAATAAACTTCTACAGCCTCTCAATACTTTTAACACTGGAAGATAAACTTGTGTAGTAACAGTGCTCAAAAAGCAGGTAATGGATGAAACTGACAGTCAGTGATGGTAAGTTTTGAAGAGCTGCTCCCTTGCTTTCATTCCTTCTGCTCGTCTCTTGGAAACAGCATATGTGAATCACTTATTTCTGTGTCCTGTTCCAACAGATTACCATTGCATTGTGAGGATGCAGGAGAAGCTGCCTGCATCAAACTTAAGCATCTACTATCTTCGAAAGCATCATCTGGCTGTGACCTTTAGGGTCAGCAAAAACCAGTGAGTTCTAGAACAAAAAGCAAGATGCCAATTTAAAAATGAGCTTGCATATATATGCATCAAATCATTTTCTGAAAACCACATTTAAGACTTCCTTGAAATGTCACTGTCATAATTTTACTTGCTGACTTCAATGAAACCACTCCTATTTGGTCCCCTATGATATAGTAGCACTATGAACTGCAATAAGTCACTGTGGAAGGTACTCATTCTCTGTTCAAATGAATTTCTCCGCAAGCATGCTCAAGGCTCTTTTGCCTCAAGCTTCTCCAATGTTCACCTTAAAAACTACAACACTTTTAGCCTTATAAAACTTACTTCTAAGGCACTACATGTAAGGGGATAAAAGATAAAGAGACTTAAATACTATCTCGTGAGCACTGGAATCTAGCCTCTCCTTTTTAAGGACTTTGCCTTTTCCAAAATAAAGTTTGACAGAATAAAAGATCTGTCAATATGCTATTGTAAAACATCTCCACTGTGCCTGTCCTTATTTTCTTTGCAACTCATATCCGTGGAAATGCTCCAGAAGAGAGATTACAGATCATTTATTAAACAAAAATGATTTTCCGGATTTTTTTTTCCAATTTTTTTTTATAACAATCTAATCCTAATGTCTGATTTGGAGAAACAGAAGCAGCTTCCAAGATTTCAAGTCATAATGTTATAAACTGTCTCAGTTTTAAGGCGAGAACACTGAAAAGAAAGTTCTTCAGGAAAATAAAATACACGCCTTTTGGATTGTCTGAAATAAATTTTCTCTGGCAAGAATTACGATTAGTTGCTATCTGACTGATTTTTAGTTAGTTTTATAAGTGAGATATGGCTTATTAAACTTTATGAGAGTGACAAAGAAGTCAACATGAATGAGCTTCAAGTGTTAAGGTCAGAAATGCAAAATTTCAGCGTTCAAGACTAAATTTAAAATGTTTAAAAATATTCAGCTTGGTATAGTTCAAAAACAGATTTTGGAGAAAGCTAGACTCAACTGTCTAACTTTCCTCCCTCCAACACCTTTGAACTCCTACTGATTCCTTCTATTCAAGATAGAGGACTATAGAGATGATGTATCTGACTTTAAAAGTTATGTATAACAAAATGGTTACTGTTAAGTTTGCCATGACACAAAATATTATGTGAGTAGTGGTAGAAAAGAGTGTAGTTTCACTACTGAAACTCACTGAAGATTAAGATAACTTAGGCACTCTATCACATCAAATCCAAACACCTTGGTAGTCTGATTATGAACCACCAAGCCTATGCTACGAAAAAAGCAGCTGTGCCAGATGCCGTCCTTGCAAAAGGGTCTAGATGTCCGTATTATATCTTTCCAGACACTAATGAAAACTATAACCAGTAGAGACAGTGGAGAATTAAGACTAATTTAGCATCTGAGCAACTGAATCAACATCAATTTTTAAGACACAGTAGTAAGTCTCTGGCCATTACTCTTACTCTTTGAAGTAGAACAGGCTAAAATGGAAACATCCATTTTATGCACAGAATTTCCAACAATGCTATCATTAACATCATGCATGGGAGCTAGAATTGAAAATAAAGCTTAGTTAAGTGTTTGCAGAAACAGAGCATACAAAAAAGAAAATATCATTTTAATACTATGTAGGGATATTGGTTTTTATCTATGATAAATATGTAGAAAAATGATACCATCCGAAGCAAGAAAAAAATATTGTTATTGAACACAACTACTATCCATAGTTTTAGAGTAAAAACATTTACAGACACTTTCTACATACCCCACAGTCATTCAGTCAGCTATCTGCTCAATGCAATGCAGAGTTACTTTAGAATGAGTTGACACCACATATAAATTTTGTCCCATTCTTTCAACAACACCATGTACTTCACTCTCAATGTCCTATAAAGTTGATGTCCTCCTCAGTATAGCCAGAAGGTCAAGAAACCTCAGATGAAGTAGAAATAATCTATTACCTTTCAGGTCTGGCCTTCAGAGCATTTGTGATAATCAAGGATGCACACAGTCATTAATAAACTCTACTGGCAGTATAACGCCTATAAAATTAAACTTAGTAGAAAGACTCCTTCTTGATTAATGTGATTTATATACTGCAGATTAATCAAGGAAAACTTTCCGGTATATTAATTAAACTGCCATCTATCTTGTATGCTACTTATAACACATTGTATCAGCAGTCAACTCCCTTGATTTTAACAGGAGTTTGACATTTTCTGTAATTTATTATAAGGTTGATAGAAGTTTAATTTTGATGAAGTCAGTTCCTGGCACTAAAAAGCAGTGGTTGCAGAACTGTGTATGGACAAATATCTCTTTCTTATTGAACAGAGGCACAGATGTTTTCTGCAACTGTTTTATCTACATCGAGATCTGCATTTTGCTTGGGGCACTTGACAACTTTTCAAGCAGTCCATAGCATTCTCTTCAGAAGAATCTCTGCTGCTATTCAATCCAGACAAGGCTTCCAGTTTTCATACAAATGCTTACATACATATGAATAGTTCCCAGGAAGTTTGACAGGTGCACAGACAGCGTTAATGTTATTTGTGAATCATTTTATAAACTGAATCAAATGAGATCTGTCTATGCTTCATGTTAGATGTAACTTAGGTTATCTACGTTTCCCATCACGCAAAGATCTTTAAATGTATGAAATAAATCTTATGATCTTCCGTACAGCTAGATTGTAAGACCCTAACTGCATTATTAGAATCAGAGTAGATGTCAGAATGTTAGTTTCAATTAAATTTCATTATGCAATTAATTAGAAAATTGTATTAAGTTTTTCAACTTTTTTAAAATATTATCTTTAGATTATATTAGTAACATAATGCATTAAATATCAGAGAAGAATTATCATTACCCATCCATTTCAACAGCAAACAATGGCATGCTTTTTTAAAATAACTGTCCTAAGATAACTTTTCCCTACGTTCGCAGGTAGCAAAACTTTTCTTTGTGTTATAAATTCAACTGTTTACTAACTGTAAAAATGTTAAAATATAACAGTGGAGGAACATACTTTGCTGTACTAGTTTTGACTGAGACAAAATTATTATTTTTTATAGTATCTCATCTGATGTAGTATTTTGGAATTTTCTCCAAGCCAATGATGATAACACACTGATCGTTTAGTTGCTGCTGAACAGTGCTGTAGAGATCCAAAGACTTGGCTTCTCCTGCAGCTCTGCCAGCAAGGGGCTCAAGAACTTGGGAGGGGACAGAATCAGGGCAGCTGACTTAAACTGGAAGAAGGGAAGTTCTATACAATATGGCTTCATGCTGAAAAATGAAAACGGAGAAAGGATGAAGAGCAGAGTTGCAATGTTTGTCTTCTCAACACATAATGATGTGTGATGAACCCCGCTTTTCTAGAAATGGATGAAAGTTTATCTGCCTACTGGCTATAACCCAAGTCACTTCAGTCAAGATTTTTTGCAGTAAACATAAATAATTAAATAATCATTTCTACATGACCTTTATTCTTGAAGAGATCAAAAAAAAAAAAAAAAAAGTCAGTGTTGAAATAAACCACTACCACTACAAAAATTTTCAGAGCAAAGAGTATCTGCTGAACCAAAGCATTTTGTCGCTTTGCAGTTTGCAAGTATTTCCTATTTCAGTTTCATGTCTCAGTTCAGGACTTTTCCCCCGTAAGCTACAGAAGTTCTTAATTTTCCATCTGATCTGTGGAATGAAATTTAGTATGTCTGTGTTTTGAGAGATGAGCGTTGTGAACCCCAGGTTTCAGAGAAACTCCTTTTTCTTTTTAAAACAAAGCCCACTAAGAGATATCAAATCTCTACAACTTGATTAACTAGACATAGATGAAATCTAGCTCTAGTATTTTAGAGAAAACACCAAATATTTTTGAAAATATATATTTGTCTTCTTGTCCTTTGATATTTACAGAAGGTTCTTTCTGACAGTCTTGTTGGTACTACAACAGCTTTATAGCACTGCCTTGCTTACAACTGACATTTCAGTGACTCCTTTGGAATTTTAGGTAAGATCTCACTGTCTTACTACCCCCAAATCCTGGTGAGTTACAGTTACTACTGAATTCTCAGGGGTTCACCAGAACTGGCAACCCACTCAGCATACTCAATGGCTTTAACAGGCAGACGGGAGTTTAATTTCAGCACAGGTAGGCAGCCTGGCAGAAGCCAAGAGGCAGCTGTGTCTTTTTTTTCCTTTGCTCAGCCTCTACATTTAATAAAACACACAGTACTGAAATTCTTATCTGTGAGTGTATGTATAATGGCATTATGTTTACCATCTTATATCTTCTCTCTACAATAAATAATCCTACAGAGAAATGTTATAATGCACTCACTGAACGTGATGAAAACAACATAGCCCAAAACATTTCTCACAAAAAGAGACATCAGCTTGCTTACTTTGTAGCACATAGCATGAAGACTACTGCACTAAGCATGTCACTACCACAGTAATTCTCTACCTTCTTTTGTCTATCTTCTTTGCACAGTGCTGAGCTTTCATCTTCTCTGAACCTTGTTAAGTTTCATACTTCTGAAAAGCAGAAGCAGCTTGAAGTTCTTTCACCTCCACCTCTCTGTGCCTATTTCTCCACATACTGGCTGAAGTAGGGAGAAGTCTACTGTGATATCCCTAGCATTCAGTCCTAGTGAGAACAAAGACATGTTTAACTCACACTGTTAGGATTGATTTGTCTCCACAAAATAATCTGGCACTTATTTTTCCCACCTGGGTGCCCTCCATTAAAACTCTTCACCTTTTTCCTTTTTACCTCTCAGCACTCTTGCCTAAGTACATTCTATCTTCCATAGTACCCAGCAAACTCAGTACTGTTGAGACTGCTTCAGTAATTTTATCATGCAGCTCGATTGCTGACACACAGGCAGCTTCCTGGGGTGGGAAGTCATACTAGAGATAAAATACTTTATTCATTCCTTAGTGTTCCTTGGGTTTATTATTCTGGATTTTCTTAGTTCATGTGCCCCTCAAACACTGCATTTATTTCTCTCTGGTTTATAAATCTTCAGCATCCCTGATTTTTCATTTGGATTTATTTATTTTTCTTTAATCTAATCAAAGTTTCTCAAATTCATGGTTTAAAGAGCTGGAGATTATTATTTTTTCCTTCTCTCCTCCACACAGTTCAGAACACAGCTTTACATTATATGTGTTACCTTGTTTATAGCTGGAAGGGATCAGCTTTCCCTTGCATAGGCGAAATCCCTTTCTTTTCATCTTCAAATTTAAAAAACAAACATTTGTTTCAGTCTTTTTTTTTTCTTTTTCCCTATGAACCTTCATACTGCTCAGCACCACACATCCTCAATTTAACTCTCCATTTTGCTGCTTACCACACTGTAGGAAGGTACTCAGAACAACTCAGGATTGACAAATTATAAAGTTCAGCTTGCCCAGTGACTGCTCTACTTGGGGTTTCAATATTTGTCCATTATTCTGCCTTCCACACTGCACTATGAAGCTCCACTATAATTGCATGCTCCTCTTCTGAGTGCAGTGGATGCTATCAGGACAGCTCTTCTTGGTGCTCTCCTCCAGGATGCTTGTAATTCATTTCTCAATTTCTTGATTGCCACTCCCTCTCCTCCTTTCACTTTTCCTCAGTTAGTTGTCCCAATATAAGTAGTATGGCCTCTTAATTTTTCCTTTTTCTAGCTTTTGCCCATCATATCTATTATCTGGTCAATTTGGTTAGTGACCAGGACAATGTGAAAGCCACCCAAACTCATGAGAACAGAGAAAGAAGTTTCTAAAGATTTTAAAAGATTTTGTGAAACTATATTGCAAATTGGGAAGTCATTAAGATTTATCAAACAGAGCATAAATCATAGAATAGAATTAAAAAACAGAAAATGAAGGAATCTGTGCTCAGTAACTTTTTTATTCACTAGCTTGTTTTAGCTTAGAAAATAATTACAAAAAAAAAAAAATCTAAGAAAATTCTCCAGCTTTTCAAGTTAGAAAATGTTTGCATGCTTTGTAGAACTTTATATTTAGGAAAATACACAATTCATGCATTTCCAGGTTCAAGTTGTGATCTTAACATGCAGTGCTATTACGTAACGCTTTCAGAGAAAACGGTAGAATGGCTTTAGGGTATCAGCACTAAAATATCACTGGCCACCAGAGTAAACATGAACAAAGTATACTGATCTGACACTGATCTACTGTGGGGATAACAGGAGTGTGTTTTTTTATAAATACTGGATCAGAATTACATGTTTGTTTTTTAATGTATTAAACTGCTTCCTCCCAGAAGTGTGCTTCTTGCTTGACTCTTGAGCAATAAGAAACTGTGTATGACTCGTCTTTATGTTTCTGGTACTATTTCAGTTATGGGAACTGTCTGGCCTTCATCTCTTCAAATCAATTGAAACAAAGAAAAAGAACTCAGCCTTTATGAACATAGAGCAAGCTTGTTAGCAGCCAAAACCTGATAGAACACAGATAAAAACTGTAAGATAAGTTGCCTAAGAAAATGTCATCGCTATCTTTTTCTCACTCTCCATTGCCACAGTGTCAATTAATAGACAACAGTGAATCCACTCAATCAAGTAGCAGGCCTACCAGAATTATTCAGAGAACAAACACATCTCAAAGAACATAACACAAAGCAGCTGAGTAGCTGCCAGTCATAAACAGCATCAGTAGCAATGACCCTCTCTACTCCTTGTGCTCTTTATAAAGCAGACAACGTGTCAAGCAGTCAAATGCAGAGTACAACAAACACAGAAACAAAACATTGCAACCAAGTAAAAGCAGCAGTAGAAGAAGAGCTGAAGAGAAAAAAGAGGCACGGTAACTTTACTAAACCTAATAACATCGAACGATTGAGAGAGACAAAAGTTTTCCAAAGCAAATCTGAGAGCTTACGTTGGGGAGAAACCGCAGGGGAAGCACACGTGTGGATCTCCGCGGGATTCGAGAGCGGGAGCCTGGAATTCAATCCGGAGCTCCGCCCCTCTGCCGCTCCCGCCACACCACTCACACCTTCACTCCCTGCATCACGTCCTGATGTGGAACACTGCCATCAAAACCACAACGAAAAGCCAGAGAAAGAAGCAAATGCTGGCTGAATGCGTGCTCTGCTTTTTAGTGAACACTACAACAGAAAGAAAATCAATCACTTGTTCTTTCTCTTTAATATAACACTGATACAATTGGATCCTCCTGAGGAAGGGCAAACCTGGCTTGTAGGTGTAGGTGAAAGTGTTGCAGAGGATCCACCTAAGGTACTTCATCAAAAGGAGTGAATCATTTACAAACATTTGGCAACAGCTTGGTCTGCAAACAACTACCTATCTACTCCAGCAAAGGCAGTACTGAGAACAGACATTATTCATCTCAGGATTTCCAGCCCCATCCTCCAACATCAGGTAGGCCCAAATGTCTTGCAAATTGGGGAAAAAAGTTTATATTGTCTTATTTCTTTAGGTGGACTTAACCCTACCTTAACCCAGTACATCACAGTATCTAACAGGTAGCACCAATGTAACTGAATCCTGCACATTTGTTTCCCTGACTGAAGAGGCACAGATTAGGATGAGACTTCTGTATTTTATGTGAAATTTTCTACGCCAATAGCAAAATCGGAAGTGATCATTTCAGTAAGGTTTTGCCATGATAAATCCAAACAAACATAATCTGGTGAACATTTTTAGCTCCTACAAGTACAGGTTTTAATAGGACAGCATAAGGACTATTTTGAAGGATGTATCTTTACAGAAAAAGAAGTACTGGCTAAGTCTAAATGGCATCTAGATTCACTATAAAAAAATTTTATGTACAAGCATAAATGGACATCAGTGAGTCAAACAAAGAGGCAGTGAAGTAAGTGTGTGACAACATGCATAATAAACTGAATATTTAGTGACATAAACAATCAAAACAAGACTGAGATGTTGACCATTGAGTGGCCTTTAATATAAGGAATCTGCTGCTGACAACGAAATATTCTGACAACAGGTAAGGTCGTGGCCTGAAAAGCTGTTCTCCTCCAGTGAGGTTGCACAATTACTTCTGATAGCTTCTTCTTAGTAATTATAACAGCCATGGTTTGAAAATAAATGTCTCCTAAGAAGGGGAGGATCATCAGAAAAGTTTAACAAGTAGGTGTTGGGACTGTCCCAGGTTTATTTGAAGTACCTCTCATTTTATTATATTCCAAACATGCTCCAAAATCTACTTAAGCTGTAGGGATATGCAAAGAGGTAAACGTGTTGTTGAGGTAAAATCTTTTTCCCAAGATCAGCTGTCTTTCAGTGATGTTCAGAAATTGCTACCAAATTCTGCTTAGTGATAGCTCTGCGTGTTAATTCACAGGGGTGTCAATGAATAAGGGTGTTCAGTGATGCTTGAATAGAACTTTATTATGAATGCTCTTAGAAATATCAAGAAAATAATCAGTATGAAAATGGCAACAGATAGAAGTGATGGTAGATGGTCTCATTCTTTGCATAAGTCAAGTAAAAGAATACTTATATAAACAGGGAATTTTGAGCTGTCCAAAGGAAATTTCTGAGAGAATTACAACTAACAACTTGTTCTTCTTGAGTCCTAATGCACAGATCATCCTACTACATTCAGGTACCAAATCAAACATAAATGGATGAACCTGAAACATCAGGGACAGAGAATGAAAGGGAGATGAAATGACATCGTAGAGAAAGAACTTTAGAGCAGTCTTTGAAGAAGAAATGAAGAACCGTTGCATGAAATACAGAGGCAGCTTATTTCACTTGTAGGGGAATGATTCTTTTCCTCCCAGGAGTTAGAGGACACTGAGGTTGTATGTAAGAAAGCAATACCGTGGTGGGAGGCTAGTCAGCACTCATTTTTTTGACAACACACAAATACAAAAAAAGCAGCTCAGTAGTGGGAAAGGTATCAGGAACATCTAGTATAGCAGAAGCAGACTAGAGAAATTCTATTAAAATGAGTGACAGAAAAAGCTAGTCTGTTTTTGGAATGAGTTATACAATCAAACATACAGTCAAACAGAGTCATAAAAGCTTTCCTGACAGAAGCAGGAAAAAGCTCGAAGTGCAGTAGCAATCTTGAGAACAATGGGGACAACGGCAAAGAGGTCAATATGTCAAATGTCCCTTTGACAGTCAAGCTCTGTATCTTGCTGTTGGAAATACAAAGACAGATCTTTCAGAAGGGGAAATGATTCAGCAGGAGAGCTAACATGGAGTAAAGAGGATGAGACCAGTGAGCTGAGACGCTTGTGAAGGTTGATGTTCAGCAGTCTTTGGAAGAGATTGTCAAATAGTAAGGGAAGAATGATATCTTTAAGTAGGCTGTCAGCATGCAGCTTAAGGGGGAGGAGGGTGGGTCAAATTCTGCAGGTGCCACCACAAATAATAGGATCAAAACCCGGCCTAAGTATCCCAACATTCAGTGTAGGCAGATGGATCCTCTTCTCCATATTCCTTTTGTTTGATTTCGACTAACTTCAGACTCAGTCATACAGTATTCAGACTTGAATGCATGTGAGAGTTGAACTCCTTTCTAGCTTAGGTTCAGAAAGCTCTCTGGCTTGTGTAAAATTGAGATGTGGAGCTACAGCTAAGAACGCTGTGAATACAAATCTAACTGCAAGAGGCTTCTCTAGCCTGTGAAGCATCTCTGTTCTGATGTGCACTTGCTTAACCTGTCCCTAGTCACATACAGCACTTTGCCACTTTGCCATTTTTCACTTACATCTTCACTTAATTCAACTTAGTAGCTCGATGTTTAAGCAAGCAGCCTTGTTTTAAGTATAGAATGAGATGAGGTACGTGAAACTGAAGCTGAGAAAACCAACAAAGTAACCTGACACACCAATAAGTTATGTCAAGCAGCTATTCCCTTCATTACAGCGCTGGGTGCATAGGGATCGCTAACCAAACATGCACAGCAAGGAAAGCGGTGACTACACATTCATAGGCATAGTGTATTCATCACATTTCCAAGAAATCAGTTACATCGTAGAACGTGGGGAGGGTCTCTGGGCTCGTTCAGTCACATCCTTGCCAAACCTTTAGGGGGTTGCATTGCATTGCAATAGTAGCTCTGCCTTCTTATCTTCACAGGACTCCTCCATTGAGTTGCAAACAGCAGCTCTACTTGTCTTCACTCATCTCCAAAGGACCACGCATTTCTGTGGTCCCTGTGTTCCTTCCTAAAGTTACCTTTTTGCTCAAGCTATTAAGGTATTTTTTAAACAAGTCTATACAAGTCTCCTTAATTCAAAACCTCACTGACTTGTTCCAAAATACAGAACCATCCAATAACTTATACATGTTGAGAATAATACCCACTTTTGTCAGATGACTTGGGCTGCAATTCAGTGAAAAGTATATCCAAAGGAAAAGTGAATAGGCCTGTTTATTCAAGCCAACGGCTAATCAGAATATCTCCAGACACAGTGAAATCTGTCCATAGGTCATCAGGAACCTGAAGACAGGCAATTCCAATGTATAAATACAAATGTAGATTGATATTTGAAGGTTAGCAGCATAACTTTTTATGAATATCTCTTTTTCATACAGTTATATCCTTTATTTCTTTTGAACCATTACTGACTAATACTTTCCAACAGCATGCTAGTATTGATGCCTTCCTCTTTGCAAGAATGTGTTTGCCATCCTTAAGTATGACAGGAATCCTGTTCTGAACAGCATGAGAAGTTCCTAATTCTGAAAAAGAAATACCATAACACTAATAACTAATAATAACTTACCTAAAGACAACACCCAGTTAGCCTTGTTTTTAACTTCAAAAGAAGCAATTAATCTATATTTAAACATACTTCTTTTTATTCTAAATCTGAAGGTTCTTCAAGATACAAACTGTCAAGGTGTGCCACTGAAAACAAGACAAAATGACAGCTCAGTAATTTATAGAGTAATTAACTTATCACTTGATTGACATTAAACTGCCCAGAATTCTTGAAAAGCCATCATAATGAAAACAATATTCCTGCTTTTTTTTAGGATCTAAGAGTGGTGAAAGAACATTTTGCACCAAGGTCTTCGAATTATGATTTGATGGAGGCTGAAAAAATAACATGGAGTTTTCATAACTGACTATTTTTGTCTAATTTAGAAAATAAGTGTAGTTGCTTTCACAATGCTGCCATCCTGAATGCAGGAAGTTGTGCTCTGAAGTTTAGTTTAAGTACCTGAAAGACCAGAGAAGTCAAATAAATCTTTTATTTTATTATGTATTACCAGTTCCCACATTTATGTTCAGGTAAACATCCAGACCAGCAGATGGCTTAGCCTATTCACACATAGTATTTAACATTCACTGGCAGTGCAATCCTACAGTATTCGTTTCAGATCTTGCACTTTTTCTCAAGGCCCAACGGGCCTTACTTGTCATTACGAGGCACTTTTGGGACCATAACATACATATCCATGGACAACAGATCGAGAAGTTTTGTTTTAGGTCAGAACTAGGCTCTCTGACATTACTTGAATTCAGCATTGGGAACAGCAGGGGGCAATGCTGCTCCACAAGGAAAGACAAGGAAAAGGAGGGCAGAAACCTCTCCAGCCATAGTCCCGCAGCCCCCAAGCAAGCCTAGTCCGGTGATGATGTCCATCAGCTACCAGATGATTGCCAGATAGCGCGAAACCATGGATCAGCTTTAACACTAATCTGGGAAAATGAGTGAGGAAATAAGGATCAGGGGAGGAAAGGGCTTATACATTTATGTGAGCAGGGAAAAGGATGCAACATAGCTCAAACTGAAACTAAAGGACCAGGTTTCTCCTTAAAAAGAGTCTTTGAAGCAACAGCTGGGAGGTTTGTCTGTGCTGGTCTAGGTGGTGCTAGTCACTGCCTTTAAAGCTAAAGGAAAATGAGAACCCTGAAAAGTTCTGTATCAGTTGTACCTAAAATGTGCAAATCTGGCTAGAATTTACATGAAACAGATTTGAACATTACTATTGCGGTAGCTTTCTGCTGATGTGATTACTGCTTGGTGAAAAACAAGGACATAAATTTGGGTTCATTTTTACTTGATTCAGGAAGATAAAATGTAACTCCCCACAAGGAAAACACAAACATATCATTGACTTTCCAGAAATTGTGTGGCTCAATGGATGGGAATTGGAAGGAAGTTAGAATGCTTAATGCACATCAGTTGTTCAGTGTAGTGTCTGTGCACTCAGTGAATTAAAACGTTTATTTTCATGCATGGTGCAAGGGAAAAAGTACCTTGCGTATTTATGCTTTTTTATTGCTTCCTTTAGTAAGCAAGATGAAGAAACTTACTAAATTTCTCCAATACTTTTCTTGTCTTTCTTTTTTTTTTTTTTCCTCCTAAGGGAATTGCAACATGTCAGGAAAAATAGCCTTTTGGAATGCAAATTCACGTTTATTACTCTGATGTATACATACTTCATAATGTAGCTTTTGCATCCTCATTCTTTTTACCTTTACTTCCTATAGAGACTGTACTTTTATACATGCAGTAGTAGAACTAGCTTTTGTGCTTAGTATAGCATATTTAATCCTCCAGCTGCTTGTTACAAATACACTGTAGGTGATAGTTCATAAATTGAAAAACAATTTTCATAAAAAAAAAGGAAAAGACATACTGCTTTCATTTTAAAGAACGACAACAATCAGGTACAGGTATATGCAGGTATAAGACATTTCATTCCTATATGATAAAGAAATCAACTAATTTGTGTTCAAAAAGCAATGCTGATAAGAATAAAAGAACAGGCCTTTTAAGGGCACAATAAAGTGACTAAGGACTGTGTAACAGGATATTAACACACCATTGTATGAGGGCTGCTCTGAAAGGAACACTTTCTCTTTTATCATGTTGGCCCATGAAGTCAGAGGTGAATGGTGGTGATATGGCAGTAGAGTTTGAGCCTTCCCACGAATATTCCATCACATTTTGTTGCTGTGTGACAGATGGCAGTAGAAAGGCAGTCTGACAGAATAGTGTCTGATGTGGACGTATGTATGAAGCAAAGGTGTATCATTGAATTATTCCATGCAAAAAAAAAAATGGCACCCAGTGATGTTCTTTAGCACCTACTGAACATTTGTGGAGACCAAACAGCAGATGTGAGAACAGTGAGGTGGTGGGTGTTGCATCTTAGCAGTAGCAACACTGACAGTGGGTCACCTTTACTGCTGCAGATTTTTATGAGAGCAGCATGCAGGCTCTTGTTGTGATGAAAATGCATAGCTAATGGAGGTAACTATGTTAAAAAAACAGTGTTTTGTAACTGAGAACATGCTCTACCAAATAGTATTAATGTGTTCTTTGTATCTGTTGTAGTTTACATGGAAATAAATAGGAGGCATTACTTTCGGATTGACCTATGTAGTGCGCATACTTGTCAACAAGAATTGAAAACTGCTTGCTGGTCGACACGTTCTTCCATTCAAGCGCCATCAATATTTCTCTTGTCATTCATGGAAATGAATATTTATTGAATTAATTAAACAATATCTGGAGGTTGCTTCCCAGGAACAGTTATGAAAGAGAAAAACTGTTCTCAAGTAAGGTTTTAAGATCCAAAGAATATTTTAAAATCATATTATAAACCAAAATTGAGTTATTTTTCCTGAAAAAGAATACAGTAATTTGTATTTGTTAATTAATTAATTTTTAATTTCCCATAGATATCCAGTTGAACTAGAGGCAGACTGATAGGAAAGCAGAATTAAAGCTTGCTTTGATGGTATGTCTTTGAAACTATGAGAAAGAACATGAAGCGTTATATGCATATCCTTCTGTAGTTACAGATTCATAAAGTACACTGAAAGATGACTAGAAGTTATGAAAAAGTGAAAGAATAACAATTGCTTTTGCATCCAGCTAAGAGAGAGAACTGCATGTTTTCCTTCTTTCATGAGATGTAGGTGAAAGTGACATTATAAACCTTGAGGAATTGAGCTAGCAGCATTTTCTGTTTGCTTTTGCTGAACCTCAAAAGCGCTTACCACATTCTCAAATCTCTTTTCAACTTTTGTCTTGGAACAGACAGTGAAGAATACATAATAGAAGTGCAGAAGAGAAGAATATCTAGTTCAGATTATAACTGCTTGGTGTCTCAGGGAGGTGAATTGTAGAGTGCAGCCTAGGAACTAAATTTGAAATCTCTCCCTATAACAGAAATAGAAAAAATCATCAGGAGTGACACTCGCTCAGAGCTTCTTTCAGGTGTTGACCTTAATAGTCAGACATATCTGGCCTCTGTTCCTTTTACTGCCACAACATAGCTATTGTCTTGGTAATGGCAGGTTCATAGTAGAAGTATCCTATGGAGTGGACAAATGGAAGCAGAAAGGTTTCCCACATTCAAAAATATTTTTGCTATATATAAACCAGCTATTGCCATTTGCAGTCATTTGACACAATGACAAGAGTCACAACACTTCTTGGTAGTCTCTCTGTGTTAAGTAGGCCTAGTTACTTATTCTTGACAGGGATGAATGGATGGATGGTTGGTTGGTTGGTTGGTTGGATGGATGGATGGATGGATGGATGGATGGATGGATGGATGGATAAACAAACAAATAAATACAGTCTCTGAAACTAAAATTGATAGTCATTAAGCTGCCTTTTTTTCTTTTCTCATCCCTCCTCCCTGATCCCCTCCAAGCTTTAGTATATCTCTGACACCTTTTCATTTACATGACTTCTGTGAATTCAGGTTGCACTTGTAGGCTCATAATACAGAGTTAAGCATTTCTGAAAGTTGCATTGTACAGTCTGAAGCAAAGACAAAATGGGCAATTGGCTTGCTGGATTTTTACCATGTTTAACAAGTGAAATGAAGAAAATCTAATTGTAATATACAGTGTGATCAATTTTAACACAGATCTTAAATTCAAATGTTGTTTATTCGGAAAATAACAAGTGCTTAATTTCAGCAATATCAAAATACCGTTTTTCAGATTTTGTTAATAATAAATCTAAGCAATAGTTCTATCAAAATGACATAACAATACCAGATAAAATCTCTTGAAATACTTTTTATTTTTATTTTCATGTTTTACACATTGACAAATACTGACAGCATAGCTTTTTCCAGCAAAAATGGTGAACTGATTTTTTTTTTTTCAGGCATTTTAACATGATTTTGACAGATTGTGCAATATAAAAAGCAATTCTATCAGCAAAACAAACTTAACACACTGCACACACTATTTCTCCCATCTGAAGCATCTGTCACATCTTTTAAAGGTCACATATTTCATGTTCCAATGTGTATGAGAAAAAATTACTCCTCATAAGTTGAGAGATTAGCAAAGATGTTACACCGGTGTTGCTGGGCACTGGATAATTTAATTTATTATTCCTATTGTGGAATAATTCCTGGCATTCATTTCTGTGTGAAGACTGACTTCCAAGTGCACAGTGGTTATACTGCAATAATAGAAAAAAATAATAAACAGATGAATTAATTGAATAAGGTCTGATATTTTGTCTCCACTAATTAAAACATTTTCCTTCTCTTTCCTGTGGTGTTACTGCAAAGAAATTGCTTCTATCATTGCGAGAAATATGTCTGCACCCACTGCCTAGTATCCTGTGTTATAAATGAGAAAATTAAATGATTTAGCTGTAGGATAAACCTGTTGATGTCTGAAATGAACAGGAAAAATAAATAAATAAATAAATAAATAAATAAATAAATAAATAAATAAATAAATAAAAAAGCCAGAAAAGATATATCAGAAGGGAACAGGAAAGAGAAGGAAAGAAAAGAAGGCGAAATAAAATAGGAAGAGAAGAGGGGAGGAGGAGAGTAACCTGAACAAACAACATAAATAAGAACAAAAGGAAAGTGTATGCAAACAGCATAGACTGCCACATCTTAGTGAATGAGTGTCCAACCTAAATATGGACAGGCTTGCCTGAGCCACATTGAGTGAAGAGGAATTACTTTGGGCCACATATAAAATATATAACTAATAAAACTTATTTTTTCAAATATTTTTAATTGAAAAATAAAGGCTTGTAACAAAAACATACAACTAGTGGGATTTTTGACTGTTTTGGTGAGACTAACACATCAGGCTGGTTCAGTGTCAGTGGTTACAATTCTTATTGAGTTCTCAAGGTGTTTGTCAGAGATTTTTGTTTACATTTTACTTATCCGGTGCCTCATTCATGAGAACAGTCATTCACAAATGTACATACTGCCAAAAAGGAATTCCATTAATGTGGAGTGATTATGAAGTGAAGGATATCTTTCTGTGGTAAGATAGGTCTTATAAAACCCTCATAGAGAGACATGATCAGATTTTTGAGTTGAATATCTGATTGCAACTCTGTATTCCATTTGAAAATTTTCAAGTAATGTATTTATGTTGTCTGAAAATGGAGTTGCAAATATACAAATAATTGATGAATTTTTCAACACTCTTGAAACCTATTCTCAAATACATTTATCAAAATGGAAAGTAAAGCTGCATATTTTTCACTGTATACAAGACTGTGTTTAGACTATGTATCAAAATACACATAATGCTTTGCCATAACTTGAGTTAGAACTGCACTGTTCCCTCCCCATGTCCCAGTTTCAGCCCAGGCAATGCTGATCACACATTGATGTGTGAATAGAAGGACAGAAGATGAAATGTCTTGGTCCTCACTAAGGATATTCAGAAGGCCAATGGTCCAGAATGGACCAGATACCCCAGCCTAATCTTTGCCTTTTACATGACAAGAGATAGTGAAGTTAATTGCTGATAATTTTTCACTATATTTTTTGAGCTGGTTTATTTAAGATTGCCTGATTTACTTTTAATAATTTCTCACAAATGTTTATACAAGAAAAATGCACAAAATCTCAAACAAGATATTTAAGTAGTGCACATGCAAATCAATATTGTTCCTTAATAGATAGTATATTCAATTTATTTCCCAACTCTAGGTGTGTTTCTTTATTAGATAAGAGTCCCTTCCCATATTTCTAAACTTTTGCTTGTTTGGCATTCTCATTGTTAGGTCCCCAGACTTTTCAATGACAAATCAGAGACTTGAAGATCACACAGACTGTGTAAGAGTTCAGCATTCATAATGAAAGTCATTTTATCTGTCCATCACTTTAAATAATATGACACTTGAATATCTTGTTTATTTGAACCAGTGGAGGGTTAACCTTGGCTGGCAGCCACAGCCTTGCCTCCCACAGCAGCCTTGCAGCCCTGAGACACCACCTGGCACCCGCATCCCAAACAGGCTATCTGTGAAACGATGCCTGCAACAGATCAAGAGAAACAAGTCAAGTTTCAGAAAGCCATGGCATCTAAAAATGGACCCTCTTTAATGTTTAATTGGCTTGATCTCTTTAAATGTCATTTTATTTGCTTCATTTACCTGCTATTACAATCCATCCAATATACTTATACCTTATTAAAAGCCCACCATTAAGAAAATGTTTTGTGCAGTCTGGTAGTCAAAAGGAAGCAGTGAGGCTAACCAGCTTTCAGCACCTGTATTTAAATAATCCATCTTTCTTAGCCTAGAGAACTCAGTGTCAGTCTAAGATGTATTACATTCTTTTTCTCCCGTGGTAAATTCACCACAATTATAGTTACAGGCTTTGGCAGTGAAAACAGAAAATTCATTTCATGAACAGTTTATTTTATAAGCAAAGAGGTCATAGTGTCCTTAATGTGAACTCAATCAACATAAATTTATTGGCTAGAATACAGCAATGCAGTGCAGCTTTCATACCTGATGCATGCCTTTAATAGTTTTGTTTTTCTTTTATCTTTATTTGGCTGGATACTTAAGCATGTTTTCTGTCTGGTTCTCAGTCTGTACTACAACTTCTTTTTAATCTCTGAAAGATGAAGGAGCAGGATGAACCTCTAGGAATTACACTGGACCTATAGGATTTGGGGTTGATTTAAAAAGTCATATGTGGGATGTTTTAGTGGAACATGGTTCCACTAAACATGTTCTAATTAGCATATGCGATTCCAAGAGACCTTTTAATAAATGGGTGCCATCCTAATAGCAATACTTTCTAAGCAAACAATACTTGTCTTTATTTAATTTTGTTACCATGGAAACATAAGGGACCTGTTAACTTTTTTTTTTGCACATACATTTTTAATTATCATTCATATCTTTTTGATTGACAGGGTTTGAGATTTTTAATGAACTTCTTTGTGAGACTAGTTGAAGGAAATGAAGCTGTAAGCAATCGTGAATCTATGGTGAACTAAGTAATCTCAAAAGATAGTCTTATGGCATGGCAAAGGAGTGGTGTCCATATGGCCACAAGAAGGAGCAATGGTGAAGTCTGGGAAGAGCTGCTTCTAAAGAAACCGAAGCTACTTATCAGTCAGTCCTTTCAAATACTTCTGTTTTCACAGTTTTCTGCTCCCAAAATAATTCAACATAAGTTTCCAAGATAAATATTTGCTTAACTGTGAAAAAAAAAAAGGTGTTAAACAGAAAATGGGGGCAACCTGCACAAAGTCCTGTCATCCTAAAAGAGAGATGCTATTTACTAAGACACTGATAGTGCTGTGCCAACCGGTCTCATTAAGTAAAAGTAATTCTGTGTACTCCAGTATAATCCCACTATGGGCCAGGTTTTATCATAGTGAAATAAACTCACAAGTGTCAGAGTGCTGGCAACTTCAAGGATATGCAAGCTTTCATACACCTCAGAAATTTAAGAAATTTCATCGTATTTTGTGTACTATGTGTTATACCACATAGTATTAGAAATTTAATTCTTTCTTTTGTGGAGAGACAAAATATATTATGAGAAAACAAATTCTATCAAAATGTTTTCTCCTAAATCTTATTTGTCAAGCACGGAAACATTTTCTCTGTAGTACATATTCTTCTATAGTTTTGTGCGTATCCAGCAGACAGAGATAAAAAGTAATAGTAAAGCTGACTGAAAAACATATAATTGGTGATTTATTCATCTTCACAAGTCCGTGGTTATAGGGTAACTGGCTCATGGAAAAGTCTGTGTTTGTGCACATTGTGAAAGAGAGAAATGTAACCACAGTAAAACCCTATTCCTATTTTGCTACTAGATTGATTTTTTTTTCTTGTCTCCTGTCAAATAATGAAGTTCTTAGTACAACTAAAATGTATTATCGTAAGTGTGCAAGAATTTAAAATTCCCTTCCAAATCCCTTTGTTTTGAAATTTATATTTCTCCAGTAGAAACAAAAAGGCAGTGTGCTTTAATTTGAAGGAAATTCACTACTTAGCAGTTAATAGCATGTAATAGAATAACTCAGATTCTAGATTTTGGAAAAATGAAAAAAAAATATATATAAATGATACTTTCCAAGCAATTAAGTCATACTGAAGTGCTAATAAATACAGCAAATACTAATATATGAACAAGAAAATGTTTAATTTAGGGTTTTTATATTCAGTATAGAGTATCATTTGGCTGGAATTTCTGTCCTGTGGTAAGGGGAAACATTTCAAAGTTAACTTGTCTTGACTGCTGTGCTTGATTTCTCTCTCCTCTGCTTCCCTTACTCTTTTCGATATATTTGTCTCCTGCTTGGAGCAGCCATTTGCTAAAATTAGTGATGATACTACTTAATTACGCAGCATTTGAACATATTTTTATCATTGTGCCGTCTTCCATTAAATATTGTGTTTGTGGCTAATGGCATCTTTTTCTCATGTGTCGACAGCTCATTTTGTCAGATTTATTGTGCAATAACTCAGCATCTTACTAATAATGTATCTCTGCTAGTAAGATTAATAATGCTCACAGAAAGCTGTTCACAGAAACATAGAAAAATGCCAGTGTTCATAAAAGCAAACTCTGAGTTGCAGAAACCTCATAATTATATTTAGTTTCATTAAACTAACCATGAATAAATTACATATTCAGGGTGTGTCTAATTTCACGTATGGCATGAATTTGATTTTATATTGTAGCATGACATGCTTAATGCTTACAAAGTTCATGTGTGGAACTGTTTATTTGAAAACAGACATTAAAAAAAATGTTTTTGTGGAGTTCATCTGCAATATAAATAATCTTTTGAGAGAAGTCCATCTCTTTCCCTAAACAAATAAAAACTATGTCTCCCATGACATATTCAAGCATCTCTGAAATTTTGTATGCATTTTAAATGGCAGTACATCAGTGTAGTGAGGAAGTGCTTTTTATTTATTCTGTAGATAGGGAAGAAAACTTGTAGAAATAGAAGGTTCTTGGGCTACAGCAGCATCTGAGTTTTAGATAACTGTGCCCAGGATGGAAGCCAGAAGCATGTGGTAGTGTGTGTGCATTACACAGAGATAGATGTCTCAGTTTGAATTTTGCAAGAAGACAGCACCAGCTGATATATGCACATGCCCTCAGCACTCATTGTTCAGCTGCAGGTAGTTAGTTATTACAGAAATTCTGAGGATTTATCAGGATTCATATTACATTTTCCGTCTCACATTCCTCACTTGGTACTATGAGAATATATATGCCAAGTGGAATGAATAGCCTAGGAGTTCTCCCTTATTTTACTTTCTTCCAAAAAACTCACTTGGCCTCACACTTTTTCAAACAAGACAAGGGTAATTTTCTCTCCCCCTTTTTTTTAAGCGTATTGGTCAGAGACTTGGCCAGGCAGCACTTGATCGAGGTTTAATTTCCTGCCTGCCTAAGGAACTTAAAACACATACTATTATTTCCCAGGAAAGACCCTAACGTTGTGAACTGTTCTGTCCTGCTGCATCTGTGTAACTAGGCAGAATAGAATGAAAAATTAATAAGGCTAAGGAGAGAGGGGAAAAAGTGTTCTTGAAGCACACAAAATGAATCCATAGGTTGTACGTGAGCAAAGACTTGCACATGGCATAAGGCAACCATAATATATATATATATATTCAGACATGACATGCTATTCAAGATTTGATCTGGTGATAGAATTTATAGAAGATTATATATGCTAACACCTCTACTTTTACAAACTGTCTTTCACACGGAGTGTGCTTGTGTGCTCCCACCTATATTCCAGTGAAGCGTAGAATTTTTATAATATATATGCCCAAATAAAGAAATAAGTTGTCCCCTACTCCTGCTTCTTAGATTTGTGTACATACATGAGTAGAAAGGTCTCCTCTTTATCAATCAGACATTCTAGAGGTAAGAACCCAATCCAAAGAAGTAAAAAATTTTACAAAGCTATTGTAAAGATTAGATTAACTGGAAAAAAGTTGTGCTTAGTCTGCTTCTACTAAGACCATATCCAAATCATTTTTCTTTCCTATCCGAATAAAAAAAGAGTTCAGCCTCTACAGGACAGACTCCTCATGACATGGTAGGCTATTTTCTTGGATCATATGGATCTCAAATCTTGCTTTTACAAAAGATTTCTGAGGTGGTATTGATGCTATCCTCTATTATAATCCGTTCTCTTTAAATGTTCATTTTACTTTGTCAAGCTGGGTAATACCTGCTGCTCTGGTGTTCTTAACAAAGCTGACAATAACTGTTGAGCATTGACAGGTGTCACACCTTCTCCTCCCAGATGAGACAGTGTGTGAATATCAGGATGAAGCTGTCCTATTCGAATAAATTTTTATCAGTCAGGAAAATCATCACTGATTATTTATAAATGTCTAATGAGAACAAATGAATATGTGAAACTTATCAGTAGCTACAGATAAAAACTTGAAACAATAATACCTTATAATCAATATATATATATTAATTATATTAATATATATATCATTATATATATAATATAATCTATATTATATTATATTATATTATATATTATATTATATTATATTATATATAATATATAATATATAATATAAATATATTAATAATATAATATTATATATTATATATTATATATTAGATATTATATATTATGTTATTAATATATTTATATTATATATAATATAATATTACATATTATATAATATAATATTATATAATATATTATATATATATAATTATATATATATATATATAAAATATATATTAATTATTACCTTTACTTGAAACAAGTAAAATACAGCCTTCCTGATGACACTACAGTGACACCTGTTAAATCTGTTAATTTCTGCAAACCAGTTGCATATCTTCATAATTTAATGACAAAGTTGATCAAAACTGTAATTATTATGGGCTTCTTAAGTATTTCTGACTTTTTCAGAAGCACTGTATGTCAATGAGAATACATTTCTTTACCAATAAAATGGCAAAGTATTTAGTGTTATTTGAGATGCAGATATACATTGCTTTAATATTATCCAGCTTGAATTGTGCTAAGGAAGGAAATGGGTCTGAGTGATTAAAACCAGTAAGTGATCACAAACCATGTCATGCTTGACCCTTAGACATTTACCTGTACACTGAAGTTGTAGCTTTTGGTGCTACTAACACAACTAAAATGATATGACTGCTTCAAGAACGGTAATTGTTTCCTGTGGAAAAGAGTCATACTAGAAAACCATTTTTAAAAAAGTGTTGGAGCTT
The DNA here is from genome assembly GCA_023055505.1 of Callipepla californica brunnescens. NCBI lineage: Eukaryota > Metazoa > Chordata > Aves > Galliformes > Odontophoridae > Callipepla > Callipepla californica. The sequence goes on from JALIRH010000088.1 coordinate 532,841, forward strand.
TAATGAGGCTTTTAAGCAATAAATCATTCGGTATGATCTAGGATGAAACCAAAGTCCAATGCTTTTTCTGAAAACCATGGAGAATAAGAACAAATGTGGACAGAAGACTGAATACTTAACTGTTTTCTTGCCCATAGAACAAATGCTAAGAAGGAATCCACTGTACAGAAAAAAAAATACTTCTATTTATGGTGAAGACAGGAGGCTTCAGCCAGTGAGGAATAGAAAATATATAACATGTTAGAAAGCAGGAGAGTACTCCACAAGTTCAGCTCTCGTACACAGAGAGTAAATGAAAGACCTTGACAAAGTTGAGGAGGAGTTTGACAGAAACAGGCAGAACTTATTATCAGAATACTTCTTAAATCATTGATACTCTGCCATTTATATATCACTTTTTTGTTTCTGTTTTCCCTTTCTGACTTAGTAAATAGTTTTTATCTCAATCAACTTTGTTTCTAAGTATCTACCTCACTCTACTTGTGGGGGAGTGGGACAAGTACTATGTGGTGCTGAGCTGCCTCACAGGTTAAATTATAATACATAGTTAACACAAAGAAACACAGGTATTTAATACAAAATGAAACATTAAGAAGATAAACTCCCTTCTGCTGTGCTTGGAGAGTATACTGAACTGAAAATAGGAATAGAACTTCTTGCAGTTTTACCACTTACTATGTAAATTATCTGCTTTTGCACTTAAATTTGCAACATTGCAAAATTCTGCAAATTTTGCAGAAATTTCTGAAAATTTTGAAGCTTTTTCTTTGACAGTAGAGACTGTCAGAACAGTGAGGTGACTGCTGCAGAATAACAGCATTATATCATATTCTTTTCTCTAGTAATTGATCTGGATCATCTGATTTTCTCAGCAAAGTTGCTTTCTATCTCCAAAGTCATATTTCCCTACATCTTAAAAAATCTGTAGTAATTTCTGTCTTGCTGAGAAGGCAATTACAAATGAGTTGAAGTATCCAGTCTTTAATATAAAGGTCAGTGACAGCTGTATGGGAACTGCTGAATCATGGCCTGAACCAGTGATTGATCACCTGAGGTGAGCACTGAGTTAGCTGCAGGAGCTCAGGTGAAGGCAGTTTATTGTGTGACTGGAAGGGGTGGAGTCTGGCTCCACCTTTCCCAGACCCCATTTAAAGGCTGGCCACCACTGTTGGAGATTCCATCCCCCCCCCCCCTTCCTCATTTCCACTAGAAATGAGTGGAAAAATTGTGTGGCTGGCATGCACTTTTCCTGACTCTGGTAATTTGTTTAAATTAACATCAATAACAATACGACTAAGATATGTAATGTGCAAGTAAGCTACCCATGTCCCACCCTCTCTGCATTTCGTTCTCTCTTGCTGACTGAAATTAAGTGGCGAAGCTCACTAACATTATCAGGATCTAGGTGCAGCATGGCCAGGAAGGAGGTCTAGCAGCAGGGAGAGCACTGCTCATAGAGCCCTGTGGACTGCTGTGCTTTTCTGAGTTTCAGTTTCTAAATGTATGCTCTGGAGGAGCTGTTAAGCAATCCTTAAAGTAAAATTTCTCAATCTTTCTATTGGAGAGGAGTTTTAGAATGCATTTTTGCAGTTTTAAGTTTATGGGATATTATGAATAATTCAAATGTTTACTCCGCTGAAAGTATATGTGAAAAACAAGAAACCAGGATACTCTTTCCTTTAAAGACTTCAATCTAGCTGTACTTTATAAAGTGTTTTTTTGTTTTTTTTCGATACATTTCACAAAAAAGGATGGTTGTCCTGTATTTAACATTAGATTTAGCACCTGGTAGGTTTTCAAATGCTGTACTTGAGAGCCTCAGAACAAATTGTGAACTGTGAATCAAGTTGGAACTCAGTCAGAGTGGAATACTTACTCAGTACAAGGCTAAAGATAAGTTCAAAATACAGTAGATCTGTTGTTTCCATGGCTTGAGATTTTGAGCTGAAAAATAATATCTCTTTAAGTTCTTTTTTCCAAAGAATTTGTACTGCTTTATGCATACATTGCTTTTTTTGTCTATTTTCTTTTTTTTTTAAAGAATGTGTGTGATATTAAATGTTATCTATGGGAATAGAGAGGATGGGTGACTCCCAAACAGAAGAGGAGACGAGACAAGCATGATAACATGAGCAACTGGTGTCATCTACCTGGAGCTCTGCAAATCTAGGAGGTTGAGCCAGCAGTTCAGAATCAGGTCTGGAGACAACAGCTGAGTTCAACAGCAGTCCAGAGCTCAGGAAGCAAGTGTGTAGTGATGAAGTTGTCAGATTGCAGGTCAGCTTTTAGATCAACAAAGTAGTCAGGCATAAGCCTAGTCTAGCTGTGATGGAACTGAAAATGAAGCTTTGGTAAAGGGGAGTGGCAAGAGTCTTAGCTTAAAAAACACTTTTGAAGAGAAGAAAGGATAGACCTCAATTAGTCTTTTAGGTTTCTTCAGAGTAATGTTCTTTAAGGTCATTCACTGCTTTCTTCCTAAGTTGTCCCCAGTCCAGGGAGATAAACTTTCAAGAATGGGAAAGATGAGCTCAGAATTCTGACAGTCTCTGCTCTTTAAAGTCTTCTAGGAGTCTGAAATTAGTACTGACATTTTGAAAAGACTTGAGATCGCTCATTACTTTATGTTGGTCCATGTTAGCTTCTTCTCCGAATGGAAAATAGACCTGTGTGCAAGAAAGAGTCCTTAGAATTATCATAGAATAGCCTTGGACAGGTTTCTTACCTGCTGGATCAGGCTACACAGGCTACACTGTCCAGGCTGGCCTTGATCACCTTCGTAGATGAGGAATCCACAGCTTTGCACAATGTATTCCATTGCTTTACTTCCCTCTGAGTGGATATCTTTTCTCTTATTTTAAAACCATTCTCCTTGTCCTGTCACTATCAGATCACTTAAAATGTCAGACTCCCTTAAGTACTGGAAGGCTGCAGTGGGGCCTTCCCATAGCCTTCTGCAGGCTGAATGAATCCAAATCCCTCCGCCGTTAAAGGAGAGGGCACATTGACTGTAGCATGCAGCTGGTGCATAGCCAGCTTGTGGCTGGCCTATATTATTAATTTCATTTTTCTGCAGTAGGAGGAAGGGATGCCATTGAAAGGGATCTGCCTAGTCTTAAGATATAGGTCCACGTAAAGCTAATAAAGTCCAACAAGGTCAAGCAGCTACACTAGGGTTGAGGCAATTCCAGATGTGTACAGACTGAGAGAAGAATTCATTGAGAACAGCCCATCGGAGAAGGTCTTGGGAGTTCTGACAGGTAAGAAGCTCAACATGAGACAAAAGTATGTGCTTGCAGCTCAGAAGGCCTAGTGTATCATGTGCTGCATCAAAAGAAGGGTGGCCAGCAAGGAGAAGGAGGTAAAGGGATAATTCAGAAAACATTATTTATTACATAGGATGTACCTGTGGAGATTTAAGATAACATTCAGAAATAGAGGCTGAAAAACAAGTTTGAGAGGGTATAGAGGAGGTCTCTGAGGGGGTGGGGGGGAAAGCCTGTTTCCAGGAGACAGGAGCAGAAGTCAAGTGGGCAGCATAATCTCTCCATGATGATAACCCTGACTGGAGAAGCAGCTCATGAACAGAAGCAACTTGTGGCTCTTAATGGATTAGCACTTGCAAGGGCAGTTAGTGCCTAGATGTGAAGGAGACTACTTAACCTCATTTAATGGCTGGCAGCCAGAAGAGAAGCATTTTTACTTGGAGATTGCCTACTTTGGAATGTTTGGTGAGCCCTAATCCTTAGGAACAAGGGATTCTTTCAGACTGGATTATGATCTGTACCTCTTTTGGGTGGTCTGAAAGTGGTTTAAAGTAGCTATATCTGCTACTGGTTATCCTTACACTCCGTTAGGCTAATTTGATTTTGCTGTGTGTTTAAAAAAAAAAAAAAAATCATCTCAGGTTATATCCTGGCTGTAGAAAGGCGTGGATAGAACAAAAGACAACTATGTGGCGATAGAGGTCCATCTAGTATTAAACTTAGTGACATCCTACCATGAATACAATTAAAGGTAAAGTGAGATGGTGTGACACCATACGCATTAGTAATGAATTGGCTGATAGGCAAGAAACCATTTCAATAAAATAATGAGAAACCTGTTCCTTTGAGATGTGCTGTGGAACTAACTTGTATTATTTTTCCTGTCTGAGAATTTTTGCAATACTAATAGGCTATACAGGAAGGGAAAGTCATTAAGTGGCCAGGAATGAATCCTTTCCTATCTAGCCACATTATGAACTGAAAATAATCCTCTTTAATGGTCTCATGTTTATTCTATTACACTGATAGTCTTATTAGTATGCTAAACAGTGTTAAATAATGCTATTTTATATTTAATTTATTGTGAAATTGTGAATTCTAGTTTACTTAGTAGAGTTTAAAGCCAAATGAAATTAGGATATGAAATAAAATTGGAACATGCATTAATATTTAGGCATGATACTTTGTCTCTAAAGGATTTGTTCAGAACAGAATGAACTATGGTGTAATTCCTGTGTCAACAAATTCTTTTCAAAAAAGTGTATTAATAAATTTTTATAGAACTCACCTTCCTTAAATTTTACTTGTGTTGTCTAGTTTTTTTTGCAAATCTGTATATATATATATATATATATATATCAATGCATGTATTTATATGTAAAATATTTTAAAAAAAGTAAAATATTAATTAACTATTCAAAAATGAACTTGTCCATACCAATGTAAAACTGAGGTGTATTATTAAAGCTTACATATATTTACACTGGAAGTAATCTAAATTTAAAGTATGTGACTTACTGAAGGTTTCCTTCAATCCATTGGCAGAGTAACCTAGTGACTCTAAATGTCTTTCTGATTATTCCATGGTAATTTTCTGAAAAGGGTCTATTATTCTGATAGACCTACAGCTTTCTTACTTCCTTTTTTGTGGTGGTGGTTATTTTTATAAACATTTTTCCAGAGTAGCTAAGAAAAGAATCTGAATCTCTGCTGGGCATCTCTCCTGGTTTGGTCCTTTCTTGTCATTGCTAGAAGTCTTGGAAATTTTTATAGTCATCGAAAAAACGTCAGGTTCCAAGTGGTCTGGTTAGCCTCTGACACTTTTCAATAGAATCAGTCAGTGAAGATGGAACGTAATGAGATAGCTGAAGGAGGCTTAAGATTTCAAAAGTTTCTCATTTCATGCCTGGTATTAATTATTCACTTAACTTCAGGCTTGTAAAATTTGCTAACAATAGGCACAGTAAACTAAGGATTTCTGTAAAGATTGTTAGGATGTTAGGCTGGTACATAATATACAGAGTGCATTGCCACATGGAGATCTGTTTGTAATTATGCATGGAATAATCAAATTTGTTCCAGACATAGGGAAAGCATAAAACATGTTATGCTTAATGTCTTAGTTCCATTCAGGTGAGTTAGAGATTGCGTGTATAAATGCTTGTATCCTAACACTTCTAACAGATGGGAGAACAGTTAGTTTATTCTGTTCAATTTTCTTGCACATGGAGGATTATAAAGCAAATAAGCTTAATGAGAGTACTCATTTTCAGGATCCAGATAATTTCAGGGTATTTTTCAGTGCCTAAGCATTGTTACAAATTCTGTAAATGGTGATAGAGAGTTGAGGGTATTTTTTTTTCCTCTAATATTTGAATGCTATCAGTACCACAACTAAAAGCTTCTAATTTTCACAAGCAACGCTAGCTGGCAATATATGAAAACTGTATTTTGAAAATACACTGCTTGTTTAACAAAGAATTCTCATTAGCCCCTGAAGCAGGTCACCAAGACTGACATTGTTAATCTCTGCTGATATTGTGAACCTTCTAAGAATCGTATAATGGCTTGGGTTGGAAGAGACCTTAAAGCACTCTATCAAGCTGCCCAGGGACTCATTCAGCCCGGTCTTGAACACCTGCAGGAGTGAGGCATCTACACTTCTCTGGAAGTCTATTCCAGTGGCTCACTGTTCCCTGAGTAAAGAATTTCTTCCATATAGTCACTGTCCCTAACGCTCAGGCTGCCATTCTCCAACTGATTATTTATTCACTGAGTAATCTGCCTTTTAAAACCATATCTTGAATTTAGGGACAAGGGTGTGCTGTGGGCCCGTGTCAAATCCTTGGAAAACCAATGTGACCATTAGCTACTGGAACTCCATGGTCTGTTACCCTGAAAGCCTTTGTGTGTGTCATGATGTCCTTGAATTTGTGAAGCCTTTCTTTGAGTAGCAAGAAGCTGTTAGGTTGATTCCTTCTGTTTTGTGATTCCATAATCTTGGAAGAAAGAGGGTTGTCAAAACATTTCCTTCTAATTATTTTCTTTCTATTAAAAACTGTGGTATTAAAACACATTTCTATTAGCAGCTTTTCATATTTAATGAAGTATAAACAGGGATAGCAACTTCTATATGTCCATGTTGTGAAGGAAGGAAACAGTTGTGCAAGTTCAAATAGAAATGTACTGATGCATCCATGTGGGACTTCATAGAAGTAAATGCAATGAGCTTATGATCTGTGACAAAACTAATGAATGACAACTAAAATAGGAAGCAGGTAGAATGCAATATATTTTTCAATGTTGTAACTCAAATGCCTGCTTAAAATGACTAAGTGGCTAGGGATCATGTTCCCTTGCATCATTCTATATTTAAGTGTTAAATACATTTGGTTACTTTAATGAAATACTAATTTAATGTTGTTCGTGTTTATTGATATTTACTGTTCTTGGATTAATTGTACTTATTTCCTAACTAGAGCTAGTTGTAAATGCTGTAAGAATAAGGCAGGTATAATAAACCTGTACAAATGACAGCATACAGTTGCTAGTAGGCTTGGAGAGAAGATCCAGTGTATAGAAAAGTTAAGTTTAACAATTCCAAAGAATTTCATCTTTAATTTAGAAGTTTTTTACGTGGATGTCATCACTTCTTGCATCACAGATTTAGATATTAAATCACAGATAAATTCATTCACTGACAGAAAAAGTGCAGAAAAAGTACAGATTCTTTATCTGTGATCAGAAATTGTTTCCAGGAAGTTTGATCAAGTCTAGAGTGGAGTAAGATAAAGCAACAGAAGTGATTGGTTTGGGGAAGAGAAGGTAGAACTAGGCTGTTTCCTTTCAGGCAGCGAAAGTCAATTTTTAAATAGAAAAAGACGCTCAGCTTTGTTTAATCTTCTTTATATTGATGCTTAGCATAATGCAATCCTGACAGTAGTCAGCCACTTTGAGTGACAAAAGACATGTGAAGGGGGGACCACCATGGCAGTGTAAGTATTAAGTTATAAAGCACCATTACCATTCTTGTCAACAAATTAGGATGAATTGAACTCCAAGTATTTTTCTTTTTCACTAAGAGAAGAAATAAAGCATGTTGACATTTCAGTTGGAGCAAAACTTAAATCTTACGTACCAGAAGTTTCCCCTGTCACATTTGTGCTTTACTTTGTATTTCATCTGCATCTTAACATCAAGCAGTTAAAGGGCAGGAGATGTCTTCCAACTGCTTTGTCCTTGTCAAAGGTCACAGATCTAGATTAAATGCTTATTTGGAAAAAACATGGGTTTAAATTAAATTTAAGCTTAACTTCTGTTAAGCAGTCTAGTACCCAATTCAGTATGCTAGCATTTTATTAGAAGAGTTTCTAGCAATTACTTGTGGATTGCAAGAAAACAGGCTTCTGAAATGTTATTCCATGGAATTTTTTTTCTTTCTTTTCTGTGGGGAAGGGGGGAAAAAAACAACAAAACCAAACTCTCCTATAGGTGCTTAATGATGAAGGCAGCAACATAGGCAATTGTCTTATTAAATTTCTTCATATTCAGTGAAGAATCAGCTCTGCAAGTTCATGTCTCTGCTTTTACTGTTAAGTTGTTACAGTCAGGATGAGTGGGAGTATGCATTTTATAGATTAAAATGCAACTCTTTCTGTTAAGTTTGTAGATATATACAGGCAGGACATGATCAAATGCTGTTAGTGAAGTCAAGTTGGAATCCAAGTATCAACTTCCTTGGGGAAAACTTAGTTTGCAGAGATATTTCCTTTGGAATAGCGTGGTTATTTGAAATAGCCATAGCTGTGGTCAGGGGAATTTGGGATGTAAAAGCAAATTAAATATTTAGTACCACCTTTGTTCTCTCTTCTTCCATAAGAGGTCGTGTTTGTGTGAGATTGTTTGAATCTACTTAGCCATACCAGTAGAAGAAAACTGCAGGAGGGATTAGAGATGGAGAAAATCCCTTTACTCAGTTTTGCTGCTTTAAAAAATTTGTGCAAAGGCAGGTGACTTGTTTTAGCTCAGGGCTCCTCGGGTGCTGTTGTAACACACTGCATGAGCTGTATGAAAAATCAGCCTCATCCTTGTAAATGTCACTGTGGGTGACTTGGAGCTAAACACATGTCAAATGCTGCCTGGTTTTTGAAATGCAACCTGCTTGATACGGTGGTAAATTTACGTTGGTTTTTGTATTTCTATAGTGTTTTTTTTTGTGTGTGTGTGTGTGTGTGTGTGGTTTTCTTCCTGTGTCTGACTTGAATGGTATACGTACCTTAGAAACAGAAAATTGTTCAGAATTCTTCAGAAGAATAATGGTGCAGTTCTGGCTATGATAACTGAGACAGCTTTCCTTGAAACACAGGCTTTTTTTTTTTTTTTTCCCCAATGTCTGGCAAGGAAGTAAAAGTGTGTTTTTTCTTTGCTTTTATTTTAAGATGAAATGTGAATATACGAAGGTTCTAGGTTTTTTTTGTCACTTTTTTATTTTAACAAGTTTATTTCTATATCAAAAAAGGTTGGTGTGTTCCATTTTAAAAGTCTAAACTTTTTTCCTTGATTTGTCCTGCAAAAGAGAAGTTTTGAGGATTGGCATTGTCTTCCCAATGTGTCAAGACGGGCTAACAGATGAAACATTCTTACTGCACCCTGGTTTTGGCACACTTCAATAGCTTGGTCTTTCTATAGATTAGCTTGAAGATACGTGGACGTGGACATAATATTGGCGTTCAGCTATTTTTATAAAAATGACAGGTAATCTTATTGCTTTTTAAATGTCTCTTTTTTTTCCTTCACAACATATCAGTAAAACTGGAAAATATTGATCTCTACATGTTTGTTTTCCTAGTTCCAAGTGAAAGAATGACTACTCAGTTTCTCACTCTTCCTGTTTCTCAGTAAATTTGGAATGGTCTTTCGTTGACTTTTTTTTTCTTGCTCTGCAAATTTTGCAAAGTGGGAGTTTCTATGCTTACAGGTCTTACTTAAGCGTCTGAATTTCTGAACCTTAATTTACTGTGACTTGTTGGGTTTGTTTGTTTTTTTTTTTTCTGCTGATACAGCGTACAAGTGCATCTTCAAAACCTGACTTAAAAGTCATTGGTGAAACAGTGCTGCAAACAAAAGTCTCATACCTTATCCAATGAATATTTCATTGCAGTTTGGTATTGCCTATTGGCTGTACGTAATTATCTGAAAAAACTCATCCTAATAGTCCAAGAGTAAATTGCTAGAAAATCGCTGAGGAATTGCTAGGTTTAAATGCTGCATGTAAGTCTACCTGCAGGGAAGCTTTACTTTATGGAGTCATTTAAACATTGACAGCTTCAGATATAGGCAAAGCTATTCTTGAGTTATGCAGTATTTTCAAAGTAATAACATTATACCCAAATGGGTCTGGAGTTTCCTGGAACTCTGTTAGTCTAGTTTTATTGCTTCTGGGTATCCAAGTTGAAAACGAATAAGTATGCACTAGAAACAAGCATTTCAGTTTCTTATTTACAATGTTCAGGGAATTTCTGACACTTAAAAGATTAAAATGATTTGTAGCTCTCTACAGATACAGTGTACTGGGTATCTGTTTTCTATACAAATTTCATTTGTACTCAAATGGTATTAACTTATGAAAAGGCAGAGTTGTATTAAGAGTAGAACAATGTTCTTTCTAATGATATATTAACTAGTGTCTCAGGAATTTTTAAAAGATACATATGTCCTCTATGAATTTCTTTATGCGTGTGTTATCTCTCTTGTGAACATCATTGAGTAGATAAAGTTACCTAATTATTCTATGAATCTTCATTTTAAAATTTGTGACTGTCTGTTTCTGGAATAATTACTGTATTCATGATTACTTAAAGAAAAAAACATGCATCTACAATTGCACAGTGAATAGATTGGTGGGGAAATTATGTGCTTAAATATTTTTCTCGTTCTCCTAATCTGTGATAATATTTTGTCTTTATAAACAAAGACAAATTGCAGAAAACTATTAAATCAGTAATATATTTTTCTAGAATGGGTCTTTAAAAATATAGCTACAGTGTCATGCCTTCAGTACACAAGCTATATCGCAAATGACAGTTGAAGATAGATAACTCTACATAAGCAACCATGTGCACTGAACCTATACTTATAATGTGATAGGGAAATGCCATTCATGTAAGTTGAAAGCCAAAAACATTGGAGGTCTTTTGACAATGATTTTTTTTTTTATTAGAAATTTCTTAGTAACTCTAATACAGTGTTAATTATCTGAAGGATTTATGCAAACTGCACCTCTTTAAAGAACTTTCATTGCAATGCTTCAATAGCAGATACCAGAGGAGCCTCACTGTGGCCTGGAGTGTTGTCATGTATCAAGGTTCTTTCTATCAGTTTAGCTAGAAGGACCAAGAAGTTATATTCACATATCTCAAGAGAAACTCTGAGTAAATAGTTACAAAGAGTAATAACTGCAATTCATTTATTCTTTGCAGATAACTGTACTATGTGTAGTTGAAAATTAAAATGCAACAGGATTAAGTTTGCATTGCTGAAGTATCAAACTGCTGAGCATATCAAGTTTGGGGAAGAAAAAGACATGATCTGAGATGATCTTTGAACCGTTCCATCCAGAGACCCATATACAAGAGCTATCTTCTGCTTTAATACCTGGGTATATTTTGCCTAGAGAGTTCTGAGCTGTCTGGAACCTCTTTTAGGTTTCTGTACTTGAATTTTGTCTTGCATCTTTTCTGGAAGAATCTGAAGGAGTGGCAGATGTGATCTGAGATAATTCTTCTAGAAGAACTTCTTGAGTGTTTCTCATAAGTTGTTGGTTTCAAAACGTGAAGCATTTAGCGTATTCTGAAATGTTTCTGGTTTTCATCCAAGTAGATTAATAAAAGACAAAACTTTAATACAAATTAAACTGAACTGGGGACCAGGGCAAATGGGGAGCAGTTTCAGAAGACATGGTTTGAAGATGCAGTATGAAGTGGAGGAAGGGTGAGAAAACTAGTGAGTTTCCCTCAGGTATGTCTTGGCTTTATAGGGAAGGAAGATTTAGTAAATGGGGGGGGATTCTAGGCATCATGAACAGGTTGGTTAAGTTCTATAATGTTCTCAAACAGCAACGTGTACCTAGAGATATTTCTTTAGGGTGTTTTTGTTGGATATGCTGCCTGGAATAATAGCCTCCTTAACAAAAAAGTGAATGACAGCAAAAATCATTGATTGGATGTCTTTGATAAATACTCTTGAAATTGCTTCATGGTGTATGTCATTGTCTTCTGTTTTCATCATTGTGCAGCTTTATCAATAAAGATAAGAATAACTTATCAAATTCTTTGAAATTACCCTTATAGTAGCAAGGGCAAACTGCAGTGTAAGACTTTGAAACAATCTTAAGAGTGTAATCTTACTTTTAAATTCCTGCTAAATATTTTTTTATTCATTTTCTTTTCATAGTGCAAAGGTTCCAAAAATGTTAGACCATAATGGAGCAGAGCAAACTTTCATATGCTCTAGATTCTGCTTACCATGTTAGGCATTAGTGAGTTAATAATAAAGGACTTAGTCTGAGGCAAATAATTTATTTTCAGTAATCTTTCACATTCCAGTGATGTGTCCCAGATTCTTCCAGTTGTTGTATATCAAATTTATAGTTCTGTATGAGTTTTGAACCCTTCTTAAAAGCCAAGTTCTACAGTATGATCTTTCACGGAGTTCCCCATTTTACCTATGTCTGGTGTTTTTTTGTGTTTTTTTTTGTTTGTTTGTTTGTTTTTGTTTTGTTTTGTTTTTAAACATTGTTTAGGGCATGCCCTCACTGTGTTTGGTGACTCCTAATATTTGGGTTGAAAAATGCAGGGAGCAGGAGATTCATATAGACCTCTCTACTTCTAATTTGTGTTGCTTTATTGTTTCACAGTCATACCTATTTATAGCTTTTATCATCATTTCATAACCTTTACCCTCTGAGAGTAAAAGAAATACAAACAATATTAAAGCCTTGATGTATCATGAGTCTGCAGTGTGATGTAATGTTACTTTCTCTTCATTTATTACTTCCAACATACTTTATAACTTTTAACATATTTTTACCTCTACTGAACTTAGTTTTCTGGTCATCTAACTCCATATTGAAACTCAAAGATAAGCCTATTTTTTCATAATCTCCAAGGTCATGATTGCACAGATAAAGCTGAAATTATTTTTTCTAGTATGAGTCACTGTATTTATCTATACTTAATCTTTGCTTCCTATTTTTCCCTAGCTAGTCTAATGCATATCATTCCTGATCTTTTTTTTATTGAAGTCATCTTTTTTTTTTTTTTTTTTTCCCGATTGATTGGTATTGTTAACTAACTTTGCTGTCTATCTGGCATTTCTCTATCAGTTATGAATGTAATGCAGAGCTCACCTTGTGTTGATTCCACCAATGACTTTCCTGTGTCATGGAAAATAAATTACAATTGGTACCATGGTTTTTTTTATTCCAACTGTTGTTTGATCCTTTTGAAGGCTTCTTATTTCTTGAATGTTTAGGTTCAAGATCTACTGTTGATAAATCCAGTTGAAAATTCACTGGAAATCTAAGTAGACTATAATATCTACAGTTTTCCTTATATTATAGTGACATTTTAAGAAACTCAGGTTCATGTTGTATGAAGGACATGTTGGCTCTTTCTCACTGTATCATATCTGCCCTCTAAATTCTGCTCCATTATTAAAGTTTCTAATATTTTGCTGTATGCAGTAATTAGAGTCACTGGTCAGTACCATTGCATTGGAAGAAGGGGATTAATGAATGCATCCTACATTAGCCATCTTCTAGCCTTCTGATGCTGAGAAGGATCGAAGGGAGGTTTAGCACCACAAAAATTCATATTTGTTTTAAACTCATTTAGGTATTTGAACTATCTAGAACAAATTAGATAGCATTACTCTACTTTTCTATCAACTTTGTGTTTCTTCTTTTTTTTTTCCTATCTTTCTTATTCCTTCCCATATTCTACATATGTTATGGGCTATCCAAAGAAACAAAAGGCATTCTTAATTCATTACATGTAGATCAAAAGCAAGCAGAAGTTGGAGGAAAAAAAAAATGAATTCAAGCAAAAATGTCTAAACTCATAGTTGTAATAAATAGCAACATGAAGGTAAAAATGAGTACACCAAAACTTATATCCTGGGCATAGATTTAACTTGGAAAGAAAAATAATGAAATTTTCTCTTGATTTGGATGTCTATAATTTGAAAGTGATCCAAATAGTATCTTGTTGGAATTGGTAAATAAGCTTTAAAGACACAGTTGTTGTAACCACCCTGTGGGACCCCACATGGGAAGATGTCACCACCACTGTACCATTCCAGAAACTGAGAAGGGCTTGCTGTCAGGAGAGGCCTAGTAGATATATTTTAATTCTCTTGGCTAAAGCTTAAAGAAAGCTTAAAGCCATGTGCTCAAAACCTCTGCTGCCAAACTCCTATCATCCTGCCAACTTTTCATGACCATATTATGTTTCTCTTCTCTTGTATTTCATTGTTTTTTCTTTAATGCAGGTTTGATGTATTCATTCCAAAATATTATGAGCTTTTGATCAGAATCTATAAGCACTGTGATAAGTAGCATGACACTGACAAATTTTTTCTTGCTGCTGTTTATTGAGAAAAGGCTAGCAGCTGCTGGGTTGGAGCAGTAAGATTACAAAGATGTAAGTATCACGAATATGAACTGTGTTTACGTATTTCTTTTTTCTCTTTGTTTGTTTTCCTTTGTATTGAAAGCAGCAGGATCTTTTTTTGGCACAAATCCAGTCTAACTCAACTTAATACTTTGACTCAGAAAGGACAGATGTTTTCATCTTTACCTAACGCACTGTCAAACTGTTTTTCCCTCTGCAATTTCTCTGAAGTAGTAAGAAAAGAGAATACAAAAGATATTGTCTCAGTTAATTCCTGAGTATTTCAAACTTCAACAGTTCCACCTCTAACAAGAACCAAGACCACTCAGATCTGGATTCAAAACCTCAAATCTTGGTAACCAGTTAGTGCTGAGCAATGACAAGTCTGTTTTGATGTTTTTATGTAATACCCTGGACCCCAAAAATGATGCCTATCAAAACTTGCACCATCCCTCATGATGCCCACTCTTTGGGAGGGCATCTCAATTAATTGCTGGGAAAACAGTTTTTAGAGGCCAGCTCTCTCCAGAAGGTGCTGCTAGTTTCACATTAGCTCTGCCACTCACTTACACAAGCTACCAAAATAGAACCAATAGTCTGTAAAGCTGTGCCCTTGAGGTGAACTAGATTTAATATCTTGACACAATCTCTAGTAGTGAATCTAATGAGTAAGTAGAAAAATAGGGAAACACTGCAGTTTGACAGCTCTATTTCTAGAATGGAAGTGTGGAATCAGGGGAGACTATGGGGAAAAAACAAAGTTTGCAGGTATTTAAGCTCCCCTTTGACTGGCTAGAATCACTAGCCTTTGCCATGTTTATCCTCTCTATATATACTCTATATGTGACAAGAGCTTTGTACCACCATTTTGTGAGCACTGTAGACAATTCTCTGTGAACTCACAACTCAGTTAGTGAAAGACAGGCCAGAGTCACAGATATAACAAACAGAAACAAGAGGAGAGGGAGGATGAAAGAAACTGCAGTAAGAGCACGTTTTACAGCTAAGCTTCTCTAAGTTCTGAGGTAAATAGCAGCTTATGTACAGAAGTGACTGCAAGCAGCTGTTTTGCTAATTCCACTTCTTTCTGTGTGTGCTAATGCTAACAGTACTGCATTGGAAACACCAGAGGTGGGATTAGGAATGGGAAAACAGATGCAGGCAGGTGACGAAAGCGCTGCTCAGTGTCAGAGGAAGTCCAGATGTGCAGCAAGAAATATGCTCAGGGGACTGGTCTTAAAACTGGAACCTAAACTACTTGACTGTTGGTATTTTACTAAGTCATATGATGACTACAGGTGTAAACATGGCAGAACTGAACCAAAAATCTAGTTGATTGCTTTGAGAGTGTACAGTAGTAATCAGCGTGTAGAGCTTCATCTCCTGAGAACTTTACCAGTCTTGAGCTATTTGTTGCTTAAGGCATTTGTAGTTTTGAGCCAGAGATGGAGTCTCTGCATTTGATACAACTTTGGAATTGGTCTAACCCTCAAGTGTCTGAAATAATCTACAGAGATGGATATATATTACTGTTCTGGACCAAGAACATTTAGTTTCATCAAACAGTCCTTAGTTCTTGTTTTAGGAAAGACTTTGAATAATAATTTCATATTGGCCTTCTTTAAGGTGACTACAATAATATGAGTGACTATAATATGTTCTCGCTTGTCCCTTTTCCAGTTAAGCTTTTTTTTTTTTTTTTTTTTTTTTTTTTATGAGCAAACCTACTTAAGCAGCTACTATTGCTCCTCTCTGATCCTGCTGTAGTGCAACTGTATCCTTGCTGAGACAGGGAAGTCAGAACTGCTTTCAGTACGTAGGTAGTGTCCACATTATGGGCTTTTGTTGTTAATTTATGCTGGTTTGTGCTACATTTTTAATAATCCCTAGTGATCTACGTTTTTCCTTTTGCATCAAATGTTGTAAATACAGGAGACAAGTGTCTTGTCAACACCGAGTTCAAGTGTAAGCCCTACCACCACAAAAAATACAGACCTTGCCCCTCTGGTGCTGTACAAAACACTTAAGCTTATTCAGAAACCAAAGTGGTGTTTCCCCAACCAGTTATGTTACCCTGATGTTCTGATATGTGCCTTCCTGATGTCTGTGTGTGTACCTGATAGATAGCTAAAGGGCAGCTATGAATTTCTACAAAAGGCTGTATCATGATGCATTTTATTTTTCTGAACTTCCAAAAATAGCACTTTTTTTCCCTTAGCTAACTGTATGTTCAGCTTTGGTTACCTTTTAGAACTCACTTTAAGCACTCAGGTTTTATGTCTTTTAGCTTTGTTTCTGTTCTCCCAGTGCATTCAACTCTTTGGCCTACTAAAAATTCCTTTTTTTTTTTTTTTTTTTTTTTTTTCCCGAATATTTATTTCTGTTTACTTCTGTTAGTCTTCAGAATAGGCCAAGAAAAGGGGAAAAATAAAAAAAAAAAAATTCTTTATGTATATATAGTATCTGACACTTAAAAAATTTCTAGGGTGTACAGGTCAGCATACTGGAATTAATAGTGCTGTTCCTGCAACTTACTTACTGTGTGCCCAGTAAAGCCTTGACTTTTCGCATCTACACCTTTTTCTGTTTTAGGTGTCGATGCATGACTGCTTCACTCAATTATTAGTTTAAAATCTCTTTGAGCTAATCTGATGAAAGGTGAAACTGAAGAAGAAAGGATTTATAAGTGGTGGTTTTGGAGTTAGATCATTATCACAATGAAGACTTTAAGTTGTTCTTGTAGTAGTAGTTGCAATTCTGTATTAATTAAGCACACAAATTAAGCACAACTGGGATGGTCTCTGGCAATTGTGTGCCTTTGATCATTGAACAGAAGAAACATAATACGCATGATCTAGGTGCTATTTTGGGAAAATGCTGACTTGCTCTAACATCAGGTAATTACCAACATGTTATGTACTGTTATCATATTCCTAAATGATTTTTTGAAAACTTTTACTACACGCTAATGATGTTTTCCAGCTCATTACTCTCAGGTAACAAATACCAAACTATGAAGAAGTTGACCTATTGATTTTAATACAGAAACACATATATTCTATATGTTTTTGATTCTTGTTCATCTGTACATGCGCATAACCTGATAAATCCTATTAAGAACAAAATATAGTGTTCATTGTTAACTATGATTTTTCATTTTGAAATTCTGTTACAGTTTTGCATGTCTTGCAAATATAAATAATGTTTAATACGAGAATGCGTGAATGATTTTTGTCAGACATCAAATCTTACAGATGAATGGAAATGTTTTTCTTTGTACTAAATATTGATAATGATGCAAATCATCCACCTAGATGCAGTTAATTATGGGGGTCTCTCAGAACAACAATTGTGACACCAAAACATGCTGAAATGTAACAATATTTTTGATAGTTGTTTATCTAGATGGAAAAGGAGTAAAAAGCAAAACAAACCAATAATAAACAAAAACTACACATCTCATGGGGTGTTTCTACCTGATCTTCTACTGCAACCTTCTGCCCGAACTGGAACACTGCATGGAAATATCTTACATGTTACTTTATTTTGCTGGATTTTTACATCTTATGTTTTTACTTGACTCTCAGTGTTTGAGAAAAATAAAGGAATCAAGGAATTTAGTGATATAGTTCCACTGATAATAGGTATACAGGAAGTTATTAAAGTAAGGGTTTTTTTAAGCCTTGAATTATTGGAAAACATCTGAAATATTGTGTGATAGACAGTCTTTTTTTTAAGTGCTCGAGTTTGCTTTCTCTGTTGATGAGCTTTAGCCTTCTGTCTCTGTTTTTAATGTTATCACTGTGTTTTCTGTTTCCTTTGGAAATCAATACAAATCACAACCCAGGTAGGTGTTTGCAAGCTTGTTTCAAACTACTAGTTAGCAATTTAGGTTCAAGAGTGCAGAGTTTAGTGCAAGCTTTACAAATCCTTACCGACCTGGTAATCAATAGGTGACCAAGACTTGTACTTTCATATGAAGATTGATATAGTGATCAAAAGTTCGCAGGTTTTTACTCTACTTGATGACTTATTTGCAAGCTCCACAGTAAAGTCTCTGCAGCCTTTAATTTGGCAGGAGGGAAATCTATCTCTGTGAAGAGATGGCTAGTTAATAGAGAAATATGTATCAGTAGTTTATGTAGGTCACAGAAATTGTTAATTTGTTTATTCCTCTTTCTTGTCTACCTTCATCTTCCCGATAGTCTTTGATATGGTTGGGGTTCCTCATGGGCTTTCCAACACGATGAGTTTTCTGTGTGTATTTGATAGCAAAGGTCAACCCCATGTCCAGTTACTAATTTCCAAAGCTGTCATAACATGCTAGTTATAAACATCAGCCACTCAGTGGTGACAAATTAGAGCCTGTCACTTTTTCTGGCTGAGGTGCCTTCTGTCAGACCTCGTTCTTCAGTATATGGTCAAAACATATTTCCATCTATCTGGAACAATCTGTTGCTGAAACGTAATCAGCCATTCGATGAACTCTATGAACAAAATAAATGTTGCCTAATGAAGTCACAAAATTGAAACTTGCTTGAATTCTGTCATCCTGTCAAACAAGCATAATGAATATAGCCACTTTGTCCAAGAAACAGATTGAGACATGCTATAAATACTACAGAAAAAAAGGTTGAAGACTCCCCCCTCTGACAGACGTTATCTCAAAAATGAACTTTGTTAATGTCATTTAATGTGCTAATAGGTCAAATGGTACCTGTGAAGGTGTTTTTTTTATTGATTTGATGTATTAATAGTGTAGTATGCACCTGTATGCAGGTCGTCTGTTTACATTACTATGTTTAGATTCAAAGTTTTCACCTAAACTCTCAAGCAATGATATATATTTAAAATAGTCAGGCTAGTCGGAGTTGCAGGTATGACTTTGAATTGCATGAAGTCACTTTGCTTAAGGTTGTCAGGTATGTTATGTCATGAAATAACAGTAAATGCAATGGATCAGCATTTCCAATAACACCTCTGAAGAACTAATTTTTCTGTATTTTAAGTAGTCTCTCGCAGCCTCGCTTAAAGGAAAATTGGATCTGTTAGTGGTCGCTAATATTAAACTTGATACGAATGGGTAATCAAGTACAGAATTACAAATTACTTTTTTTTGTTTTATTTTGAATATTTTATAATGAAAAATCATTACTTCTCCAGAAAATTCAAAACCCAGTGTTGTTAACTTCTATTATCTTTCTTATGTTACACTGAAAAACAAGACAAAACAAAACAAACCACACAAAATATAACAAAAGGTAACAACAATTAAAAAAAAAAACAAAAACATCTCTCCTGTTACTGTACTTTCCTTTTGTTTTTGTTTCCAACTGCTTTCTCTTTCCCCTTACACACTGTGGGAGTTATTTTTTCCTGAGATACAGTAAGATGTAAGCTTTTTGTGAAGAGGAAGAAGAGCAATTGAATGCTCTGTATTATTTCATGAGCCATGCTGTTTACCCTTATTCTGTTTAGTTTACAATGTCTTGCAAAAGCAGCTTTTTATCTTAAAATTGTTTACATTCTACGCTGTACAAGCAACATCACAATTATTTTTTGACTAAATATCAAAACATTCTGTAATGTGTTTTGCTTACTTTCTGAAACTTATGATGGTAAGTACGAATGTCTTTGTATAACACTGAAATAGCACATACCTCTATGAAATGAATAAAATATAAGATTGGAAGAAAATAAAATGAGAATTGCCAGTGAAATAATTTAAATACATAATCTAAAATCACAATGACTTGCTCTTAAACATCATATGAACTGAATTTTTTGTAGTGAAGGCATCCTTAATTCATAATATTTCAAGTGTGCAGCCTTTCTGATAGTATGTGTGTGCAGAAAAGAAAGCTATTCTTCTCAGAATGAATTGTGAAACAGGACATGTTATTAAAGTTCCAAAACTTCAATTTATAGTTGCACTCATCTGCTTTTAAAAGGTTTTTGTTTTTGTTTTTGTTTTTCCTCAAGAAAGTCTCAAATTCAGTTTAATTAGAATCATAGAATCACGATGTTTGAAATTACTTATGAGATCATCCAGTCCAAGTGTCCTTCCATCACCATTGCTGCCACAATGTAGCTGCTCATCCAGGTGCCTCTTGAACACTGCTGGGGAAGGCAACTCCACCACCTCCCTGGGCAGGTCATTTCAGTGCCTGACCACTCGCTAGGAGAAGTTTTTTGGTATATCTGACCTAAACCTGCTCTGGTACAACTTGTGGCTGGTTCCTCGGGTTCTATTTCTTGCCTGAGAGAAGAGGCCAAACCCCTCCTCATCACAACCTCCCTTCAGGAAGTAGTAGAGGGTAATGAGGTCACCTCTGAGCCTCTTCTTCTCCAGACTAAACATCCCCAGTTCCCTCAGTCGCTCTTCATAACTCTTGTGCTCCAGGACCCTCACCATTTTTGTTGCCTTTCTTTGGACATGTTCCAGAACTTTGATTGTGTCTTTATTTACATGTACTTATAATCTCTAGGCAATATTTATTTCATAATATATGGAAATTATTTCTTCGTTTCTCTGAAAAAGCAGGAAAGAGCTGATGCTCTTATAAAACTGCAGTGAGCACCTTACACTACCTCGTTGTACTCTGGAAGATCAGTCCCAGTCAGATGGGTTCTGTGCTATGGAGGACTGTGCAGTACCACTTGGTTTGAGGTTTAGGGAGAACAGGATTAGTAAGCAGAAGCTCTAATACATAGATCTGTTTCTTTTGAAACAGGTGCTCTGTTTACAGAGGTAGGGTTATTATTTTATATTGAAAATCATAGGTACGTGATGTACCTATGAGTTACCGATAAATTTTCTTATTAATTTAATTAAAGCTTTGCTAGTGTAATCAAGAAAGTTTCATAAAGTATTTTAATTAACTCAAGATTCAGAAGGATTTGAGGATTTTCAGCATTAGTCTGCCTTTCTGTTCTAGTAGAGACAGCATCTTTCATCATCTTCATTCTATAAAAATGAAGATGATATAATCCCTCATGAATTTTCTTCTTTGCTTATCATGAGTAGTAACGTGTTCTTTTGAATTATTACTCCATTTCACTTTCAGAAACATTTTGAAAGCAGGTCAGTAAATTAAGGTCCTTCAATGTTGTAGATAGAAGTTACACTGCAACAATTATGTACTGGCAATACTAACTTGTACTACAGTAGCATTAGAAGGCTCTTTCTGAAATAGGTTCCTTCTTGGGCTACACACGGTATTAATACAGAAAGGATGGTTCTTGCCCTTAGGAGTAAGCAGTACAATCAAATAAGATTGACAAAGACTTGAAGAAATAGAGAATTAATGTAGTGTATTTCACAGATTAAAATAATAATAAGCCTTTCTGTGCTACAGTTTTATTTCTTTCTTTGTATTTGTTTTTTTTTTGTATTGGTGGTTGTGGGATTATTTTTCTAACAGCTTTGCTGCTATGAATTATAATATAAGTTTAAACTGAAATAGTGTAATCAGTAAACCAGCATTGAATATCTGGACAGCTATACTAAAATAACTCTTATTTCATCTTAGTACAAATTATGTAGGAACAAATTTACCTAAGCCCAAGAGCTGCTCTTTCATTCCCAAACATGATGTCCACACAAACTTTTGCATTTACTTAACATCTGTCTAAATGATTCAATTCCTGTGAAGCCTTCAATGTCTCACAGTAGTTTCAAATATTCTGAAGGCACAGAAGTGATTTGCTTGTGGGAAGGCCTCTTTGTACGTGTCTCTTTGTAAAGGACGTGTTATGTGTTGAGAAGGGACCCCAGTGTGTCTGATACACTGAGGTAGATCTGGATCTGTAGAGGCTATTGTCCAAATGAGATAGTAGTAAACAAGAAGAAATAAAAGCCTTTAAAATGACATTCATGTGAAATCAATTTAATATTGAGCCAAAGTGGAAATGATTAACTTCCTCAAATGGAAGTTTACAGATGTTATTAAAATCAAGTTCTGCGTCTACTATCTTATTGGCACCTACCCCCTTTTTATGTAATGGAAAGGCTGCTGTAAGGTGTCCCTGAAGCTTCTTTTTCAGGTGGAACAAGACCTCATAGGGAGCATTTTTCTGCATAGAAGAGGTGCTCTGAGCCCTTTGATCATTCCCACAGGCCTCTTTAAAACCTGCTCCAGCACTCCATCTCCTTCTTATGTTGGAGACTCTAGTGCTGAATGCAGAAACATAGATGGGACCTATTCAGGACAGAGCAGAGGGAGACAATCACCTTCTGCTGACCATGCCTCTTCTGATGTAGCCTGCATACTGTTGGTGTTTCAGGGTACAAGAGAGCACTGTTGACTCACATCCAGCTTCTTATTGACCAGAATCCCCAAATCCTGCTCTGTAGGGCTGCTCTCAGTCTATTCTTTGTGCAACCTGTGTTTGTGTTTGAGATTGCCTCAACCCAGATGTAGAATCTTGCATTTAGCCTTTTTGAACTTCATGAGGTTCACACTGGCTCACCTGTAAGTGTGTCAGGGTCCCAGCAGCATTTCCTGAAACACAAGCAAGTTCTGTATTTCTCCTGTCTGCTATAGGTACAGAATTTTGGAAAAATAAATGACCAGTCATGGACAATGAAGTTGTCAAATATATGACAGATATTTCTTAAGAATACTTGTTTGAAACTACTAATGGAATCTTGCTTTCTCCACAGTAAAAGTTCTGGATATGGTAGCAGTCATTTCTAAGCATTACTTATCAAAAATTACCTCTAGTCTTGAAGGGCCTATGCAATAGTCTGTATTTCTGGAGGGAGGAAAGCTATCTTTTTATCTGGATTTTGCAGCAACAAATTGTACAGAAAGTACAAAAGCAAATGTTCATCTTGCATTCGATAACACTTTCTTAGGACCATTGCATGTACCATACAGCCAACAGAGAGCCAGCAAAGTGTGTCAGTACCTTATCTTCTGATAAGCACATCCAGGATGTGATGAAGTGCACTCAAAAAGAAAGAACAGTGAAGATAACGAAGAAGTGCTGCCCCTTTTTGAATTTCTTGAATCCCTTGTTGTGTGTGTGTGAAAATGACACAGATTTTGCAAGGATACTGGCTGCAGAAAAGGAAAGTTTTGTGTCTGGATCTATTGTGAAATATTTTTCTGATTTTAAAATTAAAGACTTCTGAGTTGACAAGTCCTAGGAACTGTAAATTTATACTGCATAAATAGTAGTGTAAAATCAGTTACATAAGGATGTGTGCTGTTCCTCAAGCAAATATTTATTTACTAATGTATCTATAAAATAGTGTCAAGTGTAGGATAAAAGACAACTTTATTGCTTAATCTTGGTGGTCTTGAGTTATAAATACTTTTTTCAGCAATCTGGATGTATGTACTTGAGATATTGCAGCTTGGCTAAAAGGATAATGAGGTAGATAGGAAAAATATTGTTCACATTCTCTGTCAAAGATGCTGTCATTTGTACCTTGTGCTTACACAGTACTTCCATTGTGGACCACTGGGTGCTGCTGTTTATAACATTGTTCATAATATAATTCTGTCTGAAAAGACTGACATCAATTTACATGTAAATAAAATAGCTTTCTTCCTGGAAATTAGTTGGAACACGCTGAGAAATATAAATTAAGCTTTGTGTTCATTATGTGTGCAAAACCTTTTCTTAATTTTTTTAATTTTTTTATTTTTTGCATAGAAGTGAGGATTTTAATCAAGTGCAGTTGCAAGCTGTTAGGCTTAAATCAGCTTGTGGTCCCAGTTACTTTCGGTCCTTTATTTTGTTTGTAAAAAGAAGTTTCTTGAAAATAAATTGAATGAGGTGAGGGATCAAGTTTACTAACAGTAACTCCTGTTATTGCATTCTGCTACATTATGTTGAGTAAGAATATTGTTGGCAAATTATTATTTCCAGTAATTAAAAAGAATGAGATTTTTCAAATGGGGGAAATGGTTAATAAAGATTTGTTCAATTTGTGCTCCTAGGAATTAGGCTGTTCAACTGAATATCCAGCAGATGGAGCTTCTTACCTCTAAAATGTTTCATTCTCTGAGGAAATTTAATTTAAGGCGGTCGTTAAGACATGGCCCAAAACTAAATATAAGTCACAGCAAAGGTAGTAAGTATCAAAGTCAAACAAGACGGTGCTGTGATTTAAAATGTTTAAACTGTTTATAAAAAAAAAGAAGCTCGTTGCATGCTGCCTTTGCATTAGTAAAGCAGCCAATAATGTGGAAGTGTGTTTGATCAGAAAATACTAGGCAAATAGAGGTTAGTATAGTTTTCCCTCTAAATTGTTTTGAACACATTGGTTTCTATATTCAAAGGATAAGTAGGAATCCTAATTCATTTTGGCAGATTTTAGCATTAGAGAGTACCAAGTCATATTTTATAGATTTCAGAAACACATAATGAGTACAGAGTTGAATATAAGTTAACGATGTTTCTATATGCTCTGTATGCAATTAGTTAGTCTTGACTTCTCATGAGTTACCTGCACATCAGAGAGAGGCTACATCAATGAAACTTTTATGAAGTATGATTATAATTTGAACTTATATGTTTGAGGAAAATTGAAGAAAACAAGGCTTGAGAATTACCTACTGTGTCCATATTTCTGTTATAGAGTGCACTTGAACTAAACTTCTGATTTTATCAAAACTATCTTGTTGACTCTTA
The DNA here is from genome assembly GCA_023055505.1 of Callipepla californica brunnescens. Taxonomy (NCBI): domain Eukaryota; kingdom Metazoa; phylum Chordata; class Aves; order Galliformes; family Odontophoridae; genus Callipepla; species Callipepla californica. The sequence goes on from JALIRH010000088.1 coordinate 557,421, forward strand.
TACTGTTGTTATATATGCTTTGCTTTTCTAGAAGTCTTGTATAGTGTTATTACAGTAGAAAGCTTACTTGGAGAGGAAATAAATGCTTTTGAAAAGACGGACTTTGAAAATCAAGGGAAAATGGTTATTGCAACTTCTTATTTATATTCTGGGAGCATATTCCATCATTTCTTCTGCAGTATTTTGGATTCAGCTTATGTTTGAAAAGATACCTAAAACCCAGCCCAAGTTATAAGAATTCCTCATGAAGTAGGCATAAGGGTGTATCTATGTCAGTCAGGCCTAGATATTCATAAGTCTTAAACACCTCTTTAGAAATTAGAGTTAAAAGTGACAAGAACATAAGAGACTGTGACTGTGACTGTGAAAATAATGTTGTGTTTGATTTTGGTGGTGGTTTATTTGTATATTTTTTAAAAAGAATCAGCAATGAAAAATAACATGGCAATTTTTACACTGGTATCACACCATCATCTATGAAATCTGATACTTGTAGATTAGAAATATTTGTAATTCAAAGTCCAATTACATTCAGTCCTGAGTGCCTTCGATTTTCTACATATATCAGCTAAGCTTTCACTCTCTTCCCCTTGTAAAGATGGAAGTTGCTCTACAGAACTTGAGACCCTCCTGTATACCCAGAATTGCAATATGGATCTGGAGAGAGGCAGGGTGTATGAGCTTGGATGTAACATGCTTTTGAACCTCATGAAATGGAGCAGATTCAGTCCAGTTTGAAATAACTAAGTGACTTACAGTCTGACTGTACCTATTGGTAAAGCTGTATCCTAATCTATTTCTGGTTTTAAGATATTTGTAATATATTTACAGGCAGGAAATCCAGGAATTGGGGGAATATCCTATTCAGGAATGGGACAATTTACAAATCATTGCTGCAAATAATGCAGAGAGATCTGACTTTGCAGATTTTCTTTCGTGTGCTTCTCTTTGCATTAATTCACATCCAATCATTCTGCCCTTGGAAAAAATGATGTTCCAATTTGGAAATCAAAAACCCTCTTCAACAAACCAGGATATCTTTTGATCTTCATAACTACATCGTTCTTCCATTAGGGTTGCTCTTCAATTTTCTAGAGAAAATTTTCTTCTGTCTTCTCCTTTTCCCTTTCTTAGAGAACCATTTTCTTCACTGATGGAAAATTCAGGCTCAGTAGTCTCCCTGTGATTGGAGTGGTACTGTGACAGGCTGGAAAATCACGGCAGTCAGTTTCCAACAAGGGATGGGAGAAGGTGCTAGGAATCTTTCCCTGTTCCAGTGCCCTGGGCACGGTGATAATAGGTCGTGTGAGGAAGTGTGAGGATTAGATTGAGCAAAGAAAAGTAGTGGTTGAGAAAGGAGGTCCCTTTTGGATTATATTGAGGTGGATTGTAGAGGAACATGTGTTCATGTTTGACACAAACCCCCCTCTGCTCTGATTCTGGTTCTTTATTGGCCTTTTGTTACAGAGTGTTGGCAGAAATCAACAGAGTAAGTGGCTTTGAAGTTTGCAGAGAAAAATCCAAGCTAGAAAGGAAAGAGTGCTGGACTTGTCAGTTGAAACTGGAAATATTGTACAAGCCTTCAGGGGTCCCTGAGGCCTCTGCTTTCAGATCAGAGAAAGAGCAATTCTGCGTGAAAGAACAGGGGCTGGTTGAATTCCGGAGCGGGAGAATGCGCTCCTAAGGCTCTGCTGAATGAAAAGGAAAATGAAAAGGAGGGAATGCTGCTGAGAAACACTGTTTTCTGTGCACTAGAGTTCAACACCGTTCCTACAAGTTCAGAGTAGGGGATTGTGGCACAAAATGATGGAGGTTAAGGGAAGACCAGAGAGCAAAGCACATAACCATAGGCATAAAAGTGCCTCTGTAAATGCATCACTCAAAATCCTCCATCACTAAATTCTCAATGGTGGTGATGGCAGGAGAGTGGCTGTTTGTATCATATTGATGCATGGGGTACGTTGCGTCCAGCTACTTCTCTTACAGTGCTTTGAAGGAGAGAGGATATGCAAAGCATATGATGTTAATAAATGTCATGTTTGCAAAAAGCATCTCAAGGCATAAAGGATAGGAAGGAGAGCTGGATGCTAAAGGAGACATTTATTCATATTATTAACTCATAAAACAGCAGAGATGTAATTGCTTAGAAAGCATATGACATTTATTGTTAACATCCTCACGTTGCATAAATCTTCTCTGTTGCTTGCTTCAATGTTACATACATAAAATGCTGTGGGCGTTTTGAAAATGGTATAGCAATCCACATAACATCAAATCTTGCCCAGATTGCGTGTGTACTTCAGACACTATCGTTTTATCACCAGCATCTGAAAGGAAATGCAGAAAAGGGTCAGCAACCCACTTAAATGACTTTACAACACATTTGACAGTGTACTTGGACAAAAGAAATGCAATTAACCTGGCTGCTAAAGTTAACTGCAGTAGACCTTTTCTTACATGACAGGAAACTGCACACCATAGCTTCCTGTGTTTTAGTGATATACCGACATTATATAACTTTCATTTTATGGACTGGATCTACTTCTTTTCTTTTCTTTTCTTTTCTTTTCTTTTCTTTTCTTTTCTTTTCTTTTCTTTTCTTTTCTTTTCTTTTCTTTTCTTTTCTTTTCTTTTCTTTTCTTTTCTTTTCTTTTCTTTTCTTTTCTTTTCTTTTCTTTTCTTTTTTCATTACTTTGTTCTGGTTTTGTAAACCTGCAATTAACAAAATTGAGTTGGTATTTGTTATTTCTTACTGTGACTGCAGATAAATTTTAACTGAAAGCAGCCTGTGGAATAAAGTGAATTTATGAAGTTTAAAAGAAAAGAGAACAATCCAGATACAGTAGTTAAAGTTTAGTGCAAAAACAGTTCAAAGAAAGTAGGATTGTAATTTGAAGCAACATCTCATTAGTTGGTTTAATTACTCACTACCAACAATAATTGATTTTTAAGGCTGAAAAAAGAAATGCATAGCACTTGAGAAGATAAAGGATTTTTACCTCTGGTAACTTGAACAGAAGATGAAAGTTCCCTTGGAAGGATGTGAGATTCTGATTATTTACTTAGGATTAAACTGACTTTACTGCTTTGGAAACTCAGTCTAACATTTACAATAATGATGGTATCTTTCTATAGCACTTAAACTTTTTCTTATTATAAAAAAAATAGTTTAAAAGTAACTATTCTTAAGAATGTAGTTTAGATAAGTAGTTTCTAAGGTGACATTTCCATGTAGGGTATATCTTTTCTCACAAGGGTTCTAATGGAGGGCTGTCACCATTCTTCTGTTGTGTGGGGTAGCACATACATATAAATTTCAGGGATCATGGCACACAGAGTACACTGCTTTGTAATGCAGAATGGGCCGTTTCAGTTCCTTAAAATGAGATGAGCATTCCACCTGAAAAAGCAGTAATAATGAGAAAAGTACACATAGTAGTTTATTATCCCAGTATGAAAATTATGTATGACTCTTTGTGAGGGACCAAAAATTCCCAACTATCACAGTAAGGAGTAATATGACTTCTCTACTTAAAAATACTCTGTGGAGAAATGCAGTCTTCTTCAGGATGCATGGACTGGTGCAGTCAAAATCTGAGATGGATTGTTTTGTTTCAACCTGTCAAGCTATGGCACTTTGGCATTCTGTTGTCTTAGTGTTATGGCAGTTCTGAGCAGTAGCTGCAATGTTTTTCTCAAATGTCTTTGAGCTATAACAGCTTTCTTAAAGCTAGCATAAACTAGGTGTTAGTCACCATTTTTCATGATTGCTTCGTAAAATTATTTTTTTTAAACAATAAATGTGAAACATCACTCCCATTTGCAAGAAAGGGAGGAAGGGAAACCCTGGGAACTGCAGGCTGGTGAGCCTCTCCTTTGTGCCTGGGGATTTTGTGGAACAGATCCTCCTTGGAGTATATGTTAAGGCACATGAGGGATGAAAGGGTGATCTGAGATACCAACGTGACTTCATGAAGGTCATGCCTGACCAGTCTGTTGGCCTACGATGGAATGATGGCATCAGTGGGAAAAATGAGAAAGCAACTGATATAATCTACTTGGAGTTCTGCAAGGCCTTTGACATGGTCCCCCTCTACATTCCTCTCTCATAATTGGAGAGAGATGGATTTGAAGGGGGGCTATTTGGTGGATAAGGAATTGATTGAATGGCCACAGCTGCAGTGTTGTGCTCAATGTTTCTTATATCGTTATGGAGGCCAGTCCCAAGTACTGCCCGCAGGGGCCCATCTTGGGACTGGTGTTCTTCAGAGTCTTTATCAATGACTGGGGTGTTGGAATAGAGTGCACCTTCAGAAGTCTGCTGGTGACACCAAGCTGAGAGGTGCAGTTGACACAACAGAAGAAAAGGGTGCCATCCAGGAGGACCTGTATGGGTTTGAAAAGTAGGTCTGTGTGTACCTAATAAGATTCAACAATGCCAAATGCAAGATGTTACACGTGAGTTGAGATGATACCAGATGTGTACAGACTGGGAGATCTAATGTATATAACTGCTATCAGGCCTGCCTACATGTGGTAGTAAATGCTTAAAAATATCTATATATATCAACATAGGGCAACAGGATAATGGAGACTTAATTGAAAGTAGGTTTATTTAAAAAAAAAAAAAGTTACAATTATTTTCAGCTTTATTTGAAATTTAGATGCAGTTAGTTTTGAATAAAATCTTCCTGGCATGTTTCCCTGAAGGAAAAGATAAAATAAAAGGAAGACACAAAAAAGAAAACTAATTATTGTTTCTTCCTTGCAACTTTTAGATTCTCTGAGGCACCTTCATGACCAATCATGATATCTCCTCATTTCAGTTAATGAGCCAAAAAGATGAAAGTTGCTTCCATTCTTGTTCTTCTGCTTCCACTGTAGCAATTGTTGCTGTTCTTCGAGTCTTCTGAAGGACTTAGTTACATGAAACAAATTTGGTTGCTGAATTCTATAAGAAATTCTCATATAACAGCTGATTGCCTTCTTACTAATGACAAGACATCAGGTAGTTGCTTATATCTGTGAATTAATGTGGAAAACAAAAGCAATGAGAGAAGGTTAGTTGCAAATTGATTCTGCATTCTGAATTTTAAAAGTTAGCTTCTCTGAAACATGTACATCTTTACTATATAGGTATGTATATATAATATAAATACATATTCATACTGTTGTTGGAAGTGTTCTTGGGCAGCATTCCTGCTTAGGAGAAAGTTACAAAATTAAGATGTTTAGAAGATGTATTATGCCTTTATCCTTAGCTACTAGCTAATGTCCTTATCAATACAAAATACCTACCAGGGTGTTTGTTATGCATTAGAACAATTTTCCAAAAATGTGCTGTGCTAAATGTCGTAATTTTAAGTGACCCTTGAATTAGGCATGTTGTTCAGAATACTGGAAGCTAGAAATTGCAAAACAAATCAACCAGAGCAACAGTAATGAAATCGCACTGAACGACTTAAGTTCTTGAGAGAACTTATTCTATGTTGAATGGTGGAATAAGGAAATATCTTTTTCTTTATTAAAAAAAGTTTACTGTCACCTATATCAGCCCTAGATACCTGTATCATTCTACCTGAAACATTTCTGTGTACTTTGTCAGCCCAGAGTGATTATTTGGGGCAGAAAGAATTAAGGTAGTAGTGGCTGATCAGAAAAAAGACTGCAACCTGATGATTATTTATATAATCATTATGATTATAATCATATTGATTATGATTATAATCATTATGATTATAATCATATTGATTTATATAATCAATATGATTATATATATAAATATAAAATGATTATTTTAGAATGGTGCTAGAAAGAAACACTATCACAATATGTAATCAGTACTTAACAGTGGCCATCTTCTGATAACAGTTGTAGTGAACAGTTATTTTAATAAGTCTATTTTTATTCAAACTCTGATTTTTAATACACATGCGTGACTGGTACTGGGTTCTTTTGCTGCATGCGCTCTAAGCTTAGGACTTTCAATGGAGATATTTCCCACAGCTAAAACTGTTTGTGAGATTTAATCCACATGAAGCAGGAGAGCTGTCTGAGAATGGTATAGAATTACTTTACAACTCTCAAAATAATGAAGGAGTTTTGGAGCAGGCCCCAGACCCAAACAAGGCCCCAGTACCTATTTCTTCAAAGGGTGATTCTACACTCTAGCATTTTCTCTCTATCTTCAGAGCAGCAAAGTCTCTGGGCAAACAATAACAAGAGAATGATTTCCCAGTCACAGCATACAGAATAAGCTTAGGCCAGAATTTCATTTTCAAACCAGAATGATGAGAAGCAAACAAGATCAGATATCAGCGAGAAAGAAATGAAAGACCTGTCAGAGGTTGCAGTAGAGTTTGCAGCATCCATTTAAATTATTTCTTTCCCCACACTCCAAGTCAAGTAATTCTTGGCCCAGTTCTTCAGGACAGCAACTTTGATCATTCTTTTTTTCTTCCAGCAAGCAACTTACTATGCCATTGTTTTTCTAAGTGATATGGGCAGCCTTCTAGATAAAAAATATCCTGTATGCTAAATTGAGCTTTTGATTTGGGGTTAAAAATAGAAGTTAAATACATGTCAACCACTTAAGTCCCATTAAAATGACTGCAATAAAACACTGTGCAGTCCTTCTGGAATAAATTTTTCCTAATCTGAATAACCGAATTCATTTATTCTCTTACTCTAGCTAAGTTTTCTTGAAATATTCTCTTAACTTTTCACGAATCTCAAGGTGATCATAAAATAAAAATTATGAAGCACAATGCGTAAAGGTGCTTTGCTTTTTCTAAGATTAAGAGACTTTTACTTATATGCATGGCTGTGTGCTTTGTCTCCAGTTGAGAATAAATATAATAATCTCATGAGACTGAAAATTTATTATGGTATTTTTTTTCTGGCTGCCTTAAAGAAACATAATAAGTCATTTTGCATTTTGAAATCTACTGAGAGCAACTATGGATCATTAAGTTCTTCTGAATTCCACCTGGTGGAGTGCATAGAGGAGTCCCCTGCAATATTGTATGGTGACACTTTCATTATCTGAAGCTATTTCTGTGTGCAAACAAAACTATCTTTGTAATGTTGCAGTCTCACTGCACATTGTGTGCATGGAGGACAGATTTGTAATGCTGTTCTTGGGCCTTTATGATTTACTAAAGACTGGTGAAGTTCTCTGTGTACTCTGAGCCTCAGAGAGCTGTCTTATTTCTTTGATACTATTTAGTGTATAGATATGCAAGGATAGCAATTTTTTCATTCTATTATGTTCTGGATATTCATGAGGGAACTGTACTGTTGTACAATAAATAAAAGTATCTCCAGATCCAGGGTACACTTTTCAGTATACAAAAGCTGCTCCTAAAGTAGTGGCTTCTATTCTGATACTAGCCCACAGTATCAGAGGTAGATGCTGGTGGTATGGCAGCAGAGATTAAACCTTCCCACAGATGTTCTGTTACATTTTGTTGCTGTGCAACAGATGGCAGCAGAGAGGTAATCTGACAAAATGGTGTCTAAAATGGAAGTGCAGATGAATCAAAGGTTTGTCATTGAATTCACCTCCATGTGGAAAAAATGGTACCTGCTGACAGTCATTGATGCTTGCTGAACATTTACAAAGACCAAACAGGATGTGAGCACAGTGAGGTGATAGGTGGTGTGTTTCAACAGTGGCAACAGCAGTGTGAAAGACAAGCCATGTTCTGGAGGGGCATGCATAGCTGTCAAACCACAAAATGTAGAGCTCTCATTCTTTGCTGGCAAAAAATGTGTTGCTAACGGCAGTGACTCTGTTGATAAAAAAGAAGTGTTTTGTAGCTGAGAATTTTCTCTCTCAAATAGTGCTATTGTACTCTTTGTATCTGTTGTAGTTTCCAAAGAAAGGAATAGAAGGCATTACTTAAAAAGTAACCTACATATTTATCTTATATATTTTTTACCTAGAAGGAAGCTTTTTGTGATAGTGTTGTCTACGCAGCAGGCCTCAAAATCATGCCTACAAGTGAGAATACCAAAGAAAATATTGAAAATAATTAATCTTAGTGATTTTTAAATTAAAAACAAAAAAAGCCCAAACATACATTTGACCATTTTCTTTTTTCTTTTTCTTTCTTCTTTTTTCCCCTCTTTGTCTATTCTTCTGATTTCTTTTCTTGTCTTTCAAGAAAATAAATTTACCAACTTGTATTTCAAATGTAATTCTATCTCCTATTTATTTCAAAGTTTATTTTTCACAAGGTAATTATGTATCTAAATATCTTTATTTCACAGTCTGTTTCTTACTTATCAGTGTGATTCCAGGTATGCATCGAATCTAAATATTTAAGCGATTATTCCTGTTGCCTTTACTGGGACTTAGCAATTCTTATGAAATTCACTCTTTTCCGGATGATAAATTTCAAAACGAGGTGATGTTATCTTTCATTTGATTTTAAAAATGATGTGGGAAATGAATAGTTTGTTGTTGATTTTGATTTTGATTGTCTAATTTAAGCCCTCACGTATAGCCGAAAATATTTTCTGCTTTGAAAAAGAAAAAAATAAAAAAATAAGAAAATAGATAGGTAGAATCAAAACCACAGTACTAGGTGTAAGTGGTTTTGAGTTAGGAAAAAAACAAAACAAAAACAAAACAGAAAGCAAACAAACAGAAGAGAAAGTATCTGATATTCTTTATCTGGTGTCACATTGTTTGTTTCCTAAAAATCGGGACTTGAATTCACAGTTAATTTCAAAAAACAGCATTACCATTTTAAATGAGCTAACTTGGGTTGCCTTGTAAAATTGACCTGAATTTTGCAGGAATACAATAACAGCTCTTAAAGATCAAAAACTGAAAAGAGTTATCTTTTTCTCCTATCTCAATATAGTATTAAGATGTTTTCAATGGAGGTCATCCCAAAATGTCAGCCTATCTTGAATTCCCAGCTAGCTTTTTTTAGGCATACTGATGACTAAGTTAATGACTTTATTTCTTTTATGTCAAATATACTTGAGTTTTGCATTTGTTACTCATTGGAAAACAAATTAGTCCCATTAAACAGGTCTTACAACCTTTTTCTACATCTAGAAAGGGCTAAGAATTTCTCATCTAAAAGACTTCACAACTGTCAGCATTTAATGGATTTGTCAATGATATTAGAAGTAAATAATAAACACAGAAAATGACTTGACATGAACTTTTGCAAGTAATCCACAAAGAACTTCAGTACGTAGATCAATATATTTCCTGGAGAGTGATTATTTATTGAAGGCACTAAAAGCTTTGTTGGAAGAAGAGTAACATTTTCCTGTTCAGTTAGATCCCTTTCTGCACATGTTAAACAGATCCATGATAACTGATACAGTGAGAAAAACAAATATGATGTATTTCAGTGAAGTATGGTTTTGTATTCTCTAGCTTAGATAGTGAAGAATATAATGTAAATCTATTCCATTTTAAAAGCTGTTTCATAATTTTTGCCTTTGATACTTTGATGCTGGTGCAGGCATGTATTAACCTTGCATTTCTAATTTTTCCAGGGATTGATTCCTCTTCTGTATGGTATTATATTTGCTTTATTCAGAATATTAAATAGAAAATGGCATTATATTCGCATAGGAATAAGGTGTGTAAACTAGTTAGTTTTTTGGTTTTTTTTTTCCACTCCACAGTCAATAACACATACCTTGGAAACCTCATGCAGCTGATCCTTTTGAAGGGAGAGGAACAGTTGCTCTGTTTTCAGAGCTGGCTAACACTCCCAGAACTTCTAACAGATTCTTGCTCACAGTTTCAATGATGGCAAAATACTTTTCCACCTACCCTGCTTGATCAAAAAAAAAGATTATTATTGGTATATAGGAGAACATCACAGTTTGTATTTTGTTTTGAAGATTTAAAGTGTTATATAATTGTCAAAACTAAAATTATTAAGAGATTCAGAGTTCAAAAGAAATCAATTGCAAAGACAGATCAAAGATAGAACTGATGCTCTTTGTATATTAAAAGATCACGTAATCTTTGTTTAGAAACCACACATGCAGTATACATGACATATAAATCATACATGCATATATCTAATTAAAATGATAACAATTGCCTATAAGCAGTAATAATTAAAAAAAATTGGCTGCTTTATTAGGGAAGTGTTTCAGTTGTTTACAAGTATGTCAAAATTTAATTGTTTAGGAGGAATAGGAAGGCTGAGTTTCTTCCTGAGGCTAGCTTTTTGAAAGTTTCAGAAAAGTTAGCAAAATGTTTCTTCTAATTAGACTGAGGTAATCACATTATTTTTTCATTTGAAAGAAAACCAATAATATTTTGCTCTCTTTTAAATACATGTGTACAGCTTTGTGACATGGAGACAAAGATCTATCAGAAAGCTCTCGTGTATGGGAGTGACGGGTGAATTCTGCTGTTCTGTGAACATTGCATTTAGGTTGTTACTTTTGAAAACTTCAGCTTATATATGCACAGCGGTGATTCTGTATACTGTGTGAAGTTCCTACAGATATCCTGGATGAAGGGATGCCTGAGTGTTCGCATCCCTTCTGACAGGGACAAAACAAAACGGGCCTAGCAGCTGCCCCTCAGGAAACTGTGGAAGCAGCATAGGGTAGGGATGTGGCCTATTGATAGTTACAGAAGGATCTCCTTTTTTCTAGGTTTCTCCTTCACTAGTGCTCCGCTAAGAGATGAGAGGATCTTGCACATGAATAATCAACAAACTGGAGACGTATGATCTCGCACTGATAGGACAGAAAAAGCAGTTTCTGATGGCTGGACAAAGCAGGTGAGGGTCAATCAAGCTGGGGGGGTGATTCAGATCTGGATACGTTGATTGTAAACATAAGTATTTTGCAGAGAATGCTAATCTGAGGGTGATCATAAAAGATGGAAAGACAAAGATATATCTTTCTGGGTTTTACTGTTGTACAGTTTTGTTTGATTCTTGGTTTGCTTTTTTTTTTTTTTTTTACTCTAGTGTAATGAATTGCACTTACTGGATAAAAAAAATATTTTCATCCTATATTATTGTAGTGAGAGTATGTATTTGTTTTAGAGATAGAAAGGCTATTTGAAATTAATTAGAGGGAATTATCTTTTAGTTGTTTTACATTATCTTTCAAAGCTTGTCGTGAACCAAGATTTTATTAAGTTGTCTGTTGTATTCAAAAGTAGGCAAGTTTCCCAGGATTTAGGGGTTTACTGTGATCGTTTAGTGTAGATTTAACCGATGCTTTATGATGGGATTAATTAAATTAAGGACAGGTTTATTAAGGTATTCCCCTACCTATCTTCAAAAGGCTATGAGCAGTTTCAATTATACAACTCCAGTTAATATTTTCACTCCAGAAGACTAATTTACATTAAGAATTCCATATTTAGCTCTCTATCTTTTTTAGCTAGTGAATCTTGTGATAGAAAGGATGATGTTTTACACAAATTCAATGTGCTTACTACCTTTTAGAGTGACACAGGATTATAGATAGCATTTTTTTGTTTCCATTCTGGCATCATGTTTGTTTATAGACTTTGCTTGAAGGAGGGTAATTAAAACCGAAGTCTTTGGTAAAATGCCACAGCTTTGCCAACAAGACAGTTAAACCATTATCTGTATATAGAAGAATTTAACTTTGCTTACCTGTTGGGTATTATACAGCAACAGAGCATATCCATGCACAGGGTGTGATAGGAAGCAGGTTAATGGCAATGAGCAGCACAGTTGTGATGATAGAGTATGTTTACCCATTAGAGCTGCATCTTCATCAGCCCTTAACATCCACAAGAAAGCCTACTGGGGCCTAACTGAAAACAGCAAGCTTTTAAACTAAATAAAAGGGAGCTATAGGTGTGCATTTCAGATGCCTACATATGTAAATGAAGAAGCTGAGAAAGTGCTTTTCTTTGGCTTCAAAGTCACTTGCTATTGGCTTGGAAGCTTTCAACTTGAAGTTTAAAGGGCTTCATGAAGAGGATTATATTTTCTTAAACTCTGATTAAGCTTTCTAGAATGTTTTGTAAAAGTTTTAAGTGCAGCATCTAGACCATTGAAATACTACAAAGCTTCTTTAAAGAAAACAGCCCCTCTGAAACAGTCCTTTCCACACTAAGGGGTCTGTGAGCATCTGTGTTACAGCAGCATACAAATTGTTCTGGAAACACCACAGAATAACAAGTAGCTGTTTTAAGTAACGTGGTAAACATGAAGCTCATTTTCAAGTAACAGGTAGCTTTGATTTTGGTCAAGGGTTTACATAATGATTTGGAAGGAGCATATAACCAGCCCATGTACCATCTGTGTTTTAGCAGCACTAAAGTTTTCTCATTGAGGACTACTCTTTTGACGCTGAATCACTGAATTTAAAGAAGAAATCACAGAGACCTGATTAAATATAAAAATAATGAATTATGAAGGATAATTAGCTGCATTTTCTTAATAGTAGAAGAAAAAGTTACACGCTGATAATGATGAGCAGAGTGCCACACCTTTCTGAAGGAGTAGATGAACACAAAATTTGTCAGAATAGAGGCACCATGGAGGTCAGTACTGTTGAGAAAAGTTCTACAGGGCTCCCAGGCCACTGTTGTAAATGTGCTTCCAGACTCTGACAAGCCAACATGAAGGATAGATGGAAAGATTATAAAGCCATAAAAAAAAAAAGAAAACGTGAGCGGACAGCATAAAAATATATTGCGGACTCTTTTTCTTTAATCTTGGCCAGAATTGAGAGATATAAAAGATAGGAAATGAACAGTTGGTAACAGATTTCAGGATGTAGAAAAAGGCAGCTGAGGTAAAGTGTCAGAAAGCATAGACTAGGAAGATTAGGTAGCTGCCAGAATTCCACATTAAAAAAATAAATAAATAAGGGCAAGGATGCAAGGATCTTAGATACATTCCAGTTTTAAAGGAGATTTTTTATATTTTTGTAGTTACATTTTAAAAACACTAGGAGCAGCTTATGACATTTTGAACTTGCTTGGCTAATCATTACAAAATAGCCAGTTAGAAGACTGAGTGTCATGAATCCCCTAATGCACCACATATCTTCTAAAAATCTGTCATGTCTATTTTTCTATTTTCTTTACAACCCATAGTCTTCTAATTTCAACAGTGGTAAACAGAATTAAATATCATAGGGATGTTCAAAAGTATGGTAAAACTTTCTTCAGGATTTCACTGGAAATTTTCATGAGGGTCAAAAACCAAGAAACAGCCACGTTGCTCTCATGACTACTTTTGAATTTTGTTAAAATTATAAAGGATAAACAAACTAACACTATCAAAAGTCATATATTGTAGTCTTCCTGTAACACAGATGAAGATAATAGGCTGAATATTAACCTATATATGTATAGAAGAAAGCCTATTCATTAAAATCAATTGTAAGAACTTTGACCTAACTTAGGAGGACATTCTCAAATTAAACGCTTTCTACTTACCTTGGCAGTGTCTAATTTTACACTGGTAAATAATAATCCCTGATTTACATCTACTTGTCAGTGTCATTGAACCCTATGAATGGTAATAAATGCCAGTATAGGTAATAGTGTCACTTAAAGAAAGAAAGAGAGATTCAACATATTCTTTCTTCCTGTCTTCAGTATGGTACTATGAATTTCTATAGAATAGTTAAAGGATGTCTGTTAACTTTTGGCACAGTTTTGCATGGAATTCTGGTGGTTCCATATTCTTTAACGTGTGTAATATCTTGAAAGTTTATTTTGTAGCAGTTGCACATTGAAGAACTGTCTTTATTGGATCATATTTAGGCTCAATTAAAAGTAACATGTATAAGATATACAGATGTATACTTCAGTGCTTCCAAATTGGTGCTTATGGTAAGGAATTAAATAGTCACACTACTTCGCATGGAAAATATATTTCTAGCATATCATAGAAATACTCATGAAATTTTGTCAAAAAAATAGATTATGTATTCAAGACTCATGAATTCCTTCTGACTCCAGTTTGACAAGGACTTGCCACTGATTTGTGTGAGACTACTTATGCTTGTTCTTAGGTGTGTTCTCTGAAATCATTCATGCTTACACAAGTGAAAAACAAAGGATAAATAATACACTTTTGACAAAAATGATCAGCATGGAAAAACTCACAGTAACTTTATTATTTGTCAAATTTGACTTTGTTAACTTGTATGGACAAAAGGGATCATAATATAAAAATGTCATTGTAAACTCTCCTCTTTTCTTTTAACCAAATTAGTTCAGACCAAGAAGCTGTCAGGTATCTAGGCTGTATGTTCAGGCTTCGTTATTAACAGTAGGAGATATTTGTGGCTCAGTTTTCACTCTTTCACACTCCATTACTAAATTTTGACTCAGATATGCTATTCTTTACAAGTGGGTTAAAATATCTGCTTTGTTGGGGAGTATCATTTGACATGCTTCCTTTAATGTTACATTCCTTTTACAAACCATAGCAACTCATTCAGTTAAGTAGTTGTAATGTGGCAGCTAATAATAACAGAAAACATAGTTGTGTTTAAAAAGAGTCTGTCAAGGGGAAAATAATAAACTGCAGCAGTTCTTTCATGAGAAAAAAAGCAGTAGAGGGATTAACAATTTGCCATGCTATCAAATTAGGACATTGGATAAAATAAAAACTACATTTTGTTGTATTTTGCAGAAGCAGTGGACATTTTCTGAGATACTTTATCAATCAGCCTCGTCTAATGATAAATTTGAAGATTATGTAGTTTACTCACGATTTGGAAATGATAGTGTCTGGCACTTAAACATTAAGCCTGCATCAGTTAAATTAGGCTGCAACACCTGAATATAATTAGTTAAATCTTCTTCACAGTCTTGAGTGAACATTTCTTGTCTGCTGTATACAGAGAAGTATATCTTTTAGCAAAGTTGCAAAACTAAGATGAGATTTGACAACATTTTTGAAGTCATTGAATAGAAGGAAATCTATTTACTGAGATTAAATTTGATTTGTGTTGCCTCCTGTGAAGTCGGTAGTGCCAATTTACATTTATGTGATTACTTTTGTCTAAAAACCAATGTGCACTAAACTTTTATTGATAGTTTTCAGCTATCAATATCAAGCTGATGAAAACTATACTGTAGCCTCAAAAGAACACGTACCAAATTCATAAGGCCTAGACTAAATGGTCCTGTAATGCACCTTCAGCCATTAAGTGCACATAATTTATTTATTCATGCTTTTTTCCCCACAGTAAGGTTAATTCTGTGTTAGTGGTTATCCATGTTTTACTTTTCTTCTGCAGCCCTGTCAGGATACAGAACATGTGAGGTGATAATAGGATGTGTATGTTTGATATCTTCTGTCTATTCATAACTGATAATATTTTAGAGTAACATAGAGCATACATCTATTTTTCCCAAATCATAGTGGAAATATGATCATTACTGTTGTAATATCTGTTTTAACAATTAAAACTTTCACCAATTTTCTGCCTAGCATTTACATCTTACTTCATGGTCAGAAGTGAATCTGATATATAATATACTTTGTCCTTGATCCAATATTAAGAAGGTTTTGAAAAATGCATTGGTGGTATAGTCTTCCTTAAATAAAAAATGTAAGTCAATAACCATCGACTAGCATCAGAGAAGAATAGTTCTCATGCTGTTCAGTTGAGGTGTCCCTTCAATTATACTGAATATTTCTTTATTCATTAATTTCTGTCAGTCTGTAAGATACACTCAGTTATCCTGTGCATTCTTATTGGTGCATACTGCTCTGGCATCCTTGTTCTGATACCAGATATCTGAAAGAAGGATCCAGTGGGTTGTTCCAACCTTGCATAGTTATGATAAAATTCTATTTGGGAGTAGTTGTTATGCATGCAAAACAATTTTATTGTATACCTCAGCTGAAATGTCTACACCTGGCAAAGCATAGAGAAAGTGCTTTGTGTAAATAATTTGTCTTTCTTACAGCACTACTGTTATCAGAATGCTGCTGTCCTGCATCTCGGGTGAAGTTGAAGAAAATCTAATATTTCAAAAATTACATGTCAGTAGCAGTATCAACAATGTTCTGAATCTATGGTCACTAGCTTGGAAATAAATGTCTAAGTTGTCACAAAATGCATAGAAAGTCAGAATGCAGAAATTCAGTTGTTCTAGTCAGCTGTAGAATTAGAATGGCAGAAAGCTCCTGGAGTTATTTCATAGACTGTGGCTTTAGTCTTACAAGCTTTTCTAAACGGTAAGCAGATATGATACCTTGTCAGACAGATCATTTTAACCAGCCATGCTTGAAATTACTATTAAAACCAAAGGTAATCTTATCTGAATGACTAATGACTAATTTACTAATAACTCCTGCAGTTTAGTCATTATTAGACTGTTTATTTTTTTTTTTTCTCCTTAATAGCATATCTGAGAAATAAATACATTGAAGGTCTTGGTGTGTTCCACTTCTGTTACAAAGGATGTCATGAAAATTAAGCAGATAAAAGAATATTTGAAAAACAAAAAGAAGTCAGCCTGCCATTCTTCAGTTTTAACTTGAGTAATGCTTATATAAATGTAGGGTTGTTCCATTTATTTCAGTGTATAGAGTTCAATAAAAGTCTATCATGTACTTAGGTGATCAGATATATTCCAGTAGGCTGTAGTTGCATTGCGTGTCCACTAAGCCTCAGGGCACTTAGTGAGTTCCATTCTGGCCTTGAGGATCTACCAGCCAAGTTTCAGAGCCTGCTTTGATGAAGTTGCTCTTTGGCCTTAAGGCCATCTGTCACAGGGCTGTCTGGGAGGCCCAGGCAGGGGCTGCTTCCCTCTCATCAGATGCTTTTAGGCTGGGTGGTTAAGCCTGGTCATGGACCTCATACCTTGCTTAGCCAGAATGAGGCCACAAGCTCAGCCCTTCTGTGTTAGATCTCCAACATCACAGTGAATTTGCTTGGCAGTCCCTGACTAGTCAGACAACCCCTTCACTGCTCTGCCCTCCTTGGAGAGCTTGCAGGTAGAGAAAAGTAGAGCATGTGGGAGTACATTATCAATGTCCACCTAGGGACATTAATATAATTTACATTTGTGAGTGCTAGTTGTGGCTATGATCACTGAACACTGCAACCCACATTCCTACCCAAGATCTGCTTATTGCTCAGTGGCATAAGCAGTATAATACCTTTCCAGAGTTGGCAGAAATAGTTGAAATTCTTAC
Organism: Callipepla californica brunnescens; assembly: GCA_023055505.1. Classification (NCBI taxonomy): domain Eukaryota; kingdom Metazoa; phylum Chordata; class Aves; order Galliformes; family Odontophoridae; genus Callipepla; species Callipepla californica. The sequence continues at coordinate 574,580 of JALIRH010000088.1, forward strand.
GAAAAAGTGATGAGCAAAAGGAAGCAATGAATTTCAGCTAACATGAATTCAGCGCTGAAGTACTGCCAGCTGGAGGTAAGAAAAACCATGTTGAAGGCAGGAATGAGACAGTGATTGATAGCCTTGTTCGAGAGATGGATGAGATCAGTCTGACAGCTTCTGGCACAAATTGCATTTCCTGCTGTTCAGGCAACTTAATTTCATTTATGTTCATTTATGCCAGCTGGGTATATCTTATTCTTCTCTTCCCTCTTTTCCTGTCCCCCTTCCATGTGTTGCAGCTTCACATTTTTTTTCCTAAATAGCATCTCAACCTTTGGTAAAAAATGTAATTAAAAGACAGTTATTTACTTAATCCATCTGCTCAATGCTTCTTCACTTCTCCCTTTTGTGTTCTTAGTGAAAAAGGAGAGCTTTGTGTGCTCTTTATTTTGATTCTACCTGTACATACACAATGGAGATGAGAGGCCAGTGTCAGTTTATTGACACTGACCCATGAAATATTTGTCTGTGGTCCTGTTATCTGCCTGTTTTTCCCTGGCTTTCAAGCTCTGTATTCCCCTTGTCTCTGAAGTTATATAGTTAGCTAGAAGTGCGACTGCTTCCCCCAGTGTGCCATACAGTAATGCATCAAATATGCCATCATTAAGATAAATAATGTCTTTTTGTGAACATCCGAGTCTGTATTTTTCAGTATTAAAAAAAAAAAAAAAAATGGCAGATGTGCTTGAATTAGGATTTAGTATATCATATAAATGTTGGAAATAAGTAAATTATTTAACACATCTTATAAAAGGGAATTAAGAGAATTCATGCAAACATTTTGTGTACTTCATGATATTTCTGTTGTGATACTGAAAAAATAGTAATAGTAGAATTCAGATTTGAATTACAGTCTTGCTGTATCTCTGTGAACATTTAGCAAGGATGCTATGTCTTTCTGAATGTCGCTGGTCCTAAATCTGAGCTGGTCCTTGGTTGATGCTCAAATAAATTGCAGAATGTAAGTGCCGAACACATTTTACAGTGACAATAACAAACAAATAAATAAATACAATTGAAGAGGTTAATGCTCTTATACGTTTTTAAACAGGCACATTTTTACATGTATCTTACACACTGAATACATAGACTCATGTGTGTATTTATGTGAGCACTGTAATGATGGCTAATCAGATTGCTAAATATATGCTGAAAAAAAAAAAAAAAAAGTTTTCCAAGCATTGTAATTGTGCTAGATTAAGAGAAATCAAGAACTCTATTCCTTGGGAATTTGAAAGACAATTCTCATGTCCTTACATATTTTGGCAAAGGAAGAAAGGGAAGTAGAGAAATGAGAGGAATGGATGCTTCTATTCCTTTCTCTTCTCTCCAGGGGTGAGTAGCACAGCTTGCTTAGCCATGGTAGCCTCAAATCATGGAGGAAGTAGGGAAGATGTAGGATCCAGTGAGCAGAAAATTCAGTGCACAGTAGTGATTGTACGGAACAGGGGCTTGTCCCTATGTCTGATTGCAGTTGAGTTTGTAGCTACCTTCACCTACAGTTCAAGTAGAATAAAAGCAAGCAACTGCTGAAGGCTCAGTACAAATGTGAAACTTGAGTGACTCCAAAGGTTAAACATTCTCAGCACAGAACATTACAAGGTTATTGGAAAAATACATTTGGGAGGTAATGCAAAAAATAATGCTTCTTTCTCAGAGAACAATAAATAACGCATTATTCAATAGGCTACCGCTTTATTTCATTATGAGTCTGTGAGATATATTAGTTTTCCATCATCCATTAAATTCAGTGTTAGGATGTTCACGTTATGAAATACTCCGAAAATCTTCTCAGCTGCAAAGTTGAAGTGCTATCTCTGATGGCTTTTTCCAGATTTTTAAAATATTTGCTTTTCCACTTAAATCTTCACTTTCCCATATATCCCTTAAAATAGCTAATGTATTAGTTGCTTCTTTTTAGATGGGTAAAAGCAGATTATTTTCCCTATCCTTGCTAGCTATTATCTTTGAACATTCAAAGATAGTTTCAAACTTGTTCAAAGACAGTGAGATTTTTTGCCAGGGTGGAAACAGTCAGTAAGAACTTCAGCAACAGTCTATTTAAATATTGCTTGAATAAAACTAGGGTATACACACTATGTATTCAAAGACTTCTGTACCCCAAGGTACAAAATATTAATAGTAACACTTAAAAAACTTTGCTTATCTACCTGACAGTTGAAAGAACTTAACCAAGAGGGACAAGAACAGATGCTTGTGGGGCACCTTTGAGATGTCATCCCTACTTCTGTGAGGAGACTCAAGTCAATGTTCCAAATTAAGCTCCTGGAGAGGTGAAGTTTGGGATCTTGTCTTTCAGAAATATTAAAATATTCCTCAAATGTGGCAACATTAATAAATTTTTAAAGAGGATATATGGTTTTCTGGAGATCAGGCATACAATGACAGACATAAAACAACTTACTGGAAATTCCTGGATTTGTCTCCCTTCCTTACTGCTGATGTGAAAATATTCCTAACTGGAAGGGAATTATACACTGATAGAGTTTATGCTTGAATTCTGACAATATCAAGCATAAAAAAGGTGTCTGTGCTTATGGTGCTTTGCTTTGTTCTCCATGTTAGTGGACAACTTTCTAATTGCTTCATAGGGCCAGTAAGCAGCATTACAACAGAAACCTAAAAAGAAGGAATCAAAATAAAAGGGGAGCTTACAAATAAGATCCCAGTATTACACAAGATTGTGTAATACATTTTGGTGGAATGAATAAGGTTGGAAAGTAAAAGGATAAGTAAACAGGATAAAATGGAACATGGTTGCACAACAACAGAAACTTTTTAGACTCTAATTAAAATAAAATGAAATAAAATAAAATGAAAGTAAAATAAAGTAAAATAGAAAAAAAATAATAAAATAAAATAAAGCAGGTTTAATGTATTTAATAAAAGTACCTGTTACAGTTTTATGTGTAAATTAGTTAAGGTAGAAGAGTTGGTTGAAGGACATATATTATCTTTCAGGATCATTCTTGAGGATAGTTTGCCTTAATGCAGAACACAATATTGCAGTAATTGAAACTAGTGATGCCAACAGGAAGAAACTGCAGTACGCAAGGAAAATCAGAAACTTACTAGAAAATTCATTTTCCCAAGTAAGACCAGCATAATAGAGATGGCAGGCAGTTATAGTTTACTGTTGGATAATTTTTATTTTCCTGTTCTAGATCTCGAGTATTAAAAATAAATAAATAAATACTGTTTGGAAATAAATATATGAGTTTTTGTTTGTTTGTTTGCTTTATTTTTGTTTTTATTTTTATTTTTTATTGTTTTATTTTGTATCATTGTATGCCTGGTAAACTGAAGAAATAAAAGAAAACTCCAGGCCAACAACAGCCTTTTATTTTGAACCAGGCTATGTTTCCATAGATGGATTGCTACAGAGTTGCAGTGCACACAGTGTACCGGTGCATCTTTTCACAAATTCCAGATTAAGCATCAAATACCAAGGGAGAAACAGAATGATGATATGGTAACGGTTGAGTTTTTACTCTCTGTTATTTGTCACGGGACAGAGCTGATACTGAAAATCGTTACCAGCAGCACTTACTATACATCACCTGAATGAGGAAATAGGAAAGGATTTCTGATGACCTAATCTACTTTACACAGCTTAAAATTTGAGATCTTGACTGGTACAGACAGTGAATTACCTAATGTACCTCATTACAGCTAATTTGGATGGTGTGATTTGCTGTGCTAGCCTCATACTAAGTCCTTCAAAAAAAGTGACTAGGTCCTTTGAATTCCGTATGTGGAATGTGCACTTGCAGAAATTGTTTGTAGGTCCAGAATTTACAGCAACATTAACAAGAAGACATAGAATGCTGATGTCTTCTTGAGTCTTTCTTCTTATGACATACAAACACGTTGACAGAAAGACACAACCTTAACATTTCCATTAAACTTTTCCTCCAATGTGTGGTATTGTAAAGTAACAGATTGGGCATGCATGTGAATGGATTTGTCAAAACCCCCACAAAATTCTGAAATACGGCATCAGAAAGATTATTTGCTGATGCATCAAGATGAGTACTTTGGAAATAAGTTCCAAATATGAAATACAACAAAAGCAGCTTTCTGGCAAAACTGCACTTGTGTACTGACCATTGTACTGCAAGCAGTTATAATTTTTTTACCTACAGTAACAAACATACATTCAAGAGTATCAGTGACCAATAGAAATTTTACAAATGTTTTCATTTAAGATATTGTCTATTAAGATAAATGTGTAAAAGCAGAACTAAGGGAATTATTTTTTCTAGATATAAAATCTGCAATGGTGACAGAACAAACGGCTATGGGATTGGTTCTGTTTTGCTGACTAAGAGTAATGAACTAGATATTCTAGAAAATATTGATTGTCAGAAGGTAACACTTGATTTGATAGGTAAATCTTGAGAAAATGTTCTTGTATCTGGCATATTTAACAGTCTCAAGGAGCCATGACTACTTTTTATACAGACAAAGAAAAATAGGGTAAATTTCTCATGAGAAAAATGGTTTTCTCATCTGACAACTTGCTCTTGATGAAGTTAAATGACATTACAAGTTTGCTTAATTTTTTGTAATGGGAATGGTACAAGACAGGGAAGATACTGGCTACTCTGAAGGAAAATGGAAGAAAAGAACAACTTGTAAACCTGCAAGATAGAGCAGCTGAATACTGTGATGGAGAAAGAGGAGAGAAAAACAAGGCTTAAGATTGTTAGAAATATTCAAGTACGTGATCCAAAAAAAGGCTGGAGACATCATTTCTACTTCATTGAGAATGGTCTGTTTCTTGTCACCACAGTTTCTCCTAATTAAAGGGAAATTGGAAATCAATGGGTAAAGATGTTGACATTTTTCACCTCCATCTATTTTTTCATAATTTCATTGGGAAAAGAGTCACATAGAATGACATTTACTTAAACTAAATGCATCTCTACCTATTTAGGATGCTCTAAATCTGTGTAAGTCATGCTTGTGTACAGATATACATACAAGAGAAAATAGAATCATTTATCTCCCATGAGAAAATCTGGTGTAAAGAGACTATGGACATTAAGCAGGAGCAAGTCTAGGGATAAATGATGCAAAGGTCACATTATCCACTAAATAATTATGTGTTGGTACCAAGTTCCAAGGAAATATTAACAGAGGATTTGAGGTAGGATAACGTATTAGTGTGTCTTTTTTTTTTCCTCATTATATTTGAGGGTAGGAAAAATATATATTTTGTACATTTTTTTACAGTCCAAAAAAAAAAGTTTAGAAGCAGAGATAGTGAATAGCCAATACTTGTATAAAACGAAAAAATAACACATGTCAGATGTGTTTGGTTAGCAACCAACCGTTGTTATGGGCTGTTTATTATATTCATGTTTATATTCATGTAGCATTGTTAGTTGGTCAAGGGAGGTGATTCTGTCCATCTATTCAGCACTGGTGGGACTTTACTTGGAGTACTGCATCTAGATATGGACTCCTCATTACAGAGAAAACATGGACTTGATGGATTGTATCTAGAGGATGACCGCAAAAATGATCCAAGTGATGGAACACTTGGCGAACTCAATGAAGCCTTCCTATAAATATGAGGGAAATCAACTTTTTACACAAGTAGATGTGTTAGGACAAGGGGGACTGGTTTTAAACTAAAGGAAGAGAGATCTAGATTAGATGTCAGGGATAAGTTTTTGTTTTCTTTTGTTTTGTTTTGTTTTTGTTGTTGTTGTTGCTTTTGTTTTCTTGAGAGAGTGGTGAAGTGATGGAACAGGTTGCCCACAAGAGGTTGTGGATGCCCCATTCCTGGAGGTGTTTAAGGTCAGCTTGGACGGAGCCCTCTGCAATCTAATTTCATAATGCAGTACTCTAGTAATACAGCTGCCAATCCTGCCTATGGCAAGGGGCTGGAACTTAATGATCCCCGAGATCCCTTACAAACTATGTCATTCTGGGATGTTGTGATTCTAGGATTCTGTGATCATCATTTTATATATTTAGCATTTGTAACAATACCTTCTGAGTATTGTTATATGTCTATGTAATATATCAATTTACAGCAGTTTACTGTGAATGAGGAAATAGCTTGAAAGAAAGAATTTCTTTTTAACATTAAATTAAATCCAGTTATGTTATATATGAGGATTGGAGGCTACATCCACAGAAGTAAAATAAATATGGCTAGAACCAATCCTTAGCACTGAAGACAGTTGGCACAGAACAGTGCATGCAAGTGCCATTAACGTCCTCAGCATGGAAAACAGACGGCTGGGTGCAGATTGCCTAGTGAGGATGGTCAGTGAGCCATCATGTGTAGCGTGGCCCAGGAGAGCACTAGTTGGCCAAGCTCCATCGTTCCCAAGCACAGCTGTGGAACTTCCCAATGTATGCAGTCAAGTTCCAGCACGGGGATCTCTTTCACTTACTGGCACAGGCAGTTGTCAGGTTCCTTTCCCTAAATGTCATTAAGGGTGGCAGAAAAAACAATTTTTTCTTTCTATGTATTCAACGCAGTTACTTGCACAGGGATTTTATTGATTATGGCATTCCACTTAGTGGAAATCTGACTCTCATGAAGTGAAATATCTAGCAGAATTTTTGCAGTTATTTGTCAAGTGGACAGTGTGATTGTAAGGCCCTCTAAAATTTACAGCACTAATCCTAAGGTTATTAAGCCCATTCGTAGGACCTGATTGTTCAAAGCACTTAGCCAGGGACATAAACTATGGGGAAAAAAAAGAAAGAATATTCTGATTTTCATTTAAATGAGTACCTTTTTTGATGAGGGCCCAGGAATAATATACATAGAAGAACAGAGTGAGGCTTGCAGTGGGAGTCTTAATTTATTTGCAAGAGGAAATCACGATTTTAGCAGGTCTTTAACTTGTGTTTTCATTATAAGTTATAAATTATACAATATGGTTAGGGTTTGCTTCTGTTAGAAAGTAACTGAACAAATAAGTTAAATCTTTTTTTTTAAACTTCTGAGCATTCAGGTAGCATAAATCATCTGATTATAATAAATTTTTTACCTCCTTTAAGTCCTTTGTAAAAGTTCTGCAAGATTTAAATGAGAAAATCATGAGGTTTGATATTTTTAGAAGGGAAGGCTCTTACTAATATTCTCACTGTACAGTAATTGTAAAAATACAATTCTGTTTCATCTTTAATATAAAGTAGAGAAGTAGAAAGCAAGTTTTCTGCCTTAGCAGAGATTACCATTAATGAAATTACTGTCTTCTAGCAAGTATCAATTTGCTGTTTATTAATGTGCTAACACATTGTTTCAGACCCCTATGATGTACCATACCAGAAGGGAGAAAATTACAAGTGTCATTTGAATTCTTTTCAGTAACCCATCATATTGTATTACATGAAATGCAGGTGAAAATGCTTCATGTAGCCAAGTGACATAATACTGCTAACAATGGCATATTCCCAAATCCATTTGCTTTGAAATATTCATAGCTGATACTTGAAATAATGATCTCTGTTTCAATCTCTGAAGAATTCTTTCCTCTCCTGCTTTCCTCCAAAATCTTTCCAAAAGCTATTGTGCTTCTACTTCTAGATGTAGAAAGGCTGGCAAGGGGTGAAGATGCCTTGTAAAAACACCAATCTTCTTATCTCTAAGCCTTCTATTTTTAAGGGGGAGCAGAGATGCTGTGGTGAGCCTTTTGAGGAAAAATTATATGACAGCTCAAGGTTTCCAGTACATACCTAGAATAAGTGCCATAGGCTCTCCCTTATGTTTTGTCAGTCACACTGTTCAGAACACTGTATGAGCATGAGGAGGTCAGTGGGATGTGGAAGCAGTGTGTCAATGGCATCAGCTCAGCTCCTTTGCATTCTCTTCACACTCCCAGGTCACAGCTGTATGAATAGAGCCTCAGAAATATTTACTGGCCTCTCTTCTCTAAGGCAGAAGCATCAGTTAAGGTACTCATATTCTCCAGAGCCCAGGAAGAGCGCGTGAGACTTTGAAAGACAAGGTCTGAATAGAGAACAGAAGCTCTTGGTTTATATGACAACAAGTATTAGCAGAAAAATGTGCACAAGATGAGAAACATTCTGTAGAACATACATTTAGAATCTTTCTGAGTGTGAATGATATTCTTCTATATTAGATCATCACAAATAAAAAATAAATATCTCTTTTTTCTATTCTTTTCAAATTAGACCTCACAAATATTTTTAAAGTTGTTTTCTTCATAATTATTTTAGCATTCATACATAATTCACACGTTCTCTTCTTACTTACCCACATAAAATTCTTTTTCTTTCATGTCTCATTCATTACTTTACTGAGCCTAAACCATCAGAGAACAAAAATCTGCATCAAAGATGAGGCCTTTTGCTAAATTTCAGTTAGGCTTCAGTGCTGTATGCTACTATTCTCATTTTTGAAAAAATTTTAAATGATAAAATAAACAGTATTTCCAGATACAATTCTCAGGAATGGTTTTCTTTGTATAATGGAAGATAAGTTTCTGCATGTCCTCTGTAGTGCATTTCAAACCTTACCAAATAATAATCTTAGCAGGAGAAATTTAGCTGCATGATGGAATAACATTTTGATTTCCATTACGTTATGGGTGTGTAAGAAGAGCATAAAAATGTTTCTAGAATTAATATTAGCAATCTCAATCTATACAGGTATGAAAGAAAGGTTAATTTGTTTAAACCACACACTCCTTTGACATGAAAATACCATGAAAATACTGCAAGATCTGAAGAATCCAAATTAAATTATTTACAGATAAAGGTGAAAATATACAATACTTCTTATAATGTTGAGGATAATAAAATTATTTTATTTTACAACATCTTAAAATACTTATTTCAGATTACAACAAAAATTACTAGAACCGAGGAACAGAGAAAATGGAGGAGTCAGGTTTGTCCATTTTTGGAAAACCTCCTACTACATAGACGTATGCACCAAGATTTTCACCGCTATCCATTCTACATTATTCACTTTTTTTTTCCTCTTGAATATTGGTGTAACAGAATATATTATTATCTGTATTCTGACAACAAGGACATCTTGGTCAGCTTCATCTCTATTCATGTTGTATGCTGCATTGCCAGTCAGTTTGGTTTCAGACTTCAAATGGAATGAGCTACAAAGTTCCAGTAGAGCACAGAATTTTTTTTACAAAAATGAATATTCTATTCTAGTATTTTTTTTTCTGAAGTTTTACTGAAGAAAAGACAAACAATACAAATCCCTCGAGATGTCAACAGTTTGATTAACAACTATATTTTCATCCAGAATTAAACTGTTTCCTTCCTATTATCTGCATACCAACATCTGTTAATTTCGTTTTTACACATATCTTTAGAGCCACATCAATGCACCGAAGTTTCTGAAACTGCTGAGATACATTCCTCTGAATCAGAGATCTCAGGGACCATCAAGTTCCAACCCTCTGTCTCTGACAGGGTTGCCAGCTGCTAGATCGAGTTCTAGATCATGTTGCCCAGACCCCCATCCAACCTGGCTTTGAACACCCCCAGGGAAAATGCATCCACAACCTCGCTGGGCAACATTCCATCATCTCATCACTCGCTCAGTAAAAAACTTCCCCCATACATCTAATCTAAATTTCCCTTCCTTTAGTTTAGCACACATATTAAATAGCACACGCATTAAATGTTTCGAGCTATTTCACCAGGTTGTTGTAAAGAAATAACTTGGCATCTTATGTAAGTAACAGAGCTGTTGTGTGAGAAAATGGGACACGGCCAGGAAGGGAAATAGGGAAGGGCTGCACAACTAACTCTAGCACTACAAAACCTGAAATTGTTTGAGTAGGCAGAAAAAAATAATAAATAAACAGCTATGTGAACAACTGCACCACTTTACATAGGCTTAAAAATTCCAATTATATTTAAGGAATCCTGGGTCATTAAACCAACCCCTGACCTTCATGATACACATATACTGAGAACAAATTTCAGAAAGCATAGCCTTATTATTAACTGTAGACAGATGGGCTCTCTATTTTCCATTGTTTCTTCCACTGATTTCCCAAATCTAAGGAAAGCATGCATCTATAAAGACCTCTTCAGATAGCTTCAGCATGGAGAGCACTACCCATCAGTATCAGAATCACAGTCCTCTCTTTCATATCATATTTTGAGCACATCCAGTAATCTGACCTGTCACATGTGCCATCCAAGTGGAAATGACAGTGAGTGACAGTAACAGACTGAGTAAGATGACTGCCAGGAGTACAGAGACACACAGGGTCCTCAATCAACCGAACCACAAATCCATTAAGTGGTTTAATTTTGTGTATTCAACTGTGGTACAATTTTTACAGTAGGAGAGAAAAATATACACACATACAAAAAACATACATATGAATAAAGAGGTTGAGAAATAAAAGGAGCTTGTGGAGAAGTTGAGTACACATGCTTGATTATTCCGTTTTTTTTTAGGAGATGCTACCAACATTACATGCACATGCAATAAATCATTATGTAATATCGCCTCACAATTCAGAGGAGGTTTCAACAGTTTGATTGGTTTTGAATGGTAGTACAGAAAATGAAACACCACCATATTCCATAAAATAAGCTAGTCAACTTGATTTTTATTTGTAACTATTTTCTTGTCACTTCCAGTTTCTGGTTGACATGACAGGGGCTGAAATACAGAAATAATGTATTTTAACAGGAGTTAAAATATATAGTTTCAGTCACGCACACTTATTTGTTCCAGTCTCAGGCTTGAATCTCAAATGAGATCTCAAAAGAAAAACTGGTATAAAAAATTATGGCACAGTGTCATATACTTTTAGGTATTCTATAACTTTTTTTTTTTCTTTTCATCCTCTCAGTCAAAGATTAGTTTGGTTCATTCTATATTACTTATTTGAGATGCATTAAATTCTATTGAAAAAGAAATGTCCCAGGATATTCCTATTCTGTGATCTCTGCTCTTCTCATGAAGAGGCAAGGTGAAGACCTATTGTCTTCCTCCTTTTGCTGTGTCAATAGTGTGATGAGTACATGATGAACTCTGACATTAGGTAATGCCAAAGTAATGTGCTAAATATCAGTGGTTATTAGCCACTTGTAGCTGGAAAATTCTTTATAAAACAAAGACAGAATTTGAAAATAATAATAAAAAAACAATGATTCGTTTTTCAAATATTGTATGCTATCTGCTTAGGAAGACAACTTATCTTTCCTCAACTAATAACGGCCAGATGTGCCTCATAGAAAGGAAAGTCAGCATTGTGCTCTTATAATTCTTTCAACCCTGATCAAGTACAGCTTTGTAGTATAGCTGCAGTACAACTCATAAGACTCTACAGAGTCCACACAACAGTGTATTTTAAGGCCAGGTACACTCATTAAATCAAGGTTGAATAAAATATCTATAAAGCTACAATACTGCATGATCGTACTATATAATATGTGCTGGTACTAATAGGAAGTGCCTTCCCCTCAGTGTAAACACATGACTTAGTAAGAATTTGCTCTTCTGAATAACAAAAATAGAATATTTTTGTCAAGGTATCACTGCCTTTGGACAAGAAACCTGTAGTTGTATTTAATAGGGAATAGGTTTTGTTCTAGTATTTTTTTTAATCTTTCATTCTGTAAGAGGGTTTTAATTTTTAGTAAGTATCTCATAAAAACCCAAACCCCTGTAGGAAAAATACCATTGATCATTTTGTTTTAAATTGAACCAATTCCTAACTGTCAGCAAAAAGGCTCTCAGTCAGACTTCTTTACCTTCTGAGAGAAATTGCATGTCACTGCAATGTGTCAAATGGCATTCTGTGCTGGGTTTTCCTAATATGCCACCTAAGTCAATTGATATATTTTTACTGATTTGAATGCATGCCAATGTCAGCCTTCGGGGTAGATTGAAGAGGGCTTGAGAATGAACTGCATGAATGCAAGTCTATGTTAATTCAGATGTTTGAGATGAGTCCCAGAATATGCTTGGAGGAGTAAAAATGATGAAGAAAACATACAGTTACTTGTTAAGTGTTGAACATTTCTTCTGTCCTTTGTATGCAGCCAGAGGCAGATAACACTGGTTGCGATGCTGCTCCTTAACTGTCTGTTATTGAGCTAGAGATACTCAAAGGCATCTGAAGCTCTAACAGTTCTTATAGCACTGTGGGTACATTACATGGGTCTGCCTGTGCCTTGAAACATGAAAGGGTATGAAGCCCACAGACAAGAAGCAAGCTCGGTTTTATCTCAAGCCTTGGCATGACCTCTTGTGTAAATACAAGCTAAAGAAAATAGGGGGGTAAAGTAACTATTTTCCACTTATTTATTCTAGTTGTCCAGTTTAACTGAACAGACTGAATAACAGTTCCCTTTTAATTTATCTAAGAATATGTACACTCATATATTATTTCATTTTCTTCTTTTTGAAAGCATTTAATGGTCTAAAAGAAAGTTTTGTATGCTTCTAAATACAAAACTAGCAAACACTGTTTTCTTTTATTTTCAAAACCATCTTATGAATGCTTTTTACTCATTTTCCAAAGAAAATATAGATATCTTAACTATGGATAACTTAGTTATGGATATTATATTATACATATATCTTCATTATATGGATATCTTATTTGTGAAGACTATCAATAGCAAAATCAATAAATTTTTTCAGTCTCATTGGAAGAGGACTGAAACTAAAGTGGTTCTACTTCCCTTCCCTTCCCTCCCCTCCCCTCCCCTTCCGTCCCTTCCCCTCCCCTTCTGTCCCCTCCCCTCCCCTCCAAGTGAATTGAAGATGAGTCAACTCAAGACTTAAAATTTGCTACATGACATACTTAACATTAAATTTTGTAATGGCATACACCTCTAAGAACATTTAAGGGGAGAGCTGGCAAAAGCAAAACAGTGAAATCCAAAAAGGCAGTTCTAGTCTCCTGCTGTGTTGGGCTTTCTGTGCCTGCCCTTATAGATGAGAGCACACTTTATGCTCCAAAACAGGCAAATGAGTTTGTACAGGAGAATGCACAAACTTTTTTTCTGGATACCTTATATCCCACGCTCTCTTCAGCATATTTTTCATGAAAGGAGGATGATCTGTTTTCTGACCAATGTCATTAATGGTCATTAGGTCACTAGGAAAACCAGGAAGAAAATCACCTTTCAGGGTAAGAAAAATAATGACTTGGCAGGCAAACATCTGCAAGCATGATCATACCATGCAATATTACCTGTCACCCCTGAATTGTACATTTCTGTTTTGTTTTTGTTTTTGTTTTTTATTATTATTATCGTTTTCTGCACGAAAAAAAAAATAAAAATCAATCAATCTCCTGGTTTATGATCCTGTCTCTGAAGAGCTGACAACACTGTAAAGATTTTTATAGAGTTAAATGCCTTTTGCTTAGTTTATCAGAAAACACAAGAGGAAAACAATGCACCATCCTCTAATTTCAACACTGACATGAAATGCCAGTGTATTTTTTAAGGGATTTGCTATAAGAAACATGACTATAAATACATGGACATGACCTTGAAATATAATAAGGTAAAATAAAATAAAATAAAATAAAATAAAATAAAATAAAATAAAATAAAATAAAATAAAATAAAATAAGGTAAAATAAAATAAAATAAAATAAAATAAAATAAAATAAAATAAAATAGATTTCTCTTACCATATTATCATTCAGAAAAAAATAGAAAATATTGCATCAAACAGCCTTTTTTTTTTTTTTTTGAGCATACATAATGAACTTATTTGAAACTCAGTAAGAATTCCTTGAGAATAGGCCAGTACAACAAAAAGAGACCATGATTTTTGTACATATTTAATCCATTTAAAATACCTGTTTTTCAGGCCTTGCACATTAAGTTATCTTTGGTCTTTATCTCACATTTACTTAGCATACAGTTCTGCTAGTTTAAAGATTATACAACATGAACTGCTTGCTATTGATCTTTCTTGACTATATCCTCACGTTGATAAAAATGGTAAAATGAAACATGCTCACAGCATTATGTCAAGTATAGAAGCTCTCCTTAAGCAACCATCTCCTTGGCCTGCGAATTTGCAGTGGCATGAAAGCACCCTCAATAACTTCACTTTGTTGCTATCCTGAGGGATATGGACAGGCTTGAGAAGTGGTGGACCCCTGCCAACCTCATGAAATTTAGCAAGCCGAGTGCCAGGTCCTGCACCTGGGTCAGCGCAGTCCCAAGCACAGATACAGGTTGGACAGAGAATGGCTTAACAGCAGCCTTGAGGAAAAGAACTTGGTGATGCTGGTATATGAAAGATTGAAGATGAGCTGGCCATGTGTGCTTGCAGCCAAGAAGGCCAACTATGTACTGGGTTGCATCAAGAGAAGTATGACCAGCAGGTCAAGTGAAGTGATTCTGTCCTACTCTGCTCCTGTGAGACCCCACCTAGAGTACTGTGTGAACTTTTGGGGCCCCAAACACAAGAAGAACGTGGAGTTGCTGGAGCATTTCCAGAGGAGGGCCACAAAGATGATCAGAGCATCTCTCCTACAAAATCATGCTGAAAATGTTGGGGTTCTTCAGCCTGGAGAATGCTCCATGGGGACCTTATAGTGGCCTTCCAGTACCTGAAGAGGACCTTCAGGAAAGCTGGAGAGGGAATTTTTATAAGGGCAAGTAGCAACAACTTGAGGGAAAATGGCTTTAAACTGGAAGAGGGTGGATTGAGAGAGACAAAATTATGTACTCTTTAGGTGGTAAGACACTGGAACAGTTTGCCCAGAGAGGTTGTGGATGCTCCCACCCTAGAGCCATTCAAGGCCAGGCTGGATGGGGCTTTGAGCAACCTGGTCTAGTAGTAAGTTTCCTTGCCTATAGCAGGGAGGTTGGAACTAGATGATCTTAAAGGCCCCTTCAAACCCAAAGCATTCTATTATTCTGTGATTCTTCAAAAGGTGTAGCATGAAATGACAGTTTTCCATGAACACCCATCTTCATTATAGAATGTTTTCCTATTTCCTGCTATTTATTTTAAATAAAATCTCCACATCTTGAAGCTAAAAAATAAAACACAACATGCTAATTCTCAGCCTTTTTTTTTTTAATAAAAAAACTGAATTGAAATAATTGCAACTCTGTCCATTTTAAAGGTAAGATGTATACTGGTATGATGTATATCCCACCTGCATAGCACCAATGTTGGTAAAGGTTGTTTTGAAGGCTATTCACCATTTCTTCATTAAATCCTAAATGTAACTATATGTTGATGCACTGAGATGTTTGGTTTAAAACCAGTCTATTCCTAGTTTACCTGAAAATCCAGCCTTTCTCAGGGATCTGTAATTCAATGTGGTGAGGGGAGTTACAGCTGTTTGCTGAACTCTCACAGACTTTCTTCTTTCATTCTCTCTCATGTCTGAAGACTATACAAAATAGAAGAAACATTACTAATAAATGAATCTATGAGGACTATGCTGACATGACCAGTAAAAAGTAGTGTGCAGGAAATTGTAACTAATGGCAGCTGAGCATGTCTCCTCACTCAAGGCAATGCTCTGTCAGGGATGGATGAGCTGACTACTAGCAAGAGGGCACAAATCTCCCCTGTGGTGCTGTGCAAAGGTAGGACTCTCAAAGGAGCAGGGTTATGGCTAGGTTAATTGCACTTGCTTCTGAGAACCACAAGCAAGTGAGCATAGAGCATGAGCAGAATACAGCTGTAATGCTTTCAGCTCAGGAGCTAACAGCTAAGGCTATGTCAAAGTATTACTGCATGCTGCTGCATTCATGGTGCTGGCCATATTCACAGTCTCAACCTGCTGCTTCAAACTAGAAATTTGTAACGCAAAGCCAAAGGCTCGAGTCACCATGTCTTCCCCATGGAAAAGAATGATAACATTAACAGCATTTTGTTTTCTACTCTCTTGCCTCCAAGTCTCCCACTTACTGCTATTTTTTCTGTTGCATAGTTACATATTGTATAAGGAAATTATTCAGAATAGCAAATGAGTCATTATTCCCTATTAAAAACTCTGGGGAAGTAGAGATAATTTCTGCATGTATTATAATGCATATATTATAATGGTAATTTCAGACCAAAGATCTACATCTGGATCAAGATACAGATTTGATAGTGTCTGTAATTATATCTTGCTTAGATCTTACTCATTTTATATATGGTGCTAAACAATAACTTTTCAACCTATGTCTACTCTGAGTGAGATGTGGATCCAGAAGAAAACTAATTCACTTGTGATAAACTCTATTTGTCTGAAACAGAAGCCTCTAATGTGAAAAGGGACAGAAAGTAGGTGACTTCTGAAAGTCTGCAGAATCTGGTTGTTAGGATGTCTTTCCACTACTATGTTTTCACATTTTCCCTAATATATATTATGTTATTACATTTTTTCTTCAGCTTATGGAACATTTTGTTTAAGTAAACCAAACTATACTAAATAGCCACAAAAGCCTGGAGCTTTCTTTGAACTATTCCTGAAGACAAATGTTTATGCTTAATTATAAATTGCTACCCCCCTTTTTCCATTTGGAATTCTCCAAGTATTCTAAACAGATTTCCCTGTGGGTCAGAGAACATGAACTGCTTGAGCACAGTCTGGCTTTTTTAAGTGCTTGGATATCTACTGTTATTGCTATTTGAGGAAACATACGAGAAACTCAGCTGCCCTGGCTAGCATAGAATAATTAATAATAATAGCTATGCAGTAATGACAGATCCAGGTTAATTGCATACTAATTAAGGGCTACAATAAAGCAAATGACTATTTGCATTTGAAATAATGTCTTGTGGCCACAGTAGCTCACATGAAATGAACTGTATCCTCTTGGCAAGATCTCAAATGGGAATGAAATTCATTTGACGCATGTACATGTGATCTAGTCTGGGAAGCCAGTAGCTTTGAGAGACTCTCTGCAGTGAGACAGCAACAGTTGTTAATAAAGAAGAGTCTGATTGAAGATGAAGTTAAGTTCTGAACTGGTGAATGGAGAGAGTGGTTAGCAATGCTGAGAGTCAATCAAAAGATAATTAATGGACAGCACTGAGTAAGAGGAACTATTCAGCATGAAAAATTAGAAATTTAGTTAGTGACAACCAAGAAAGGAGGCATGAGAGGTGTTCCTCAGTTAGCTATTCTGGGATGCTTAAAAAGAAAATTAAGGAGCTTGCCAATTGAAGGATGAATAGCTGAAATGAGAGCTGACCGGCCATTAATTATATAGGACTTGGTGCATTTTGGAAAACTGGTTTGAGGCTCTACCTGAAGCACCTGTTAGTGTGCTGTGAGATAAAGAAAAAAGCATGGCAGAATATTTTAGGGGAGCAGGAACACCTGATACATTAAATACTGAAAAAGATGAACTGAAAACTGCAGAACTTCTTATGTTTTACAAACAGGGAAATAGTAAAGATTTCCAGAAAGACAGCTTGCAGTCAGTCACAATTAATCATATAGGCTAACCATAGGTTGCTGTTCTGGATTTCTCCTGTGCCTGAATCTTTAAGGACTTTAGCCACATCCAACTTAGATGTTCATCAGATGAGTGGGAGCAAAGGAATATAGGTACCAAGAGAAAAGAAAAAACAAATGGATATATCTACTGTATGTGTGGATGTATCTACTGCTTATACTCAAATATAGCTGAAACTCAAAGGGTTTTGGACTGCATATGACTTTATTTACACAAAAATGATACACAAAAATTCGATACAAGATAATAAATGTAGTGAAATGAATTAGTGTCACAAAATGACAAATGCTGACCTAATTGAAATATATATATATTTAATAATTCTCACTTGTATTTAGTTTTTTAGCTACAAGCTCTATTTACATATCTTAAAGACCAAATCCTTCCCCAGGAACAATGCAGCAATGCATAGACATGCAGATGTCCCACTGTATTTAGTACAAGGCTGAGTCCTCCAAACAATGTCGCAGAGCATTAGCCCTGGAATTCCTAATCCTAGAAAGGATATAAATATATCTTCACTGTGGATACAGATGGAATGAGAATGAGTTGACTGTAAACAAACTCATCTTTTCATCTTAATGAAAAGATAATATGCGTTAATATTTAATGTTCCATTATTCAATAAATTAAGGAAACAATACATAAATTCTTTTGAAGTGATTTTGTCCTGCACCGGAATAGGAAAAGTAATACCCAACTGGTTAAGTTGTGATTATTCTAATTATTATCTTCTGTAGAAAATACTTCTGTGGCTAGCTTTCAGAATTTCTTCTAGTTGAGTAAAGTACTTGAGATCAGGTTCTCTGAGGATGATCCACTAATGGAGTTTTTACAGTCCAAACTAATAAAAACTTTCAACAGAAATCAGTTTACACTTGGTAATCAAGAAATTAATAACTGAATTAAAGGCATTAGAGTTTCAGAAGATTTGGCCATATTGGATTGTTTAGTCAGAAATAATAATTTTTAGCCAGAAAAAATAACTATAGTAAAATATTTTTCTTTGTAAATCTAGCTACCTATATCAAAGGGCTAAACTTGCAACTATTCTAAGTTGAGACTCTAAGTGAACTTTACTAGTGAGATGGTAATTTATATCAGCTAAAGAGTTGGCCCAGAGTTGTAAGCAAAAAAAACTATGTCATGTCTTAAATACTTGTTCATTTTTGTCTATAAAACTATACATCGTGAAGTGCAGCTTTTTCTGCTGTTTTATTGTGGCCTCTTGATTTCAAGAGATCAAGGAGCAGTTCAAGAATTCTTCTTGGTCTTGCAACTGAGCTTCTGAGAATGTGTTTTAAAATCATTAATAATAGGATATTCAGTTCTTTTGTCAACTTAAGTGAGCTCCATCGATGAGGTGTGAATTTATAAAAAGAATAATGACTTCATGCTCTGTGAAATCAATGTGCAAGAAACCCTGGAGAGGTAGAAGAAGCTAATGGGGTTGAAACTTTGCAGGGCTTGAGACAGATAAACATCCCACAGCCTACACAAAACCACTCTTATTATATATATCCCAATCTTTTGTCACTGTATAAATAAAAGTGGCAAACTTAAGCAGGAAACACAGATTTGCTTCCAAGGTATTTAGGATTTTTTTTTTTCTGGTGAACACACTGTCCCCCCCCAAACAAAACAAAACAAAACAAAACAAAACAAAACAACACAAAGCAAAACAAAACAACACAAAGCAAAACAAACAAAACAAAAAACAGACCATACTAGCAACTGTTCTAGCTTACAGTGTGTCAAAAGCAGGTAAAACAGGAAATCTTAATTCATACCTGAAATAAATACTGAATCTGAAATACTATAAATCATTAAATGAGGCAAAAAAAAAATTGTGTTGCTGCCATAAAGGAACATTTTGCAACAAACACGATTAAAAAGAAAAAAAATTCCAGATTCCAAATGTTCCTGAAGGTGTAGAATAGAAAACCTGTCAAGCTATTCTAAAAGGAAGCTATCAGCAGGAAGTCATGCCAGAATTAAAACACAGACTTGTAAGTTAACATGCTTGGCATGTGACTTTAGGGAATTTAAGACATTTAAGAAACTGATGACCAGTGAAAATATTTCCCTCAGTAAATGAATGTAGTAGAATGGAGAAACGTCAGTCAATATGCATGTTAGCCCAGAAATATATAATAATGAACAGTACTTTTGAAACAGTACAGAACAATACTCAGTATAACATCACTTGAACCGTCTTAGCTTCAAATTCATGCAATGCATTGGACACGTGCTCAAGACAGACTTACTCTAGACAGTCTGCACTAAGTGCTGTGGGTAACTACACAGCTTCTCAACAGAGTTTTGAAAGGTTGCTATTCACTGTATCTCCTGCGCAGCAAACAGGCCAAGAAAACAATTCTGCAGCTATATTAAAAGAATTAATCACAGAATCACAGAATTGTAGGAGTTGGAAGGGACCTCTAGAGATCTAGTCCAACCTCCATTCCAAAGCAGCACAGGCAGGTGTCCAGGTGGGTCTTGAACGTCTCCAGAGGAGACTCCACCACCTCTCTGGACAACCTGTTCCAACGCTCCATCACCCTCACTGAGAAGTAGTTCCCATACATATTTGTGAAGAACTTCCAATGCTTCTCTTTGTGTCCATTTCCCCTCATCCTATTACCACACACTGCAGAGAAGAGTCCAGCCCCATTTCTTTGCCTCCCACAAATAATAGGATTCAAAGTCACTCACTGGTGGTAAGTAACATGAGGGGTATGTAGAAATTTACTTCAGAGAAGAAGACAGAGAATTGAGAGCTCTTTGGAAGAAAGCACCACCTAATAGGTCTAACAGTCACTTTTTCAAAGTATTCACATAAGCGTCAGTTTAACCTGGAAAACAGATTTATATCACACTGACACCATCTTCACTAAATACATCACTTTAACAAGATGCTTTCACTGAACTTTATCAGAGGATTTTTTTTTAAGTTAGATTTTCATCTTTAGCAGCCCAGCAGTTTCTGTTAACTTCCATCTATCAGACCACCTCATAAACATGACTCACCAGGATATTTAAGATGTTTATCCCAGTTCATTAAATTAACAAAATGTATCTTTGAAACCCCAAGATCTACCTCCACTAAAATTCACGGACTGTTGTGTGAGCTTCACAGTAGCTGCAAACAATACTGAGCCTTCTCCCATGAGCTTCTGATGGAGATGTGTAAAGCCTGGAATCCTGATGCTACTTCAAATCAGCAGAAAAAAACAGACCACAGAAATTATACATGATATGAGAAACCACTGAGATAAAAACATATTTATTTACAGTTTCTGCTAGTACAACCCAGAGATTGATAGAAATACAATTGTTGATGCTTACACAATACATGAAAGTTAATACATTTCGGCTGAAAAAAAGTGTTTTTAAGCCTGCTGTGAAAGGTTTAATGCACCCTCAGCACAGCATGTCAGGCTCCTGCTTTGTTAAACTTTTTGAAAGAAAGTTTTAGGTTAGCAGTTGCCTCTCCCACACCTGGCATATTGTGCTTACTGCTTCATAACTTCATGATTTTAGTCAAGTGTTGGTAAGTCTAGTACTCAGGTCTCACGTTGTATTACCTCATTATATTAACTATACCTGCAAAACTGATGCTGAACGCTTGTGAATCCAGTCTGAAATAGTACTTAATGCTAGGGAGAAGTTACTTTTGAGTATTGCATAAAAGAAGAAGAAAGCCTCTTGAAACAGAAAACATGAGATTGGTTACATTTTGCACTAGATTTATTTTCAGTTTGTTGCAGTTTCAGGGAATTCTGTTTGATCTATTTATTTACTTATTTTCTGGATAAATATGACAAGTTTCAGTCAGATCTTTTCATCAAGTAGAGGAATCCACAAATAAGACTATTGGTTACAAACATAAATAACAATAGGGACAAGCTGATAAAATTATTTCATGCTGCTTCTGAATTATCATACTAATAAAGCACACTTCTGGGCAAAGTGATACCTAAAGAAGGAGATGGAGAACAAGTATTTGCTCTTGGGACAGAAGTATTTCTTGGTTTACAAACAACCTGCTCAGAACTCAAGCAGACTCAACCCATATTGCTATCATGGTTTAAGGCTGCATTTTTTTTTTCCTGTCAAAATATTGAGTTTAACGTTAAGAAACTTGATTACTATGCAGTATCTACATTTTCAGTATCTACATTTGTATTCTCTGCACAATAATTCAAAATAGCTTTTCTTGTTTGCTTTTTAACAGGATGACAGCAGAGCAATAAGTATGTTTAAATAACAGTCTATAGACAGGCTCATTTTTTGAGTGTTTCATCACTCACCTCTGGGATATTGGAGTGTACAGGTACAAATTCTGTGTTCTGGTCTACATCTCTGGACTTGTTATTTCAATTCCCCTTAACATCTCACATCTCTCTCTGAACCATTTCGTAATCTGTTTCTTAGTCTCTTGAAGCAGAGCAAGTAGGTAAGTTTTTTGGTTTTATTTTCTGCCAAAGTCAGTCAATACATTTTCCTAAGCAATGGTGCCAACTGCTAGGAGCTCAGGAACTTAAAAATTCATAGCAAGTACGGCTTTGACAAAACATAAGTATCTTCAAATATCCATTTGTTCCCTGCAACTAACAATATGGTACAGCACACTGTTAACTTTCCATATTTTTTAGATCTAACTGACATCTGTTTCATCATTTTGACAGTTTTGAGTTATCAGAAGTAGCAAGGTGTTTTTCAGTCATCGTGCCAAAGTAGTGCTGATTAATCTAGATTCCTCTCCCTCGTTTACCATTTCCTGGTCCTCAAACTGAATTTTGCATCATGGCGAGGGTTTCACTGCTGCTCCAGATACCCAGTTTGTGTGTTTTTATTACATATAATACCTGGCAAATACCTTTTCAGTGCTTTTCTCATGTTCCTAACTGAAAGCAAGTAGTAACGTAAACTAGTGTCCTTGATTGCAGATATTGGTCTTCTGAATATGCCAGACTAAACCATCTTGTTGAATAAAAAGTGCTTTCGTAACTTTAAATCAAATTCTGATTCCTGTTGTGAGCATGAGTGTTCAGTGTCAGTATTCCTGTAGGCAATTGTGAAAGAGTGAGGACTGACCATTTATCCTTTATTGCAAAACTCACCCTTCTGTCGAGAAAAATAAAGAGTGGAATTGTTTTTCTTACTGTTTCTAGGGAAAGAAAGAAGGTACATTTTTTATAGAGAAATATACTGGAAATCTTACAGAAGGAAATGAATCCTTTACTGTTTCATTAGCACTTGTAGATCAAAAAATCTATTATTCAAAAGAAATCCTCAAGGATTTTTAATTTTTCCCCAAACCTAAGTTACCATCACTCATGTATTGATACCACAGATCATTTTTTTCTGTGTATTTTAGATTTCTTCTTTACTTCTACAAAATGAGGCAGAATAATACTGTCACTTTATGAATTACAACAGATGACGCTGGTCTGAAATTTCCTTGATAGATTCCCTGAGAATTAGAAGATTTTCCTTCGTATAACATGGTATTGGCTCTCTTGTTTTAGATTTTGTTTAGCAGTGTCCATTGATGTAAGTTTCTAAAACACTCCATGTATGTGTCTGGTAGCCTCTACCTCTAGATACCAATATTTCCAGTATAGAAAACAATGATTTAAGTCTTTATGGCATCTATATGACAATGAAAAGTGAAAGAATTGTATCAGGTAGAACTAGTGAAAGGGCTTTTGTCTTCTTTCCCATGACACTCTTTCTACAATCTGACTGGAGCAGAAGAGTTGTCAAGTTGTGAGTCTGTGTAAATATCTTGTAAATATTTTGATAAAATCGGATATATAATTCTTGCAAATGGTGTGACAGTGACTCTCTGCATTTCTCACCTACCAACCTCTGTCAGCAACTCATCCCTTGTTCTCTTGCTTGCCTGGACACTTTGATATATGTCAGTCCAGTGAGATACATCTGTGTCTTTCTGTATAATGAATGCTTGAAAGAGTATCTAATGAAACTGAGCTTTGATATGCTCAGTATATTTAAAAAAGTTCATAACAGAGACAATTAGTAAATTAGATATGAAAATGGAGAAGAAGTCAGCAAAGAAATGTGAATGCATGAATGGCATATTCAGATGCACATGAATTAATTTCATGTTTTTACCGAAAACGGGTAATAAAAGATTGTAACACCTCCCAGTTGTTCTTGTCTCCCCGACTGTATTAATAATAGGCTAACATCACTTTCTGATCCTCTGAACACCTTCCACTCCAACAAATAAATCAGACACCCTGGGGAATGATTGTATCCATTCCTACTCACTCTGATATTCTTTTTATCCTAATACAGTTTGGGCTTTAGATTTTCAACACCATATGGATTTGACAAACTTCTTAGCTTTTGATTAAATCAGAATAGACTGCTATATGTTCTCTGAGCTGAATATACAGTTCTATTAAAAAAGATTGCAATTGAAATCAGTAATACCACTGGGTCCAGCGGGAACAAAAGTTCTCTGTGAAATACTTGGAATATATTCAAACTTGTAATTTTTTTATTACTATTATTTTAATTTCCAGATATAAACAAATAGTCATGGCAAACAAAATCTAATAGAAATAGTAAATGGTGTTTCATTTTGTTTTTCATTGGAAAATATGCTGCTGCTTGTGTAGGAATTGCTAGGTCATGGCCTGAACCAATGGTTGAACACCAGGTTAGAAGGCATGGCTAACCCTGGGAGCACAGGTGGAAGCAGTGCAAACACCCAGAGTCCACCCTTTCTCACCTTTATTTAAGGGTTACCAGCTGAGAGAATAGTATCTCTATTTGGAGACTATGCCTTTCTTAAAACTCTATCAGCTTTTGGAAAGGTGAGTTTTTGTGTTTGTATCACTTTCTAAACTTGATCTTGACAAATATCTTTTCAGGCATGCTCCTACTTTCCTAGAAGGCACAACCATCACCTTCCTTAGCTTTCCCTCTGTGAAGTATCAATGTACAGCAATTAGTAGCTTTTTATTCACCCATCAATGAACATAGATTAATGAGTTGAAAAATAATTGGTGCTCTGTGAGCTGAAAATAAAGCAGTATTTCCCCATTTTAATTTTCACTTTGCATAAAATGTGATTGGCAGTGGGAAAATGTTATTTTGATAAAATACTTACCTATTTTTTTTTTTTTTTCCAGTGAGGATTTTGGCCCAAGCACAGATATCTTAATGATTATAAGAGTTTAATAAACACATAAAGCATCTTTTCGATACATCTTTCTCTTGTATATGAAGAAGCAGCTAGGCTGACACTGTATATGCTGGAAGTTAGGTGTGAAAAAGTTACATTTTATATCCAAAATTATTACAGCTTTAACCATGACACTGTTATGGAGCAAAGAAAGAAAGCAGAAGGTATAGGATAGATATTGCTACAGCATGAGAGGACTTCTTCACAGGTAAAAAAGCAGTCACGTAAATAGGCTATTTTCTCAAGATAATGCCATTGGACTATATCTTGCTCTGGTCCTACAGCTGTACAAGCTGAGACAATTCAAAGGGAGAAAAGACAGTGTCAGGTACAGAACTTGTGTTTTGTTTTCTTGTGACTAACAGAAGGGGCTTTGTTCCCAGAGTAATAATACCAGTGCCAGTATGAAGTTTGTATGGTTACAGTTTTGTTCCATACTGGAATTGATTTGAAAGAAATAAATAACTAGTTTTACATGTCATTACACAAAGGTCAGTGGGCTTTCCACTGAATTTTTTGGTTTTCCTTAAATTCTGTATCGTGGCCACTAGAGACATCCAGAACTACCTGTTCCTGCTCAGGCACAAGGCTGCAGCAAGCAGAGCTGGTCTCCAGCTCCCTCCTGCCCTGCCTACCTATGGACCTTGTACAACCAGACCCACCCGTGGGTCCATGGCTTGGCCTATCACCATCCCTATGCAGGTGCCCAGAACTAGAGCTGCCACGGTGTCCCAAGTGCACTGCTCCAGTTTGGCTCTGTGATGGGTTCTGTGTACTTGGTTCAGCCTTACCCACTCAAGAGCACCCCCTGTTTCTGGCTTCAGAGAAATGCTGGCACCCTCATAATTTCAATATTCTGTGTTCTCATTTCATTAATACTTCACATCAGGCATATACCCATGTTTCATCTCCCTCTCCTTCCACCCACCCTGAAAAAAAACAACCTTTTCTCTAACCATAGTGTACTCCTGAAGCTTTTCAAAGCAAGTGACAAGGGAATGAAAATAAATGTGCATTTGTCAAATGAGATCCACAATACCACATTAGATTACCTTTCTTAAGGCAATGTATCTAATTGCTAAGCAGCCAGTAAAGCATTATTTAAGAATTGTCCTAAGTAATTCAATTAGGTTACTCCAGTTTGCTTAAACATGCATTAATCTTTCATAGTGACATCAAATTTGTGAATACCTTGGGGGAAAAATTCTGCGGTAAATCATTCGTAAATGTAATAAACATTTAACCTGTAAAATAATAGATGAGATAGAACACTTCAAAGAAGTTCAGATTTATTATTTTCTTGATTTAAAAAAAAAAGAAAGAGAGAGAGAGAGATCAGAACTGCTTAGTAATTTCTTTATATCATTTGCATACAGAATCTGCTGTGTTATGTGTCGTGGCTGGGGGGGGCGGCATCCAAAATGGCAGTGCTTACACTGTTAGTACCAACTGAGGAATAAGCCGGGCCAACCACAACAGTGGCAAATGTTCCTTTATTGCCTCCCATGACATGATCAGTCACCTCAAGGCTGCGTATAGCTATGTGGGATTCTCTTGCATCCTTTTAACGAAGCTTTCATCCTCTGCTCCCTTTTCACAGAGTTGGAGGGGTTGAAAGTGACCTCTGGAGCTCATCTAGTGCAGGCATGTTCAGCCTGTGGGCTGTGAGTGTCTTTGAACATCTGGTGATTAGCCCTATTCCCTGTTGCTGCATCATCGCGGCAGTGCCTCTTCCCAGGCACCGAGCCCTGGGTGCTTACCTGTTCCTCAGCAGTTACATTCCCTAAATGATTTCCCTTTAATTAGTGTGATCCAGGCACGCCACATTTTTGTATACTCATGACTCTAGTCCAAGTCCCTGCTAAAGCAGGATCCCTAGACTAGATTGTGCAGGAAGAAGTCCAGGAGGGTCTTGAATGTCTCCTTTCCTGTGTAACCTACTACAGGGGATCTACCTTATCAGGGTGTTGAACTAGGTAATCTCCAGAGGTCCTTTTCAACCCCTGAGATTCTGTGGCTCTGTGATTGTTTCTGTGATTCATGGGGAAAGTGGTGATTTTTTTTAATATTCCTTCTGAATTTCACAATTTTAGAGCAAAAGAATATCCTGACCCTACAAGTAACAGCGTTCAAAATGCCTCTCAATCTTACAAACCACAGTGCCTGCTATTAACCTTTAGTAGACAATAAATTCTTTGTCATAACTTCTTTTGGCATGATTCTATATGAAGATATCCATTAACAACCTTTATCACAGGAATACATAAGTCTTGTCTTGATAGATCAGGAACTAGTGACACTGTTGTAATTGCTTTTTTAAGAAGTTAGTAGTTACATGAAACAAAAATAAGACACATTTGGTATTTCAGACTACAAAAAAAAAACTCAACAGATGCTAAATCTTATGTCTCTTGAAGGAAGTTTTGCAAATATTCAAAGGAAGGTAGAGAAAGATGAATTCATTTGGATTGAATTTGAAAATAAAAAAATAAAAATTCATCTGTGTTGTCTTGGTCATCTGAACTTGGCTAACTAACTGTTCTCAGCTCTGATCAGTTACTGAGTTATTGCTGCTTAAACTGTTTAATGATGACTAAATTTAGTCAGAATACATCTGAGTCAGTAAACAGAGTTGTGAAGTGTTGCATCTTATATGCAAAGCTGTAAGGGCCAAGTAGAAAATTGAAATTCTCATTTTATGTTCTACGAAGTGCATGGAATCTGCTTTGCTTTCCTATTTCTGATTGAAATAGAAGAAATTTAATTATGATTGAAATAATAGTTATTGACAAAAATATATAGCATATGAACTGTAACACAGGAAATACTACTTTTTGTTTGCATGGCCTTAACTAGACTAGAGATGTGACCAGTGTGAAAAGGTAATTTAGCAGTATTACTTTCAATGTTTGTGTTCTGACTACATTAACTTTGATTGCGTGTGTCCAAACAATAGCAGATGTGTGCTGCAATACTGACAGGTTTTTAGATTGATAAGGAATGCTCTGCATGTTCTGTGATATATGATCCAGAACATGCTATATATATACAATTTTATCTTATGTTCTAAGATATTTTTTATAAGTAGAAAGGTAAAAGTAAGGCACAAGTGTAATTTGGAAATGAGAAGAATGTCATGGTTTTATGATTTTTGGTACTGGTATTCCACATCATAACATCATGTATTGCATTAAGAGTTAAAGAGCTAATGCTCCAGCTGCATGCTGGGTATACCTGACAAAGAGCTTTTGTGTCCCAACAATCTCTGTCTAGCTATATAAGTAGTGTGGACAAACAGAAACAGCACAAATGCTGATACTGAGAAACTGTTTTATCTGTGTCCTATAAAGTGAGAAGTTTGGTCTGTCATCCATTCTGTACTCATTTCTAAGGTGTTTTTGTTGTTGCTTGATTTTAGTTTTCCCAGCTTTTTATGTGGTATTAACTACACTTTCTGGGTTAACGCTGTCTCAAGAAAATCCAATTCAGTGCTTACAAACTACTCTTCCTAGTGTGAAGTAGGGACTAATAAAATGCAGTCATGATCTGAACTACTTTGTTCATGTAGAGACATTTGTAGTGAGCAACTTAATAAATAAAAGTAAATTGGATTTCCATTGCATGAAGGAAGTTTCCCTTCACATTATACCATACATTCTGATTGATACAATGGAAGTAATCTTACATGTTTTCAGATGTATGAAATAGAATTATCTAGGTTACATTGATTGTGTAGGCTTCCAATACACGTAACAGGAATGGAGATAATTATAGTGAATATAAGAGTTTGGTGTATCGTCATTGACATAGGATGGGTGGAATTATCTTCTGGATGTAACAGTCTTCCTTCTTTGATATTAGGTGAGTCTTGAACAGTGATGAGATGTCTACGTTTTAGGCAGCTCAGTAAAGATAGAGTCAGCCCCTATTTTATTAATGTCTTTTCAGAAGCAGCGTGAGCTTTAGGTTTTCAATTCCTTGAGATTGTATCAAGCTAAGGGCTGTCCAGATAACAAAACTCTGGTCTGCAAATAGTCTTGTCAATTCCTAACTTTCAGAAGACAGGACCTTTTGAACTTTGAGGAAAAATTGATCAAACCAGCTATTGTTTCAGTTGCTCAACTGATGTGCTGGGGATGTTTGAGTTTATAACCACAGTTTTGCAAACGACTGAGTTCATGGGTGAAACACTGAACATTCACGCATAGAAGGGCATCAGAACTTCAGATGAAATGGAGGGCAAATTGTGTCAGGCTTCATACAAAGCTAATAAAAAACAATAACTGCAAAAAGAGAAGTATGAAGAAAATCTTTTTCAAAGGAGACTTCCTGGGGCTCAGTTTTCTACTTGTAATGTACAGAGGATTCTGACTCAGTAGTTTGTTTCCTGTTGAACAGTTTCTCATTTCAGATGTCTGCTAATCAGTCATAGAGGGAGCATGATACTAGATCTTCCTACTACTCCTCAATTCAGTTTATTGCATCTGTGCTTAAGAAAGCAATCTTCTTTTACCTATTTCTTCAGACAAAATTTTTATCAAAACTGATGTGTCAGAATGTTTCAGATTCAGTGAAACAGTTTTTTCCCTGTCTTACCAGCCCTATTTACTACATTCCTGTTGATGTGTTTGCTGATGAAAAGTCCAATCTGAAGTTTTCTGAAAAAGCCTGTCCATAACTTGTAATTAAAGAAGATTTTTCTGTCTGTATTACTTTCATTTCACAAATGAAACTAGCTTCAGGGACTGGGGAGTCTCCAACACTACCCATTCACTTGTATGTCCGGTGTGAATCTATAGTGAGACATTCCCAAAAGTACTGCAAGATCTAGAGCATGCAATAAATTTGCAAGAAACAGAAGTAGTTCCAAGGGAGCAGGACTGCACTACAAGGGATGTTAAGCCAGGAGCTTTGCAATAACTCAAGAAATACCTTGTATTAGAAATTGTCTTCTGGATGAATGTAGAATTTGAAGAAAGATACTGATGAGATTATTTCTGGCAATATTTATTTCTGGCAGTATTTGTGCTTGACTGTGCTTTAGGGGGTTTAGTAAGTGTTGGCCCTTTCAGCAAGCAAAAAGAGCTGTGAGCAAATATAAGAATCTCAGTTGTTTTCTATACTTAATACTGGACTCTTGATTAAAGTCAGGAGTAGAATTCCTATTATTTTCAGCAGTATCAATATTTAAGCATTTTATTTTCATATGAATTTTTCTTAAGTATCAATTTGAGGAGAGGACTTTCCTTTTTTTTTTTTTTTTAATTAGAAGCAATGTTTTTTTCCAAATTAAAAGGAACAGAAATCTTTACTTTCATAAAGAAAATGCTTGTTACTTGATGAAACAAATGTTTCACTACATAATAATACATTTTATGTAATTTTATTCTCATAAACATAATAATTTAAGGGAGAGAAAAACTTGATTCTTCAGCATGAACAGCAAAACCATGACTGTATTTGCTGTAATGCACAAAACAATTATATACCTTGGATGAGAATTTGGTAACAATTGAGACAGATGGACAATGGTCTAATAACATTCAACTATTTCATAACTAAAGTGCATGAGGGAAATTTCTTTCAACTTTATTAGAAAAATAATCATTTAGCACAGATGGTTAGACTTCAAGAGCAATGAGTGAACAGGCTCCTAATGAATGAATCTAGATTAGAAGTTAGTTTGCCTGAAAGCAACGCATATATTCAACCATCTTTCCCAGTGTTCTGACCTTTCATAATCAAGTTGAAATAGTTGTGGAGTATGTCGTTTGTTTGTTTGTTTGTTTTTTCCTTCATTTGTCTTCTTCTTTCTCCAAATGAGTAGTAAATGAAGTGCCTATAGGTTTGTTAGAAGCTCAGTACAGATCTGTAACTGATCTACAAATATTCTGTCTAGCTTTGATTTATGGGCAATGTTAGTCTATTTTTTTTCTGCAAAATTCTTGTGTGAAATTCTTTCTTCTCCCTAATCTTATACAATATGCTTCTGAATGGCTCTATCAAGCCGTTCATCTATAAGAAAGAAGATTCACTGGAGAAACAGATGAAGGATTCAATTACATGTTAGTCTGTTACCTTTGGGATATAGATCTCTCAGATGAGTGCTAGGATCCTTTGAGTCTTTTTAGTTGCTGCTAACAAAAAAAAAAAAAAAAAAAAAAAGAAAGAAAGAAAAGAATTATCACAGCATTGTGTTATTGCGGTAGTATTAAACCTTTTTACCAAGGTGTTTGAAGGATTTTATAATATTACTGTTGAGGGCAAGAATACACTTTTCTGTCCCTATTCACAGAATCTAAAAGCAAGGATTGGGAGAATTAAGTACTGTCCAGTGTAGGAGAATATGCAATTACGGGCATCTAAGGAGCCTGAATGCACTCAAATTCATGAGACCTGATGAAGTGATCTGAGGGTCTTGGAACTGGCAGATTAAATTTCTAAGCCACTATCCATCGCTTCTGCAAATTCATGGAAATACAGTGAAATTCCCAGTGACTAGACAAGCAGAAATCTAAGCCTAATTTTTTAAAAGAGGAGAAAAATAAGACCTGGGAAACTACAGAGCAGTCTACCTCACCTCTGTGCATGGCAAGATTGTGGAGCAGATCTTCCTGTAAACAATTCTAAGTCACACAGAGAACAGAATAATGACTGTTGGCAAGCAATATAGCTTCACTAAAGGTAAATACTGCCTTACAAATTTGATAGCCTTGTACAATGAGATTGTAGCATCAGCGGATAAGGGAAGAGCAACTGACATCACCTACCTGGACTCGTACAAAGTATTTGATTCTGTTCTACACAAGATCCTTGTCTCTTAATTGGGGAGACAAGGACTTGACAGATGAACCACACAGTGAATAGAGGACTGGTTGAATGGTCATATTCAAGAGTTGTGATCAATGGCTTAATGGTCCTATATGGTGACCCTCAGAGGCTGGTATTAAGGCCAGTATTATTTAACATCTTTGGTGGCATGGACAGTGGAATTGAGTGATTCCTCAGTAAATTTATGGATGACATCAATGTGAGTGGTAAAGTTGACTGTCCCTAGAAGGCCAGGTTGGATGTGGCCCTAGGAAACATATCTAATGGAAGATATGCCTGCCCATGGCAGAGAGGAGTGTGACTAGATGATCTTTAAGATAAATTTCAAACAAAAATAAATTTCACTCTATGATCATGTGATTCTCTTAATATTAACAAAGAGCCTCTACTTGTGTGAAACATTATTCCTTGGAAAAACCTATAGCAAAACCAACACTGAGCATGCCTGGACTTCACTGTGATTGAAAGGGCTGCCTCCTTCATATGGCTTTCTCTTTGTTCAACTCTCTGAGATCTACAGGAGCTATGTTCAGGCATTTTCATGAGAGGCAGGAACTTAGCAGGATTTGAGGGGCTATTATATTGTCTACTTTGAACATTTTCTCTCCCTCGGAAGGGAGATGAAGCAGGTGTAGGTGTTATTGCTTCTGTTTTGTAGATAAGATATAGATTTTGGAGTATGGCATAGTAAACTGAGGATGAAAAGCACTATGTTGAAATGCAGTGGACTGTGCAGAGCATAGAGGATGGAATAATGTGGTAATATAAGTACCCAATAATTGGAGTTATGAGCATCTAAATTTACTGTGTTATAATGACATAAGTATATTATCTATTACTGATGCCATGGTGAGGTATACCTCTGAAGTTTTTAATTTAATCTCTTGGGCTTCTGATTCATTTTCACTAGATCAATTATTTGCTCTTTTGGTAGTTAGACTTTTAGCTGTACTGCTTGCAATTAATTCACAAAATCCTGTCTTTCTGACAACTAGACTGTAAGCAATGAAAATGGTACAATAAGAGAAAATGAATTTACAAACAGTACAGGCAGCTTAATACATGTATCACTACTGAATCTCTGTCAGAAATACATTCTACTCCTTATCCTTACATGCAGCAAGATACTTGCAATACTTATTAAATAGCTTTTGCTGGACAGAGAGCACCCCTGTAATCTTGAAACTCTCTTGCTCTCTGCTATTCCCTCCATCTATAGGTAAGCCATATAAAAGGCTTTCTCACTTGTTGCCTAAAAGGTCAGTACCAAATCACCCGCACTTTCATGTATAGCTAAACTTCTCAGGGCTGACCTAATCATTTTATTTCTGGGAAACTGCCTCTTTGAAAATCATAGGCTCAAAGAATGACTTGGGTTGTAAAGGACCCCAAGGATCATCAAGTTCTAACCCCCTTGCCACAGGCAGGCCCTCCAACTTCCAGATCTAGACCTGGTTGTTCAGGACCCCATCCAGCCTGGTCTTGACCACCTCCAGGGACATGGTGTATGGGAACCATTGAATCACGGCCTGAACCACTGATTGATCACCTGAGGCGAGCACTGAGTCAGCCGCAGGGGCACAAGTGAGTGTGGAGTTTGACTCCACCTCTCCCAAGACCCCATTTAAGGGCTGACCATCACCAGGGAAGGATCTCTTGCTGGAGATCTCTCCCTGGTGGAGTTAACAGTGTGCCTCGGCCATCATCAAGGTGAGCCACTCTCTTTTTACTATTTGTTTGTATACCATCTACTTAAGCCTACCGAAAATATACCACCTTTAGCACTCAAAGAAAATAGTGCAATTCTTGGGGGTTATTTGCCCTACACACAGCATTCATAGACTCTGGGTAGCCCTTTCCAGCACCTCTCTGTGAAGAACTTCCTCCTGATATCTAATCTAAATCTTCCCTCCTTGACCTTAAAACCATTTCATCTTGTCATATCATTGTCTACCCTTGTAAAAATTTGATTCCTCTTCTTTTTATAATCTCTTTTTAACTACCGTAAGGCTGCAATGAGGTCTCCTCACAGCCTTCTTCAGTTTGAACAATCCCAGCTCTCTCAGCCTGTCCTACCTTTTTTTTTGTACAGATGGTAAACTAACAACAGCAGTAAAACAGAACAATCCTTCCCCAAAAGCTAGCCTTCCAACTGCTGAGGAAAATCCTATATTCTGATATTTAATGTCTGCACCTTTTTTTTTTCCTCCAATCTGTTGCAGAATTTTCATTTTGTTGCTGAAATTGGATACATAGATAATTATAACTCTTGGTAGCTCATTAAAAGATCTGTCTTTAAATCAAAACATTTAAATAATGAGTTGGGCTAATTTCATTTCCCTGTTGACTGTCAACAATTGCTTCTCTTCCCTCTTAATGAATGATTCTGTTCTTTAATTGCAAAATTAGCTCCCTGGCTAGTCCTAAACGTAAATCTTTCATGATTGCATATACTTCCACACTTTTCTGTAGATTTCTTATAAATCATTATTTTATGGTTTCTTAATTCTGTATTCCACTGGAACCTTTATTTTATTGACATTTTCAAATTTTCATGGATGTTTGTTCCATATATTTACTGCAAAATGTATTCCAGATAAAGATGAGTCTAACAACCTTTTAAAACTGTATCTGTCGTGAATTCATAAGAAACATTCAATAGCACCAAACATTGCAATATGTAAGAATCACCACTGTGATTAATAATCTTTATTTCAACTGATATGTTAACTGTCTTTTCACGGACTAATTTTTTCTTTAACCTCACTCATTTCTAAAGTAACTCAATAACTTTTCTTTTAGCGTAATATGAACATAGCCTTTGATAAATGTTAATGAATTGGGCAAAAATAACTGGGGCAGTAGATCAACATCCTTGTATATTTGGATGCTGCAGGTGCTGTGGTGTAAATACTTTGAGTTCACCTCTTCTGAACAGGGTTACAAGAAAAATAGCCTATGCATCAGTAAATCTTCCAAGTTAGAGATGTTATGGCTCTCCTTACTCTGCCTGCCTCACTTCTGAAAATTATTACCTGTGTCACTGAAGGGGCAAAAGTTTGTGGCTGAGCCATTTCAAGTTGTCTTTCCATGATCTAAACTTAAGACATAGATGACTGTGAGTTTGACCTAAAACAGTGGGCTAAGAATAGTGGTAACCAAGATGCAATTACCCTCCTGCTGCCTCTGCAACAAGAAGCTGCTGTCAGGTAGCTGTAACAGGGAGTGCAGCTGTAGCATCTAACATTCATACTTGTCTACTACCCTACCAGAGCTGATTTCCCTTGCCAAGTTCTGTCAATATGAAACAGCTGGGGGAGGAAAAAAAGTCATATTCTCTACTTAATACAACTACACTTTCAAAGCTCTTGATGTCATTACAGATTTGCCAAAATCAGAGCATTTCTGTCAGTTTAACCATTTATAAGATAATATAGCTGAGCTGGCAGGACGGGTCCTGGAAACATGTATTTTCTATTGAAATTAAAACTGAAAACCTTTATGGTATTATGTGATACCAAGTTGCTCATGTGAGAGTAATCACAGCAGCAAGGAAGAAAGCATCGAAATATATATATATAGCCTCTTTCATTTGTTTAGCAGAACTGTTGATTCCAAGAATTCTGGCTGTAGGTAAAATAGCTGGATGATGGCGCCCATTAATGATGACTACTATGACAATATCTGTTTCTTTCTTTGTATATCCTAGTTGCCTTCTATCAGAAAGAATTATTAGGTTAACACTGGAATTATTCTCTCTCTTCTAAAAGGAAGAATAGAATGAAGAGGGAATAAAAGAAATGTAACAGTGGGAAGTAAGGATATGCATGTTGGTTGTGGCTGGGTATGTTAAAGGCAAAGGAGAACGTTGGGGGGGACATAAAACCGAAAAGAGATCTCAGAAGACTCGTATGTGAGGCATGAGGGGGGAAAGAGAAGAATGCCACCAGCAGAACTGATGTGTGTAATGATACTGGCATACATATTCATGACTGACAGTAAAATGGGGGGGACACACAAAACCTTTTGAAGTTGACTCTTTGTAATAAAAATTACCTGAGAATAAGTGCCCACAATACATGATCCAGTTGTTTTCAATGTGGATATCAGAAGAATGAGGAACAATTAAAAAAATAAATAAAAATCTTTTATCAGTCTGGAAAGGCTTTCGGGAAATGTTTGCTTCATAAGTAATATGGAAAATAAGAGAGCAACATTTGTTGTTGAACTGTCTTCAGATACCTGTATTTGGGAACAGGTTACAAAGAACAAGAAGGATCACCTAGAAACAAAATTTCTAATTCCCTATCACTGCCAAATGCAACTCTAGGTGATGGGGTTTCCAGGTTTCTCTGGTATGTGCAAAAGAAATATAGTGATAGTTGTATGCATTTGCTCTTTAAAGAGTGAGGCATGGGTATGCCTAGGCTATGTCCAGGGGTCCTCAGTGGAGCTGTCAAAACTCTGATTACCTGCATATATTAACTTCAGCCAAAAAAACCCTCTGTAACTTGGAGATAATTTCTTTTCCTCTGCTCTTTCTCTTTGGCTCTTCATCAGCTACAATTCTTCTGAAGCTGTTATACAGTTTTAACTACTATAATTTATACAATTGAAAAACATCTAATAGTATTACATTTCTGGAAGTGATTTCTTGTATTACTACAGGCTATTTTTTGTTGCACTATTTCAAGAAGCTATTTCAAGAAAAGAGTGTCTAAACACATACTATTGTATTTCCCTCAGTGTCAGAAGAAGATTTTATTTACATATCTCAATTCTTAGTGCTTTTGGGTTGTCTTTTGGTAACAGCTAATGTAAGCTCCTTCTGTGACATCAATGCTTCAGTAAGGCATATCTTCTAATAAGATCTAATGAATAAATTATTTTGAGGTGTTTTCCATGACATGCTGTACTTGTACTTCTGATGTAACTTTTGATGAATTACTCTGGCATCTCTGACATTTTCTGTTTTACTTTCTCCTTCCAATACGTTTTTTTTTTAAATCCATTTATACATTAGCTACTAGTTACAGCTACGTCATTACGGTAATGGCATAGACAAGTTTGTATTCCATTTATACACCTTCTGGAGACCTTGCAGAACTTCATTCATCTTAAATGTTTCCTTTTTACTCCTAAGGAAAACAAATTAATGTTTAAAACAGTAAAATCAAGAAAGTCTTTATTAGAACTTCTTGAGTTTGCTCTGTGGGATGACCGCTTTGTGGTGGAATTAAAGTAGCTCATTGCTAATAAATATTTTTAGAGATGTTGAAATATTGCCTGGCACATGGTTGTTAACTGATCTCTTCTCCAAATTGTTTCCTCCAGTGGCTGTATTAACTCCTGAACTTCATTTGCGTAACTGAAATCATTATCTTCCTGGAGACATAGTTCACCCTTGCCTAAATAAACATGTTTTTGTCTTTTTCAGTTTCAAAATGAGATATTCATCTGGCATTTTACCTATACAAATAATAATAATAAATCCTACACCTTTTAAAACCTTTGGGATATTGGAAACTGATGAGAATCTCTGGATTTAACCAAAGTATTGCCCTAAGAAAAAATCTACCTGTAACTGAAATACAACTAAATAAAAAGGGAATTGGAATAATTACCTAGATGTGTTCACAAATGAAGACACTGACTTCAGGGGTTGAATACAGCCAAAAAAAGACCAAAAACAAAAAACAGGCCAGATTTTATTGGGACTATTTCCTATTGTGTGTATATAGGATGACAGTGCCATCCTGGGTGGAACACCTGCCTGTAGCTGTAAATACTTTATTATAATATGTTGTAGTATCACAAGCATGGGTGATGTATCTTATATATAGATAGGAAGTGTAGATGTCTTACAATCTCTAAAAAATACTGGATGTTTGTTCCACTGCATTTTATTGTTGCAAGTCACCATTATTTCTGTTCTTTCAAGTTGTATTCTGAGACCATATCTATACTCCAACATTTGACTCTACTTGCTCTTGCAGAAAATCCCTCCACTTAAGTATGAACAAGATCAGATTAAATTTGTGAAAACTGCTGTATTTTTTCTGTCATGAACACTGAGTGGGATATTTAGTGCTCTGGGAAGTGCTGCAATGCTTGAGACTGCCTTACACTTAGGTGTTAGTGGAGGAATTGGGAAATATGTGTAATTAATTTTCAGCTTCTTAAACAAATGTCCTACTACATCAGAAAAGAAATGTAAGCTCTGCACCTTGATTTGTGCTATGTTGCTTTGAGATATTGTAAAATGTGTCAGGAAAGAAAAGTCCTTGAATTTCTTCTGCTTCAGTTGCAAGTCTATTAATAGAATGGGCAGAGAACTGTAATGCTTCGTTGCTTTTGGCTGATGGAGGGGAATACAAGGACCTTCCTACATTCAAAGTGGCTTTGAAATAGTATTACCAGCAACAAGGCATCCGAGGAGTTCATCACAGTAAAGTAAAAATGACATACAAAAAAAAAGAAAAATGCAATTTTCTCCTTATTTTTATCAGCAGAAAACTCAGATGACTGGCTTTGTCATTTCTCTCCACAACCTCTGCAGCTTTAAGTGAATCGAGTCATAGAGATTTAGTATATCTTTAACTATTAATTTTTATGTTTTCTGTTAATCATCTGATTAAAGTGGATGGGGTCCAACCCTGTAGAATAATTGTGATCTGTTACTCACAGCTGCGTATACGATTACCGAAGACTTCAAGAATTTCATAGCAGCTGAATCCTCAGCCAATCTGAAATGTTTGGCCTGACCTTGTATGTAATATTATACATTGTCATTCCCGTGGGCTGCTGAGGTCCTGCAGTTTTCCATTAAGCTAAATGAGAAAGCCTTGACCATCACAATTTGCACCATTGGGTCCATTATCTTTTGCCCTACAGGTGATTTGCTCTGTGCTTTATTACAGAAGACAGACTAGTTGAGAGAGTACTGTCCTGCGGGCAGCAATGTCAAATCACATCCATGTATGGATATGATGATACTTTCCAAGCTATGCAGATGATGATGTTGTATGATTCTATTAATTTTGGTAGGAATTACATAATTTAATATTCACAGATGATTCTGAAGAGGGTTTTGAATGGTTATATTGTTAAAACAAAGCAGAAAAAAACACATTTTAGTTGTTTTAATGTGATCTCTTTGCCCCTCTAAGAAGAAAAATTATTAAAAAGTCACATAGCTAAAATATAATGGCACATGCTGACAAACTGAGAGGCGCATGCAGGTGTAGTTAATATACTAAAATGGCTACGACAGCACAAAATTCCTCAGAGCACATCTTAAACAGCGTCTCAAATTGCTTATTTCTTTTCTTTCGACAAGTGCTAAACATCTCAGTCTTCACTGATGAACTGTTACCTTGTGAAAAAAGCTGGCTTGTTACCAGCCTTGTGTTGCTCTCTTTGGCTTAATTTTGTGCCTTCGTGTAGCAACTGGGCTGGAAGCATGAGAGGTGAGAAGCCTGATAGCTGATTTCCTCAACAGCCAGCAGGGGAAGCTGCTACACTGGTTTTCAGCATGACTCACAAAAAATAAACGTTATTTTTAAGTTCGTAGATGAAAAGGTGGGGTTATATTAAAATGAGA
This sequence comes from Callipepla californica brunnescens, assembly GCA_023055505.1. Taxonomy (NCBI): domain Eukaryota; kingdom Metazoa; phylum Chordata; class Aves; order Galliformes; family Odontophoridae; genus Callipepla; species Callipepla californica. The sequence goes on from JALIRH010000088.1 coordinate 613,732, forward strand.
AAGAGAACATGTATGTATCTGTGAAGGAGAGTTTGACAGAATGTGCTTGGGATAACTAAGCTACACACAACTGAGAAAGCCGCAGTGAATGCTGCACAATGTTACGAGCAGGTGCTTTATAGTATGTCCTGTGTATTTACTTAGACTGCTCATTACAAGAGACTTCAGAGGTTGTCTTTTATATAAGTGCAGTGATGTAAGCCATTTTTCAATTGCTGCAGTCCTTGTTCTGTGTGCCGAAAAAAAGAAAGCTTATGTAGAGAAAGTGCTGGACTGGCACAAACCTGGGTTCTGTCCACAGACTACTTACAGCAAATGTTAGAAAGTCACGTGAGCTCTGTTCAAAATGTTTTTTTAAGCTTGCACTTATGAGCTTCACAGAATTTATCTGTTAGTTTGTGTGATGTTCAGTCATTCATCTTTAGACAAAACTGCAGTACCTTGTCCTCTTCAAGATCTGCTCCAAAAGTAGTGCCTCCTATTTTATTATGTTGGCCCATGACGTCAGCTGTGGATGTTGGTGGCACAGAAATAGAGGGTGGACCTTCCCATCAGTATTCCATTATGTTTTGTCACTGTGTGACAGATGGCAGCAGAGGGGCAGGCTAACAAAATGTCTGGCACAGAAATGTGTAGGAAACAAAGATACATAATCAAATTCCTCCATGCAGGAAAGAAAATGCCCTCATTGATATCCATTGATGTTTAATGGATGTTTATGGAGAACCAAACAGTGTATGTGAGCACAGTGAGGCTGTGATGACAGCAACATGAAAGACAAGCCAAGTTCAGGACAGCCATGCAGATTTTTATGAGCATGCTGTGCAGTTTCCTATACAACATTGTTGAAAATCATAGAATCAAGAGATCATTGAGTCCAACCCCCCTGCCAAAGCAGGTTCCCTACACCAGATGGCTATAGCATAGCTAATGGTGGTTACTGTGTTGAAATATAGTGTTTTGCAGATGAGAATTTTCTCTGTCAAACAGTGCTATTGTGCTCTTTGTATCTGTTGTGGGTTCCACGGAAATAAATAGAAGGTATTACTTTTGGAGAGACCAACACATTTCTTCATATTGAAAAGATATTTTGAATGGACAAAAAGCTGCAACTCTTCAATCAGGATGAAATAAAAGCAGAGTCCTAGTACACATTTTTACTTTAAAAGATAGTTCAGACCTCAAGAGACTTCCAATTTACAAACACAAATATCAAGTAATTGATTATTAGAAAACTGGAGAGCAAGAATCTTTACCAAATTTGCCACTTGAGTTTGAACTGTAGGTATGATCTTGAAACAAACACTTTTAACTATTAGTACACCTCTTTTCTTAAGTTATATCAGGACAAAATTTGTGCATGTCATCACACTGGTAAACTGGGAATATTTCCTTTTTGTCTTATTGTCATTGTGGTAGAAAATAGGTTTTAATTAGCTCTCTATAAAAGCTTTGCAATTAAATAGCCATTTTCAGTTCTAGTGTGAGCCTCTCCTTGCAATTACATTAATGATCCACCAAGAAATTTTTCTTATGGAATCTAGTACTCTTGGTTTTGTTCTGACTAGGGAGATGGACTTAATACTAATTTAAATCCAATCATAACCTTTCAATTGAAATGAAAGTCCCTCAGTAAGACCTGCAAGTTCACTAGACATCTGAATGATTTTTTTTTTTTCTGTAGAACAATTGCTGTTTTGCAACTGACTCCTTCCTGTTCTTAGTTTCAAGCTAATTGATTTTGTTCTCCAAAGATAAATTTCTTTTGAAGATACTTATAGATGAATAATGCAGATTTACCTGTGGTTCTGTCCAGACTAATACACTTCTATACCAAATAACAAGTGAAGTGTATTCAGAGGTTATAATGCTCCTTATCACATGTGGCACATGTGCATGAATCTTTATACATTCAGTTCTACCTTGCTAGCAGATGATGGAAGGACCACAATTTCTCCCTTAAGGTGGCAGCATCACCTGGTATTTCCGGAGTAGTAAAGAGAAATTCCTACCCCATATGTAAATATATTATAGGGTCTTATAAGAGTAAAGGTGACTTTTGTTACTCTCTTATCTTCAATGAGATTAAACTTTACTTCCGAACCAATTCAACATATATTTCATCTAATAAAGACTAAATATTTGCTTTTCTGTAGAAGTCAAGATCCTCAGAAGTACTGCAATAGAAAGCTTAAGCACTTTTTTTTTTTTTTTTTTTTTTTTGTGGAAGGGGGGTGGGGTGGGGGGGAAGCTATGACAAAACGACCAAAAAACAAATTGGAAAATTCAGCTGGTACAGCTTGGAAGAGCTGACTTGACATGATTCCGTGTGTGTTATCTTCTAAGCTGCCTGCTCTTGTTCAAACAGCTAATGCAAAAATGGAAACGAGCAAAGACTAGATGCAGAATGGTGACAAGGATTTTTCTCCAAGAAAATATGGATGCCATTTTTGAGACATTTTGTAAATGTTTAGGCTTCAGATCTAAACTGAATTTTATAGGAACAGTAACTATTCAGAAAATTCCTTTATGCTAGGTATTTAGGAGATTCAGACCCCTTACTTTATAGAAACGACCAAGAGTTATGACCTGATTACAATCCATAAGCACTTGTAATGCAAGAAGCACTTTTGATTTGTATCTATTTTTAGGCAGGAGTAGCACAAAAGAACAAAAACTGTCACAAAAATCTTGATAAATTCATGGTAAAAATAAGGGGCCCAACATCTTAAACTTTTCATGTCCACATGCGTTATACCACATTCCGTCTCCCAGCTGTTGCATAAGATTCTCAAAATTTTTCTGCCAGTCATCCTGGTTTTGTATTCTGGTTTTGTCAGTGGTGTTTTAGATTGGTAGAGATGAATCTATTTCAGACTAATTCTGAGAAGTTGAATAGTTCATTACTTCTGATCATACAAAAATCTGAACATAATAGTATAATAGGTAAGAATATTAGTAGTAACCAGATGATATTCAACAGCTATCTTGTCACTAATTTCTTGCAAATATGCCTATTTTTTTTTCATTCTGCTACGCTTTTCTATTTCCTTTTCTATCAGCCATATTGTGAAAAAATTCCAGTCTCCCTTCCAATATCGATCAATTACATCACATTTCTTCTGTCCAAAACCTCCAATATGCATATGGAAATACGAGGTCACTCTTTTGGATTCTTGGATACTTTCAAAAAAGCATACAGAAGTGTTACGTTGGATTCTCCTTTTTTTTTTTTTTTTTTTCACTTCCACATTTTACCATATTTTATTTATAACCAGCATTTGTACTCCAAAGTCAATTATTTACATCCATCTCATATTGTTTACTAGAATGTATTATTAGCCTTTACTACTTCATCTCAACGTTTGTCTGTTTCCTCTATGTTCTTCACATGTCTAGTACAGAAAAACATTTCAGTCTTTAGTAATGTTTTTCACATGTTCTTAAATAGGGAATACTGAAGGTGGTTTATAAAACATCATACATGCAGCTAAGTTATTTTAAATGTGCAGCCTTACTTTCCATTCTTCAGCACTTCTCTATTGTCTGGCTTGTTCAACAGGAAGAAATGTTAAAACTCTTTCAAAATAAATGGAGTGCAGTTCCATTTACAGAGTAAATGTTTAGTCAGTGGCTTAAAGCTTTAAGCAGTAAGAAGCTGTAAGAAGTTTTCCTCTGCAGGAAGAAGACTAAATATCTCACAGGGCGAAAACAGTATTTAATTTCAGGAAAGGTAGTGAAGAAATTCATTTTTTTTATTTTTTTTTTTCTGTTAAGTTTGAGCATTTCATACTTGCAGGTTTCTTCAAAAAGCCTCAAATTCTTACTGTTAGATTAATGTAGTTGATCCCAGCTATGCCTCAGGAATTTGTTCCTATAGACTTGATTTGAAAGATCACATGACTAGAAGGAGACGTGAACTCAGTGTCAGTAAATAACAGATGGTAAAATAGCCAAATACATTTGTAAACATCTCCCTAGGCTAAATCTCTGCATCAGCTGGAAGGGGGTATTCAATATGTTCAGTGTCTTTTTCTGTGTGTGCACCAACTGCTACTGGTTGTTTGCCGTGTTTACTGAATACCAGGAAAAACCTTGATACATATGAGGCTTCACATCTATATTTTTGCTTTTCGTATGTAACAGATGTTGGCTGAAAACAATTAGGCAAAAATCAAGTGGACTAAAAACTTCTTTAATACATTATAATTTAAATGAGAAAACTTACTTATATTAGATATAGTCTCAGAATAATTATGAAACCATTACTTAATAACAAAACTTTGGAAGTTTTTCTAACAGATGGTCAGAAGGCTGAAATATATTGGATCATAGATAATCAGCAAATTTAATATTCAGGATAAATGCAGCAATCTATCATTTTGCTCTAACCCACTGTACTGTAATGTATTTGCTATTCCTCCAAGATCAGAGGAACATTCCAGGGCTTCTAATGTAATATATAGGTGTTACTGAGCTTCACTACTGTATTTTAGAAAGCTGTCTTAGATGTGTAGCTTTACAGCATCTGCATTTTTCATTTAACACACACTTAGCCATATCACCTTAAAACTGAGTCCTGAAGTTGTTTTATGACTGTTTCACATAATTATTTGACAAATAAAATGCGTAATGTCATACAGGTGAATACCAACTTTTAGAATGCACTTCATGCACCACATACAAATGAGAAGTTCTTATGCCTATAACATGTCTCATGAATAAAAGGGACCTAGCAGAAATTTTTATTTGAACTAGTTACAAATATTGACTGTCTATAAGCAAGAAATTTGACTATGATGACTCAGAAGCTTGTACATACCCAAGATGAAATAAATCTGATAGCATGATAGTGTCATTCTTTTACCTCCTGTATGTTACCTCCTGTCTTGATTCATTATTATTTATGCTTGTTATAACAAGCAGCTTGAATTTCCATGTTTATGTACTTCAAAGCTGACAGCAGTAGTGTGCAAGTGAAGACTGCAGTACCTTAAAATGCAATGAGCTACTGTTCTTACTTTGAATCAGAGTAAGAACCATAGAAGAAAGGAATGCATGATGAAAGATGAAAAAATTCAAATTCAGTGTTTTTTAATTTACTATGAGTAGCATTTCTAAGAGAAGATTAAAGAACCTTTTCATTTACTGATTTTTATCTTTACCTTTTCTTAAAAAGGTTTCTATGTAGTGAAAGCATGAAAACTGCTCAATGTCAAGTCCAAAAAACTAAATAGCTCTGTCAATTGTCCTGACTTCATATTGCCAGAAGGTATGACATCTATTTCACTTGTCAGTTATGATGTAGAAATGAAACAATTGTAACTTCGACAGTGAAATCTAAACTTAGAACTTCCATTGAGATTATAGTTTCAGCATTAATCATGCAAGCTGCTAAATATTACAAAATACCCAACTAAATTACTACTAGCCTTATTGTGGCAGGACTGCATATAGTTGTGCAAGGGGATCTTCACAAGAAATGGGAAGTAATCGTGCCTGTGAATAAAGAAGAGAGGCTGATTACTGGAAAACATAACAGCCGAGGCAAATCAACTTGTGTAAATATGATTTACATTCCTTAAAGTCTAATTTCATGTAAAACATAGTCAGAAACCTGTGCATGACCCTTAATACATCTCTTGCATGTACTGATAAATCTTCAAGCTTAGAGTTCAGAACCCTTTAAATCAGAAGTCAGTACAATCCATAACTTAGGAGTAAGAGTAGAGTCAATTTATCATAGCTGCATCTATCTGCATTCAAATAAAGTTGGATCTTGTTCCCCTTGAACAGCATAGCATGGGAGGAAATATGCAATCTGAGTGAAGTGTAGCTGTAGTTCTACTAGTTAATAACTTCTGTAAGCTTTGCACAAAGTAGTATAAACAGATCAGGCCACGATCAATCATGGTATATATATAAAGTATAAATACTTGACTATGCTGATGGATTAGCAAGAAAATTGTTAACAATCACACAGTTGTGATTAATAATAAATTATCAATATTATTATAATATGAAGATCAATAAGTATAAAGATTATAATGTTCTTATTAATATACCGTGCAATAATTATACAGTGTAATATTACCACACATCAAAACCTATCCTTGATTTACACCTTCTGTAGTATGCGAGGTGCTGTGCTACTCCAGATGGTACAGTTAGTTACACAGTAAAGCCAGAAGGATAACTCAGACTTTTGGTTTCCATATTTAGTAAAATATGACTCCTGGTAAATCCTTGATTTTCTTGGCAGAGATACATTCCTGCCCCTGCAGATGCTGCACAGGATCTGATTTACCTATAAATTTGAAATTTTAGTTATTTGAATAGCATTTAGCAGAAACTATGGAAAAATGGTGTTAAAAAAAGCAATTTCTGCCTTACCTTTTTTTTTCATGCCTGATATTTCTCAGCTTCTAGACAGCAGATATGTTGATGATGATTCATTTTTCATAAAAGGCTATGCATATGTGAAGCCAGAGAGCTAGTAATGTAAATCAAGAGGATACGTTATAATTAGTATCAGGGAACAACCTTTTGATGTAGTTTTATTAATCAGGTTTTTAAATTATTATTAACAAGTAGATTTTCTTTTGAGTGCTTTGCACCACTCCCTAGACAAACAGCGTTTAGTTTTTCATCATATACAAGCTAAGGGATAAAAGGTAAAAAAAACTTGTTATCTTTTTAAATGTTAAATATTTAACCTCTTCTATTCTGGTTCTTCAGCAGAATTAGCAAGTGAAAAGCTTAAAAGGAGCTTGCAGTTCAATTTATAGTTGGGGAAGGCCTCAAAAAATCTTTGTACAATCCAATTTCTATTCCCTTCAATTGTGGTTTTAGTTATTTTAAGCCTTAATCTGTATTTTTCATGTGTCAAAGGAGTAGCATAATAGAATGGAAATCATAATTATTTCTGATTTCCAAGAGTATCACCCCTTGGTGATAGAAAATGTGAAAATGGTTTCAAGCTCATAGAGATTAGATTTAGATTAGATATAAGGAAAAATCTTTTATAGTGAGGGTGGTGAGGCACTGGAACAGGTTGCCTAGTGTTGTGGTTGATGCCTTGTCCCTGGAGATTTTCAAGGCTGAATCAGGCCCTGAGCAACCTGATGTAGCTGTGGTGTCCCTGTGCATTGAAGGGGAGTTGGACCAGATGGCCTTCAGAGGTCCCTTCCAACTCTAAGGATTCCATGAATATATGTGATAAGTCCTTTTATCTAATTCCCACTGGAAAATGCAGAAGAAAATATTTTAAATGGCAGGAAATATTTAATTTTTCAATTTGAAACAACCTAAATAGGTTTTATACAATATATCTATAGGCCCACAGATGTACTGTATAAATATATCTATATAGGTTGTTGTAGTATTGCTGTGTGTTTGTTCGCTATTCCATGTAAGTACTCAAGCAATGAAGTACAGAATCTTATGAAGTTACAGGAAAGAAAACAACACATGATTAGAGATGGAAGGGCTGAAGCAACATCAGTTAGTGAAACCATCAAACCATCACTAAGATCAACAGATTGGACAAGAAGCTTTTACATAAATACAGATATCTTCAGCTGAGATCAACTAGCCTAGCTCCTACACAGTCCTAGGAAAGAGATTATCTTGGCTTATGTCAAATATGGATAACTGGATCCTGCTTTAAAACCCTGTGCATATTCTCGGGGAATATTCTTACCCTGCCTGATGGTCCTTCCCATCACTAGGTTTCTAAGCAAAGTGAGCAATGAATTTCTCAGTGCTGAAAGTTTGTGGTTAGCTTTGGGGAGACCTATACTGATTTATATGTATTCTGCAGACTAAACCTGCCCCCCAACCCCCCCACCTCCAACAAACTGAACCGTGTATCAGAAACAAAGCAGAGATGCAGATGATTTTTCCCTATGTAGTTCACCTTTAAAGGAACGTTCTCCTTCAGACTAGTGCATTTGCATTGTTTTAAAACAATATTGAGATCGAGTATTACATTACTGATGAAAGTTCAATATCATACAGATCAGACTGCTGCTTAGACATTCAACTCTGAGTGAAGCAGGCTGTTCCTGCTTAAGAGATTGTCTACCTTGTTGAAGAACTACCTGTAAGTGTGCTGTAAACTCATGAAGCTTCAATCATTTTCTTATCTGTTCTGTTGCCCGCAGGAGAGTAATTACTGCCCTATTTACAGCTGTCACAACAGTTAATACAATCTAGGCATAGCCTCTTGTTTACTTATTGATGCGATGTGACATTTTAATAACAACCATCCTAATCATGAGTGTATAACACCAGAAATATTTTTTTACTCCTATGTAGTTGCTGTTTTCATTTTCTACCAAAGGTGTTGTATCTGGTACTTTAAATTATTGCAGTTCACTGGAGTCATTATACTTTTAGCTTTTATCAGCCACTTAAAAACACCTTCCTTTATCTATTTCCCCAAAAAGGGAGGGAAAAAAAAATAGTGATTTCATTCTTTCAGATCAAATGAGGTAGTCAGGGATAACAAGTAAACAAGAAAGTTCTCCTAAAAGATGAAAACCAAATAAAGTCATCTTTAAGATTGTTAAATGATAGAAGAAGAAATAGAAAAATGATGACATTGTGATTTACTTTGATATAAAATCCGAACAGTTTCCAGCGTAATCAGATGGACTCAATTACTGCTACATTTACTGGGCATTATGTCTGTTGTCTAATGGGTTGAAATTAAATGGATGATTTTTAGCAACAGACTGAAAAGAGGATGCTTTGGTGTCCAAAGGACAAGTTTCCTGTGGGTATAGGTTTAGATATTTTGTATGACACATCCCTAATCTTCTCATCCCGCCTGCCTTTTGATCACATACAACACTTCAGAGATGACAGTCAGACAGTCCTTCATTTCACTTTCATAGCACGATGAAGCATGAAACTCTTGAATGGTAACAGAGCAGACCATTGCATTTGTTAAGCTCTTAATCTTAGTTTCAACCAAAGCCTCACCAGATGAAATGAAGTTTGACTCTTGCAGTTGTGTGAACATTTGTACTGTAGAAGCTCACTTGAGATACTGCAGTTGGATCTTACGTCTATCTGTGACTGGCACATTAAAAAGCCAGAAATAAAGCCCTTGTGTGGCTACTCAGTGTGAATGAATTGACAGATCCATCCAGGAAAGAATTAAACTGAAGGCTTCAAATGAAAAGGCAATGAATTTATTACAGGATTATACAGCAGCTTGAATCAGGTTTGTACAATGCTGAGCTGGGAATTCAAAGAAAAGCAGGAGAGAGCACAAAGTATTGGCATTTATAATTGGCTAACAGGACTTCAGCAACACAGGAACTTTGCAGCAATAGCAGATTCTCATATATTTACAAAGACTGAAGAGGATTTTAGTTCCTGTGCCTCACCAGTTAGCTTTGCTAAAAGACAAGTCCCCAGGTGGCAAGTTGCATCTGTTTTTCTCTGCTCCTCAAAACTAGCTTTTTTTTGGTTGTTCATGTGCATCAAATCTGGCCTGAAGTTTGTGACAGTTTCATACCAGTAAAAGGCTATTATAAGCATATCAGCAAGCTGTAGTGGAAAGCTTTCAGAACTTTCCTAAATTAGGGGATTTTCATACTAAGAATGTTTACCTCCTTGTACTTCCTTGGAAAAAGTGAATTTGGGTTTCTTTCATAATGGTAAGGCTAGATTAAATAAAATGTTCAATATGGAATTTTGTATTGTATACCAATCAAAACCCTGATGATGCAATTACCAAGTTTGACGGGGAAATATAACAAAAGGAGACGAAAATTAAGATGTGCAAGTTAGGAAGGAAAAAAAAAAAAAAAGCACTTTCAGCCAGGATTTGAAATGAGATGGAGAGTTGATGAGGCAAAAAGATATAGGAAGGTTGTCATTTCATAGATAAGGTCCATTTTGCTCCACTTAAAGCAAACAAACAAACAAACAAACAAAAAAACAACAACAGTGAATGGAAAACAAAAAAACTATCAAACAAACAAGCATAACACAAAAAACAAAGCACACTGTATTGCACAAGCTTTCAACTAGAAGTGTTTAGCCTACAGCTGTCATCTCATTTGACTATCTGCATGCTTTACCATGGTAAAAAACCAACTCTGCTGTAACTGAACATCTTACCAGATATGAGACCTAGGGAAATAGTCTCACTGGTTATTTCACATGAATGTTGCATAAGAAAATCCTGTCTGTTTTAATGCCTGATTTAATATTTTGGGGGGTTTCTATCGCTAATTTATATATATTGATATGAAGTAATTGGCCTATGCTCTCAGAAATGACCCTGTCATGCCACTGGTTTGGAAAATAAAAGTAGCTGCATTCCTAGCTCTTTCAACAGAGATTACATTTAGAAACAGACAAATACCTGTTAAATTTTAGTTTGCATTCCTCCATAACTATCCTGAAGATTCACCTTTTACTAATTCGGACTAGCTCTCACAGCATGTATCTTTGACCTGCCATGTTCCACTGCATGGGATACACGTAGGGTTCTTCTAAAACTTGATGTTGTCTTTGGGCAGTTTCCTCTGCTCAGACTCTTTGAGCGGAGCTTGGAAGAAGAAGGAGGAGTGCAACTTTTTGAATTTCCCAGAACAATCTCCCATGTCCCAGTAATGTCCGTTATGTCAGAGATAAAGCTTGCCTTCCCCATCTAACAGCCTGGGCCACAGCTGCACTCAAAACTCCATTGTTACCGCTACATTCTCCAAAGTGATCTCCACCTTCCTTAGTGCTTCTTAGACCACTCTCTTTTCTTCTAATGTATCACAGAAGATTTGTCTCATACAGCAGTTTTAGAGCAGATGCCCCATATTTTTGTCCTCCACCTTTAGTCCAGGCAGATTTCCTTCACAATTTTATCCTAACTCATCCCCCTCCCCAAGCAGGCAGGACCTAACTCCTCACCTTTTCTTAGAGAAGCATCTTCTTTTTCAGGATGCTTTTTGTCTTCAGTGAAGTTCCTGTTGGGCAACAGCTGTAAATGTGATTCTCTCATCACAATAAACTGAAAGTAATCAAACCTGGTAAATTGAAACATATAGTATCTCATTCTGAAAATGCAGAATGTTCAAAAAGCTGAAGATTACTACCATAGATTTTTTTTATTTTCTTTTAAGCTGATAAGTACCTGTACTACTATAAATAACATAAACCTGTGGCCAGTTAAGATCTTGGATTTTTTTTCCTCCTTCCTTTTCCATGTTTCCTGCTTATTAAAGAATTGGTGATGATTTGACCATTTAAAAAAAGAAGTCACAAACCCTGGGCAGAAGGAATACATAAATGTTCCTTTCACTTCTGACAGGAACCATTGGACAAGGAAGTTAATTCGGTGTTTAGAAATGATTAAACCTGTCACTTGAAACTACCTACTCTGACACTGTTAAGGAAACTCCTGCTGTCCAAGTGTTTTAAATAGAATTATTCTCTTGTGGAATATCAGACCTACTACTTTAAATGTTGCTTCTCACTACAGAGTTCATGAAAATTCTGATTATACAAAAAAAAAAATAACAAAAAAAATCCTTGTAATTCCATTTCTCGTGGACATGCATATCCAGGAGTAGGTGCTTTTCTTTTACTAAATGCTGTGTCAAACTTTGATCTAGTGGCACAGCAGCACATAAGCTTCAATAAAAGCAGTGCCATGCTTCTGATGATTCAGTGACATGCCATTGAACTTCAGTAATTTTATTCTATGCCAGACCTAAATGTTTAACAATTTTCACAGCAGTCAGTCAAGCCTGTTTCTTTTTATCCTGTTCTTTCTCTCCCTGGTATAAATCGGGAGCAATCCTCTCTGAATTCAGCATAGTTATAATCACCTAATGTATGTTTAAGGGGAGAGTAACTCCACTTCTGTGCTAGCCTTGCTCTCTGACAACTGCCTTTAAATGAGCAAGTTGAGAATCAAAAACAAAACAGCAACAAAACCCTAAACAACACTGACAGGGCATGTTAGAGGCAGCCAAACTGCTGAGAGGGAGAAACCCTGCCAATAAGTCTGACGACAGCTATGAGTATTTATTTTTTCATCCTGATATGCAGCCCTTGTATCATGACCTCAGATCTTTACAGTGCACAGTATCCAGAAAGAAAAAACAAATAATAATAATAATATATATATATATATAAAACACCAGCAATTTGTCACTCTTTGTAAATAAATGAATACTAAGAGATAATGAGATAATGTTTTTTTTTTTTTTTTTTTACAGTGACTCCTTATTTATTTATAATAATATGATTGTACCATGAGGATTCTTCCTCAAGTCCATAGCAGATTTATTGTCTGTTTTGCTTTGTGGTAGGGAAATTGAGTGTTTAACCTCTTGGAGTGTATATTTTAGTTCCTACATGAAACAAAGAGTAGTTTTTCACTATAAATAATACACTTTGCAGACTGTCTTCACTGTGTGTTAAAATAAAGTAATGTAGTTGTTACGGGAATTTCAGAAAATTTCATTATTAAGTATTGAGAATATTTTGTAGAAAAGATCAAGAATGTTACAGTGTGCTGGACATACTTGTTTCTGTGAAATGTAGCTAAATTTTAACTGGCTTCCCTTCTAGTCATCAAAAGCAGGTGTGTTCTTCAAGGTTCGTTTGTTTTTTCAAATGTATTTTCCCTCTTATATGACCATTTATTATTCAGAAATAAAAGATACTTATTTACTTTTCAAATGAAAAATATGAATTCCAGCTTTGGGTCAGCTACTTCTGCATGGACTCTATGACAGTAGTCTATGACCCTATTTTTTTGTTCTAAATGAAGGATATAATCTAGGATTCAACTTCTGGATGCAGAATTTGAATGCATCCTTAGCAAGTTTGCTGATGATACTAAACTAGGAGATGCAGTTGACTTTCTTGACAGATAACAGATCTCATAGAGGAACCTAAATATATTAGGGCACCAGATGATTAGTAATGGCATGAAATTCAACAGCGGTTCTGCACATGGAATGGAGCAGTGCCAGCCATCAGCACAGGCTGAGGGTTGAGTGGTTGGAGAGCAGCCCTGCAGAGAAGGACCTGAGGCTACTGGTGACAGCAGTCTCATCATGAGCCAGCAGTGTGCCCTGACAGTCAAGAAGCAACTGTATTTTGGGTTGAATTACATACACCATAATCAAATGATCGAGATAATTGATTATCCCAGTACATTCAGCATAGGTGCAGCCTCATCCTGGATACTGTGTGAAGTTCTGGGCTCTACAATACAAAAAAAGGATGTTAAAGTCTTTCAGAGTGTTCAAAGGAAGACAACAGAGCTGGTAAAAAGGCTGGAAGGCATGTCCTGTGAGGAGAGGCTGAGCTGTAGGGTTGACCTGGAGAAGAGAGGCCAAGAGGCAATGTCACTGGAGTTGGCAGCTACCTGAGGAGGGGAAGGTATTCATCTATTCTCCCTCTATGTAGTATCAGGAAACATGAGAATTCAATGCTGAATTAGGGGCGGTTCAGACTAGACATGGGAAAATGCTTTCTAGAGTGTTGTTGATGCCCCATGTCCATCTGTATTTAAAAGGCTAGTGTTTAAGGATAATGTTCTTTGTGGTTTATTCTAACTTTGTGTCAGCCCCAAACTGATCTAAGGCTGAGAATTCATTCAGAACATTTATAAGTATGTATTAAGATGCATATAGCCAAAACACTTGAGCTGCTAACTTTTTTTTTTTTAAGTTTTATTTTTAAAGTAGAAAACGAGATTAGGAAAAGCGTCACCGAGATACAACCTGGTGATTTTTTCCATCTTCCACCATTCAGGGCTTCATTTAAAATAAGTAAATGTGTTTAGCTGTTAAAATACACACCATTTTGCAGAGATACTTAAAAGAAATCAACCTAATATACGTCAGCTACAGCTTTTTATGTCAGAAATAGGAAGTTTACTGTGAGTAATTGAAAATGCAATTTTCAAGTGAAAAAAAAAAAAAACTGCAACAGTGTTCATTGTTATGTGTGTTAATATTCCAGTATCGTGAAGTAAGACTGGGTGAAGTTAAGAAATTAAGGAATTGAGATTAAAAATACCTTAAAACTATTTCAAAACTTTGGACCTCACAGTGTCAGATATTCCTGAGCAATCTTGAGAGAGAGATTTGTAAGTAAAGTTTCATATATTTACAAGAATCAGTTATTTTAAAAATGCATTAAGCTCAAAAGGTTTGAACTGAAATATCCAAGGTTGGTGACAGAGTTGTTTCAGATTCTTACCAGCATCTCTTACACTTGTAAAATTGCCTTATGCCTTAGGACATTTTATGACATGAGCAGAGGTTGTTAGTGAGTTCTGGATTTAAAAACTTTAATCGTTAAGATAGAAGTTAAAAGATGTTAGTGACAAGGTACTGAAATAAAGAATATCTCCAACATATAGTTCCACAATAAATAAATAAATAAATAAATAAAAATAAAAAAAAATTATTGACTTTTGGAGGTCTGTAACTTATCATGGGAATTTGAACCGTGAACTTCCAGAAATCAGCTAAGAAGTCTAAGGAACTGAGAGCTTTGCAGGCTGCTGTGTTTCTGACTGAAAGGTAACAAAAAATCCACAGCCACAGAACAGGCTGATCTTGCAAGGCTTATGTGCTCCTTGATCTGGAGAAGTGCACGTCTTTATAAGAATGGTAGATGAAGTGAGACTTCGAGGTTCAAGGGGATATGCTCCTGGTTTGACAGTCAGGCTTCAAGAGCTGTAGTTCAGCCACAGCACCCCTCCCAGTTTTTTTGTTTCTCAAATACGAAAATGAATGTTTTATCTCAGTTCCTGATAAAATAAAATAAAATTAAATTAAATTAAATTAAATTAAATTAAATTAAAAAAATAAAACCTATATAGCCTTTTTTAAACAATTTTACCTCCATTACTGTTTAAAATTTTTATTTCTTTTTTCCACTAGAAATCAAAAGATTGTTGTTTTCAAACTATAAAAAGTAAAGAACAAGCGATGAAAATACCCCTGTGAAGTCTCAGTAACCCTGGAGTTGGAAGCCCGGGAAATAATTTTTAGGTGACTAGATATAGAATCAGTATACAGATTTGTGCTCTACACCTGTGCAAAATGTGTGGATTTGCCCATGATGTTAGCACAGTTTTGGGACCAGTTTGTCAATCTTCGTTCTGCTGAATGTTTCAGTACTCAAACTTCAAGTTTAAAACTACTGAAAAATCACAGAATCATAGAATTGTAGGGGTTAGAGGGGACCTCCAGAGATCATCAAGTCCAACCCCCCCTGCCAAAGCATCTTCCTAGCCCTGGTTGCACAGGTAGGGGTCCAGGTGGGTCTTGAATGTCTCCAGAGGAGACTCCACAACCTCTCTGTGCAGCCTGTGCCAGTGCTCCATCACTGCACTGTGAAGAAGTTCCCACACACATTTGTGCAGAACCTCCAGTGCAACAGTTTGTGGCCACTTCCTCTTGTCCTATCACCACATACTGCAGAGAAGAGTCCAGCCTCGTCCCTTTGCCCATTGCTCCTTAGATATTTATAGATGTGGATCAGATCTCCCCTGAGTCTTCTTTTCTCAAGGCTGAACAGACCCAGGTCTCACAGCCTTTCCTCATAAGGGCAGTGTTCCACGTCCTTTATCATCTTTGTAGCCCTCCACTGGATTCTTTCAAGGAGATCCTGGTCTTTACCAGGAAGCTCAGAACTGGACACAATACTCCAGGTGAGACCTCACTAGGGTAGAGTAGAGGGGAAGGATCACCTCCCTCAACATGCTGGCCATGCTCTTTTTAATGCACCCCAAGATCCCATTGGCCTTCTTGGCCACCAGAGCACACTGCTGGCTCATGGCCAGCCTGTCATCCATCAGGACACCCAGGTCCCTCTCCTCAGAGCTCCTTTCCAGCAGCTCATCCCTCAACTTGTACTGGTGCATGTACTTATTCCTCCCTAGGTGCAAGGTTCTGCACTTGTTCTTGTTACACCTCATCATTATTGAAGCCTTTAAAGCAATTTCTTTTTAAAAAGAACTTACTACATTTTATAGAAGCAACATTTCATGATCATATTTTTTAGGGAAAAAATCATTAAAGATGCAAATAATGCCAGTTAACTCTTCAAATCAATAAAGCACATTAGAGCTTGTAATTTATTTCTGAATGTGTTTTGTACAGTGCTATTTCTTGAATTCTAATATGACATAGTTCAGTTAACTATTTAGATATCTTTCTTCATTTTCCATCTGCAGAGGGAAATAACCACGTATTTCTCACAATAGCTATACAGGCATAGTAGGTGTTAAGATAACACAGAATAGAACTATCTTTCCAGAAGATTTACTCTTTGTCCCAGATCTAGGCTGTTTTGTTTTAGCTCCGTCTAATCTTGCTATATCTCTTGTACTGGCTCTGGGATCCTTATGTTAAAGGCAATGTGTACCATAACATGAAAGTAGACATAAAGATAAGTCAGCTATACAGACTATAACAAATCCATTGAAAAGAGTTTTGATTCTTAGCATTTTAATTGTTCATGTTTAAAAAGCACTAGAATCAATCAACTTTTATCTAAGTTCAAGATCCTATGCTTAATGTCATTTTTTCTGTTCTACATAGAAGGAAGGATACAATCCAGAAACATTTTAAGCAATTGTGTTCATACTTCTGTGGTGTGGCTTTTCATGTATTCTTGATTTACAAATAATTGGTTTATCATTGCTCTGAATAGTCAGGGATTGTGCCAGTTCATCACTGTGAGATTCTTTCAGCACTGTTAGTCTGAATATTTAGTTTAGAAATACAACAGTGGGAACTACAGGGAATAGAAATAGCCCTATTCTAAAGTGACCAATTGTGAAGATGCTCTAACATTTGAAAATTACAGAGCATTATGGGATTAATTTAAAATCACAGATAAAATTTATAAAAATTTACAGAAGCCTACATGAGATCAAACAGATACATTCAATTTACCTTATTAAACATGCATATGCCTCTCTCCACTTTAAATAAATGAGTGCACTGAAGTATAGCTTTACGTCTATTTCTAGGTGCAACATATTATGTGTGCAAGTAATTTCATTTTCAGATGCTCAATCAGTACTGCTAGATGTAGAATTTAAGAATGCTAGGTACAATATCCTGTCACATCAGTAAGAAGGTGTAAAGAAGATAATTTCAGCTAGCAGAACTTCATTTTCAGTAATTAAAATGCTTCTAAGACATATGGGTTCTATGCTTTAGAATTCCTGTCACTAGATGAAGACCTGAAGTCAGTAATCCAATTCTTTTAGTATCTTTCCAGAGTCCAGGGGGCTACACCCATTTTAGGAATGGAAGAAGCATCGGAAGTTGAGGTTTGCTGAACTGCCAGCTTGAGTTTTATGTTTCTTGAACCATTTATAGAAGTTAAGAGGACTAGATTCACAACTCAGGCACTGGTCTCCTTAAACATTTCTCCTGTTCTCGGGCTGCATAGATGCATGGCTGGAAACTAGAGAATTCTTGAAATAGAAGGAAGGCTTCTTTTCCTCTTGCATTTAACTACAGAATGGGCTCAGTGCACTTGGAGCGGATGAGGCACTGGACTCCTTGTTCAGTGAAGCATCTGTCTGAGCTCTGTCAGCCTGTGCCCTGGAGCAGCACCAAGAGGAAGGGACATCTGACTCCAGTGGAAGACTTGCTACTGTGTTGGATGGAAGCCTTCCTCTGCTGATTTGTCTTGTTGTCTAAGGCTTACCGCTTGCCAGGGCCTTGAATCTGGGACACAGTGAAAGAGCCCTCTGAGTCTTGTTTGGCCCTCAGACTACTGTGCTCTACAGCTTGTCCACATGGGTACCTACAGCATCTGAGGCACAGACTCAGACGTGGACGATCCAAATAGTTCATTACAGGTTTTAACATCCCTTATATATTTTCACAAGTTTTCTCTTGTAACTTTCACACCTGCCTTTACAAGTCAACAAAATACTCCTCATAACAGTCCTTAACCATGCATACTTATCCAATCAGGGTCATGAGATGTTCTAAGCCACACACTCTTTCTCCAGTTGGGATCTGCCATCACACAGCTTACTTGAACCTGTTTTCTTTTTCTTCTGGAAGTGTCCTTGGTTCTCAGCCTTTCTTTCTCATGCTGTTTATCCTGTTCCACAGCTTCTGCTCTATATACTTCTCCTTATTACCACAGGTTCCAATGAAAATCCCAGGGGAGACTGGAACATATCAAACATGGTTGTAAAGCACTGGAGGTGAGAATGAAAGACTTGGGGGATCAGATGATTTTATTCTTGAACTTTGAGAAAGGCTTTTGAAAAAAATGGATGGACCCAATGTGTCTGCAATACCACACAATGTGTCTGCACAACTGGTATTGGCAAATGAGGTTTATTGTTTATTCCTCACCATCACTGAACCCTCTCTGAGAATCAAGGACTGCTAGGAAGAGACAGGATCCATGTGACTTGACAGGGTAGATGTACCTCTGCCAATGAGCTTGCGAACCTGGTGAGGAGAATTTTAAATGAAGAATGGTGAGAGGGAGAGGATGACTCACAGTCAAGTGTTAAAGTGGTGAACTGAAAAGCAAAGTGTACACTGTGATCTGGCCTCATAATCAGTTAAAAAGTGCTCAGTGGGTACCAGCTACGGTGGTTCAGGTTTTCACAGCAAAGAAAGCTGACCACATCCTGGGCTGCATTGGGAAGATCATTGCCAGCAGATGGGGAGGCATGATTTTATGCGTAAAAAAGATAGGTAATAAGGAAGGGAAAAGTCAAGGGGCACAAGGAAGAAAGGAAGTGCTTATTGCAAAATTATTTTTCTATTACTTTTTTATATATTTATTTATTTATTATATTTTCTAAACAATTTTTCTCCAAGAAGGCATACCAAAAGTCTTGCCTGGATTATTGTTAAATATAGAATTCAGAAGGGGGTAAGTTTGAACTCGGTAGTATAGAAACGTTTTCCTGGGGCAACTGCATATGCACGTTATATCATTTCAATACAGTGGGAAACTGGTTTAATTTAGTTAACAGGCTGATGCTTTAGGGATAACACTCCACTGGTTGCACATGATTCTGGCTTTAATACTTTCCTAAAGTTTAAATTAGAATTTTGACTGCTGCTGAACTTTTGAAATTACTTTATCTGATATATAATTCCAGTAGCTCAATGCTAGTAAAAATGCTAATCATTACTTAAGTCCAAGTGTAAGTTGAATTTCTGAAATGCAATAAAGTCAGATTTTCTAAGCATTTTTAGAATGCCCTTTTGCAAATGTCATAAAATTTTAAGATACTAATAATTCTACTACTTGACAGTATTATGAATTATGAACAAAGCATATTCTCCTTTCAAACCCCTTTTGAAGGATGGTTTTAATGCAAGAGATAAGTAAAAGTTTCATGCTCTTAAAATACAGATTCCTTGATAAAATTTGCTTTAATAAAATAGAGTCCACCCTGTGAGCTTCCATAGAGTTCTATAGTGGACATAATGCAAAAAAAAAATATATAAAATAATAATAATAATTAAAAAGAAATTGTCAGAGAGAGGCAAAGAAAGTAAAAAGTCTAGAAAGAGAGTTTTAATTAATGACAGTTCTCCGTGAGCAAAAAACAAGCAAAAAAGGAAATGAAAAAGCAGACGATCTGAATACGAGTCATAATGGGGCTTTTTATTATTTTAGTTTTTAATTTTATACCAAAATAGTCTACCAAACACCTGACCCATGACAGTGATGGTTATTAATGCCTTCTGATGACTCTGTCTTTAGCTATTTATTTTAATTAGATCTGTTCTGAGTTCATGTTGGCGTATTTCTGTTTGCACTTCTCCACTTTTCACAAAAAGCAAACTAACACACAAAGCACTAAATGAGCTTTGTGCCTCACAGTGAATGCTAATGAGTAGTAGTGAAGACGCCAACATTTTTCTGTCTAGTCCAAGAGCAGTAGAAATGTCTATCTTAATTCTAAGGCTAAATCTGACTACATTTTAAAATAAATTAGTATTGCTTTGATTTCTCTCTGAAAACCTAGTAGAGTTTGAATGTGCATCAGACAAATTTTATTCAAGTATTCCTCATCTTTCTCTATAAATACAATTAAACAAGCAAAGAAAAACAAAACAAAATCCCAAAAAAACAAAGCATTGTAATTCCAAGTGTTTCTAAGTCATCTGTCACTGGCTGGCAAATAATCATTCTACTTCTACGACTAAGAATATTGGTAGATTCAGTGGAAAGCAATGCTTTTTTTTGGGGGGGGGAAGAGTGGGAAGAGGCACTCAGCAATAACTATAACCCCCTGGAAATACAAGTGTCTCTGAATATTCCTTCTTTCTCCGGGAATTTATTGTTGCTTTCTCCACCATCAATCTGTCTGTTGGGAACTCCACACTGCTTTAATCTTGGGGTAAAAAAGATTTAGAAAAATAATCTTTTTAATCCACATTTCTCTTTTATTTCTTGTGAGCCAACTGAAAATTCACAAAAGTGCTTTTGTATCCCTATGACCCTTCCTATCTCTCATTCCATTTTCTCAGCATTTCAGTTCAGATTGAAGTAAGATTTATATTCATTTTCTCATATTCTGTTGCAGCACCCAGAAACCCCAGTAATAAACCAAAGCTCTGTTGCACAAGGTACTCTAAAAACACAGATCTATAAGACTGGGGGTTGGACTCGATGATCTCTAGAGCTCCCTTCCAACCCCTCCAATTCTGTGATTTTGTGAAGATTATTTCTAGCCTCCCAAAACTTGATAAGTTGAAAAGCAGGTAACAGACATATGTAGACATTTTACATGTTATTGGTTGCTTTGGAGAAGCATGTGTTTTGTACTTAGGAAATGATAAATGGAATCTTTTACTTGAAATGGAGACCAAAAAGATATCCAGAAAGTAGAATGAAAGGAAATGATAAGTAAGATAAGATGATAAGATGATAAGAGTAACAATAAAAGTGGTATTCTTTTGACTGAAATACCTTGGACTAATCACAGACAAAAAAAATCAGACTGCTTTAGAATACATTATCACTACAAAATCAGGCTAAAAATTAAATCAAATCTTTCAAAATGCATGCAACAAATTAGTCATTCATTTTTCATTTAATATTAAAGCAGTTTTATTTTATTGATTTGATAATAGAAGAATTTGACCTAACATTCCTCATATTCACTCCAGTGTTTCCATCTAAAAGTTTTGCTTGTGAAATTTGGGCAATCTATGTACTTAAGGAGTTCTTCAACTGATGGTTTTCAGAAGTCAACAAGAAGAATTCATTATTTCTGTTAAATCTGTGATACTGTATTTTATTTTGTATTTCTATTATGTGCTCTTTTAATTTATTATAGAATGAATATTTTCAGAAACTATTTCTTTGGAATCCTTGGTTTCTTAGAATAAATTATTTGGGTTCTTGATATCCGATTTATGTCAGTAGAACAGCAAGGAACTGCTTCTTTACAACGGTAGCTGTCTTTTAAGAATTCTGCCCTAATCATCCCTTTGCCTTGGGTGAAGTTCCCAGTGTGATGGAGGCTGATGACAATCTGTCACAGCAATTAATAACAGTTACATGCAAAGAGATTCTCAGTTATTTTGTCAACTTCCAAGAGAATTCCTGAAAGAAGAAAAATTAAATCAGTGACTGCCTATACTCAAAATAGGCTATAACAATAAGAAGTAAATTATCTTGACACCAGTGATGTGAAGCTTAGTGGGAGATGAATTAGCAGTAAATTAGTAATTAAAGTTTTTCTTTTCACATGTTAAGTATTATTAAAATTGTTTGCAATTTTGATGCAGAATGAGGTTGTTGACATATCTTATGAAAAATTAGTCATAGAGATCATAGATCTTCAGTTCTATATTCTTGTCATTTTTCAGATTTGCCCATAAATACTCTTTACAGTATTTATTTCCATTAACATTATTCATGGCCAATGAAAGGAAGATTAGGTCAAGAGAGAGATTTACATTTTTGATCTGGTTATCATGAGTTCTGCTTAGCTTTTGATAATTTGTGGTAAATCTGACACAGTTTCATAATCCCTCAGACTTGAAGAACAGCCTGAAACAAAATATATTAGAATTTATGATTTAACGACCTGATAGATGCAGTATTTTCATGCCTTGAAGAACAAACATTTTTTTTTTTTACTTGTTTTGGAATATCTTAGACACAAACTATGCATGCCCCAGCTGATACTGCTTTAGTATCATAAAGCTGCCCTGGAGTGAAAATATCCATTTCTGTGGCAGCTTTCTGGAAAATTCTAATCAAATTCAATTATCTATGGTTATTTTCAAACTTGTAGATCATTCATTATTAATTGATAAGTTAATTAATTTCAGAGAAATTGTTGAGACAGATCAGTTCCTGTTGAGGTGATAAGCCAAGATATACCAGGAGATGTCTGCTTCTTCATTAATTTTGTCTTGACTGAAGTTAAGTGAATCCTTCTGAGAGTCTCTTAGCAAACTCAAGTCCTACAGGTGAGAATCAATTTCTGCTAGAAGCAGTCTTGTGTGTAATGGTGATCTGTTTTTCTCAGCTGAAACAAGAAATCTGGAGTTATATTAAAGTTTCCTATGTATTGACTGCTTTTAATTTTGTAAGTGTTATGATTAAAGATAGTTGCTAATGAAAAATACATCAGATGTTGCTGCCCTTATGTCTTCTGGTGAGTGGAATAAATTTTGCAGCCTGAAATTAGGCTTGAGCACTGGGTGCATATTTTAGGTTTTGGATACCTTCTGTTTTAAGAATGGATAAGTGAAAGCAGAGCAAATTTCTATTAACAGGAGAGGAATTCCTCTGAGCTCCAGCTGCTGCAGGTCATAATGGAGGTCTGCACATCTCTTGATACCTATTAGAGAGCTTTTACAATTTAAATTTCTCAGCTTGTCGTGTACAGCTAGACAACATGACCTAATTATTTTTTCATATGTTTCCCTTTTTACCAGTAAAGCCATGCTGACAGCAATTTATATTGGTGTTAAAATACTTTTTGGTGGTGACCAGACTACAGAAGTGCATACTGTTAGAGATTTCTTGAATTCCTTGGTGGGCTCAGACCACGTGTTGAAGATTCTCTGGCAGAAAAGATCTCCTGAAAAAGCCTGTGGTGAGGATTCTGGAAGCATGGATTGGGATCATGCTGTTTTTAATTAAAAGAATATATATACATATAAATTATTTAAAACATAAAAATGAATATAAGGTAGTGAATAAGGCTTACCATATAGCACACTGGAAGTGTAACTACCAGAGCTGACAACTTTGTGGTCTTGCTCATGGTTCTAATAGTCAATACAAGGATCTTTAACTCTTGCTTGTAAAATGAGAGAAGTTCCTTTTTTTTCTTAGCTTTCTGTAGAACACAATCTGTTGGAGAAACCTAGCAAATATGACATTCACTGAGATAAGTTTTGCTAGCATAAATCCTTGGTATCACAGAATGTTTGGAAGGGACCTCTGGAGATTATCTAATCATCCATGCATACTCAGGGCCACATAGAGCTGTTTGTCTAGGACTGTGTCCAGGTGACTTTTTAAGATATCAAAGGGTGGAGGCTCCACAACCTCCCTGGCAACTTGTGCTGGCACACTGTCACCTGAATAGTAAATAAATGCTTCCTGGTGTTCAGAAGGAACCTCTTGTGTTTCTGGTTGTACCCACTGACTCCTGTCTTGTCACTAGGCTCTGTTGAAACACCTTGGCTCTGTCTTTGCATCCCTTTAGGCATTTATAGACATCAATAATACCCTCTCCACCCTGAGGCTTCTCTTCTCCAGACCTAACAAATCCAGCTCTCTCAGCATCCGTGCTGCTAGAATCCATCAGCTTTGTGACCCTTCACAGAGCTCTTTCTAAGAATACCTGAGTCTGAGGGCAAGTCAAAGACCTGCGGGCAGGCTTGTGTGGCTGTGGGAAGGCAGGGCAGTAAGAAGCTGGAGCCTGACTCTTCTGCAGCCTGCTTGGGGATGGTGTGGGCAGCCTGAGCAGGGACGAGCTGAGTGGTGTGCCTTGAGGCCATGACAAATCCTTAGAGATAATTTTGTCTTTACACTCAGTTTAGTTTTATATGGGATGTGCAGATGAGATTTTAATTTTTTTCTAAAAAAAGTACTGTGTTGACACAAAATACTATCTTCCACAGTTCTGTGTTTATTATGTAAATGTGCTGTACTTTTTCTCCTCTTTTTAAAGAGTAGTTGTCAGTTATGTCTAAAATCACCCAAAATAGCACTGTGAATCATATTTTTCTTCTACATGTTTCCCATATTTAACTTCTTGATATGGATTTGTTTGGATAAGATGGCCATGCTGGGGTGACTTTATTTCTCTTCAAGAGAAAAGTGAAAAATACAAAATGCTTTGCCCAAAAATGAATCGAGAAACTTCCTATAATAAATCTTTTTACACCTAGAAAGGAAGACATAAAACTTAGCTGTTTAAATGTCAGCTTTTTTTTTCTATCTTTTAAAAATGAAAATGCAATCAGATTTACTTAGCATGTAATCCTCTGACAATTATCAGCATATAAAGAATTAAAACTGATAGACAAATATTTTGAGAATTCAGTCTACATTGCCCAGAGCTTCTACAGAATGTTGTCAGGAAGTTTCATCCTGTAATGTCATATCACCAACTTCTGCCTCTGACATAATGGGTCAACATTACTTTTGAACAGCTCATATATGTTTCATAACTGATTGTCAAATGCTTTATATAGATTTCTTTATTTTTGTTTTAAAGATGGGAATCAAAAGCCAGATTAAGGTCAGAAGTACCTATTATTTTGGGAATGTCTGTTGTTGTACAATTACATGTTGAATTTAATGATTTTTTTTTTTTTTTGACAATTTAGTTCTGGTGCTTGCTAATTATTGATAGATTTAGAAAACAATAATCTTTAATAATATGTATTTTTATGAGATCTCTATGGGCTCTTAAGATCATCTGATAAAAAGAGGATTAATGTAAAATAATTTTTTACTTATGTGACTGTAGAATTAACTGAATACTTTTAATAGCATTAGCCTTTATCTTGGTTTGTAGATGAGGAATTTCATTGTGTTTTTTAAATAGTAAGAAGTATATTTGTGTTCACTTTTAATTACTTATAGATGAGCACTTTTCACACAACGGGGAATTCAGGGAATAATTTATAATTACATGGGATTAATGCACTGCAGAGGCAGACCTTACATCCACTTTTGCATACTATTGCCACATGCAAAATAACTGTGGATGAGTTGTAAATATGGATGTTTGCCATGGAACAGAAGGTAGATAAGTAACTCTGGTTTTGAAGTATGTGCTCCTTAAAACTGCACTCAAAATCTTTGCATTGAAGGTGTGCTTTTCATGTAATGAAAACTTCCAAATGATGTTAGAAAAATGTGATTCCTCTATAACACCACGTGATTAGATTCTGAAGTATCTTTCTTGAAATATAGGCTGCTAATTTCATTTTAATTAGAAAAATCACCTTAATATTCAGGTCCAGTTTTAATTGCAAAGACTCTTCAAAGCTTCCATTAATTTGGTTTTACTTTTCACTAGGCAGATGCACTTAGCATCTTATTAATCCATTTTCATTTAAGGATGGTAATATTAATCAGTTAAAACACTACTGTATATATTAAAAAACATTTGCTCATTCAGATTGTTTATCGTTTTTGTTAAAATCTATTTTAAACTGATTAGTAAGAATTTATGTATGAATTTGTTCATGTGAATGTAGATAACATTTAATGAAAGTAAAGCTCCCAAACATTTAACTTAGATAAGGAGTCACTTAATGAGCTCCTTATAAAACCCAAGATACTTAGCATAAATAATCACATTATGATTTATTACACTTCTACATAGTTAAGCAAGCAACTCAAGAAGTGATTAATTTATGTTCTTAGCTTTAATTTCTTTGCCAAGTAAATATTTTCAAATTAAAAAAATGGTATATTCTTATAATGATAATTGCCATTATTTTTCTAACACAATAACAAGCTAGTCCTCAATTCTGACTTTGAAAATAAGTGACTGTAACAGACAAAGGCAGGTAACTACATAGGAATAATAGATGTTATGAAAAAGATAGAAAAACGTCCATTTGACGTATTTATGCTAGCACATGGATCACAAAAATAAGAAATCTACGCATGTGCTTTTCTCTTGTTGGTACATGATACATGGATAGCCAGCTTGAAACATCTGAAAGACATGCAAAACCCACAGATACATATGCCCATGGTACCTGCAGCTGCTTCTTAATTGCATTTCTTCTACCTATAGCAACTTCACATTTCATGCAGGCATTTTAGTTAAACTGGAAAGCTTAATACAAATTCTCCCCTGGGGTATTTCTCAGAATAACAGAACTGTTGCTGAGTTTGGAAGGCAACGCCTAGTCCAAATCCCTGCTCAAACAAGGGACAGCTAAGGAATAGATTACTCAGATTTATGCTTTTTAGGTGCTTTACAATACCCAGGGATGGAATTTCCAAAGCACTCTGGGCAACCTGTTCCAGTGTTTGACCACTCTGAATGTATTTTCTTGCATTTGGAGGGGATTTTCTATATTTCAGTTTATGCCCATTGCCTCTTGCCCTTTCACTAAGCATCACTTCAAAGAATCTTTTTTTTTTTTGCTCTGTCTGAATGTTTTCTTCTCAAGTCTTAACAATCCCACATCTCTGCCTCTAATCATGTATCAGATGTTCAAATCCATTAAACAGCTCTCTGGTCCTTCACTGAACCTGCTTTGGTATGCCAGCATCTGAAATGATAGAAGATAGAGATCTTGTTATTGCCTATGTTTTGTACTAAGATAGAAGAGAATAAGTACTGTACAAGCATTTTGTGTTTCCTCATTTTCAACTATTTTAGTTTCAAATAATTTATTATTATTGATTTTTTCTTTTTAGTTTTAGATTTTTTCCTCCTGAAGCTTTCAGAAGGTGCAAGTCATCATGACTTAAATCTTCTAAAGCAACTATATTCTATATTAACTACTATTAAAGAGATTACTAGAGAGATTAAAAATAGCTCAAAATCAATCTATGTCAACAAAGTATTTAGTTTATATACACTGTAATTTATAACTGTTATCATACCTCCATAGATACTGACTTGACCTAGAAAACATGTTGAATCCGGTCATTTTAAATCACCTGTCTTCTACTAGAGATAGTGCAGGAGTGAAATAGACTGATATAATGGGAAATAACAAATGCATTGAAAAACATGATAACAGCTATTCTACACTGTCAAATAGCTGTAATTGATCTTTGATGCATATTCCTCTCACCAGATATTTCCTATGTCCAGTGCTTCTTTTATTTAAGTTATTCAGTATTTGAAAGCATATCTCAAGTGAGCTAACTTCCAAAATCCCCAAATATTAATTTATGACAAGGATCATCAACTTTAGCTTAATTTAGTTTCAAATCCCAAAGTGTGCATTGAAATTTCAGTGAATATTTCTAGTGCTAATTACTCAATTTCTATATTTATAAGGGAACTAGCACCTCATAAATATCACATTGTGCCATTATCTCCATATGTGCCTGTTCACTCTAAATATAGAAAATCAGCAATTAGCACTAGAAATATTCATTAAAATTCAAAGGTAGATAAATAACAAGTAGAAACGTCATTTATTTATTATAATTTACAAAGATCATCAAACTGCTCCTTATTTGATTAATGTGCCCCATAACACTAGTTATATTAAATACTAAATCTGACTGAACTACCACTAGATAAAAGTGATGCCAGTTAGAAAAATGATAAGCTAAATGGGTGGTCAACTTTGACATGACACAATACGTTGTTAAGTTTCAATTAGCCTCCCCTAATATGTGAGGATATGGTAAACTGTCTTCAGTGAATGGTATGAGTTGGAACAGACATTAAAGTTCATATAGTTCCAACTTTCCTCTGCCCCAACCTTTTATTTTCTTCTCTTTGTTCGTCTTAATATTCAATTAGTTATATTTGATCACTTGATTACAGCCAGCCAGTCTGCTAAGATACAGCACCACAAGAAGGAAATGTGAAACTATACCATCATTCCCGCATCTAGGATTAGATGTTTTTTCAAATAGATAACCAAACTATGTAGTGCGCCAGGTCTGTTTTATGTCAGGAATATTGTTTCTTCATATTTTGGGAAGTTTTCTGTCAGATGAGTGAGCTGCCTTTACTGAAATCCAAGTCAGACTGGAAGGTGCAGAGCTGAAAATAAATCGGCTTCATTATACAGTACAATCTTTCCATAACATATCCTCATGATTATTTCTGTACCATGAATAATCTAGTTATCTTTTTTTGCACAAACTATTACTCATTTGGTGCTGCAATACTTGCCATATAGTTCAAATGATGTGAAAAGTTTTCAGTTCCTTTCCAGATATGGGTCTTAAGTATAAAGGTGCTTGAATACAAAGCTGTAATTTCCTCTAGCAGTACACATACTGCTCTTTTTGTCAAAACTGTACAGGTACATTTTATTCTTTTTTTAATCATATGAGGGTCTTCTGATTAATATTATTCTCTATGCTGAAAACAAATGATTCAGCATAAGTCTGGAATTACTGAAAAATGAAATGTTATTTATTATTACAGCCAATTTCTCTACATAAATGAGCCTGTTTGCAAGTATCATTAATTATAAGAGAATAAAAATTGGTAAGAATAGGGGTTGGACCGAAATGTTATTGTTAAGCTAAATGAAATATGTGTCTACATTGGAGTTACTTGCAGTTTTTAGAAAATGTTGTCAATTGTCATACCCCGGGACTGCCTCTGACATGTTACTGAATGCTATGCTGTCCCTGATTCTGTGCAAGGATCAGTTTTGAGACAATTCCCTCACTAATGTTTATAATTTGCATTAAAATCGTAGCAAAGCAACATCAGCACATGAGCTGGGACTTTAATCTGCTAATTCAGGTGAAAATAAAAAAAGAAATGAGGGGAGGAATGGGCACATTTCTTTACTGTCTAATGACCGAAGGTGCATCCTGACTGCTACGTAGGAAGGAAGAGAAATGATTTGACAAAAGCAAAAGGGAGCCCTGTACCTAGAGCAAGAAGCCCAAAGAGAGTACAGATCAGGTTGGGAAAAATAGGCTGCTGCAGCAGCTCAAGCTTCATTTTTGTGTACATTAAATAATAATATAAGCTTTGCTATGGGTGTCTCTGCCAAATTCATCTGTGTTTTATTTATAATTGACTTTTGCTTTCTGAAATGCTACTTTACAAATCAGATATTACCTATCAGATAAAGCATAATACTTGTATAAAGCAAACATTGCCATATTTTATTTCTATGACTTATCAACTTTGTTCATGTATGCTTAATATACTCAACAGATATTCTCACCTCAGCTTTTGAGAATGTGTAATGTGTTAAGCATCCTAACGTAGGATAAGCAGACACACTTGTAAATTGAAAGAAATTTAAGCAGTTAGCACCACTCTGTGAAGGTAATCGTATTTAAAGCAGGTGATGGAAATAAAGACAGTTTTGCTGGATGAACTGAGAGTAGAATCTACTCCAAAGGAATTGGTACACTGGATACTCTTTCAGAAGCTTCAGATGTGCAGACCCATGATGTACTGCGGCACTGTTCTTAAATAAGGATAAACCTTGATAGAAGTTTACATTACAACTTTAAAGGGAGTAAATACTTAAAAGTGTTGAGAACTTTCACCCTTACACATACCTCATGCTGTTCGCATGACGGTGTTTTATCGTGAATTGAGTAAGGCTGCCCCTTGACTTTGCTTTAAATTTATTGTCTTTTTTTTTTTTTTAATACGACTGTGAAGGTGAATAGATGTCAAGAATGATACATTAGCTAATGTCTAAATGTATTCATACTGAGAAATTGAAGGACAGTTAGTTAAATTCAGCAGGACTGCAGGAAAATAAATGACAGAGTTCTCAGCATGTCACTTAGAATTTCACGGCTGTCAGTCACTGGCATAAATTCCAGTGCTTCTATAATAGGGACTCTAATTATATGCATTAGAAGAAAACTGTTTTTCTATTTTGTCTCTTAAATTAAAAAAAAATAAATAAATGTGTCTTTCAGTATTACTTCTCATAATATTTTTGTTATGTATAGGAGACATCTGTACTAAGCTTATGATATCTGAGCGCTTTAAGCATGGATGCTTATCTTTACAGTGGTGATTTGAGCCCGTTATATAGTTTAACTATTATTATTTGTCATATTCTTTGGTAATAAATGATGAAATAGTCTAGATGTAATTCTGTGAGAAGATTAAAGTAAACCTTTTCCTTTTTAGTCACTTACCTATAAACTTGGTCACTTTATTACTGGCAGTTACCAGGTACTAGTCCTACTCTAGCTGCATGTTAACTGCTTTAAGTCTCACTGACTTACAGACTGCTTGTGCTGAAGGTCCTGAAAAGTGCTCAGAGGATTCAGCAATTCTTATTTGCCTAAATATCTCTAGCTGAAATGATTTATGAGATAGGAAACTTCTAGCTGTAGAATGTTAGACAGCTTTATCTCTCCACTGATGACTATCTGTGTTAGCATCTGTGCTGCAGAATTTAGGTTGCCTGCACTGTGCCCCAGTCCATCCTGATTATGAGCAGCATGGGGTGTGGGTGCCAGGCAGGGTCCCAGGAGCTGCAGGGCTGCCATGTGTGGCTCCAGCAGCTGCACCACAGGTCATGGCTGAGCCCAGCAGCCACAGATGGGCAACTGGGGAGAGTCTGGGGAAAAGGGCACATTTCTTCCAGCATCTGCAATCAGGGGGAGAGACAGCTCTACCTGCACCTGGAGGAGAGGGAGAGGAGGGCAGAAGGTGCTCCAGGCACAGACAGAGCAGAGATCCCCAGCAGCCCTGGGTAGGAGTCCCAGGCTTTCCCTCAGCCCCTGCGAAGTACTCAGTGGGGGGAGGGATAGCAGAAGGGAGTTATGGGGGAGGAGGTGGAGGAACTGGGGATGGAGGGGCAGGCTGGGCCTAGGGAAAAGGTGAAGATGTTGAGGAGAAGGGAAGGTGTTTTTCTTTTTCTCACCATCTGCCTGTATTTTAATTGGCAATAAATTAAATTAATGTTCCCCAAGCCAGGCCTGCTTTGCCTGTGAAGGTACCTGATGAGTGATCTCCTTGTCTCTATCCCAACTGTTGAGCTTTTTGATCATATTTTTATCACCCCAAACACGTAATCTAAATCATTTTCAGGGTAGAGTCCTTGAAAATTTCCTCCAATGTAAAATCTTGACTACACTCCCTGATTCAGAGCTGCAAATTCAGCTGTCAGTGCATCACTATGGAGCAGTACTTCACAGCCATGGCTGATGAAGTGGGAGATGATGCAGTACCAAGTCATGAATCTGCATTTATGGCCAGTGATTGAACTACAGGTGTCATGTTAGGACAACCAGTTATTTCTTATGCCAGTGGTCCTCTCCCATCTGGAGTTCCTACCTGTATAAATAGTCCTACTAGAGAGGCCGTTCTATGAACTGCCTCACTCTGCAATGCCGCAGAGTCTCTTCTGTCTTCTTCAGTCTCTTTCTGAGTCAGTTCTTTCACAGGCTGTATCTGCACAGCATCAGGCACAAGGATGCATGTTGCACTGCCAAAGGAGAGTTTGCAGGAGAGTGGCAAGACCTGTGCTGCTCCTCTTCGCCTCTCTAGTGCTCGATAGAGAAAGCAGGAAATAAAGCTGTTGCATCTAGTGCCACTGTTTACAGGATCCATGGGGTACAGCAGAAGTTTTGAAGGTGACTGTTGGGCGTATGGTATTTGACAGTACACTTTGACCTAGCTGAAGGTTTGATTTTTCACTAATATCCTCTGATTAATACTGACAAATCAGAAATGTAGGGACTCCCTAAAACAGACTGATCTTGTTGTAACGCCGTTTATCTTGGCAGAAATCCTCATGTGCTAATTTCAGTAGGTGTTGGCAACCTTCTGTTAGTATAAATATTTTAAGTGTTTGATAAGAAACATTGCAAATTGTCTCATTCATGGGGTGTGAAGTTAATCTGGGACCCTTCCATGACTGTCAATGATACAGTATGATAAATGAGAAAGTGGTATTTGATTTCGTGGCAGAGCAGTTTTTTAGAAGGGTAGTATGTGTGAATGCAAAGTAGAAGAAAGGCACTGTCAGAGGGAATGGTAGAAACATGTACCAGAAAGTCCGTATTGCTTCAGGAAAATTTATATGCTTATTCCATTTGTCTGAATGGGGTACAATGAAAAGGTACAGTCATGACAAATGCTGAGACTCTGGGTTGTCAGAATAATACCAAATCTGTGGCCTTTCACTAGTGAAAGGTGAAAATCAAACTTACTAGGCTAAGCCCTTAGCACACCAATGGTCTCTTTCTACCCAATAGCTAAGGACTTAACTACTTTGGGCTTTTTTTTTTTTAATTGTTCTTAGTGGTTAGAGGAGTGTAAACGGAAACAATTGGTCTGATGTTCTCAGAGGACAATGTAAAAGCAAATATTTAGACATAAAATAATTATATAATATTTGTTTTGATATCTGTAGACTCTTTCAAGTGCAATTAATTTAAAACAGTAAGTTCTTTGGCAATATTAATGTAGAACTTGTGAAAAAAAGTATTTTAAGCCTAAATTAGAACTTTGAAAAATTATATCTTTAAGGGAAATACTCTTAGCTTTCATATTCTTGCAGGAGTGTTCAGCTATAATTTGGTTGATTTACAGTGCGTATTTTAATAGCATGCCTATTATCGTGTCAATCTGGACTTCCTGCGTTTTCTTTTCTTTTAGGCAAATAAAACACTCCAAATTAGTTATCCTTAAAATATTGACCATAAAAATTGAGATAATATCTTGATCAAATGCAGTTAGTATAAAAGCTTGTCTTAAGAGTTTTTGAAAATTATTGTTCCAAAAAAGTGAACTGCTTTCTTGGTACTTCTTAGGTTGTATGGAATATGAACTTGAACTATTTCTTTCTCATAAAATAAAAGAAGTTGATATTTTTACTTCACTGGCACTGTTTTCTTTCTTTTTTTTTTTAATTTCAAAAAATGAGAAGTGTAAAAATATTATTTTTATCAGAAAACCTGGTAAGTCACAGAGGTGCACCTTGGAGCATCTTGGATATGCTTTTAAATTTTCCTCATTTGTGCCTTTTGGGTTCATCATGACCTTGGCCATCATTGCTCTGTTTTATTTTTGCTTTTGTTTGCTACAGTAAACTTTTAGAAAAATATGTGGCTGACTGAGAAAGGCAAACTGGTAGATATGTGTTTACTGCAGATCCAAAATATTTTGCAAAATTCAAACTCAGATATTATTATGTTGTTGTTCTTGGTGGTGGTGAGGTTTTTCTTTTTGTTATTGTTTTGTTTTGTTTTGTGATTTCCTAATTGCAAGGAGTAATTTTAGTGGAAGCAAGGCGTGTTCCATCTGCTTGGTGATGTCATGTTTAGTGAGTCTTAGTGCAAACATATGCTTACTTCTGCTCACAAGAATGACCACTTTAACTCATTTCTTGTCATAAAGAGTGAACAGTGGTAGATGCTTACAGAAAGTGTTGCAATTGCATAGAAATAGTTTCCCAGATCCCAGCAGTGTAGATGCAAACACTTTCTAACTTAATTTTCTGAGGTTATAGTTCTATTGCTGTTTTAATAGCATTAGAAATTTTCTTTCTGTTATTGAATGTGTGTAGTTGCTTGGGGTGAACCCCCCAATGGTTTCAAGAGGTTATGGCTTAAAGACACGGTCAGTGAATATATATATAAAAAACACACATACTGTCTAAGAATGACAGCCTAGGAATTTTTTCTGAATTATTAGAATAAAACTTAGATTTCAAACAAAACAGAAAATAGTAATCTAACTTCATCAAAAGAAAAAAAAAAAAAAACTCATTTGTTCAACACATATATTTGGAGCTAACATCTTGTGCATTATATGCTTGTTATAATTTGAATTTCTTTTAGCTGATAAGAATTTTGGGGGGGGGAGAAAAGAAATCTTAGCTATTCATTCCTACATAGTCTCAGTGGAATCCAGAGCAAGATGGAAATGGGGACATTTAGCTGGAAGATTTTTGCATACAAAATAAATGGCAAAGTTTTAAGGGCACATGCATTTGAATACTATAATCAAAATGTCATTTAATGCAAATTCCAAAAGTAGTATCAACACAGAATTATAAATTTGACAGTGAAGAGCCCTTCATGAATAAATAGTTAAAGAAAGGTTAGGATATTGCTGTCTCTGTCAAGCTTCTGTTTGCTCTTCAAAGTTCCTGCTATTTCAATTTGGAGAAAAATAGGTGGTGTAATTTGTTTTTATTTAACTATAGGCCACAATTTTTCAGTATTTTGCTGATTTTCCAATTTCTCATTGCCACTTTAAAAGAAAGAAGGAACCACCCATGGAAGAAATACGCAGACAAGAAATTACACTCAACCATTAATGTATATATGATCAAATGTCTCTTAGCAAAAAGTGAAAGGGGTTTTATTT
This sequence comes from Callipepla californica brunnescens, assembly GCA_023055505.1. Lineage (NCBI taxonomy): Eukaryota > Metazoa > Chordata > Aves > Galliformes > Odontophoridae > Callipepla > Callipepla californica. The sequence goes on from JALIRH010000088.1 coordinate 648,242, forward strand.
TTAAGCTTGATAAAAGAAGTGCTTTAAAATGGGAAAATCAGAGCAGGTCCATCTTAATTTTGTGGTAACTCATTCGCTGGAATAGGGCAGCACTGTAAGAATATTTATGTATTCCATCTGTGCTGAATTTTCGTTACTAGAAACAAGAAAAAAAAGTTGTACCTTTTACTGAAATTCCACTTAATGGTGATGCTGATATTTATTTAGGATTGATTTTAGTTTAAGTAGCTCAGGGTGTTTACATGTGGGTATCCTCTGCAGCCTCTACCCTATTTCTTCTCTGTGATACAAGGGCGGTCAGTGTGTGTGAGTGTGGCAAGCAAAGCTGCCTGCAAATTGTTATTTGACTATAGTGAAGTTTGCCTAAAGTGACTGTCAACCAGCTATCCAGAGAACTGCCAAGGAGGAGCTATCTTGAGGGGCAGTATTGAAGAAGCAGGACCAGCTGAAACAGAGGGGGAGAGGAGAGGTTGATGGAGCAGTGACACTGGCAGTGGTCACCCCACAAGCACAGCAGTCCCAGAAATGCCCGGCTCAGGCAGCAAGCTCTAGATGTACCTGTGGGTGCTGTCTCACCCACATGCATAGGAGTTAGGGAGCGCACAGAACTTGGGCCTCTGCCTGACAGAGAAGGGGGAGTTGTCAGGGAACTGTGCTGTGTCCCCCAAGGAGAGAGTCCATTGGTGACCCAGAGTGCTAGGCAGAGTAACTGTGAATGTGTGTGTCAGATTGGAACTGTTTGAGGTTAGCTGTAGAAAGCTGTTAAGAAATTTTCACTCCTGTCTACAACACTAAGATCAAAACAAATACTAATAATTTGCTGCAGTGCAGGTGTGTTTTTATATTTAACTTATATATGCATGCAAGAGCTGGGTAACATTAAATTCTTACTCCTGCTGTAGAGACATTAATGAGGTTATAACCTCCTTGAATATGTAGCCTTGTGAACTTTAAATCTGCTATACACAAATGTTTGTAAGAATCTAAACTTGACAAACCAGGTACTCACTAAGAAAAGAAGGCACATTATCTCAGCTGCTACTGCCTATAAACAACAACTTTATGTACTGTTTAACTGGTTGTAATTGTAATGCATCACCTCACAGAGAGGTGGTTCATCTTTAATCAGCCATCATGAAATGTAGACTCTAGGATTAATCTTACAGGTACTGTGATTCTAAGAGGGATGTTTCACCCTCTGGTATCATCTGACTTCTGGTAAATGTCGTAGGTGAAAGAACACATGGAAAAATAAAATATGTAAATAAATAGAAATAGAGGAATACGAAATCGTAGGGTTTAATTGGGCAAATGGTGAGAGTGGGAACAGGACTTATAAAGAGTGGTAACAGTAAAAGACAGAAGTTTAAAGAAGGTGAAAATTAATTTAAATGTACATATGCTGAAAACAATGACTTCTTATCCTTTAAAATGGCATGTCTAAAAATAACTTAAACACTGACCTTCAGTGAAGAGAAAGACTAATTTCACTAAATTTTTCAATTAGTTCCAATATATTGAGGTATAACTCTCTGTGAATATAACAATTATAAGAATCAAATCTCCTGTAGGTGCTTTTATCTAACCACTAATTGAGCTGACTGCTTTTTTAAAAGCTTTCCACATTAAAATACATGTTCTTTTTTACTTCTTTTCCCACATCACTCAGTATTTCTGAGTATAATCTGTACAATTTATTTTGTTCTAGCCCTTAAAATGTTTTCAAGCACGTGACACTTTTTCCAGAAGAAAATCTTTGAATGGCAAACATTGAGCACAGGCCAAAATCCTTGAAATCCATCAATTTCTTCCAGTCAGTATTAGTTTCAAAATTTCAAGTTCCTGATTTACTATTGGCTTTGTAGACTCTGCTTCTTGTATCATAAATTTTTGACAGTTTTTTTTTTTGTTTGTTTGTTTTGTTTTGTTTTGTGTGTGTGCGTTGTATTATATCTGTAGCCTTTTAATATTGAAGAGTATTTGCATCGTGCTAGCTTGCTGTTCTTCTGTGTTGTTCCTTGTATCTAAGAGAATATGTCCTCAGTGATCCTGTTTCCACCTAGAAAAAAAGACATCAGAATTTACTGGAATCTGCACCATTGATTTTTTATTTTTATTGTTTTATCCAAAAAAACAAGGGTTAAATCATTGAAAAGTTATATATTGCGCTATAAGATTTTGTCCGAAGAAGCACTGAGCTTCATAAACTCACTGAAGAGTTTTAGGTAAGTTTGAATATTTCTAAATCGGTTTAAAACTTTACATTAAAATACCACTTTTAATTATATTAAAAAGGCAAATAAAAACCTTTTATATCTTTCTTAGTCACCCCTGAAACAGTGCTAATTTTATCTTCCATTGTTCTGTAACTAGCCTGCTCATTGCTCCTCTACTTAAATATTATAAACCATGCTTCTGTTTGAGGATGAATGCAATATCTGTAGTTGCTAAATAACATGACAATCAGAAGATAGAAAGCAATATTTTTCCACCAATGGTATGCATTTCTCTGGAGACAAGATACAGGAAATAGGCTTTGACTGTGATGAGAATATGAAATTCACCTTTATCATAATGCATGTTCAGCTTGGCCACTCAATTCTCATCTTGCCATACTCTTACCTTGTTTTGCATTTGTTGAACACCTTCAGCTCCTTTAGCTGAGGGAAAGCATGACTTTTAATTTCATGTGTCTAGACAGAGCACACAGATGCCATACAAACAGGAGAATATACTTGAAATATTACCACAGGTTGGGGTGAATAGAGGGCTAAAAGAAATCTGAAGATCTTTACATACGTTTTAGAAATTCATGCCAACTGAAATTTGGGTTAATACAAAACTATTGGTCTTTTCTCATGTTTTAGCAAAAAACATTAATATTATTGTGCTCTGCTGGCACTTCATCAGGAGATTCTTTTTTATTTTTATTTTTTAATTGTGAATGGTAGCTCCTTTAAAATGCAATAGTTGCATGAGCAGCTTATACTAGTAACGTCAATCTTAATATCTTTGAAAAACTGAATAGAATTTGATGTAGAGGAAATGCTTATTCTTACAAATAAGAACACTTTAAAGAATGCTTTTGCAATTTCTTTTTTTCCTGGTGAAGAATTCTGGCAAGAACTTAAATACCTAGCAAAAACTAATGGATTATAGAATGTGATAATCCTGCTTGACAAAGTTGCTTTACATTTTCTTCTCTAATAATTTCAGATGTTAGTGTTTAATGGCGTTTTCTTGGCAGGTTGTACATAGTTGACATGCTCTAAGGATGGTATTTCTAAACTCTGGAATTTTGTTTTCATTAGTTAACAGTTTTGTGTGTGCAGTTTAAAGATCAATAGCAATAAAAGCCTGGCTTGAAGCCTGATATGAAGATGATAGTACCCCGAATCAAAATATAGATGAATATGTCCTGAGCCATCTTTCCAGATAACTTACAGCCTGGATTCTGTTGGCAGGACTTACTCAAGTATGTCAGAATGTCAATCTGAAGCGTAAATAATTAATACATTTAGTTCTGTTCAACTTCTGAAATTGAATGGTGTGGTGCAGTTTGTCACATCTTACTGGATTTGTAGCATATGTTTCATTTTTAAAGTAGCAATTCTGTGATTACTGACAAAATTAGAAGTATCACTAATAAAATATTGTCAGTACTCTACCTCCAGAAACAATCTAGTGAGTTGTGATAAATGGAAAATAATATAAGAAAATGTAATGGCAGTAGTGTGTGTTCAGTCTGTATTTCACAAACAAAACTGTCTGCAAGGAGGTAATTAATTACGATCTATCCATGGATAGTGAATCATTATCAAGCTGTCACTCTATCTGTTATACTCTGAAGTACATAAAGTCAAAGGAATCAAAATGCGACTGCATTTTATCTCATTTTATGGTGGATTAACTGGCAAGACTATAACTGAATAATTCTTTTTCAAAATAAAATGTTAATTATTAAGCTTAATTTTCTCAACTTTTATACCTGACTTGTAACAGTTTTCTATTACTGGTGCATTCAAATCCAGTAACTGTCAGATTTGATGTGAACAATAAGATTGTGAAATTTAAATGCATAAGTTCCATTCAGCTCCAAACTAATCCATGTATTTTTAACCAAAATAACTTAAAATAATAGACTCATTTTATTTATTTATTTATTTGTATTTTATTCAAGTTGGAAAATGTTTTCATAGTTGTACTTCAGAAGAAGAAACAGAAGTCTAAAGAAGACTTCTTTCCACATGGTTCAGACAGAAACAAATCTCAGTGATTTGCCATTAAAAAGATTATAGCAGCATCAGGAACATGAGGGCATTTTCTTTCTCACAGCATGGTTCAAACTGCATCCAATTGAAATTATTGACCTAAAACTAAGTCAGACGATAAATAACATAAAAACCTAAAGCACATTCCAACTTAAAGCTAAAAGTGTGTAAAATAAATCTAACTGCAGTTGTTAAACTTCAATCCTGTTTCAATAATTAACAGATTAGCAGTGCTTTAATTCAAATTGGAACATGCAAAGCCTATTTAAGATACTTAACTTAATGTGTTTACCTAATTGATTCACTATACCAGGTCCAGTCTCCAAGTGTAAGGAATTCAGAGATGGAGAATTAAGTAATTACTGAGAGTCGTAGTTTCGCTTTAATGTGATTCCATGCATATTATAAAACAAACAAATACAGAACACAAAATGACAGATATCAGACTTGGATGAGAGAATACAGCATTATCTTCAAGTTCAAAAGCTTGGCAAATATTTGAACATCTATGTAAAAAGAGAACTTGTTAAAAGCTCAAAGTGCTTTCATGCTCAAGGTGCTTACTTTGAGAGTTGGAAGGTGCTGGGTCCGGTCTTCCAGAGGGACATAACAGTTGCAATGCTGTCTTCTGTTTGAACCATGTAATTGATATCAGAAGAAGTGACTTTGCATTCTTCTCAAGTTTTTCTGGGGCTAGAGACATTTTATATGACACAAATAAAGACTCTCCAGCATTCTGGCTGTGGCATTCACATGAACGTTGGATACCTGGATTTAGTAGAATATTATGAAAACAAAGTTAAAAGAAAACCAAGCAGTACCTGTCCTGTCCTCACAAGTACTCATACTAGAGTATACTATGGCTTGGTGATTAGGAAACTACCATACAGTTGATGCCTGTGTGTTTGAAACTTCTCAGGCAGAAAACAGTCTTTAACACTCTTGCCAAACATAATAAATAGAAGTCATAAAAGGAAACAATTTAGTAATCTCAAATAAGCTGATCATGGATAATTCAGTCAAAAAAAAAAAATAGGTCAGATTAATTATGAAAATTATTAGTTAGGAATTCTTTTTCAAGCTGTAGCTTTTAAATTGCTGATAAGAAAACACGCCATAGCCTCAAACATTATTTTGCTTAGCATATTAGTTTCTTAAAAAATGTGTGTTTGTGTCTAAGAGATTATTCCTAAAATGTATGAATGGCAATTTTCTTACATAGAGAAAAGGGGAAAAGAAAAATTAGAGATGAAGATGTTTTAGATTTTAGTAGGAAGGAAATAATAAGAGTTCACGATCCAAAGGAAGTACAAAAGCAGAATAAATATAATAGACTTTAAGGGGATGGATTTCAACAAACTAAGGACATGGTTAGAAACACATCTTATTGAGGAAAAAAAAAAAGAGTTAAATAGAGTCAGCTGATTCCTAAACAGACAACATTCCAACCATAAATGCAAATTACTCAATTACAGAGGAAAAATAGGAAGAAAATTAACAGATCAAATGACGTAAAACATGAAGGAGATATACAGACTATGGAAACTAGGTCAGATGCAAACCTGGAAGGAAAAGAGAGAGAGCTCAGATAGGAGGAACAACACCTAAACAACTACAGCTAGATATATTAAGGCTAGCAATGGACATGCAAGAGCACTGAGAAATCATTCTGCAAGTACATTTTAAGTTAAAAAAAAAAAAAAAAGAGTTTAAAGCATAAAGAAATAATCACAAAATCAAATTTGATAGATTTTACTTCCTCTTGACATCAAGTAACTAGTTCTATGTAGAGAATCCAGCTATCTGTCGTGGCCTTAGTAGGACTTCTGACAGTTTCTATAATTAACAGATATGTTGTAGATAAGAATACCATACTGTCATAACAAAATGTATCACAAGATGGTATTGAAACAGAGGTTACCAATGGAAGGAGGTTTACTTTTGAGTAAAGCATTTCAAAGTATTCTAGCTCAAATCCTAGCTGGTATTTTGGTGATGGAATAGAAACTCTGTTTTTAAGCTGTCTTAATAAAAAATGCAAGTGTATTGGAAATCTCCATTGTAATACAGATAATGTAAAAACTTAGAAAAAAGGTGTGATCCAGTTCAACATGAAAAATACTTCTGTGTAGTAATATCAAGTACATGAATATAAATATAGCAGCTTTACATGAGCTGATTAGATAGCAACTCAGTATCAAAGGATTTGAGGATAATCCTTAGATCAGAGGCTACGCATCAGTCAGTTGTGTGATGCTGTTATAAAGGAGGAGAAGATTGTACAAGATACTGGAATATATGAATGAAGCACAGCTCAGAAGGAATGTTAAGTACAAGGGCTGCTTTGACAGTAATTTTTCCTTTTTTATTATGTTGGTCAACAAAGTCAGAAGTGGAAGTTGGTGGTACAGCAGTAGAAGTTAAATGTTCCTGCAAATGTTCCGTTACATCTTGTTGCTGTGAGACAAACAGCAGCACAGGGGCAGAGGGGCAGTCTGACAGAATGGCTTCTGATATGGAAATGAATATGAAGCAAAGATGTGCATTAAATTCCTCTATGCAGAAAAAATGGCACCAATTGACATTCATGTACACTTGCTGAATGTTTATGGAGACCAAACAGTGGATGTGAACACAGTGAGGTGTGGGTGGTGCATCTTATTAGTGGTGACAGCGACATGAAAGATAAGCCAAATTCTAGATGGCCATGCAAAACTGTCACATCCTGAAATGAGGAGTGTTTCTATCAGCTTATACATGCAAATTGGAAGATTATGACCAGGGAATCGTGTAGGGAGCTGAATATCAACTTCAGTGCACTGAAAATGATGGTGGCAACATTGGAATATCATCACCAAGTTTGCACCAGATGGGTCCCACAAATGCTCACACAGGAACAGGAAAAAAAAAAAGTATCCAAATTTGTTGGGGGCCTATTGAGCAAACATGAGGCTGAAGGTGAGAATTTCCTGGATCATATAATTGTCAGTGATGAGATGTGGTGTCACCACTATGAGCTGGAGTCAAAATAGCTGTCTGTGGAATAATGACATGCAAATTCCCCGCTGGAGAAAAAGTTCAAGATGATGCTCTCAGCAGGTAGTGATGGGCACTGTCTTATGGATAGGAAAGAGGTGATCCTTCTGGATGTTGAACAGTCAAGTCTGACTGCTACATCTCAATGCTGACTAAGCTGAAGTCTCAAATTTTTAGAGTCAGGCCAGAGAAGACAGCATTTCTCTTGCAACATGCCAGACCACCTACCAATTTAAAGACCATGGAGCACATCTCCCTGATAGTGATGTTAGAACAATAGATAATTAATAGTTTCAAGTAGCAGTATAATTTGCGTGTTGAAATAATAAAGTTGGTGAAGTGCTAGAACAGGCCAGTTTCAGAGGCTGAGTCTCCACTGTAGAAAGGCTTTTAGAACTGTTAAGAAATATCTACTGAGATGTACATAATTATACTTCTTTCCTTACTGAAGCAAAGAGATGAACCAAAGACTTCTGAGGTCAATTCCGGCTCTGTTCTTTAGTACTGTATTCATTTATTAAAAAGTTCAGAGTTTATAAACATTTATATATTTCCTATGCTAATTGTAGTCAAGAAAATAGTGGTACGACAACATTTTTAGTAAAATTATGATACTCCAGGAAAAAAGATCTGTCAGTTATTTTAACATGTTATTTCCCCAAAGAGCAGCCTTTTAAGTTGTATAATTGATCTACATTTGCAATGAAGTATTATTAAATCTCAGGGCAAACATATGCATTTTCCTGTTAGAAAATAATGTAATCCAGATATATAATTTCTTAACTCCTACACACAGGTTTGAAAATACATCCTGAAGTCTAAATGTTAAGATGTCAACACTGACAAATGTAAAGTTTAAGAACTTTAAGAATTAAACCATCTTCTATCTGTTCACAAAACAAAATGCTACATGTCATAAGGATCTACTTCAGGTGTAGAAATAATAGGAGCTATTTTCAAATCCAGGAGTCATTCTCAACAACCAAACTCAGTAAGCTGAATCTTAAAGCAGATCACAACAAACTTAGAAGTCACTGATCAGTTCTGTGGGAGATCTCAGCCCACCTCAGGTTGTTAATTAAAAAATGATTGATTAGTTTCATTTAGCTTAAACAAAACTTTGGCACCGTAGAAGAAGAAAGAAGAGAACTATCAAAAACCTTTACTTTTTCTCTTGCGGTTTCATGGTTCTGTGATTGAACTCATTAGACATATACTGCAGAATGGCATGAAAGTACATAAATTAATATTAATTGTTTAATTTAAGCAATGTGGTTTTACATGAATTAAATCAGCTAATTAACCAAACAATTAAGAGCTTGTCCATAAACTTATGTTATATGCATTTTAATGAATTTCCTAATTGTACTGACACATTACACAAATTAGAATTAAACAAAAAATGTGGAAAAAGCCCTGGACAATTCTGATTTAAGCTTTCTAAGCATTTATGGATAGATTAAAACAATTATCATTGATTTAACTAATTATATTTGCTACTTAATCTGAATGGAATACTTCATTGCTGCCTGAATTGTAAGTTTTATTGGCAGTTTTAACACAAAATGTCATGCAGATAATTGCTGCATATAGAACTGTTGGTATAATAAGACCTGCAAAAGATTATACACAACTTTTTTTTATATACATAGCTTTTTAAAGCTTTAAGCTTGAATTGAGAAGAAAAAACTATTTTATTTGGGTCACTGTATTGAATATTACAGCACAATTATCAATGTTTTATCATAGAGTTTAAAGCTTTCATCTTAGTCTTTTGATCATTTGATATCAACAAGGGATTTATTACATCATGGAAAAAAAGCTGTTTGTGCAGCTTTTATGTCATGGGAAAGGGATTTATGTGTTAATGAAAAAAAAAATTGTGAGGTATTAATTAAGAAAAAAACAAAAACTTGAAGAATAAAACCTATGTAACTCCTGCTACCTCTGTTTCTTCTTACTTCTGCATTTCTGGATATTTATTCAGGAACAATGAAAACTAATCATTTTGTCCCTTTTTTCATCAATTCAATGTGTGGTTTGTTTGCACTAAGTATTTCTCTTTTTATAAGAAATGGAAAAGAAAATCATTCCTGCATGTGAACAAAATATTTTCTAAATGCACATATTATAATCTGCTTGGTCCTAAGAGGTTCCTCTCTACTAGTAAGTAATTTCCAATATTAGATTGTTTCTTATATCTTGTGTTTTGTTGTTCTCCAGGGAATTTAATAAATAAATTTTTCATAAGATCAGTATTACTCTGTTGACAGAAAATGTTAATGTGTTTGGGGGGTTGATGAGTATCAAAGCAAATCATAACTGTTTAGGTATTCAATTTGATTCTAAAATACAAACACAGCATTGTGTTTACTTGTATAAGTGCCCAATTGATCAATAAGTTCTGCAGTGTTGGGCAGAAAGATAACAGAAGTAATGTTTAGGTGTATCCTATAAAATGTGCCATTTCAATGAGAAGAACATATGAAAAGTGACTGAAATACTTTGGAAAGAAGCTAATACCTTTCTCCTCTAATGTGAGAATTCTGCTCTTTAGAACAAACCAATTAAGCAGACAAATGCTTAGTATCAGAAATATTTCCTTTAAGATGAGCAACACAATTTTAAATTCTCTCAAATGTATCCAGCCATCATCAGCTTTTCCCTAATTTGTTCTTGTGTATTTTTATATGACAATCTGTAATGTAAAAAGAGGCCTCTGGGTCTTGAGATGAAGAAACTGACCTCTCCCATCTTTAAAATGCAGCTCTGATGCCTGCCTTCCAGAAAAGTTCATAGCACAAAGTTCCGGTGGGGAGAGTTTCACAGAGAAAGGTATTCAAACAGCAGAACCATAGAGTACAAGACAATAGCTTTATCTTCTCATTTGTTACAGTCTTAATTAGATGGGATCTTGCTGAATGCCACTGACAGTGCTGCACTGCAAACTAAAGCAGTCCCCATATATTGCATTTGGAACAAAAGTTTGAGTTTATGAATCATACATATGGGAGAGAAGGCCAAAAGATATAGGAGCTTTAAACCCAGCTCATTTGTTTGAGGCTCATTTGTTCCTTTCTTCATCTGAACTTTACGTTGTCTACTGCCTCTCTTCCTCATAGCCAGCACAGAAACCAAAACAGGCTGATCGGGAGGGGAGGTGGGCAGACCACTGTATAGGTAGTTACCTCATGGATTTCTTGAGCTCTTCTCAATAAGAGGTTAAAAAGCAATTGTATGAACTCTTCAGCTCTTCAAATCTCATAGAAATATTTCCAGTCTCTTCTCTACTGCCTTTCTTCCCTTGCCTCTTCTGAGTGAGGCTGTGCAACAGACAGAACTGCCTATGTCCTACAAAAAACAGATCAGCAGCATGACTCTCTGAACACCAAAGCTTATTTTGTCTTATTGAATTAAATCATAGAAATAAACAGGTTTTATATGCTAATGGATGGTATCATTTCTTGGTTGTTCATGAGAAGTGTGAGCTTATAGCTGTAATGTCTTCAGTATAAAAGGATTACAGTAAAATACTGGAGGAAACATCTTGTTAGGAAAGAAAATGATTTGTGCTTGACTCATTCAAAATGTTAACTATCTAAAATAAAGGAGTCTCTATCAAAACATTTTGAAAGATATGATATTGAAGAATAAGCCCTTATATATGGTGGTTAATTTGTGTATGACTGTCAGTACTTTACCTTGCAATGAATTTCAATCAGTATCACTCCTCCTGCAGATAACTGCTATGCTATCAGTTTTGAAGGAAATGGCACTCTGATTTTGTTCTGAAATTTTATTCTGGATTTGTGATAAATTTCTAAGTGAAAATTGTATGGAAGATAAATATGTCCTTGCAAAATAGTTCAGTTTCCGAGTGTTGAAAAGCATTCTATTATGAAACTGTTTGCCAAAAAAATCCCGCAAACACACCCAAAGCTAGTGCAAAAATTTGAAAGTACTGATGACCTAACAGGCTCTGGAAGATGTACATTTTGGAAGCTTTGTGTTCCACTTTTTCCATCAGACTGTCATACATTTTTAACATTTACAGATACTCCGCTGTGGCACAGGAGGGTCCATAGTTTCAAGGGAGGTGGAAGTTCCCATTGGCCATGCATGTCATTCCAAAGCATGTTCTCTGTCTTCCATCCTGCTCTCTACTAAAGAGAAAGCAACTGATACTTCTGGAATTGTCAGTGATTCAATATTCATAAGAGTCTGAAAGATTTATTCTACTTCAAAAATGCCTGAATCACAGTCTGTTTCATGCTAAACCACAGCAGGCAGAAGGAAATAATTATGGAGTTAAGAAAGCTGAAAAAACCCTCACCACCTAAAGTAATGATAATATTTCAAAGGTTGACTGTAAATATGCACCAAGTGAGCTGGAACCTAAAGTTCAAGAAATATGAAACATTTTGTTTGATAGAACTTCAAATTGATGCATTTAGAGTAGCACTTAGGAATAGATGATAGCAAAGGTAAATTGAAAAGCATATTATTTAACATGGAATATGTAATTTTACTGGATTGTTAATATTGACAGAGGCACAGAATAGGTTTTGATTTGACATTGCTAAGAAATATTTTAAAGCTATGAACAATTTAACTTAGGCTACATGCAGCATGTAACCTGCTTCATCAACAGAGAACGGTATGATTCGATATATTGAGTGGTAAATATTTTCACTTCTGATTCTGCCTTCAAAGGGATTTAACTTAATGTTTGAGACCTTTTGGTGCAGGGCAAAGCTTTTTATAAGTCTATATCCTCAGAGGAAAGATATTGATTATTCAAACTTGCTAAATGTTACTCACCGTTACAAGGATTCGATAATAACAGCAAATATTGGTTGTTTAGATTAGATGGTCTTTCAGTAAAGGTCTGGTGAAAGTTTAAATGTTGGGGCTACTTTGAAGTGATTTATTTCAAAAAACAGAGACTGGAATGAAGTTCCAAAAACAGACTGAATTTTATAATTGACATTATAACGTATTTTTTTATCTTGTAAATTGAACACATTTATTTCACAAATTATTTCTAAATGTTGTTTGGCATTCCTTTTTAAATATGAATCTTTATACTTCACTGAGACTCCTGTCATTATACTACTCTGAAGATAATTTTTGTACTCTATTTGACACAGTGACATTTAAAGGAGATAGATAAACATCAAGATTTTTAATAATGCAGCATGTAATTTGGTATCTGTTAGTAGTCACAGTTTAAGGGGTACATACATAGGGTGAATTTGTCTGCACACTTTCTGTGTAGAAAATAATGATAAATGTCAAATGTCTGCAGTTTCAGCATTTCCCTTCAGAGAAAGATAATCAGAGAAACAAAGAGAGGGTCTATCTGTAGAAATACAAACCACAATCCTTGCTTTAAAGAGACGGTCCTTTCATTGGGAATGGAGTTGCAAACTCTATTTAGTGCCATTACTGCCCTTTTTTGTTCCTTTATAATTCACAAGGTGCACACCAAATACTAGAACTGGAGCTTAAAATAACATCCTACCTTAGAAAAATCATCAAGCGAAACAGAAGAGCCAAGCGTGCTCTGAATTTATTTTTCCTTTGCAGAAATTTAAGGCAACATAATTTATCTTTACATTTGAGAACTACAGATTACTGTTTCAAAAACTGAACAGCCCTTTTGCAATTCATCAGCTGGATATGCTATGTATTATTTAGGTAACGAAGAAAGCAATCTCAGAGCTTCCTCTTTCTGAGTCATTCCAAGGTGTAAATCCTCTATAGGCTCATTTTTCTAATAAGTACTCCTTGTTACTGATTACTGTGTCTTGATGGCATCTGTATCTTGTCGGAGAAAGCATGCATTGTCTAATAAATATCAAGGTATGTGGATTTTTCTAAATATACATAGGTTGCTCCAAAAGTAATATTTCCTATTTACTTCCATGGAAACTACAACAGATACAAGAAGCACAATAACACATGTGATAAAGCACATTCTAATCTACCAAACACTGTTTTTCATCACAGTCGTTACTATTAGTTATGCATTTTTGCCAGTTATGGACTCGTATAAATCTGCACTAGCATAAGTGACCCACTGTTGCTTTTGCCACTACAGAAATACACCACACACCACCTCAGTGTGCTCACATCCACTCTTTGTTCTCCATAAACATTGAGCAAGTGTTGATGAATGTCCATGGGTGGAATTTTTTCTGCATGAGGAATTCAATTCCACCCCTTCGCTTCATCTGCACTTCTGTGTCAGGCTGCCCCTCTGCTGCCATCTGTCACACAGCAACAAAACTTACAGACTATTGGCAGGAAGGTTCAGATTCTACTGCTGTACTACAAACACTCACCTCATATGTTGTTGTCCAGCTTAATAGCCTAGGAGGCTTTACTTTCAGAGAAACCCTCATACAAGTGTCTATAATCTTTTCAGTGCATTTTGTTTTATCTTTTTAATTACTAGCTGGATTATAACTAGGATTTTCAAATCTAGGATACATAAGATAAGTAATAAAAAAATTCTGATATTATGATATTCACCCAGTATGAGAAGTAGATAAACCAGTCACTAGTGTCTTGGAAGATTTTCTTTAAATATTATATTCTATTTCAATAATACATTTTGATACAAACCAAGAACATTATTTCTTCTCTGCTATTTAAAACTTAGTATGTAGTACAGGATTTTAAGAATCTGTACATCTTTTGGCTTTAGTTTGAGCCATCAATTCCACCTACACAAATTTATAGGTGTGATATTATAATATGAACCAGCTCAAGTAGCATCAAACAGTGAAACTGGCTGTAAAGATGACAGTGGGAATCCACAAAGACCCATAAAATGTAGCAACATAAGCACTTAACTGAATGTACACTACCATGGTTGATGTGCTAGCAGTACTGCTGATATTCAACAAAATGGATCATTGAGCATCTCATTTGTATAAATATCACGAGAAGTCTAAACAAATTCTACTCTTTGTGAGCATCTATACAAGATATATTACGAATTGCATATGCTCTCAAGAATACTAAAAGTGGAGGTTTGTTTAGATCCTTTAATACTTATTTCCAATATACTGCATAATGTTGATTGTAAATGAAACCCTCAGCTTACAATATTTTCTCTAAAGCAAAGTAATCTCAAATAAATACTATTTGTGTCCTGTTTTTAAACTAAATAATTGAAAATAGCATTTATTATACTTTAAGTTGAAATAAGAAAGTTAGAATAATCTTAAAGGCCTTCCAATTCTTCTTCAAAATAAATAAAGTGAGAATGCAACTTCTCTTTCACAGTAATTATGGCTGCCTGTTGAGCAGTTGTCAGTGCTTTAACAATGATTAATTCAAATTCAAAAGTGCGAGCTGACAATTCTTTGAAGACATATGAATAAAAATTATTATTCCTTTTACTTTAGAATGCTTTAGCTTCTTTGTTCTCAAAACCACATGTTAATAAATGATGGAAAAGCTTTAGCTGGGAAACGGTGAATAAATAAATCAAGAGATTATGTCAACTAGTACATTCCTTCTTGGGACGTCACAGTGTTACTGGATTAAGAAAAACATACCTATTAATTTCTTTATGTTCTATGGAAAATCCTACAGCTTTTCTTCCCCTTCTTCATCTTATTATTTGGAACCTAACTATAATTCTGTATATGCTAAGGCAGTTTTAAATTGATAGTTTGAACCACTTGTGCTACTAATCCAAAAGCATGTAGTTTTGTGGTTCTTGTAGCCAAATGTTGTGTTCTTCTGGCTCCTGTGGACTTCAGTAGCATTTGTTGGAACATACAGCTGCTGAAATTTGAGTCAGTACTGCATTTAAATAATAGTATTAGATTTGTCAGTAGCTATGTTGGATTTTAGATCTCTGTGGACTTCCAGTTTTTGCTGAAATGAGCATGACATTGTATAGAGGTGTGATGCAAATGAGTGTTCAGAATGGAACAGCTGCAGATTCTTCTGGGAAGTCTGAATTATAAATGAACTCAGAATCAAGATTTCAGGTTGATGCCCATAAGCAGCATAATTTTGACAGTTTAATTTTGACATTTAATTTTGGCTAGCCTTTTTCCTGGAGGTCCTGCTTTTGGGAGACAACTCCAGTGGAATGATATTTTTGTATGATTAAATTTGTTGGAGAGAGATGCAGTAATGTGCAGTACTGCAGAGGAAGTCTGTTATAGAGGAATTTCTGTGTTCTTCCTTGTAAAATGAAGACACTTCTGCTATGATAGGTTAGGCCAAATCTTAAGTGAATCCCATCTCTATGAAAAAAATGCGAACATGTGCCACCTACATGATTGCCAAAGATGATCAGATCTCTTGGACCAGTAGCATCTGAAGGAGGACATTCTTTCAAAATAAGTTATAAAAAATACATTTGAAGGAAGAGTAAGAGTTTCCTTTTTTAACTTATAAATCAGAACAGCATTGCTTTGCAACAGATTTGGAGGTACAGACTTTCAAAGTCAAATCCTAATATAATGATGATCTATCTAGTATCATATGAATAGACAAGACCTCTTTCTGCACAAAAGTAAAGTGATAAAACTAATTAATCACCTGTTTCTTCTGGGAAAGGCATTATAGACTCTATTGAAGAGTTCAGACTGCATAGCCACCAGTTAAATGCAATTCCAGCAATTTATTTGTCGAAAGCAGTATCTAAAAGACCAATAAATAAAAGACTATATACTGTATAGCATCCTGAACACTGTCTGGCTGACAGCTAGCATTCTCAATCATTTGAAGAATGGTATTTTTTTTGAAAATATATAAAGTTATTTTGGATACATATTTCATATCAGAGAATTAATCTATCAATTTGAAATTAAAATGGTGTAAAATGTGCAAAGCAATTTCCCAGAGATACACTTCATATTTTTAGAGAATTTACATCACTCAAAATTTATATGCATGTGAAATCACAGTTTCAGATGAAATACTGATAGATTTCTGATATTTATGATAGGAATTAGCTGCTCTTTCTTCTAGTGTCTAGGCCACATGGGAAGGAATTCTCTAGCTCTCAGCAGGCTCCTGAAAATATTTTCATTTCCAAAAATGATTCTGCCCTTTTTTCATGAAAGGGAGACATGTTCTTACAAATGTGACCAACATTTTGTTTTAGATTAAGTGCAGCAAAGTTAAAAAAGAATCAGCCATTCCACGTTGGAAGTCGGTATATTTAGCTTATAGTACATTAGCATTTAGTTTATTAGAGGAAGGGCTTTGGAGTGCACAGCCACAGTTAATTTAGGGTTTGCTATGTGCTCTGTAATGTTGACTACCGGCCCTTTGCATGAAAGACTTCTTAAATTCTTTATATGTTGCATATTTATTTAGGATCTAAAAATATAGCATTGCACTTCTTTATTTTGCACATGTAGGATGCAGAATCTCATATCTCTGAGCAGCAGATTTTGGAAACTACTTAGCTTGTTAATTTATATCCTCTTTTTATAACTTCCTTTCCAGTTACATAACATGTACTATAGAAGCCATAGTTAATTTTATTGTTTTCAGTGGAATTATTTTAGATAAAAGGAGCATTTCCTTGGTTGGTCTTCCAAACATCTATAGGTATAGAAATTTGTAAAGGCTTAAAGATGAAAAGTGTAACATGAATGGAAACAGTATTGCTTTACAGGCACCACATTCTCACGGTCAGGAGCTTGTGTACTTCTGCATGTTTCACAAAGCTACACATATGCATATGCCTTTTTTGTCTCATAGAAGTGCTAAATTTTCTTAGGAACTGAACAAAGAGGAGATGCTAAAATTTTATATGAATAGATGAGTAAGAAAAAGAAACAAAAAAGAACCTGATTTCATTGCTCTTAAAGTAGCAGTTCTTTTTCAAAGGACCTGCTTTAGGTTTGAAAACAACTCAAAAATACCCAAGTGATGGAGACAGAATTTATTGTCTCTTCCAATCTCTCTACACACTTTGGTAAAGCATATTTGACAGAGAAACTTCTATGCTAACCACATAAATACTGGGAATGGAATTACTCTCCCACTGGCATCAGTCACTGCAAATCAGCAGGGAAAAAATGTTTCTTGTAAACACAGTAAATCTCAACCATGTTGTCCTCTGCTTCTCCTCTTCCTCCAATTTAATAGAAGTGGAGGGCATGAAAAATGTCCTATGAATCAAAGTTTGAGTGAGTTTTGTAAACAAGAATGGTGAAGCAGCAAAAGAAATTAAACACACTTCTGCAGATATAAAAGGATGTTTGCATGCTGCATGGATCATTCTGGAACATAATACCATAAATTATTGAATGTGCAGTGTAATCTGTAGGGTAGATCTAAAAGAAAAGGCATTTTACTGTTTTAGTATGGCTCAGAATTTAAAATCTGAGTATCTTTTTGGATCATTTTTAGAATTTGACAAATGGTTTATCATTTAATAAATACAAAAGCTGGATTTAGACATACTGCATTATTTTGGGAACCTCAAAAACATGTATTTTTGTTATCATATGTGTTACATCTCAATTTTATTTTACTGTATCTCTCCACTGATTAAAACTGCCTTTATCTTCGCTTCACTGTAGATCAGCTCAATCTGAAGATATAGGACTACTGTGTCAGTCATACTAAGAATATGTTGAATGTAACTCCTTACTTTCTATCTCCAGAAAGGTCGTGGTAAGGTGAAGAATTCAGCACTTTAACCAAGAGAGAAAAAATAAGAGTCATCACTGTTTTTTATAATTATTTTAATTTTAATTTTAATTTCATATGAAGGGACGTGATTGCTTCTGGAGAAGAAAAAGTAACAGTGGATTATTTCAAAAATGCAATGCCTTTAGGCAACAGTCGCATCTGAAATAATATGAAAGATCATGCCCTGAATTTCTGGACTGTGCTGCTTTACTTTGCAATCTAAGTGGCTGAAAGGAGAAAATATTTATAAGATCGTTCCTTCTATTGTGTTCTGGGTAAAACTTGGAAAGTAATTGGCGCTGTCTGCTTTGTTTTCTGGCCTGGGGAGGAAGAAGGCAGGTCTCTTTTCCTAAAGAAAAACTCGTTCCACTGCTAGTTTCTCTTTCCTCTTCTCTTCCAAGAAATAAATAAACAAATAAATAAATAAATAAAATAAAATAAAATAAAATAAAATAAAATAAAATAAATGTTCAATTCTATTGTGGACATTTTTCATTCTATTCAGAGGCTGTTAACCTAGGAACCTGGACAAAAAATGGAGGACCTTTGGTGAACAATATATTTCCTAGTCATGCTTTTGCTGTTGTTAATTTCCTAACTTGATTTTAATTTTTCATCACTCAGTGGAAAGGCAGAGAGTTGGGCAGCTGGAAGGGGAAAAAAAGGACAAGGAAGAATGTTGCATTTAACAAAAGACAGGCAGAGAAAAGGGAGTCTTTCTATTCTGGTCATGCAGGAAGTAATATATATTACCACAGTAGTAATAGCATGCGTTAAAGACTGCTAATTTGTGGTACATTTTAGATGACTAGATTCATTTATTGGAAGCCAAAATACCATTGTGTTGCAAGCCTGTTAAGTAAGCCTTCAATGATTTGCATTATATATTTGCGTTTGTAGCAAACAGTCTAGTAAATACGGGGATGTAGGAAGACTGATCCTGCAACATTCAGATCACTTTTATTCTTATCCAAGCTTTTTTTTTTTTACATCTATGAGAACACAGAAAAAGAAGTTGGAAACCTTTTTGGTTTTACTTTTGGTGTTAGTCACACATTTTCAGATCAGTAATAACACACTGATGTTTCTTGAAGCTTAAGCCAAAACAAATCAAATTGTTTTCTCCCAGTACAGTAACATGAGTTGCTACAGCTGGATAAAGATTACAGATTTTAATTCAGTCTAGTCGTGATTGCCACGATTACTACATTCGATACTCCATTCCATGCACTGTTTTTTTTGTTTGTTTTTTTTCCCCTCCCTGACTGTGGGAAATGTTGATTGACATCTATGTTTGATTTCATTTAAATACTGTAAGAACTTTCTGGCATATGTTGCCCATAGACTGTTTTGTTGGGGTGATGTGACTAGAAGGGGTGGACTGAGGGTGGAGCCACTCTATAAGGGCCAGCTATTGAAGGGAGAACATCTTTTGGCTACTTCTGGAGGAGGACTGTTACACATGAAGAGTCCTTCTCCAGTTAGGCAAGTTTAGCTTTTCTTTCTGCCTATGTCTATTTGCCTACCTGTGAATACTTGGTCTTGTATTGCCAAGAATCTGTCAGGATACGTTTTGTTTCTTTGTGAGCAGAACATGCACACAACCACATCTGCTTGCTCAGCACTGCAGCTCCCTGTTGTGTTCCTGATATTAAGAGCCCCTGTTTTCACAAGTTACCTGTTAGAATGTTCTGGTACCTCTCAACCTAGGCAAGCCTGTTACATTGCTTTGCAGCTCTAATGGAGTAGTTTCAGCTGTTCAGAATGATTTCCAGAGCAAATTTGTCATTTTGGGAAGGCTCTCTTTCAGCCAGAGCAGGATCAGAAGAAATTATTGTGAGGTTAAAAAAGAAATGAAATGTCCTTGAACTTCTTTTTCTGTTCAGTAGAAACATGCTATGAAGATCTTTCTGAAGCTGTTATAATTTCAGCACTGTCTTGTCAGATTTTAACAGAAATTTTCTTCCAGAGAATTTGAGTAATTTCATAAACTCAACTGGAGACACTTCCTATTAGAGAAAGCATGTTTTAATGTCAGATTTGTGATTTATGTACCTGTTTTGGTGGCATAATGGCAGAATCTGAAAGTGCCCTCTATGACTGCAGAGGTACAATAGTCAAACTGTTAGTGGGGCACACATCTTTACACATAGCTATCTAATCATGCTGAAGTGTGAAAAATAGCCAGAGACGTTGATATATATTCCTTGTTCCCATACCCAGAAGCAAACTAAGTTATGAGGTTAACATAGCAAGCAGAAAAGCTATACTTTGACCTTTCTGTACAAATGTTTTAGACGGAACTATTTGTTAACTGCCACTGGGATTGAGTGCTCCAGAGCATTTTAAGTCTTACCAGCCCACTGGATTCACTTCCGTGGGTCAGAGACGGAACATGACAAATATGCCTATCAATCTGTTCCCTGGAGCTTCATGTGTTTCTGTATTTTCAGAATCAGCAACCTTGTTAAGTAAGAAGTTATGGGAATTACCTATATAGGATGTTGCAACCAACTATTGCTGCAGTATATATTTAATATAAATAAGTGTTTCAGTCCTTTATTCACTTGGGGAAGTAGGGTGGACAGTTTATGTTTATATCGTTTAGCTGTAAATATATTGTTATTCCAATATGAATGGTTAAAACAATGAATATAAGTTTTATTTTAGCATGACAGAGAATTATGTCCATTATTTCCTGAAAGCATGTAGAAATTAGCATTTTCATGTATTCATAATGTGACCTTTGTGTTTTAAACTTTCTTCAGGAAATAGCCCTCCTGGAATTAATATGGATTTTACCAAATTTTTTACATACAAAGGAGGTCTGTGACATCTGTTGCCCACAGTTCAGTCCACTACTTTGTGCTGTTTTGGAAGTTCTGACCCACCACCCTTCAAATTTTATGCCAGGGCTTCTTTCAACACTAAAACTTTGTTTTGTTTTGTCTTGTTTTTTAGTTTTTTAATTTTTTTTTCAAACAGTCTCTACCAAAAGTTAACCAAGAATTTCTTGGGAGGAGGATGGGGGTGTACCAAACAAAAATGCACATTTTTTTTGTTTTCCAATTCAATCTCCAGGGCTGAGATGAATGAAATAAATCCATTGTCACATGCATGACTCCCATGGAGCCACATAGTGGAAATCCTGAGACTGTCCTGCTACAGTAAGTGGATTTAAAATAATAATAATAATAATTGTACTAATGAAAAGGTAACTACTCAGGGAATTAATTTCCTTACTAGATCTGTCTCAGAAAGGTAATTAGATTAATATTTGTCCTTATTTATTTTTATTTTTACATAAAAATTAAAAAAGGTAAACAGTCTTAGTTCAGTGTCCATCAAGCAAACAAATGAGAAGCAAATGAATATTAATCTTTTCTTAAAAACAAACAAACAAACAAACAAAAAAAACTGTTATACAAAAAAGATGTGAGATAGGAATCTAATTATCTGATGTATATGTGGAACTCTTTGAAAGGTCACATATTACTGATGAGTTCATTCTTTATCATTAAAAATATTTGTCAGACTGTGAAACAAATATTTATTTTCAACATGTTCACTAAAATATTAATTATTTTCAGCTATTAAAGCATCCTAATGAGGAACTAGTATTAATTCATCTAACAAAGTTCACTTTTATTTGAGATATTCACCGAGGTAATTAGTAGATTCCCTTCATTCATTAGCATTTCAAATCTCATTAAAATGTAAATGATGGGAAAGTTTTTGTATATTAGGGGGTATTTATTGGCATTCATCATAGTAAGTAATTTGGTCTTCATTAATTATAAAGGATATAGTAAATAGTCATTTACTTTTGTGAAAACAGCTGGTTAAAAATTGTACTTATGGTTTTTAGTGTTGCAATCAAGATGGATGATTTTTTGTTGAGATGCAGTTAATTCTCAGCACTGCCTAGATGATGTAAAAAGTTGAAGAAAATGTGCGGAGGAGTCTTTTTCATCATAAAGCCCTTCATATACACAAGATGTACTTTCAAGTAAAAGATTTCTTGTTGGCAAAAGGATGCTACCCTACAGGTTTTCTCCTGCAATTTAAATAAGTAAGGTTACCAGTGGATCTTTGATAATGCCTCTGATGCTCACTTTCTTCATGTAAAATGACAGTTCAGAAAGGAAGAGAATTCATTTTCTTAATAACACAGATTTATGAATTGTTTTTACATGGATGTCCTTAAAACATGTGTTGCCTTCTCTTTCCTTCCAGCCTTCCAGCCTTGCTTTCTTTGCTTTCTTTGCTTTCTTTTTTTTCAAGATAATAACTAATGGTGAACAAGTATTTAATCTCCTCTATATATTTCTCCTTCTTTGTCACATTTAAGACTACTCTAGCTGGAATTTTAGGAGTGCAGAGTGGCCAGAACAGGAATAGAGCACAAGGTTGTAGATCTAGGCTCTGAAGCTCAGCCAGGATCCAGAAGGAGGTCAACAGCTCCTGTAGACTGGACATATAGACTGTCTTTGTGACCTCTGCACTTGTGCACTCCTCATTTATTTTTTTCTGAATTTTGCCTATGTTTGTATTTTGACATCCTCAATAACTTTTTTATCCTATAATCATTTAAAAGATTTTCTGATGCCCTTTAGGCAGGCATAAACTGTCCCGACAGATCCAATCATTTAAATTTCACTGGGTGTCATCTTTATATAGATCACTTATTTTTCAAGTTATTTGCAGGAATTCTACATCATATTTTCAGTTTGGATCATATCACATCAGATCTGTTTTTAATGCTATAATGTAAAAGGCAGTTTTGCAGTATCATTTTATGGTAATAATGAAACAGATTTTACTTAAGCACGTAAGACTTCATCTTTACATACATTTTATTGGGTCATTCTGTATTGATGCAGTGCAAATAAATATGGTTGTGAAAGAAGAATTAAAACAAGGAATGATCTGAAAGACAGAAATGTATTTAGAAAGATATTCATGTAAGTTTCTGTAAATTCAATTCTAAATGAAATTGCTCTTTCGAAACAATTTTAACACATTTTCTGACATTTTTTATTCATATGCCCAGAAAATTCTGTTGTTTGTTTCATCTGAATCATTTTATAAAGTCATATTATTAGATTAAATTGACCAAGACTTACTAAAGTAGCTTGATTTCGTAGAAGTTACTTAGGGTTAGCTCCTTATTATAAAAACAACAACAACAACAACAACAAAAATTTATTTCAAAGAATGTTGCAATAGCAGGCCTTGACTGTTCAGCGTCACTTAAAATATACTAAGAATATGAAAATTGATATTTCTTGTTCTTAAAGCAAGTCTTGAAATAAAGCATTTTCTTTCACACTTCGTAGGAAAGCAGCTTTTATAAGCTTTCTAAAATCCCTTAATAAACACAAGGAATAATTTCAAACATACAACAATATAGGAAAACACCACCCTGTGAAACCTACCTGCTGAGTGTGTAAAAAGTAGGAACAAATAGTATTATGATCTACCAAGTCAGTAGAGAAAAGACCAACTCATTAAAGGATTTATGTGCCCAAAGATGGTCTTAATGAGTTTAGTCAGTAGCATATTTCATGAGAAGTGTTCATTCAAAACTTTTATCCAACTGAAGTCCAAGGCTTGGAGCGCTAATGTTTCAAAACCTGCCAGTTGCTTTCAGGTTCTCCAAGCACTCTGAGCTGCATTTGTTGTTCATTGTTTGTAGTTTATCACCAGGTTCGTCCTAAGGAAAACTAGCATTTCTTTGTACTGGTGTATCAGTCCAGAATGTGTCTTCCAGCAGCCACTTAGGAGACAGCCTGCCAGAATACCTTCATGGTCAATATTTTATGGCACCAGAATTGTGGTTATGACTTGATCTAACTTCTAAGACTGATGGCATGCTAGAAGACTTCGTTTCAATTGCAAAGCTAGTGACTTTATTTATCCTCCATTTTTCTAAAATTCCTTTTATTTTGGATGTCAGCACAGACCTTTCAAGGAAGGGAGGAGTATCACATACACTGTAGACTTCATCCCAGAAGTTAGAGAAGTATATGGTTAGTAAATATGTATTTGAAGTGTCGTCAGACTAACAAAGCAATTATTCCCAGTTGCTTTTTTTTAATTCTTTGGTCTTTTGTATGTAATACTACTTCATGAAACGAGGAAACTGGTATGTGGGTGTCAAGAGGAGTGTTAGAGCTCTGCTTGAGTCTATGAAGAGATGTACACAAATCTGTGACTCTGGAGGATGAATCACAAGTGTAGGTTTTCAGTGCTATGATTGTGCTTTTCACTCCCTTACTGATGATCCTTAGCTCAACACAGAAACTCTTCTAGAACCTACACAGAGGCATTTGCTCACTTGTGGGAGATGTGTGTGGTGTGTAGAGAAGATTGGCAACACGGTTGCCAGTACATACAGTACACCCTGGGACTGGTGTGCAGATGCAGGAGATTAAAGTATCTGACTGTAAGTAAGTTCTTTCATTGAATTTTGATCTACTTCCAACTTCAGTGTAGAGTTCTTCAAGGTCCCCAGTAAAATTCTATTTCCCTTGTCCTCTTTTTTAATTTGGGACCTATTATTTTTTGTCTTTTGTAGCTCATTCAGTTTCTATAGCGATTCATGTAAATTGTATGATTTATGTACTCCTAATTGCTCTGTGTCCATTTCAAATATTTCCTTCAGTGGGTCTGCCTGACAACAGCTGCTGACAACAGCCTTACTTTTAACTGTCTTCTGTGCAGTCTGATATTTGCTATAATAACCACACTTTTCAATGCACACTTCCATTGTGCTTCATTCAGAGAGAAATTTGTGTTGTTTTTTTTTTCCTCTCACATGAACTTTTCACCACTTATTTCTATTCTTTAGTAATCCTTTCTTCCCCTTAATTTTACCTGATGTACTAAATACTTTGGTTATCGATATGTATATTTGGTGGAATACTGCATTGTAGAAAATTTTTACATTTAAAGAAAGCAAAAGTAAGTATTCAGGAAGTTGATTTCATATAAGCAAGGAAGTTATTAAAAACATACCACTCATTTAGTAATGAAGTTAAAAAGCAGTTTACTCGGAGCTCCTTGCTTGTGCCAGGCAGATGCCCACGCTAGGTGGGCCTCACAGCTACACACTGGCAGTGATATTCTGCACATATTTCCCTGGGTGAGATTTCCAAGCATAGATAAAATCTGAAGTGACTATGCTTGGGTTTTGAGAGGACATGCTGTGGACTTGCCCAAGGCAGCATTACCCCATTCTTCCCACATCGTAGTCTCTTGTCCTACAACCTAACACACGGATTCTTTGCATTATCCATGATACACCATTTCTGAATCCTTTATTCCCCTAATTACTCTCAGTTGAGACATTTTTCTTCTTAAGAAAAAAAAAAAAAAAAAAGCACCTGCTTTAACCTTCCTAAGTTACAATGTAAAAGTGCTTTTTTGCTTCTACATTACTCAAATATGTTCCAAATTTATCTAGGTATATAAAGCAGTATATCGCTTAAAAAAAAAATCAGAAAGACTACTTTTCTTTAGTGATGATTAAAAATTACCATTATAATTAATCAGAAATGCTGGTAATAATGTAATCTGACTGAAACAAAATCTTGACACAAAATCTCACTGATTTATATCTTTTTAAAAATAGTATCCTCTAAGTGTTTCTCTGGCTCAGGAGCTGGGCAGGAGAGCGGCCACAAACCACTGCCCTGCCACCACTGTAGTAGGGGCCATCTGGGAAAGTGGAAAACACAGAGGTCCTGTAAAAACCCTTCAGACCTGCCAAGAATAATTTAAATCAAAGATAATCCAAATGCAGTCTTTTTTGACTTTAATGAAATGTCATCTTTTATGGAAATATTCTGCAAGTTTCCAGCTAGACTGATGATATACAGTGTGCAGATGTTACATCACAGCCAGTTAGTAGCTGACATAAAAGGAATAAATTATGAACAACTACTATATAAAAGTTGTCTGGTGCTGCTTTTTATGACTGGAGGAAAAGGCATCATTGTTTTGTATGCAGTGCTTCCATTCTGCTGCAGCTTTCTATGGGAATGGTGCTTGGACACGCAGACAGAACTTCTCTTTGCCTAGCAAAGATACCATTTGTGTTTTTACCTACTACTCGCTTATGGTATTTTTGGTATATTTTCAGAAATTACTGGTGGATTCTCATCATAACTTCAATAGATTTAGTTTGTTTTGTGTGGCGATAGGACAAGGGGAAATGGGCACAAACTGAGGTATAAGAAGTTTCACACAAATGTGCATGGGAACTTCTTCACAGTGCAGTGACGGAGCACTGGCACAGGCTGCACAGAGAGGTGGTGGAGTCTCCTTCTCTGGAGATGTTCAAGACCCATCTGGACACCTACCTGTGCAGCCTGGGCTAGGGAGCTGCTTTGGCAGAGGGGTTGGACTAGATGATCTCTAGAGGGCCCTTCCAAACCCTACAATTCTGTGATCTCATGGTGATTTGATTTTGACTTCAGCTCCCAGGGCTGCTAGTGAGATCCAAAAGCAGCCATATGCTTACTTGACTGCTGTTGTCAGTTTATAAAATAAATAAATAAATAAATAAATAAAGGTAAGCCACATTCTGCAGCACATGCATGAGGGAAACAGAGCATCCTTCTTTACATGCACAAACCTGGTGCTACCATCTTCTTCATAAAAAGGAAGGAGGAATAGAAGAGTCAATGCTGTATAGTTCCTAAGACTGGGAATCAATAGATCTGTCTTGTATTTCTCGCTCTCTCACTGACCTGCTGTGTGAATTTGTGATCCTTTCTCTAAAGGGCAACAAAGTGTGTTTGGAGTTTGACTACCTTTGTGTATTTGTCAGCAGTCTCCACTTCTGCCCTGTGACAGGTTTCTATACAGAACAATGCCATCTTTCGCCCAGGCCTAGGCAGAGCTTTTTCTCTTTTCTTTTTTGATTAGAGGCCTTTTATGGCTCCTGGGCTTCCTCTGGGACAGAACTCCCAATGCAGAGTTGCACTTTAAAGGGCATAAAATAATTTTGGGGTTTAAAATGAATGCAATTTCCCTCTGGCCACACTTCTCAGTATCCTGACAGAGCTCAAGAATGTCAAAATGAAGCCGACAGAAACAGCAGTCTGCTTCAGTCAGTCAAGTAGGCTCCAGTGTAAACCCGAAAACAATCTAGTGTGTGCGTTAGCTTCCTTTAATGAAAATAAGACTTGTATCAGAGAACACAATAAAATACCTTAGAAATATCAACAACAAAATTTCAAATGTTGAGTGCCTACTTCAAAGAGGTCCTTTGCTGTGATGCAAAGTAATGTTCTTTTCTGTAACATGATTTCTGATTATCCTGTAGAAAAATGGAATTATGAGATGAAATTTGTTTATAGTTTTGGTTATATTTGTTACATATTAAATACTGTAAACACAGCTTCTGTATATCTGCCCTCACTATCGTGACAGGTGTTGACAGTCATCAGGTAACATAGAAATTAATAGGGCACACAAATCTAGAAGAAATTATACCATTAACTTTTATTATTAGCATTGAATTTTGCTTAAAGCATTCCTCATTTACGGGCTTTAAGTGAGTTTCATTTTAAAGGACATCTTGGTTGTTGACTCTGCTTATTATAGCAGCTGGTTCTTTGTCAAATTGGATGATATTCAAAACAGGATTCTGTTGTTCTTTTCCTTCTTGCCATCTGTTACTGCAAAAGACTTTTTTTTTTTTTTCAAGAAACAAATTAGGTCTTATTGTAAATGAGTGATTCTTATGAAATGTTTGAAATTAAAAACATAAGGAAAATTATGGTATAACTTAATTCCATAGTATAACTACATTCACATAGAAATTTTTATTAAAAAAAGAAAAGTAGCAAACACTTCATTTTAGAAATGTGTTCCACTGATACAGCTTATACCTTAATCTTGTAATAAGAAATCCAATCCCTTACAAGCCTGTAATTCAACACCAGGAAAATTATATAGAAGATATAATTAGCTGCTGAAATATAATGACATAGAAACAAAGGGAAAATATGATCTTGAATTCTTTTATTGTAATACAACCTGAATGTTATTAATATCTGTCTCTTTGGCCTCATAAAACAGAGTGAAAAAATCACTTTACACCCTGATCTCAGGAAATTTTATCAGCATATGCCTGTGAGCACACAAGCACCTTTTTTTTCCCTTACCTGACTTAATTATTTAAGGATCACCCATTAAATTATACTGCAAGGACAATTAAACAAATTAGAGATTTTCATGTCTGTCTCTACCACAGCCAAGCACCTTTTCAAAAGGAATTGAATTACTACTCTGGATATCTGGGGCCTGAGAAAATATCTTGATTTTATTTTCAGAGCACGCTATACTCTGAGGCCTGACTGAAACACAAAGATGAAGAAAAGATATGTTGCTCAAATAAAGAGCCCAAATCACATATATCCCTTATAGACTTTGAAAGCTTAACACGGTGACTTAACATGCTTTTACCACAGCATTAGCTATTCAGCATGTACTTAAGGATATTGTATGTATGAGCTGGAACAAGCTTATTGGAATGATGTTCACATTGTATGCATGACCTGAATCTGTTCCCAAGGTGGCATTTGTAACATTTTCTACACAGAAATAAGTAAAAGGATGGGGCAAAGCCCCATATTTGTCTTCTATAAAATTAATGTGTATTCCAGCTGCTAATCAGTGATTGGCAATTAACTACTGTGTTAACAAACAGCTGACTGAAGGCAGAATCTTGTAATACATACACACCTGTGTAGAAGACAGGTTGAATCTAGTCAGGTTGAAAGCTCGTTTAGCCAATATTTTAGCTATGCTTCATTTAGCAAAAATGCCTTTTTTTTTTTTTTAAGATATGATTTCTTAATAGAAGCTAATTTTTATAGTCCTTGCACACGCATGGGCAGGCATCACTTACTATTAACTACTGGCTAATAGCTAATTTAAAGATGAGGTTTGCTTTACTTCTGCTTAAATAGTTATTTGACAACTGGTGAAATGTCAGAGGAGCAAAGGATAGTACTGAATTTAATGATGTCTAAAAGTTAATGAGGGTGACAGGGAAACTGTTGATTCTAAGCAATGCTAGAAGAATACCTCAAATAGATTCATTTGCTAAGTCTATTTTCTTTGACTACATCCTAAATCCAAAAGGCTCATCAAGATCTTATACTGCTGGCCAGCAAGTTTGAGAATACAGTCAGGAGACCTGGACCCTAGTGATCTGATTTCAGATAAAGAAAAGTGAGTATTTGAGCCTTGAGATTTGAGCTCCAAACAACTTAAAATGGAGATTGTCTTGAATAAGCTCTGTATCTGCCTACTCAAACACCTTTCTCATATTATTTTTCCCATACACTGGTAAATCTACAAATTTAAACTGCTCTATTTTTTTTTTGTTTGTTTGTTTGTTTGTTTGTTTTGTTCACTTTTTGGCTTAAATTCATTCACTGTCAATTGATTCCCATTTGTTTGGTATCAGTGTTGTTCTGCTTGAATAGTTTTCTATCTTCAGAGGTTTATTGCGCCAATCTAATTATAAAAATGCTGTCTTTAGTCTTTGTGTTGCTTATGGATTTTCATACAATAGTTTCCTTATTCCCTGATTATCTTACCAGCTTTTCTCTGTATGCTTTGAACAGATGTCCAGTTTGAACAGTAACACAGAAACTCAGCAGTATATATGACTATACATTAAAAATTTGAGGATTACTGATAATTTTTTCATCCCAAACAATTTGTAGATGACATTAATGTATGTACTAGTACATATTAGTTCATACCAGTACCTGGTATCATTAGCTTCCTCATGAAACTTACCACCTGATTTGCTCCTACATAATTGTGCATAATGCATGATATATGTATGATAGATAATAAATAAATAGAGATGTTATATTTACACGTGTACATATATTTACATATAAGTAAAATGCATTCATTCATATATGTAACTGTATAATTATACTCTGTAGTATCTTTATAGTTGTCCTATTGGTAATGGTTATCTGTGGGTTTTCTTCATCCTCTCCCTCTTGCTATTGATGAGCTCTGTGCTTCTTAGTTCATGTATGAACAGCTTTCTGTATCATACTATTCAATTTCAACTAATTTGTATTACTTCTGTCTCCAAGGTCATCTAATTCTTTCTGTGTGGTTTTCTTGTCTACTTTCCTGCTGATGTAGTTTCTCAGCTGTATGCCGTCAGCATATTCATTACTTTGGCCTCCTGATGGACAGGCAGTTATTCTTTTTGCCATAACCCGACTCCTCTTAGTGAAAAAAAATAAGCAATTAATTGCTTATTTTAGATTTCTTTTGCTAACTCCCATGTTCTCTAATTTAACAAATAATTCCCATGAGGTACTATATCAAATACTTTAGAAAAGTCTGGATAAATTATCTAATTTATAACATTCCCCTTGTTGCTCTATTGTATGTCCAGGAGGTTTTGTTTTTTGTTGTGTGTGCACAGGTGTAACTCCTGCTTCCCATCAAATTACTTCATTACAGAGTCCTGTTCACTCAATAGGGCTTGTCACCATGGGAAAGCAGAATTATTATAGTTGTAACTATTACTGATGGCATAAGGAGATGTAAATTGCCGTCTATCAAAGACTTTACTTTTATGGGGTGTAACATTAATTTTAATAGCAAATAAAATCTATCATCTTTTTGTTCTGTGTTGGAAGTGCAATAATAGCTATTGTAAACTTTCACAGCTGATGACTAAATGAAGCCTGGGAGATCTTCACAGGCTTCAAAGTGTGTAGAACAAAGGAAGTATTTCAGGGCAGGAATGGGAAGGAGCTGACTTTCTGCTGAAAGCCTAACCACCACAAAAAATATTTCACACTTCTTTTTATAGTCTGCTATGCTGATTTTCAACATGATCCAAACCACAAACCCATGTTAAAATCAAATTTTGAAAAAAAAAAAAATCATAATTATTGTGGTGGGAGTTTGAAACCTGCAGATTGACAATGACGATCGTTCTGCTGATAACAAAATCCTTCCCTATTTTACTTCTGTGCTGCAAAATTCAGCTATTTTTTCAAGGCTTCTGTAATAATGTTGGTTGGTAGACTGAAAAGGACAGTACTGTCAGACACCAAGGCCTGCTGTACTACATTTTATTTTCTTGTCCAAAGGTTCAGTCATTAAATAATTCACTGTACTTGTAAATAAAAAAATAATTTTTCTGACAGGTTTATTTTTTTTTATTGAGTTCATTGCTTATTTCCAGTGTATTTAAACCAAAGATAGTGGGTGGATACGTTGAAGTGATAAAAACAAACAAAATAGTATGAAAATAGAAGACAAGTAAGAATAGAAATGAATGTATGTGAATGCCAAAAATCATAAAACCATGACAATTTTGCAATTCTACTTGCTCTCAAACTTAAGTGCATAGCTCCTTTGAATTTTTATGCATGAAAGTATGTTCTCTAAACTGTAAATATGATTATGTGCCTGATTTATTTCTGTGGCTGTATGTAGGACTCATATGTTGCTCTCCATAAAACGAGCTCTCCTGAACGATCATACAAGTCTACACGTTAATGGTACATACAGTGATATATATGTATTTAAAACATCTTGACATCTGGCTTTGTACTGTATTTACTTATAAACCAAACAAAATAATCAATCAAACAAAAACAACAAAGACCACCAAAAAATAGTGTATTTATTTTTTCCTCTTATTGTTTTCTCCCAGTCTTCTATGGTAAGACACATATTGAAACATTTAGGTTTAAGTGGGATACTTTCAGGTATAATTTATTATTCATAGTTGATCATAATCAGTATTATTTTTGATGGTCAGGGACAATGGTGACTGAGCTAGAACACAGTTAGTAGCTTTCAGTGCCTGTGGAGAAACAGATATGAGAGTATTTTAAAAGGTTTATCTTCTCTTAACCAGATTGGTTAGTTGGCAAATATTTATATATATATGCATTCTTTTGATGTGGGATTCCACGCTTCTGACTTCCACTTCATATTTATGATACACAGCAGAATGCTTAATTGTTTCAGGAGGAGTCTTGCTGTGGTAAATCACTTTACTATAAAAGGAAATGCAACATAGCATGTCTAGACCCACAAATACAAACTTCTGAAAACATAAAATTAGCCAAGACTTTGATGTGATTTAAGTACAGCACTGACAGCTAGCAGAGCATGTGCAGTGAAATTAATGAAACAATTTTTGACAGACAAAAGGGACATTCAAGCTTTTCAAGCAGTTTCATCCATTCACTCTGTTAGGAATTGAATTCTCTTTTACAAAGAACTCCCATACATGCAGCACTGTACCAGTGCACCTAAAACTGTTGTCTTCAACATTTTTAGATACTAATAACAGCACCTATGGAGTATGTTTCATCTGTTGAATCTTCTGTTTGAACTCCAACTCTTGAAGAATCTCCTTCAAGATGTGTTCTTTAGTACCTGCTAGTAAGCTTATCGTGGAAATGATTTAGGGATTTTTTTATACACTTACATGCAGGAGGTTTGACCTAAACTTAAAAAATTCAAATGGACTGTGTTTTTTTGTTGTTTTTTTGTTTTGCTTTTAAAACAAGCAATTTGTTTGGCTCTCTTTAATTCTGCAGTATAGTTTTCCATTTCACTGGAATCATAAGTAGTATCTTAAATTGCATTTTGTTAATTGTTATAATTGCTCATCAGGAATAATAGCATACCTGTAGGTCCAAATTTTTATGTGTTTACTTTGCATTGTCTTCTGCTTTTCTTTCAGTGTATGCATTATCATTTCACCTCAGCAATTTATGTTCAATAGGTAATTAATAATATTAATTAATTTTAGTAAATTGTTTCTTCACTTGTCCAATTTTGTCCACTTCTCTCTCTTGAAAATCAGGGTCAGCTTTCATTCTTTTTGTATGCTCTGTATATCAGTAATCACTTGCAGCTTTTGCAAGTGTTGTAATCCATGTGTTAGTCTAAGTCGCAGGCATAACTCTCTTTTCAGCTTTTCTTTTCTTCTGTCTTCCCAAGGATAACCTCCTCATAAGAAAAAACTAGCTTTTGTTTGTTTGTTTGTTTTATTTTAACAAAGCTTTTTTTTTTTTTTTTTACTTTACCAAAGCTCTTTTGTATTTTGTTGGAAAATATCATTTTTTTCATTTTGTTTTGTTTTCGCAAGGAATGCAGTGTCAGACCATTGAATTAAATATCGCTTTATTTATTCATTTATTTTTTTATTTTTCCTTGTGTGATCATAATAAACTTCCCCTGTGTTCACTAGTTGAAAACTGTTAGAAGCATCAGTTGCCCCAGCACTAGCAATAGGGACTTCGTACTTAACAGTCTTTGCCTGGATTAAGTGCTTTTTTTTTTTTTTAACTCATCACTGTGGAATTTTGACTCTGACAAAGCTTTTAAGTACACCATTCCCACCACCTGGTGTACCATCTTGGTTTTATTGCTAGTGCTAATCTGCTCCTCAGATCATTGCCTCTTTTTTTCTTTTTTTAGGCCCACCTCCCTACCCTCTCCCTTTTCCCCCTTCCCCTTTTCCCTGGCATTGGTCTGTGGATCCCCTGCCCCATTATTCATGGAACTGGGCCAAACCAGCCCACAAACCATTGACAGTTTTGTTTCCATGTGACTGATGGCAGCAGAGGGGAAGTCTGACTGAATGGAATCTGACACGGAAATGTAGATGAAGCAGAGGTGTGTCATTGAATTCCTCCATGCAGAAAAAATGGTACTCACTGACATTCACGGTCACTTGGTGAATGTTTATGGAGAGCCAACGGTGGATGTGATCACAGTAAGGGGTGGGTGGTGTGTTTCAACAATGGTGACAATGATGTGAAAGACAAGCCATGTTCTTGATGTTCATGCAGATTTCTGTGAGCGTGGCATGCAGGCTCTTGTTCATCACTGTTGAAAATACATAACAAATGCTGGTGACGATGTTGAAAAATAGTGTTTTGTATCTGAGAATGCACCCAGTGAACAGTATACTGTGCTCTCTGTATCTGTTATAGTTTCCATGGAATAAATAGGTGAGAATTTTGGAGCAGCCTACATAGAAGCACAAAGGTGGGGAGAGCATATTCTGAGGAAAATGAAACAGGTTATAATTCATAGCTATATTACATTCTGGTACAGACTGGAATAATTACTCAATTGATTCTAGTAAAAGTAAGTGATATTACTGTAAGTAAGTGTTCCCAGAATCTCTTACCAACAACAGGCAGACAATGAACTGAATTTGCATTTAAAGTGGAAATTACTTTTATGCTAAGGACTCTGAGAACCACGGACCAAATTGTACTGTTCTTAATATATTTAAAAAACAGTTTTGCATGATCATGGGGAAAGGAGAAGTACAATTATCAAAACTAAAACAGGAATTGATCTTTGACATCTTTGAGAAAGCATAAACTCATTCTTGATAAAAATATGTTCTTATTTTTCAGTATATCAACTAGTGATTATTATAAGGTTTTGTGACATTACTATGTGGGGTGTGTGAAGTTGCTCATGAACTGAAGCTTGGTTTAGAAAACCATATGTTATTATTTATGCTCATAAGTTATAGCCCTGGTAGCCTTTTAGTTGCATTTTTGCAGCATTCACCTCCTGCATGTGTAAATCCCAGCTTTAATGCCAATCACAAGGAGCATTTACATGCCATCTGTCTTTTCTTGATCATAAATCAAAGGTTTTCCTTGTATAAACGGGTATACATGTAGATTTTTTGAAATAAATTGAAGCTCTTGTACAGAAAGTAAGAGAATTACAGAAGTAAATATTTTAAAAACATTTTTGTAGCTTATGTGTGACATGTATGGACCCAATGCATGCATTGATTAGACTTGCTTAACTGCAGCCTTTTCTGACCATTAGGAAATTTAGGTCACTTTTTCCCATCTTCCCCAAGAGCTAACATGATTCCTTCTTCAAATAAGTGGACTAAGACTTCAATATGTATGCAAGATATATGGAATTTCTGTATGATTTAAAATGTATCATTTATAGATTGACTAAGTTGCACTTGGGAAATGGAGAGATCAAAAAGATGTATTCCAATATCTCTCCTTTTAAATATTGTCTTTCAAACTTCGTTATACAGGAGACAAAACCATGAAGACACAGATTAATAACTACCTGATTTTATTCCTCCAGAATACCTACTTGATCACACCAGATATAATTCAATGTTTGTGTTCAATACACTGTTCTGAATATCTGGAAAAAAAGAGTCTAAAGGTAAAGATTAAAAACTGAAACTGAGAGGAATGTATATGCTATTCCTTGAATGAATGGATCTGAAATCTAAGAAACAGGAAAAAACTGAAAATGTTGCATCATAATAACCAATAAAATATAGTCACTTTAATCTTGCAATAAATGCAACATTGAAATGAGTCACTGGTCGACAACTTTTGATTGTATGTGTGCAATGAAGCACAGTTCTCATCAGTTCCATGAATTCTTTCAGAAACTCTCCACTAATTCCTTAATGTCCAGTCTCTCAGGAATTAAGTATATGGTAGCTGTGCTTTGATGTGCTCAAATGTACTCTGCCTAACCCTGAAGGCAGCTTCAATCTGCTATTTCCAGAACTCTCCAAGTGCGACAACAATGCCAAAACCAGTTTTCCCTTAGGAAGTGCTCTCCAGAACAGCTATTTTTTTATCCCTGTGTTTTCTGATGTTTGTAGCTTTCTGTTCATTTCTGAAACTCTGACCTTGGTCATCATTTTGTCTTGTTTTTTTCTTGTCTCCACCCCCATGCTCCTTTTATTTTATTTTATTTGTAATTGTTTTTTTTGTTGTTGTTCTTTTGTAATGGAGCAAATTTTAGCCATCTGTGACAGTTTTTCTGCGGTGGAAATGAGTCTTTCATCATCTCTCTTTTTTTTTTTTTTTTTTTTTTTTTCTGAAGAGATTAAATATTGCAAGGAATAAAGTAGAAAATTATGTGCAAAATGATGTTACTTCAATTACTTGAATGTTTAGCTCTGAACCCCAGTTATGGAAAAGTGAAAATATTTGCTTGGAGTGCATCTGATACCTTATCTGGTGTTATGGTCTTCTCCTCCCCCATTTTCTAGGTCAGTTGTAACTGATAGTGAAAATACATGAGAAGATTACTATCCCATCTTAGCAATGAGAATTTGAGAAACGTGTAATAGTAATTGTAAAATATCATATGCAATCATTAAGATAAATAAAAGAGATAATAGCTAGTTTAGAATTGGAATTACCATAGGATCTTAGAAAATCCTGATTTGGAAGAGACCCACAGTTACCATTGAGTACAATTTCAGTGTACTGAAGAAATACAGTTGAGATACTAAGCTAGTACTAATTATTACTTTTATTAGTATTCAAAAGTTACCAACAGAGCCATTATACAGTCAGTGCTGAGTTTAACATGTAATGAAACAAATTTCTGTTGCCTTATATACAGGCATGACATTCTGATATGCTGTCAATATGTGTATATACCCAGTAAAGCATTTGAAGACTAATATACCAGACATTTGGAAAGACCAATTGAACAAGTAAATTTGTGTGTGTCTCTTTATTTAACTACAGCTTATGAGAAAAGGAGAAAATTGAGATGGAAACCAAACATTTAAAAATAAGAAAATACCAGAGTTATTGTGGTCTACTCAGCTTCTGGCTGCTTGCAAGTTTCTGATACATCTTTTATCTTCAATGGTCTCAGTCAAAATAAGTCTAAAGTAAGGCTTCAGAGCTACGTCTAAATGCGAAGATAGTGTAACACTAACTACACTAGCCTTCATTTGGAGTACAGAGAACATTAGCGTTTTCACTACTTCTATTTTGAACCATAGAATTTCCAGTAACTAGTGGCACACCTCAAGTGTCAGTACTGGGTCCATTCCTGCTTAACATTTTCTGTTATAGTCTGAATGATAGAACAGAACGTACCCTCAGTAAATTGGCAGACAACAAGAAATTGAGAGGATTGGCCAGTGTGCCTGAGGGTCCTGTTGTCACCCAGAGAGACCCTGACAGTCTGGAGAAATAGGCTGATAGGTGCCTCATGAAGTGAACTCAGTGTCCACGTGTACTCCTGGGTCCTTCTCTGACAAGAAGGAAAACAAAAACACAAAAAACTAGTGAAAGAATACAGATAGGATGGAGGAAGATGGAGCTTGACTGTTCTTGAAGGTGAAGAGTGATAGGACAAGGAGTAGTGAACACAGCCTGGAATATGAGGAGTTCTAATTAGACATTAAAAAAAAAAAATAAAAAAAATCCACCACAAGCAGAGTTAAACACTTGAAAAAGTTGCCCTTACGGGCTGTAGAGACTGTATTCTTGGAAATACTGGAAATTCTCTGTTAAAGTGCTTATGCCTCCTGTGACTTGCTCATCCAGTCCTTTCTAAATTACTTCTATTTGGAACATAAAAATAAGGGAATTTTGCAGTTAGAACCATACTAGCTCTCAGGAATTATTATTGTTAGTGGTTATTATTTGAAAATGTGTATTTTATTTCTAAACGCATTTTCTGAACAAAACTCCATCAGCTTATAATTTTCATCTCCATTACAAGATGAATATTATTTGCTTATTACTCTTGATATGCCTGGAAAGAAAATACTCATTTGGTTTGTCCAGATGTGTTGGGATCAATTTTACCACACTCAATTAAGTTTTCTGTCTTTCATTCATGGAGCCCAGGGGATGTTTTATGATTTCATGTTCACAAAAATGTTTTAAATAGAATTCCTTCCCAAGCAGGTCAAAATAACAACAAATGGTTGCTGCTCTAGTCTTGAATATGTACCAAAAAATAAAAATAATTAAATCATAATCACATTACATGCATTTCTTTCTTTCCTTTTTACCTTCAGGTCTCCTAAACTTCAGGCCAAATGGCTCTAATGTAGAGGATGTGCAATACAACAACTGTTTACTCTGTCTACTAGATAGGCGCATTTTGTAACTCAGCATTCCTGAAATGCTGTAGGGTGTTTCATTACAGTGTGTTTTCTAACCCTTTAAACCAAATTTTATTTACAGGAGCTCAGATCTTTGTAGTTTTTATGCTGCAGTAGGGAGGTTTCCAGGGACACAGAATGAAAGCCTGCCATAACTAATAATTGCAATCAAAGATACTGAGAAGTGAGCATTTGTGTGATGAAAAAAAAGAAAAAAAGGGGTAAGCTACTGCTAAATGGAAAACTGAAGCATTACTCTACGCAGGAAGTAAATGCAGAAAATGGTTCGTTTACTCCCTTTCCATTTGCACAATGGTAATAAAAGTGCCAAACAGATTGATTTTCATGCGAACTCTACATTGCAGTACAGTCAAGATTATGAGAAGAGATGTATTAATGTAACCTGTTTTTCTTGCAATGAGCTATTTTTTCCTCTCTCAAGGACAGACCTCTATGTATGTTCAGTTTAGATTTTACTGGGTATTGCTCGTTAGTTTTTGATATTTACAAAAGAATATTCCTTTCTCTGAGATAGCTGCATAGGATTTGCATTTTGCAATTCTATGTATAATGTATTCTTCCCAGTGTACTTAAAACTTTGGATTTATTGTCAAAAAAGGAATCCGCACAACTGCAGAGAATAAAGAAATACGTGTTCTAGTGAAATGATCACTACATTCACCGTATGACTTATATATTCCAACGCTTTTATAACTATTTTATATATTATAAAGCTGTAATTGTTTGCCTGAAAACACAATATAGCATTGAATGTCACTGTTCGTCTATTTTGTTTTGCTTTTTTATTTGTTTGTTTTTCTCAGATGAATTGTAACATTAGATCATCTTAGATAAAATTTGATTTGCAAATCTAAAAGGAAATTCTCCCTCCTTAAAGATATCACAAGTAGGGGAAATCACAAAAACAAAAACAACAACAAAAAGATAAAAAGAAGAAAACAAATAAACAAGAACAACAAAAAACTTTCCAAAAAAAGATTCTGTACGATAAAAAATCAAAGCATGTAAGAATTATTAGTCCAAAGTTGGAGGGAGAAAGCAATCAAATGCAAGAGAATCATAGAATCATAGGGATTGGAAGGGACCTCAAGAGATCATCGAGTCCAACCCTCTGTCAAAGCAAAGAGAAGGCCTCAGTGTAAATATATGAGGAAAGGAATTTCTATATGAAGTCTCATTCTGAATTGATTAAACATATTCTGTTTAAGAAAGAAATGGGTAAAATGTGTCTGAAGTAAAAATGGGATCCACCTGTTTGTTAATCAACAGAATTGTGCTCTTCTGAGTTATTTGAACTGCTTAGCCTTATATGCACGACAACAAACTTCAGCAAAAGATTGGGCTCTTCCCTGACTATTCAAATAGTGTACTGGAATTGTAATTGTATCCTGGAAAACTGAATGCCCATCTCTACCACCTCAACCACACAAGTTCCCTCCCACCTCATTAAAATCTAAAGCTTCTGGACTTACGTATCTTGAATTCGTTCAAGAATTTCCATTTCTGAAGTACATAAATCCTCATGCAAGCAGATACAAATGTAATTTACCCTATCTCATGAGTTAACAGAAGCTGTACTTCAGAAGGAATTCAGGAGTACCACATCCCAGCTGGCCAAGGAGGTAAAGGACAGCATGAATCCAAAGAGTTCTCATCAGCTGGCTTACCAGACAGAACATAGCAGAGTCCAGACATTTCTTAGTGAGAAGTGTCCTGGATGTATTCAAGACCAGGTTGGATGAGGCCCAAAGCAGCTTGCTCTAGTGCCCATGGCAAGAGCACTTGGAACTAACTGATCTTTAAGATCCCTTCCAACCAAAACCATTTTATCACTCTACCATTTTATGATTCTATTAAATGTAATTTGTAACCCCAAGAGGACACACCTGGATGGTTACTCAGAGATGCTTCCCTCTGTTGACCAAGCCAGAAGTCCACAAGTTTTTCTTATATTGAGTCACTAAGTTGAAACAATGAATCTGTTTTTTTTAAGCTTTGCCAGGCTTACTTATGATGCTTTGAGCTGTTTCAAATCTGCTGTGAATCGACTGAATAATATACATTAATAAACTCAATGGCCTATTAATGATAATAAACATAAAAGTATCTAACCAAAGGTTCAGTTTTGAAAATATATTATTATGTACGAAAAATTAAGAATTTTATGATACTAATTTTACTTTAAATTATTAAAATTGTAAAATGCCTAAATCTAGAACATTTAACTTTCTAAATAACTGTTTTTTTGTTTTGTTTTGTTTTGTTTCTGTTTGTTCTAGGCAATAATTCTATAGGAATCCCTGAGATATCTAGACTTGGCAGTTTTCTTAAGAGATGAATCTGTACATAGTGTAAATTCCTGTGTTCATGGATCCTGACATCAGCATACATTCACTATTTCATGTTGCCCTCCTAGTGGAGGTGGTGAGATAATTTAATTAAACAAATCAGAATGTCCTGATGAGATAAGGTTAGGCAATTAAGGAAAGAAATTATGGCTAGTTATGGGGGAAAAAAAATAAAAAATTCTGTGCTTAAACCAAATTGAGTTATTTAATGAGAAGCCTTAGAAAAATGGATGTTGCCCCATCTAGCCACTTAAGCATTGAGAAGCTCAAGGGGAAAATGTTATGTGTAAGCTTTAATTAATAGCCACTTTCAAATCCTCAAAGACACCGAAGGAAAAAAAGTGTCTGATACGTGCTGTTGACTGTAAACACAGGTTCCAAGGACATTCAATGCAATAAAGATTTTATGATCATGAAAACACATTTTTATCAGGAATTTTATCTCACATTTGAAATGTGTGCAAATTAACCTGTGATGGCATATGCTTTTCATTGATATAAACTAACAAATAATACTTTTTTTTT
The DNA here is from genome assembly GCA_023055505.1 of Callipepla californica brunnescens. Taxonomy (NCBI): domain Eukaryota; kingdom Metazoa; phylum Chordata; class Aves; order Galliformes; family Odontophoridae; genus Callipepla; species Callipepla californica. The sequence goes on from JALIRH010000088.1 coordinate 689,095, forward strand.
CTTTTTTTTCCGTCCTTTTTTCCCTTTTCCTTTTTCTCTTTGTCCTTCCTTCCTTCCTTCCTTCCTTCCTTCCTTCCTTCCTTCCTTCCTTCCTTCCTTCCTTCCTTCCTTCCTTCCTTCCTTCCTTCCTTCCTTCCTTCCTTCCTTCCTTCCTTCCTTCCTTCCTTCCTTCCTTCCTTCCTTCCTTCCTTCCTTCCTTCCTTCCTTCCTTCCTTCCTTTCCTTCCTTTCCTTCCTTCCTTTCCTTCCTTTCCTTCCTTCCTTTCCTTCCTTCCTTTCCTTCCTTCCTTTCCTTCCTTCCTTTCCTTCCTTCCTTTCGTTCATTTTACCCTTTCTTTTACCCTCTCTCTTGGATGGATTCCAACCATCAGCCTATACAAGATTAATCTTCAATAAATTAAAGATGGACTCAACTTTTCCTTCTCTCTTCTTCAGTCCTTACTTACAATAAACTCCTTTAGCCTCTGAACACAGCATGCCTCAATAAGTTTAGCAGTTGTCTTGAATAGTTCTGAAACTTGTGTCATTTCAGCACAAATTTTGAGGAAATTTTCAAGATGGGGGCTTCTTACAAAGGAGATAAAGAGATTCCTATCACTTCACACTTTCTTGCATCTTCAAAGTACACGTTTCTAGAGAGCAGAAAGTCTAGAGAGACTTACTTTTCCCTGGAGGAGCACAGTTTTCCTACCCTAATGTTCTACTGTACTCACAAGATCAGGATGGCAGTGCAAAGTTGTTGATCTCTGGTTTTATGACTTTCTTTAAGACCAGAAGATATAGTCTTTTCAGAACACATTTCTGAAGTCCTAGTCCCTGAACTGTGTCCAGTGGGGGACATATAGGATAATGGGAAAATATTACACATTTTCATTGTGACAGTTAAAATTAAGCGCAACATTGTGGTAAATTTCAGTATATTATTTCCTGATATCAACATTTAGTGATGAAGATCACTATAGAAACAGATTTGAATTTGGAATTGTGCTGAAAAGATCACCCTCAGATGTTTATATAAATCACTTCATTTTTAAGTTACATAGTATATTGCTTATCAAGTAACAACTTCTTTCAGTTTTATTAGAACTCAAATATTCTCATAAAAGTAAAGTTCTGTTTTCTAGTTAAGAGGATTTTAGCATAACTACAGCAAATCCTGTTTTACGCAATCCTGATTGTAGTTCAGTTAAAGCATAGTTTCATTGATATAATGGAACAATATGTAATATTTTTATGCTCTCAGCAAAGAAAACTTGTCTAAAGTGCAGGACTTGTATAATATGTTCTATTTCTATGTCAACAGCAAGCAGTCGAAATGGCCTGAGATTAAGAAAATGCCTGTTACGCAGCAACAGACATGGAAAATTTTTCTATGAATATCTTTAAAATGATTTATATGCATCATAAGCTGGTACTAATAAAAACAATCTAGTTAGGCTTTATCAGATAAAATTTTATTATACAGTTACTGTGAAATGCTGACCCATGGTAGTAATAAGAAAAAACAATGACCTTGTAAATCTCTTCAGTCTGCTACTGAATATATTTTTTAGTTTGTATGGCTTGTACAATTGACTGCCATGGCTTAATCTGATTCCATAAAAGAAAAGAAGTATTTTTCAGAAAGAGAGAGATTGTAAAACAGGAAGAAATGCTACTAACTCAGATAATGTCTAATCTTGTGAGATAAAGTGCACCCTAAAATTCTAATAGGAAATGACAGTTCTAGGAAATACCTAAGTATACTCAGCAGCTGGAATAATTTTGAACAAGGAGAGAAACAAGAATAGGCCTCTGTGAGACGGTGAAAGGAATTCAAGGAGATGATTATGTAATTCCAAAAAGACATTGTGCAACACTCCTGTTAAATGAATAACGATCTTATTCTCAAAATATATTTGCAATATATGACAAATTTCTGGTTTTATCAGTTACAAGTACTTGAAAAATTTAGTAGAAAATTTAGTGGCTTGTTTATGCATAAAAGAATGAATATGTTTCATTGAGAGTATATTTAGTTTACTTGTTTATGTCATTGTTTTAAAAACTATTTCTCAGAATTACACATTTTTTACATTTTCTAACTTTGTAGTTATTCTGTAAGTGAAAAGGAGGAAATAAAAAATGTTAGCACAGATTGGTGCCTAGTATTATGAAGTGGCACTTGCCTCCTAGATAAATATAAGCCAAATATGCAAAAAGAAACCCATGAAGGAAAAGATAATTAATGCTGCAACAAAAGTAGATAGTTCTAAGCAGGTTTAATATCAGTATGGTTTTACTTTGAAAGTTTTCAATGACATATCATTTTAACCCTTTTGTTATCAGGTAAAATAAAGCAAAAAATCTTGAAAAGCTTATTCTAATAATTGAAATAGGCAAAATAAGAAATTTCCCTAGTTCATGTGGTAAGCAACAATTACTTAGTATTAAAAAAAAAAAAAAAAAAAAAAAAACTTTTTTCTTCTTGTATAATAATTCTGTGTATGTTTTAAGAAGTTGCAAATAGAAAAAGCAAATACAACCTCCAGACATTTAATTCTTCCACGAAGCTGTGCAATTGTGTAAACACAATCTTCAGCCATTTTTTTTCTGTATATATATTTAATGAAACTTGCTTGTTAAGACTTCTTCTGTTTTGTGACTTTCTTTTATATTTTGCATTTTAGTTGCAGAATGGCTACAACAGTTTATCAGTTTGATTCCCCAGCTATGACTATGATTTGAGATGAAAACGTAACTAACCCATTTAGTTTTCTACCCATTCCAGTTCGTCTTATCTTATTCCATGTATCATTAAGTCTAAGTGCTGAAAATGCTTTAATGACTATCTTTAGAAATTCATGCTGTTTTAGTACCTCAGACTGGGAGAAAGAGAACCAAGACTTGCATATGTTAAAGGAACTTGGATTAAGGTTCACTGAAATTACATCACCTACTTTTGGGTGCTTTATCTAAGCACAAAGAATGCAGCCCAAAACACTTCTTCTGTCACCTACATTCATCATCAGGTAGCTGTGGAGAATTTCAGAGATGGCTAATCATTTTAGATCATATATAGAAAATGAGAATCAACTTAGACATTGCTGAAAGGTAACATGTGGAAATCCTGAAAGAGATGATAGAGACAGTATATATTAATATATTTACCTCATGGTTAGGTAGGTAGGAGAGATGTGGAAGATAAGGAGGCAGGTACCCTGCCTGGTGGACAACAGATTCTCTGTTGTTCTCAGAGGAGTGCTGCAATTACCAAAATATGAGCCATTATAAAGGGAGAAATAAGGCTTTTCTTGTTCTAGGAGATCAGCAGTTAATCCAATGCCTCTTTTTAGCATTTTTTGCTTGGTACTGTTTGCAGCTGAAAGGGTGTATGCCTGTGGGGAGAGCCCTGGAGGAGAGGTGTGTCTTTTCATGGCCATGACAATGTGTCAGCACAGTGTTGAGAAGCTCTAGGCTTTCAAAACAACAAGGATTTCTCTGCATGCTCAAAAGCAGAAGTGAGTTCCAAGGCAATGTTTATATTAGTACATGATGTGCTTAGACTTATCAGGGTATTTGCGATTATAGTTTTGGATTTAGGAGCATAATTTTTGCCTAAGAACTTTGAGAACTGATTCTAATCATAGGCAATTTACACCAAATTCTTGTCCAGCATACAGAATTGAAACTTCTAGAAGTTCAAGATGAGAGCTCATAGTAACAGAAAATGCTTCTTTTTTTTTTCTTTTTTTTTTTTTTGGGGGGGGGGGAAAGGGGTTCTTCTTTTTTGACTCTGTGGTAGCCAGAGCTGTGGTCCACAGATGCCTTTCTGATGAGATTTCCATGTAGTTTTATCTTCACTAAGAATTAGGAATTCAAAAACTTTAATTCTAACAATAGCTTTCTTGCCACTACTGAGCTGAATCTAAATGATGAACAATATAAAAAATGAACGAATCTTTCAGACACTAACTATTGTCTTTGCTATTTCAAACAATGTTCTAAATTCTGTCTGTATGAACATAAAGAACACTGATATCAAGGAAATATTAAACATTTCTTACTCTAGTATTGTAACATTGAAAATTATTAAGATTAGCTATTAACTGTGAAACAAAATATTATCATCCAAAAAATGTGATTTTTTTTTCCTTTCAATGAAAATCATAAGAAAGCAATAATCTAATGATTAGCTGTTTTGTTATTATAGGCAGAAATATACTTCTCTGATTCTTTATTCCTTCAATTACAAAACATATTTGACTTTAAGCAGTGAAATTCTTTAGTATCCTCTCATAGGAATACACATTTTATAACTGTGGCAAAACAAGACTAATGTAAAAGAGAGATTCTGAAGTACTAGAATTTCTCTTGAGAGCTAATATTTTCACAGCAAATTGGACAGCTGACAAATGTTTGGTCTCCAAATCTCAGAGAGAGTTAAAAATTTTGATCTCAGGATACTAAGGAAAAACAATTAACAATGATTGGCTTGAAACAGAACCATTTGTTATAAATGCTTGTTGTGAAAACCCATGTAGAGGATTTATTATTTACTTTCATTAGGCATTTTAAATGTCTTTTCAAAGTCTTGCTTTTTACCAGAATCATGCTAGCCTTTAAAATGCTCTAAAATACAGATATCAGTTTCACCTGAATGAGTTATATTTTTTCTGGTGGAACTGGGAAGAAAAGACAAAGAATATGCTTACAGTTCTACCAAAATAACCATAAAGTCTACTCAGTAAGTTAATTTTTATTCACATATTTTTATAATATTTTCAAGAATTGCAACAATGTTGTTGTAAACTGGCAAATAATATATGTAACATTGCCAACAACATGATGATGCTGGTAGACCAGGACAAACAGCACTTTTAATCAGTTTCCTTTGCTGTCTTTACCTTTTATATTGGTGTAGTCATAAAAATATGAACAATGACTTTTGAAAGATTTGCAAAACACCTTTTTCAGACAAAGTGCAAGTTACGGAAGCAAATAGGTTCAAACATCAGAAAAGCTGTTTTTTATCTCACTGTTTCATGCAGAAAATTTGTACAGCTCCTTTTATCTTGCTCTTTGATCCTTGGTGAACTACTTCCCTAATTTGTCAGTATTTCCTGTTGAAATTAATGTACATCTATCTTTCATAACTGCTCTTACATCTAAAAATGTATTGTTGTCTTGTGGTTAGAAGTAGATACATAGATAATAAAAAGTATTGCGAACTGATTTATAATATCTTGTGGCTTAGAACTTCTTCAACCAAACTGGAGTCTTTCTCTTTAGGACAAAATAAAGCTCAAGCAATCTTGATTTTAGAGGATTCACTGGTGAATGATCTACACCAATTTGTCAAGATATTCCAATGATTAATTACTTGTGTTCTTACAGAAGTGTCTTTATTTGTCATCTAACTCATTCTAGTTTTAGCTACCATTATCTTCTTATAAGATACTGCCAACTAGATTTGTGAAGCATTTTATTATATAGTCACAATCCAATCAACGTTTTCTCTGATAAATTAAGAAGATTGAGCTCCCTGAGGCAATGACTATTGAAAAGTTTCTCAAAACTTTAATTATGCTTTTGAACTGTCTCAAGCATTTAAGAATTACAATTGAGCTGTGAACATTTGTAGACTCATTGCCAAATATGAAGAAAGCACACCATCCCCAAATTTCACCTTTTCTGATTTGCCTGTGAATTGTTTTAAAAAGAAAATTAATTCCACAAATGATGACGCACTATGTTATATATATGCATATATATAGGAATTCTTTCTTCCAGGGTATTTTAAACTATTTTGAAAAGAAGTCTAGGTTTTCTGTCTGTGACAAAGAAATGATCAAGAATCTTAAAACCATATGTTACTAGGGAAGGTAGATTTCCAAAATGTTGAAACACTAAAATTAGCATTAATGCTGAAACATTAAAAATTAACTATTTGTCTGAAATTTTGGTAGGGAAAGGTATCTTCAGTACATCACAATATTTTGAGTTCTTAAAGGAGCTATGTGTCAGCAATCTGATTCTAATGATTTTCAGAATTTAAGAAAATCCAAAGTTTTGTTCCCTGTTCTGCTTTCCCTCAAAAGCTGAACTTAAACAAAAACAAATATATTTTACCACAGCATTTGTAATGCACTGGTAATTTCTACCTCAAAATGGAATAAGAACATCTTATTTTCTTTAAGTTTAACCAACTACTCCTCTTGTGTCTTCTCCCCTCTTTCCCCTCCCCTCTTCTACAGCAGTTTCATATTCTTATTATTTTAACTGCTGTCAATCACTTTCCTTCTTCTGATTTGTTTGATCTATATAGGTGGCAAAATTATCATGCAAAATATGACCTAAAATGTTACTTGCTGGTGTCTTCAAGTTAATGACAGACAAGAATGTCTTTATTTCTGCATTTACTCTCCAAATCATTTTAAGCATATCATTTGAGAAAAAATTTCTTCCAAATCATCCCTTATCCTAATGACAGCACTGATTTGACAGCAAGACCATCATAATAGGTATGAGATATTTATATATGTAATTTATATTAAAAAATGCATATGTATCCTGTTTGTTGTAAAAAACTATGCTGACATTATTATAAATTTATTACCTTTATTAAAAATAGTTTACATGCATACATTTTCATCCTAAATTTCTTAGTATTGTCTTTTTTCTACTTTATAGAGATGATAACATGTCCCTTCAAGATAGCATATATTTCTAGTATTATTTGTTGTTTACTTAGAAGAGAGTTAATAAAGTGTTCTGAAGAGTTTTACTAACACATTTTATTGGATTACTGAGTAATATTTCCTAACTCTTATAAAATGTTTGACTGAAAGAATTATTTTCGGTTTAATTTTCAGAGTAATATGAGTATATAAAATTGCTTGTTATGGTATATTTTCTTAGTATTCAGTGTGATAGGGGTGCTTAATTCCTGGAATTCTATTCCAGAATCCTACCTTTATGAGTCAGTGCAGACTAATCTGAACAGGTCAGTGACATATTTTATTTCTTAAATATAGCCATATCATTTATAAGTTCTATTTGTCTTTCTATGAGATAAATATAAATTTTGCTAAGCTCACTGATTTTCATGGAAGCATAAAAAACAAGATATGCCTGTCTTTAAAGTTCTCTAATGTCATTTAAAAATTATCTCATGTCAGACATCATTTAACTATTATAACTTAATTATCAAAAAACGTAGAGAAAAAATATGTGTGAAAGCATAGTGTGCAAGGTACATGTATGTTAACAGAATAAACATATGACTTAAAAATAATACAATCTAAAATGCTAGTATTTTCTGTTTACACTGTAGTGTAGTTGGAGCAGACAGTTAATTGCATTGCTATGACCTTTCCATACCTCTTTAACATTTATGATCCCTTTCGTAATGCGAAAATAATTTATACAGAAAATGTTAATTGTGTCTTTAAAGACAGTTATGCATTATGGCTGCAGTTGCTGCATTGCTTAACATAAATATGTTGAAGGTGAAATATTAATATGGGTATATACTGGAATATAAATAAAAAGAGAGACACCAGATATCTTATTCCTTTTTAGTACAAATGCCTAGACACATGGCATGTCAGACTTTCTAGCAGAAAATAGCCAGCCATAAAGTAACTTGTTTTATCTAAACTGGAAACCTATATTTAAACTTGATAATATGAATCATTTAAAATTAGAAATGAGAAAAAATAGGGCCTTTCAACTTCTATCTGAGAGCTAGAACATTGCTTTATATACTTACATTATTTTAAATAGATCAGATTGTATTACTTACCATTGAGAAGTATCAGAAAGGTCAGGAATGAAAGTAAGGAATGTCTGGAATGAGATGAATGTGACAAATGTTCTCAGTTATGCTCATTAAGAAGCTATAAGGAATCAACAGAGCATTACAGAATTTTACCTTCTAATGAGCAACTCGTAATTCAGTACTACGAAAGATAATTTTAGTCATATTTAAATCCATTAATATTAAGAATATCTGACAGTGGTAGTCTGGTTCAGCACATATTTTTATGCATAAATGCATACATTTCTTTATAATCTAGAAGTAGAGAAACAAGCCATAGTACAAGATCAACTTTATCATTTCGAAGTACTAGCAGAATTACCACTAGATTAAAATAAACCCACCCATTAAGTCCATTTGATTATTTTACATTCATGAAATGCTCTGCTACCTTTTTCTGAGACTCATTTTCTGCCTAAATGAATTAGAATCTCTAGAGAAATAGGTATCAAACACAAGTTTCTCAATAGGATCCAACAAAAAAGCACAGTTATAATTTTACTCAAGAGTGGCCAGAGTTTTACTTATGGATTAACTCATAGACAGTGACTGACACCAGACCAGTTCTCATCCATTTCCTTTGTTCCACCTACCAAAAGATGAAGTACCATGTTATATTCAGTACCTGCGTTTAGTAGTGCCTGCTACTACTAACAGAGCCAATCATCCATCCAACCATCTTACTAGTACATCAAACCTGAGTTCTCATTGTAGAGCTTCCATTGTTATTATCAGTATTCTGCTGAATGTGGTGCAAGCTAACAGCAGGGTGCAGAGGTGCTTAATATAAAACTTATGTTCTGTTTCTCATCCAAAGTCAACTGTAATCAAGGGAATTCGTTCAGCTTTAGGTAGAACTCCCACAGTTAAATTTGCCAGAGCAGTTAACATTACTTTAAGACTGTGATAATCCCTGCAATTATAAACACTCTTTACATTGAGATGACTAAAGTGCTTCTGTTATTGCATCTAAGCCTGAACAGAAGTGTGGGAAGGATAATAATGGAATTTGCTTTTAGTGTGGGAGAGGGAAGACGACTTGATTTCATGTGGAATACTTACCCTTCTGAATAAAAAAAGCTTCTCTATAAATGTGAATCTAACCATTCACAACATTTAAGTGGATGAGTATTCCTAATCTAGTTGCAGGGCTTGCAGTTAGGTCTGTTACTAGAACAAAGTTTTGCTCTGGTGTGCATTCACTTGCAAAAAAAAAAAAAAATCTTCTCTGACCCACTTTGTAATAGAGATACATAGCCTGGAGGAGTGAAATATCCCTCCCACATTTCCACAGTGAAACACAAGCCCATTTTAAACTTGCATACCTATTTAGTTAGGATCTTCAGGTAAATAATGAAGCTAGAATAAGACTTTGCAGTATCAGACTGGAGAGACCAGTAGCAATTTTCACAATCCTTGCTCTGTTATGCATACTATATCTTTGTTTTTATGAAGCAATCAGAACAGCTGCCTGTTTCTTGAGTGTCACATCAGAAAATGCTTATTTTTTCCCATGAAGTCAAAATCCAGGCCAGTTTACCATGTCAGAGTTTCTTGTAATATTAACACAAGTTATGCAGTTCCAATCCTTGACTTGGATTTGTTGAGCTGCAAAAACAGCTCAAGTATCAGTATGATCTTAACAGAGTTCTACCCAAAATATGCATAAAATACAACGAAAATAAGTAACTGCCATTGATTTATTACTTCTTTGACTGTTGTAAGTTACTGAAAAGGTAATATTTATCCAGACACCTATTAATCATCTACAGTTCAAATGCCAAGAAAAATAAACATGAGGAAAGGAAAGGAAAACCTGTACAACTTTCACAGCAATATATGTAGTATACTTTTGCAACATCTTGAACTATTCCATCCATTCAGGTATGAAGAGGCAGGAGATAAAAGTTGAAAAGTGACTAGGAAAAAATAAAAGACCTCCGCTTTTTGGCAGAACAAGACTGTTGAAAACAGCACTCTGGAACAGTGATAGTCCCTTCATTGGCCACTGATTAGCATGATAAAAGCAATGCATAAAACGCTAGAGGAGATGTCACTATCTTGTTACTATGGCAGTAAACATCATGAAGATCTTCTAATGAAGGCATTTGAATTACCTTTTCCTTGCTTATGTTGGGAAACAGTATCAGAACCTCACTCCTCTGATGATTAATACTATAGTTTCTAGGCTTTATTCAATAAAATATTCCCATTTGTTCCTTCATCAATCGTCCTTTGGTTTATTTTTTTTTTTTTCCATCATAGTGTATTCTTACTTATGTATAATCTCCTGTCTATCTTGCATCTCTGTTCAAACCTTTGCATCTGGAAGTTGCCTTCTCTTCCTGAAGTATCCAAGACATTGAAACATTCTTTTGATTTAAAACAACTCATTATACTCATGAATTTTTAGATATATAAATAATATTGCATTTTGTATTTATTTCTTTCTCTGTTATTAATGTGTAAAAATTATTTTATACATTATACAATAGGCCTAAAATTTCACAGTTCAAAAGTATCAGAAAAATATCCTTTATTAACCCTTTTTAAATACTCTTGTACTGTCAGAAAAGGAGCATTATTCCTGCTTAGTAGGTGAGAAAATTAAGAGATATGCCATTCTGCCTTTGACTGATAGGTTAGTCTTAGGTAATGTGTAAGCATGTAAAATTCAAACCATAAACTCGCTACTGTATGTCTACTCTAATTTATAAACAGAAGAAATTCTGCATTTCCAAACTGGTACATGAAAGTGTGTCACCTCGCTACTACCTGAATATGACCTGCTCATCTCCAAACAGGAGATATATCTTGTCATTTAGTACTCTGAGAAATTAAGCATTTTACATTTGTAAAGCAAGGAAATAAAGAAGATAATAATAATAATTCTATGTTTAGAAACTATGAAAATGCAATACATTAAGGCTGAACTTACTGCTTTTATTATTATGCAGTATATAAAAATATGTATAGTGTGAAATTCTTTTTATGATAAAATACCTGTACCTGATAACTTTAAAAAAGATGAATGTGAATTTTTGCTTTTATTACAATTTTTTTTCCCGTTTTTTCTCCTGCCTTATCTTTCTGACTGGCAAATTAATATATCTTAAATTCAAATAACAAACATATTTTTGCCCCCAGCATTGATTTTTCATGGCTACACACAATAAGAAAACGTCCTAATGCATTAGTAACCCAGTAAGAACCACAAAGGTAAAATAAAAAATGGTACAAATAATATCACATAATGTGTTTTTTTTTTCTGGTACATCTAGAACAATTTGATTATTTACATTATTTAATCACTATCAGTGAATTCTACAGTTTTATCTGTGTTAGCATGACACTGCTATGACGTTGTGCAATTCTTAAGATTTAAAAAAATCAGCTAATTATCTGTATGCACAGGAGTTTATCATGTACCACTATTTTTACAGTTTAAAAATAACTTTATTATTCTGTGCATTTGAGTTCTGTGACTGTGGGCTATCAGGGTATCAGTTTTCATCCAAGAAGTTTGAAATAGTTGGTTTTGTTAGTTTGTTTGATTTAAATAAGAAGTGTAGTGAGATCAAGCTTTAAGCCTGGTCATCTTTTTTGGAGAGTTCAACATATAAATGTCTGTATATAGTAAGGAGATGTCACTTTACTGAACATTGTCCTTTTTATATATCAGGTTGTGTATAAACATTTACACAAATCAGTAATCAATGACAGAGCCATAATGTAATTGAAAACAGAATCCTTGTTTCATCTCTGGATACAACATTTTACGTAACTGGCATTTTTCGTGTCTATAGATTAATGTTTTTCATATATGGCTTGAATGCCTGTTATTTATTCTATCATGTTAGATTTGTCTAGAACAGACAAATAAAATATTAACTTTTTGCAGACAACTTATTTAGATCATTGTTTAAAAATCTAGTTCAAAGTACATGCTTGCATAGAAGATATATATAAAATATACGTTTAAGAGAATAAAAGTATTTTGACTCTTTTGAATACTTACATTTCATTTACTATTTTGCTATATTCCCAGATGTAAAATCCAAACAAGAATATACTCCGCCTAAAAGAAATAGTAGGCCAAGTGAAGAAGCTGATGTAAATGCAAAGAACATACTTTCTTTCAACATTCAGACTAGAGTCTACATGAAAGATAAAAACAATGAAGTAGTAAACTACAGGATTTAGAAGTCTTACATGAGTACAGTTCTATGGGAATTGAAAAACATTAAGAATATTTTTAATGTCCTAAAATGAATCAATTTTTTTCAATAGAGGAAGATATGATGGATATTTGGTATGTATAATATTTTGTTGTCATCTGGAATTTGTAGCATTGCTCTCTGGGAAATAAACCTTTCCTTCATGTAAAAACCAATAAACCCAGAAGGTCATAAAATATAAAACATTGAAAAAAAACCAATGAATTTTGCTTTTACTGACCTTTCTTTCAACTGTATTTCTGGAAGAATTGGCAGGATATTTTGGTAAAGCTATGGGAAAGAAAGAAGGAAAGAAAGGAATTTAAGAAAGAAAGTTAGGAAGAAGTTTGGAAGGAGGGAAGGGAGGAAGGGAGGAAGGAGGAGAGGAAGGGAGGAAGGAGGAGAGGGAGGGAGGAAAGGATGGAGGGAGGAAGGAAACTTATTTTTAATCCAGGAATTTTAACTGTTTCTTAACCAAAGTACCTGTAATTAATCTAGGCCTTTTTTTTTTCTTTTTAAGACAAGTAAAAAAAAAATCCTATACAAATGTTAGTTTACAGTACTGCAATATGGTCAAGAATGGTCTGATTAAATCAACTTATAGACATCAAATTTGAAATCCTGGCCCAGTCAAAAGGGAGATTTTTGTATTTATGCATTTGGAAGAGGCTTCAAACTAATCATCTTCAGGATAATTTCTGGAATTAATCTGAGAATTTTTCTTAAATTGTAGCTAGAATTTTCAGAGATACTGCAAAATGCTACTTTTCACTGAGGTTTAGAGCTCATGTCTAACTAGTATGGGACCTTTGAAATTCCCATGTGTAGATAATAGTGATTTTTGTCAGTAGATATCATAGGATTCCTGTTGATATCTTAAAAAGCAAAATCCTAAGAGGTACCTCATCAAAAAGTTCTACACTTTGGCAAGGAAATCATATTTTTACCTGGGAAAATAAAGCATTAACTGAGTTAAAGGTCTAACCACTGAAGAGAGTTTTTACAAAGAACAGCTGAATGGCATTTGTGTGAGTGCTGCTTGAGGGAATGCATACACATGACCATTTCAAGGCAGCAATCATGGTAATTGAATACACAGTTTGAAAGAACTGAGAAGAGGAGGGGGAATAGTCAAATGACATCTACAAAATTGGGAATATTAAGTTTAATCTGCAGCTGTAAGATTTCTTATAATTTCTGGTGAAAAAAACAGTAGTAATTTTTAAAAAGGCTTTGTAGAGTGTAGGATTACTTTCAGTGAAAAAAATATTATACTTGTGGAATAAGCACACTGAATTTCACAGCACAATGTAAGCTGTCAAGTTGCAATTATTTATTTACTTCATCTGTTGTTTAAAATAATGGAATTTGCATTCATGTCCCAGATTAATTTAGTGTATTTTATTTCATCTAGCCTTTGCTGTTTTTAAATAATTCTATTTATACTTCTACACTATGAATGTGACTTTACTCTCATTTCCTTTATAGACTCCTGTTTTCTATTGCACATATCTGAAATGAACAAGAAAAGAAACATTCTCCATTCAGATTTCAAGTACTGTGGAAACAAATTTTTTACTAACAAAGTTCCTTCTTCTTGTAATTTGTACATTTAATTTTACTTTACACAGAAATGCTTTAATGACAGACATACACATATAAAACTGTTAGCGTCTGTCCTTGCATATGTAAAAATCTACAGAAAGAAAGCAAGGCAAAGAACTGAATTCATAGGTGTCTGTGTAATTGAATAAAGAGAGTTCTCACAAAGATTTTCAGTGTAAAATCATAATTTGCTATGTTTTCCTGTACCAGTTCTAAGTTAGCCATGGAATTTCTGTTTTATTTTCAGGATATGCCACGAACTGAATATCTAAAGCATAGCTTTTGAAAATTCCTTATGCATTACTTAAACAATCTTGGCTTCGTTTTTGATGGGTAAATTATTTTATTTTGGCATTAGAAATGTTAGACTTGGTTAAGGAAGACTTCAATCAGCATAGCATTCTATCTTGGTTAGAATAGTTGATTAAATCTTTACAAAAGATAAGTGTTCCACAAATGTGTTACCTTAATGAAATAGCAAACATATCACCATTGTGTCAGGACTCTTTTTCACAGAGCTTAAGGTACTTAATTAAGGCAGGAAGAGAACAAACTGCCAGTTCAGTACAATTTAACAGATCCCTGGATATACCAAGGACAAATCTGACCACTGTGCCATGCAAAGCAGTCTGATGACATGTAAAGCAGTCTGATGACATGTATTTCTTCATTCCTTTTCCAAATCCTAAAAGTTATTTCATTACTCACAAGCTGCAAGAAGATTGGTCATTCAGCCCACACAAGTAGCACAAGTTTTTGGCCCTTCTGTAAGGATTATGCCATGTACTACTATAATGGATTCTTTCCATATATACTTTTCTTGTATGTTATTCAAGGATTTACTTCATTTTCATAATAAGGAATTCCATAAAAGGACCAGATTAGGAATTGTAAATTGTTGTACTGGAAATAAGTTAATAGATAGTAATTTTTCCATTATACTATTTCCTTAAATGCTAATAGTAGATTTTAATAGTTACATTGTCCTATTATGTAAAAGCAATGGCAAATACACAGATAAAACTATAAATCCCTCAGCATAGTCTCAAACTTGCATTTGTAGTTCATTTTCTTAGAAACGCATACCTATCCACGCTGGATTACTGTGATAAATCTGTATCAATCCCAGAACTATTGTATATTGTTATAATATTGCTATAACTTCCATATACTTAGGTTATCCTACTGAGGCCAAATAGTATCTGACAAGATTATTCTTGTATTAGTAAATAGCATTTTTTTTTTCTTTTGCAGCAATTTAAGTACCGTGTTCAGTTGAAATTTACCATCACTTTATTTTACTAGTTATGAGAAATTATTGCTCAGTTGAGCAATATACACACATCCATTGTTAATACATCTATGATAAACATTCAAGATTTAAGTAAAAACCTGTAAACAGATCTCAGCTATTAAATATAATTAAAAATGCCTGTAATAAAGAAACATGTAAGTAAGACAGAGTAAAAATTATATAAGTGTGTACATGACCCTGAGTTAGCCTGACTATCTAAAAAAAAAGAGAAAAAGTGAAGAACATACTGTGGCTTACGTTAATTTTCAATATTAATAAGTTATTTAATGAGCATAAATAATAGATGCATATAAAAGCTTTTAGAAGACAAAGACCTATTGAACCTATTGCACTTTAAAACTATGACTTTTCTCTTCTTCTTAGCCTTGACAGGCCTTTAAGACATTTTCACTCTTATATAGTTTTCTAACCAGCCAAAAACATTATTCCTGGGAGCAGGCTGGTTTATTTAAACTTCAGTGGCCAAAATTTGACAGCCAAGACTTGCTTGGAAGCAACTCAGTGGCAATGAAGCTGACATTTCAGTATGTTTCCTAATGTCATAGAACGATTTTCTTCAGCTAGATGATTCTTCATAGATTCATCAAGATAAAACAGTTTTAAACTGAGTATCCTTACCATCTGTAAAAACAAATTATCTTTTTTTTTTTTTTTTTAATATTACCGCACTGTACCATGTAGATTGCATTGTTCTTACTTTGAAACTGCAGCATTCCATAGCTTGCATAAGGCACAGAATGTTTAAACAGGAAGCTGCTGCTTTACTGTGTTTTCACTGGTGTTTTTGTTGTATCACCATTAAGATATCTTCCTTTTTTTCTTCTTTACTCATGAAAGGATAGATCTGAGGATATAGTGCACTATAACCCTTAATGCATGTTAGGAGCAGAACTAACTCCAGTTATTCTCTGTTCTTTTTTTCTTTTCTCTGTAGTCATAAACAGACTAGTTTAGAAATTAAAGCTTGAAGGATATCAATATTTCTCACACCAGTGCTTAATCAAAAGGAGAAATAAACGTCTTATTTTCTTATATTTGACCACATATGGAGAGGATATCAAGTACAATCTTTGTGTCTTCTTGAACTGTCACCAAGGTGGCATGAAAGTCAGATGTTATGTTAATGTGCTTTTCTTCAGTAAACACAGTCTCCAGCGGTTAAAATTTTAACACCATGTGTGTCAGTATTTTACAGGTGACTGCTGCCATATCATTACTATTGAAATCAATCAGGATGGTTTTCCCACTGTGGTAATTCAGCTCTTAATGTGTTCTTAGCCAGCAAAAACAAATGGCTGAGATAGAGCATGAGAAGGAAAATTACACTTAGGACTTTTGAGTAACTTGTTGAGTTACAATATGCCATGTCTGAAACTTTGTGTTCACATAAGAAATACTGATTGGAGTTTAAACAGAAGAATAGAACAATCCATTCTGATTATCACTGTAAATTTTGAGAGAATGCCAAAGTGGTACATCACCTACCCTAAATAAACACACACAAAAAACTGAAAATAGCAAAGAGATTCTTAAGACAAATTCTGAAGTAAACTGATGGTAATGGGACTCTTTTCAAATGCCTAAAATAGGTTTTGCATCAAACCTTGGGTCTATTAAACAAAGATAATGCAGTGTTTTATTTTTCTATTATTAGAGTTGAAGGACTCCTTTAATAATCTATTATGTACATTAAAAACTAATATACTTAATAATTGAAATGATCTAATTTTTCATTATGCAGATAACTTTGAACCATTTATGTCTTCGATGTATGTCATAATGATATATTTAGTAAAATTATAGGGCTTTTTTTTTTTTTTTTTAATTTATGAACTCAGTACAACAATTTTGGCACTAGTGGGTATAGTATAGGACCTTAAAAATATCTGGGTTTTTAGTCTTTGCAGCAATTGTAAGTACTATTTTGTGAGCTAATTAATAGTGATTGTTGCTGTAGGATGAATATTTAAAAGAAAAGAAGGGATACATAATGTGTATGTGCGGGGTTATTATCTACTACAGTGATCTCTTCATATGTAGATGGGCTCCCTATGCATTAATATAAGGAAATAAATCATGTTTCTATACTTCTATATCAAGATAAAATAAATACAAATCTGAAGTCCATCTATTTCAAAGTAATATTTCATACCTTCAAAAATTTATTGCAGCTTTTTGCATTTTTATATATTCTGATATATTTATTGAGTCTTTCCAGTTGCTGCTATGACTATGCTATGAATGTTCAAGCATTAAATCTTTAACAAACCTTTTACTCAGAGAGTGGAGACGCAGTGGAACAGGTTGCCCAGAGAAGTTGTGAATGCCCCATCCCTGGAGGTACTCAAGGCAAGGCTGGATGTGGTTCTGGGCAGCCTGGTCTAGTGGTTGGCAACCCTTCCCATGGCAGGGGTGTTGAAATCAGTTGATTTCTGAGGTCCTTTCTCAACCCAGACCATTCTATGATTCTATATTTCCATGATACCACACCTTCTCTCTATAGACATGTACATATGTATAATGTGTACATTTTATACAGGAGCATTTAAGTGTGCAAACAAGTGATGCAGGTTGATCATACACCATTATAAAGTTAAATGTGATAGTTAAGCTCTTAATTCCAATGATTATTAAGGACATTTTAATTTTAATGAGACAGCAGGTACCTATAAAAGTACTTGTATGACCTGGAAAGTTACATAAGTGAAAGCCATTCAAAATTTTACAAAATAAAATAAAATAACAACAGTATTTGTTGAAGTATTAGGTTTAAAAGTAAACAAAATAAAATTGCCTGCATGAAAATAACACAAGTTGTCTCTTGTATTTTTTAATTCTGTGGGTGATAACCATACACCACTGAATGCTAAATCCTACTTTTTATTGGCCACTACTCCAATTAATTAAGTGGGATATATTTGGAAAAGATTCATAGTAAGTGAATAATATATATTCAGTGTAGATAGACGTAGAGGGAGTAGTAGAGTATAAAATTTTAATTAGCACTCATTTTGAGATAATTGTATTCCTTGTAAATTTAAAAGTCATGATTGAGTTCCACCTCTTCGAAGTGGATAAAATAAACACTCCACCATATAAAACCCCTATGTATTTTCTTATACTTTTTTTTTTTTTTCAGAAAATATTTCTAGAGTACTTTCAAAGTGTTGCAAATATTTGTAATTGGATTCTCATATATACATCATTTTGATGAGATGTAACTTAACAGACCTTGGAGACAGATGAAATAATTAATAACATTTCAGAAAGAATTAAAAATTCTCTGAAAAAAATCAGTCAATATGCACACAATAAATGCTCCATCCACCTACTTCTTTCCCTCATTTTTCCATTTGCTTCTTCACAAAACAAACATGAAATTGAATACTTTGGCTCTTACAGAGAAACTAATACACAAAAAGTACAAAGATTTCCCAGCTGTTTGTGAGTTGTGTAAACAGAAATGACAAAATAAAATGAAAAAAAAAAAAAGACTTTCAAATATGCATTAAATATGGATGATGGTTTTGGAGTTAACAGAATGGTTATGTCTGTTTTAAACATTTGATCACCTGAAGATGTGAAATAATCTAAGCATTCAGGAATTTATGTAGGCAAATAATTCTACTGGAGACTTAAAAAAACTTAAAACTCTACTGGAAACAGAGAAATTCATTACTAAATCAGTATGTACTCAATTGCTGGTGAGTGACTGGATTCATTCAATGGGATTATTTATTTTCTCCATTCCTCTTGCAAGTTTTTATTCAAGACTGTCTACCATAAACAAAGGAAAAAAATAGAAAATGAACTACTTCAGTTATGTATTAAAATAAACAGCAATCAAAAGGGTTTATAAGCACAAGAATAAATTTCAAAGCAAGTGGTAGATCTCTTGACGTGCTAAGATTTAAACTGGATACCTTCTCCTGTAGTTGTGTTTTAGCCAGATTTACATTATATATCATTGGCACAGGGTTCAATCTAAAATGTATTTATACAATAGCTGCAAAGGTTTATAGATCCTAGGAACCTTTCATTTATTTAACATTCACAATTTTATGATATTCCCAGCAGAAGGCAGAGACCAGCATTTGATCTCTTCAGTATCTAGAACTATAGATAGAATTTGCACACCAATTAGGACATGAAACACTGAATCTGCTCTCTTAATGGAAGCCATAAATGTTAAGAAAACACTCTCACTTACAAATTGTAATCTACTTTCTATAATATCACAAAACTCCAGAAAAGATAAAATTGGAAGTGGTTCTGGAGATCATCTAGTCCACCTATCTCTGCTTAATAGGGATTCAGATTATGAATTGCCATTACATCTTTAGAAACCTTGTTTCAAGTTTGACTACACTCGAGTAATTCTATGTCTCTGAAGTACCTTGTACTTCAGTATGTTTTCACTCCTTTGCCTCTCATCACTGGCCACTCTTCAGAAGAGTCTAGCAGTGTTTTTGCTGCTCTCCTTATCATGTATTTAAATGTATTGACAAGGTCCTGATGAGCCTTAACTCTCCCAGCTGAATAGATCTCTCATCATCACCTTATGTCAAACGCTCCAGTCCCTTCACAATCTTTGCAGCCCTCCCCTGGACTCTGCATTATGTCCACTTGTCTTGTATCTGGTTCTCTACTCCACAGTTGACCCAAACACTGTCTTAAATAATCATTAAAATCATCATTAAAATGAAAATAACCAGTAAAGTAATTCCTGAGGGCTGCTCTGAAAGTAATACCTCCTATTTTATTATTTTATCCTATGGCAGCAGAGGTGGATGGATGTTGGTGGTATGGAAGTATAGGCTGAACCTTCGTACCAGTACTCCATTACATTTTATTGCCAAGTGACAGATGGCAGAAGAGGGACAGTTTGATGAAATGGAATCTGACATGGAAGGATGAATGAAACAAAGGGGTGTCATTGAATCCCTCAATGAAGAAAAAATTGCAACCCATTGACATTCATGGATGCTTACTGAATGTTTATGGAGACAAAACAGTGGATGTGAGAACAGTGAAGTGGTGGGTGGTATATTTCAGCAGTGGTGACAATGGCATGAAAAATAAACCACAATCTGAATTTGCAGCATGCAGGCTCCTGTTTATTGCTGTCAAAAATGCACAGCTAATGGTGGTGACTGTTGAAAAATAGTGTTCTGTAGCTGAGAATTTGCTCTATCAAATAGTATTGTTATGCCCTTTGCATTTGCTGCAGTTTCCATGGAAATAAATAAGAGGTATTACTATCCCTGTGAGCTTCCTATATGTCTAATGTGACTTTACAGACATTGCACAGTGAAGCTGGGGTCCTTGGAATGGGAATCTGAAAGGAATAAGAAAGTAGTTTCTGCAAATCAGATTTCTCATATCATAACTGATTCAAGAGTAACAGTTTGCTGTGAAGAATTCCTGTAAAAGAGAATTTGACCAATCCTTGCAGACCATCTGGTTTTGAAAGGAAGCAAAACAAATCACGTAAGTGAGAAAAATGAGAAGAAGTTAATGAAATCCTTAATGGGAAAAGACATAAACATTGTCGAAGAATGGAATTATTTTACGATGTATTACCATGACTGAAAATAATATTAAAAGAAATGAAAAAGTAGAAATATATTCAGGAAAGAGAAAAAATTCAGTGGCAGAGTAGAGCAAGCTTGATTTGAAATTATATATGGGTAAAATCATGCATAATGATAGAAATCACTTTGGGAAAAAAGAAAAAAGAAAAAAAAAAAAAGATAAAACTTTCTGAAACGCCTTATTCACATAACATGAATATTAAGCCCCTTCATGAAATCATGGCCTTTAAGCTATGGCTGTTCATAAGTTTCTGTGTATTTACAACTTGGCAAACTCTCAGTCCCACATTAATTTTTGTTTTTGAAAAAAAAAAAAAAAATATATATATATATATATAAAGAAAAGATTATACACATGCTTGAGAGAATAAAAAAAAAAACAGGTTTGAGTCACGATTGATAATAATAACTGTTTTTATACAATACTCAATTTGCTTTCCCATCTGACAAAGGTGCTTTAATGATACAAAGAGCAGAAAAGGATATGATATGGATATATAATGCATAACAGCTTGATGGGTGACAACCACAGTCTCAAGAGTTAGAAAAAGATTATTGATAATTTTGTCTTTGAAGTTGCAAGTGGGGTATCTATAGGTTGCAACATTTTTTCTTGCAAGATTGTTGGAAGTTTGATATTTGCTTTGGGTATTTTTTGGTTCAGGATATATACAGTCTTCTGAGTTAGCAAGGGCAGTTTCTGAATTTTTTTAGAAATCTTGACCGAATTGCTCTTTGCTTTTTGCAATTTTCCCTGGTAATGAAGACATTTGCAATATAAGGCATTTTCATGATGGCAATAACAATAAAGAGTAGTAGAGTAATAAAAATATAATGGCCTAATAAAAGGAAGTAAATAGTGGTAACATTATCTATTTGAAGTTAATAACAGTAATAAAAAAATAAATAATGTATGATAATAATTACAATCTCAGGGCATCTAAGCAATGTAACAGTAGCTATGTCCATAGTAAAGACATCTTTTGCTAGTAATTCTTATGTTACTCTATTTGGTGAAAAGTTTTTACATATTTTGAAGAGTAGTCCAAATGCATATATAAAACTTCTATTAAATTGTGTAAAGCTTATCTACACAGCACTTTTAGAAAGAAGATAAGTTGTTCAAGGGCAATTGCATGAATGCTAAATATCTCTCAATTTTCACTGGTACATCAATTGGAAAATCTAACCACACAACATCTTTAATGAATTCCTGGTAAGTCCTCTTGTCATGCTTTATGATGAATAAGGCATGAGGTTTGAAGAATTTTCTACCTAAATTATGAGTGAGTTACAAGGAATGCAATCTAAACCACTTATAAAGATAAAATTCAAGCACATGTCTCCAACTGATATGCAGCTTGAGAAAAAAATTAATACAGACAGCTGGCAAAGAGCAAGTGGGAAGATGGCAACTGTGACCTCAGTGGTTGAGGGTGAAATAAGATTTTCATTCAGAATCTGGAATTGGATCTACAGAAAAGTAGTGGTAAATTTTAGAACCTATAGCATCAGCTAGTGTCACAGTTTGGCCTGATTCGGCCTAGTTCCATGACAAGGGCGTGAAGTGTCCCACAGACCCATGCCCTGGGAAAAAGTGGGGGGAAAGGAAAAGGAAAGAGTAGGGAGATGGGCCTAGATGAGGAAAACAGCAGCAATGAGCTGAGGGAAAAAAACTTTGTTTACTAAATATAATAGCGGAATGTGAGATAATACAGTATGAGAGCACAAAATGAGAGAGCAGTCTCATAACTCCCATTTAGTTTCATCTTTTCCTCCAAATAGAAAATGGAAATGGAAAAATGAAGTCTTCTGGGAGTTGTAGTTCATTCTTCTCTTCTGAGACCAAGAGACCAAAAATATCAATAATCCATGGAACTGCAGCATTAACTCTTTAACAGTGCACTACATGATGTTATGATGTGGAATACCAATCAAAAGTCAGAAAAACATGACAGCTAGAAAGAGATGTTAGTAAAGAGCACGAGGAACTGTGAGAAAGGAAATACACTTTAGGAAGCAGATTGAACTTAATGACATCTCTTCAGCATGGGACTAAACTGAGACAAGTGCACGTAGAGTTTGGCTTTATCTTTAGAGTAGACCAATGGTGTGCAAACAGAAGAAACTGTCTTCTAGTTCTCAATAAACTGGGAGGAGTAATAATAACCAATTCCTCTACCAAGTTCTATATCACAAAGAGAAGAACAGACAGAAGATGTCAGAAAGACGACAAGGTGGAAGTACAAGGAGTGAAAACGATCAGCACAGCAGATATCTCCAATCCCTTCTTACCATTCCAATTTTTCACAAAACATGTATTGATTTAGAGTGTTTATTTTGTATTTTTTCTTATTTTATTGTTTATCATTTTATTCTCCAGTTTGTTTTCCATATCACTGTGAAGTCTATGTGTCTGCTTCAGTCAGTTGCTTTTCTGTTTTTTTCTTTTTCCAGTTTATTGAACTTTTCCTTTTTTCTAAACGTCTTACTTTTATCCATACAAATTTAAAGAAAGGTGAAGCTGTGTCCTTGCAAAAAAAATATTTGGTTGAACTACAGCAGTAAATGAAGTATTTCACAGAACCCACTGAACTGATGCCTAATTAGTCAAAAGTAGTTAGCATAAGGAGGCACAATTAAAATCATTACCCATGTCAGCAGACAAATCAATATGGCACTTATATAACCAGTTAGTCCCTCTCAATCCATAAAATTAATCAGGGACAAAATGGTTCTCATTTCACCCAAGAAATACAGTGAATGCTCAGAGAAAGCAATTTTGAAATAGCCAGTGTCCAAACAATTACTCTTCGGGATTGTCATATGTGATGTGGAGCAAGAATTACTTGACCTGTCTTTTCCTTCTTGCCTCATCTGTGATAGTCCTGGTTTGTGGGTTAAGTCCACTGTTGTTCATTTTTCTCTACAATCCTTTCTAGTTTTCTAAAGGGGCCACAGCAATAATATCTTTCATGCATCAGCTTTCAATCAACTTTCAAAGCAAGATTTTTGTCATCTTCAGGTTTCCAGGTATGCAGTTCCAGTTGAAACAAGGAAAATGGTGTTTTTATGTCTCAAAACTATAGGGAAACTATTTTCACATAAATCAGCAATACAGTCTGCTGCTAAAAAGAAAGCTATAGGGATGTAACAGAAATCTTCTGTCTGTCGTTCCACATTTTCAGTGTGTATCATATTATAATTACCTGCCATTATTGCTCAGTGCAGAAGAATTAAGAAGAAACAGTCATATGTCACTTGATTCCCTCTGATCACTCTGACTGCTGGGCTTGATGAGAAGGAAAAATAATATTTCAGGACAGACATAATTTTATTTTCTGTCACTGAAATAGGAAGCCTGAGGAGGTGCTAATTCCAAACTATCTGATCTGCGTGATAGCCATGTAATGCATGGAGTAGTTACATATGAGTCCTGAAGTTGAGTCAGAAGGGAGGCCAGAAATAAAATGACATGTATATAGTTCAATTTTTTTTACTATATCAGGCCATCTACATTTTTTCTTTGTCCTCTGCTCCACCCTCCTTTCCTCTCTAATACATTCTGCACCAACAGACACCTTAATGTGGAGTTCATATGCAAGAAACACATCCCCTCTGGGTCAGTTCACAGGTAACTTATCCAGAGGGGAATATTTGTGGCAGGGTAGAACTTGTTGAACTAAAAAGCTATTAACTAGAAAAAGAGTGTAGCACAGAGGTCTTTCAATATGATTGGAATCTACTGTTCCTATCAGTGGTGATAATGTTTATAAACACCTGAGTGATTTAAGAACATGCACCCCCCTTTATCTTCCTTTATCCAGTCCTCATCTTCATGTTTTTTGAAAGTAATGTTCAGTTATAGAATAGTTATAGAAAAAAAATGAAAAAGACGTGGAAATGATTTAAAAGTACTTGGTAGAGAGACTGAATAACTACTGCTTTGCAGGAACCAATACTAAGGCATAAGCTTAGGAATCAATTTTAATTTACTGAGACTGGATTAAGCTGAAAATCTTGCACCAACATTCCTAGCCTAAAAAATTGCTAGTGTGTCAAATGGATTATTTAAGAATATAGTTCCTTGCTTTCCAGTGAAAAGGAGATGTTTTCTGAGAGGATAAATTTTCATTGTATGGAGTAGTCTTGTACAGAGAAAATCAGCAGTTCTCAGAAAACAGACAAGTATCTCATTATTTATCTGCAGCTAGTTTATGACAAGACAAAGTCATGCATTTTCATCTCAGTTGTTCATTTTTTCCTAAAGATTAAACATATGACCTTTAAACCTTCAAAATCTTTGAGAGAGGACAATTTAGGTTAATTTATAAAGGGAAGTAACAGGTTAGTATTCAACATATTTCCAACAGTACAAATCTATCAAAGTGACTCTAGTTTTTTTCATCCTCCTGGAATTTATTAATTTCGTTAAATTAAATTCAATTTTTCTTGACCTTCACTTTATAACTTGTGTATGAAAAGATGCCACATTCATAGAAGGAAATTTTGTTCTTTTGGACTGGCATTTAGTAGACTTTTTACCAAGAGTACTCTTCAGAAAATAAGTAGAAAACAATGCCAGGGATCTCAGTAGAAAAAGTAACTTGTAACCAGGCAATGAACATGCTGTTGTCTTTTAACAGTGACATTTCAAATAGCTCCATGGTGCTTCAACCTTCCTGCATACTAAGCATATGTACATAATGATTTAGTGCAGAGAAAGCTGAGAGCTCTTTACACACTCCCTACTTTTCTTCTTAGTATTTTTCCCTACATGTTTTTGAATGCAGGGTCAAATTTTGCTTCTTTGTTGTGGTGTCCCATAACAAGCTTTTACAGTGTCAAATAAAATGACTGATATTTATGACAGTTACTTAAATTGAAGGCAATAGATGGAATCTGAACCTAAGATGGAGATTTCATTAATGAAAATGAAATTGGCACAACGAAAATACTTGTATTATATGTTTTCTGCAAATATTGCCTCCACTCAAGCAGTGAATTGCAGTCATTTAATCTCTGTGAGAAGAGGATACTGGGGAAAGAGGAAGAGTAGAGCATGAAAAGCATGTTCTTTTGGAGAAGTTTTTAATGTAGAATTCAGTTTCTTTTTCTCACTAATGTTTAAGTCATGGTGTTTATTGGTTCTGTAAGAATTGTTTGCAAGCAAGCCAGTGCTGAAGAACAATCACCAGACACTAACTTGTCCAGGATCTGGTCCATGAAATGCATTGATTTTTGGATCTATCTATCTATCCATCCATCCATACATACATACATACATATGTTCATACATGCATATATAAAATACATGTATATATTAAACTATAAATGCTTAGGTTATTATTATTTTTATTATTTGAATATCAGTAAGAACCTAGGTTCATCAGGTGAAAAGATATTTTCAGAGGAGGAAAGAAGGAATTTCAACAGGAGTCATCTCAGTGACTACAAATCATTCTGCAATTAGTATGGCTGTGTATTCTATTCAGCATGCTCCATATACTGGCTACCTGGAGAATTATAATCCCAAGACATCATTGTAATACGATAGGAAAGGTGACTTTGATATGGTTATTCTTTTTTTATCTATCAAAGAAGTGTGATGCTGTTTTAGAGCATGTGCAAGTTCTCACAGCTACAAGGCTACCAGATACCACAATTTTTTTTTTCCCATGAGTAGGTACAATCAATGACTCCTCGCTTGCTTGTCTCATTTTTAGGCCTCAAAATCTCTGATTATTCCATACACTTCTGCATTTGAAGTTTCCTCTGGAATGAATAATACCTATCTGGAGCTTGAGTTCTGAATATAGTGTGATGAGGCAAAAGAAAATTCACAACATTATGAACTTTCAAAGGGAGAGTCAATACCCTGGTGAAGTCTCCCAACACTACCACAAAACAGAAAATACTTTAATATACAAACATTTCTGAAATGAGAAAATGAAATGTACAGACCTGCAGTATAGTGTGTTAGTTTTAAATAATATGATCTGACAGACCTTTTCTACATTTTCAAAGTCAATGTGAACAATAAATATTTTTTTAAAGGTAAAATTTTTAGCTGTATTTATATTGAGGAACCATCATGAAAATGTTAGCCACTCAGAATTATGTCAGGTCCCAAATGGATTTATTCTTTTTGTTCATTATCACATTAAAATCAACAGTGTTTTGTATTTTTAAATTGGCCTTATTGTGTAATAATCTCACTATTCTTAATAGTCACAGGCAAGTTTTTTATCACTGGAAATCTGATTACTTAGGCTCTGAGAGTTGAGTTCTCCGATTTTATAGTGCAGTTGAACAGAGTACAGATTTTTCCTTTTTCCCACTAGGTGGAGCATTGTTATCACAGCAAAAATTTTTAAGCTAAAAAGAAGCTTTTGTAGTCACGGAAGAAAAAAAGAAAAAAAAAGAGATCAGTCTGGTGAATTTGAATCCAGGCTCAGATAAGTTTTTGTGAAGTACGTAAAGGGTGAAGTGTTTAAAGCTTTGCAGTGACTGGTTTGTATCCCTATAATGTGAATTATGTTTCTCTAGTCCATCTTCACCCCTTGAAGGGTTTGATTGTAAAAGAGAATGTATTAAGGTAAAAGATGTAGGAATCTGAGGCTTTTTACAACCTTTATGAAAAATATCACCATGTCTGTTACGCTGCCAATTTGAGTGTCTGACACAGGGGTTGGCAAGGATTGAAATTAGGTGGGTGAATGAACATGTTAAGAGACTCTATTTAATTACTAATTTTATAAAAGCACTGTGAATTATATGCCATTTCAGTAGTAGTAGACTCCAAATTTAGTTAAATTTAAACTTACAGAAGTATGAGGACTGCTTCAAAATAATATCTTCTATTTTAGTACATTGGCCCACAATGTCAGAAGCACATGTTGGTGGCATTGCAATAAAGGGTGAACCTTGTCGCCAATATTCCATTATATTTTGTTGCCAAGTAGAGGGGCATTCTGACAAAATGGCATCTGACATGGAAGAGCAAATTAAGCAAAGATGTGGAATCAAATAATTCCATGTAGAAATAAATGGCATTCATTGGTCCACATCAGCACTTGCTGAATATTTATGGAAACCAAACAGTGAAGGTGGCAGGTGGTGGGCTTCAGCAGCAGTGACAGTGACAGTAGGTCACATCTGCTGATGCAGATTTTTACGAGAGCTGTATGCAGGATCTAGTTCATTGTAGGCAAAAATGCATAGCTCATGGTGATAGCTAAGGTAAAAAACAGTGTTTCATGGCTGAGAATTTGCTCTATCAAATAGTGGTATTGCACTCTTTGTATCTGTTGCAGTTTTCATGGAAAAAAATAGGAAGCATTACTTTCAGAGCAACCTATATAATTCTGAGTAATGCCTTTTGGGAAGTTTGGAGTAGGATACAATTAAAACTGTGAGAAAGAACAAGGCTACCTCATACAAGTGCAGCCTGGCTGATGTTTCTCTGCTATTCCAAGCAAGCTTTTGGCATTCAGAGCCTTAACAGATCACTATTAGTTTAACCGCACTCAAAAGCACAACAGCGCTAAGAAAATCACGAAGAATGTGAGACAAAACACTGATGTTATATCAAGTTATAGTGAGAATTTTATATGGATACTCATTGTTGACAGATGTCCTCTTATGTTTTCATCTCTGGTCTTAGCTGATATCAGCTGAAGTTAAGCACTGGATCAACTGTTTCAGTTGTCCAAGTATACAATAGTTGAAGCATTTTTGCAACTGTATATGACTACTAAAGTGCATTGAATCATTCTAAACTATGGTCTTATAAAAATTTATGAATTGATATATTGTGCCATCACTGGATCATTGTAGAATTTCCAAAGGGTTGAACCTGGGCACACAGGATCTTTCAGATGCCAGGAATTTCAATAAGAAATTTAGTCAGCAGCAGAATAACTGTCAAAAGCAGCTGGTTAGTGTTGTGCCACTGAGAGTTATGTTGCTGGAGCTGGAATAGACTGTGTCTATTTTCCATGGTAGAAAACAAGTTTTTGCTTGCTAACATTGTACATGTATATCCATGCATTTGCACTGCATAAAAACCTGACTGTGCACAAATAACTGTAAATTAAGTGAAGTAATTGAGGTATCAATGACAGTGTGGTCTTTAGGCTCGGTTATCTGTTTGAGAATGCACTGTGTTACTGAGATGTACCTGAAGACCTGAGCTGATAGAGCACTGAAGGCTTTCTTCTCTTGACCATGTGGCTTTCTGACTCTAACTGGAGGCATGATGAACTGTAATCATGCCCATTAGAGAATACTTTGTAATATTTATAATATCCTAAGTGTTTGATTTAAGGTTCAGTATTAAAAGTAGGTGAGCATCCTTTTGTACCTGGATGAGAATGGATATTTTAGGCTGAAATAAGATTAATTAAATGATAAAGTGAGCATAGATGGGTAGTAATTTGTAAGACCAAGCAATATAATAATTAATTGAATTTCTCCTGCTCATTTCTGTGACTGTAGGCAACAAAAATACGCTTAGGAACTTGAATATTGCTTCAAATACATCTTATATCAGGCAACTTATGCTTGCATTATGATTCTACACACAACACATTCACTCTGAGTGGTGGCTATGTGAATTGTCAGCACTCTGAAGTATAACTTTTTAAAAGATAGCCATGTGTGATCATCAAGCACTGGGTAAAATGGTAGATTAGAATCAGAAATGCTTTCTCTGGGTTCCATATGCTTTTCTGGGATATTCATTTCTAAGATTTACCTGTCAGCCTTGCATAATGGGGAGCTATTGAAAAAGCAAGCAAAATTTTCAAATGGTTTCTTCAGTTATGGTTTTGTAACTCACCTAAATTATCTTAAATTGCAGGAAAATACATATTATATTTTGTAAGTAGCAGCTGAAAAAAAAAAATCTAGATTTAGACTGAATTCAAAATGAATGCTTTGCCAGATGAGAGAAGCAAGCCCAATGTGAAGCAGCTTTTCTACAGCTATTCACCGAATAATGATGAGAATACACAGCAATCCAAAAGCCTGTTGGATACCACCGGATTTCAAAACTATCATGTTATTAAATCAATATTATTAATTTTCTTTGTAAGAGACTTAATGTATAAGAAATCATTCCAGTTTCTGGAGCAATTTGGTTTCCCATTTGCATAGTGTTTTGCTCATTATCTAATGATAATTGGGAGACATTTTGTTTAATGACTTGGAATACTATTAAATCAATAAAATGTTTATGGGCATTGTTAAATGAATGCAGTACCTAGCACCTATTGAAATTTAACTGAAAAGCTAAAACTTGTGTGAAGGACTGTGACAACTTATGTTGACATTTTTTTGCCTGTGCCTCTCCTAAATGTGTCTTAGAAGGCGCAAACCCTGTGTGATCTATCTGTAAGGAAGACAAAGGGAAAGACAAACTATATCACAGATATAATAGATAAAAAACTACATCAAGACATAGCCCAAAGAGATTAGGTAAAACCCAGTTATCACAGACAATAACTCATAAAGAAAAAAAATTTACTATGATGTTCAAAGATTACATGTTGTTGCTCAAAAGGTCTTTGTGTTATAGTTTAAGGGAACTATATCAATCTTTCGTGGCTTTACAATAACTGACTCTATTGGACGTTTTAAACCCTAATTATGAGCACTACCTATGTTACAAAAATTATCTGTTTTACTATCTTGAGTCTTGAAAGTGTCCTGATTCATCCCATCTCCATGCTGGGAGGACATACTCACTTGTACGCTCAGCTTCTCTCAAAAATACGTAGAATCATAGAAACATAAATAATGACTGATGAGGAAAGAGAAGATTTTCCATTATCTGCTGTTGAAGGTAGATGATTTTCCTTTTCGTCTACTGAATTCTAGTAAAGCATAGAAAGTCTTATTCAGTAGGACACAAACAGAGCCAACAGTGTATGTAGTATCTTGTGTCTCACTTCACCTGTGAATTGCTGTAAGTCAGTAGAGGGCAGCAGTACACACATACGCTAACCAGCCCTTACACTAGAAAGTACATTTCATTGATGTCTTAAAATGGATGGCTTGCTCTATTTATGATAACATTTATTACAGGACATAGAGTTCATCACTCTGGAACAAACCATTTAGTTCATCTTGTCCAGTAAGCAGTTGACAGTGGCAGTGAATAACTGATGTCTCAGAGCAAGCATAAAAATAAACAAGATGCACTCAGCCAATTGTGCAGTGCCAAATCTCTGCAGGCGATTAGCTAACACCCTCAAGCATGAAATCTGATTACCTTATTATCATCTTAGCATGCATAGGCATGGATTCTCAGCAATTGGTTCTTAGCTGTTGGTTATCCATTCGATTTTAGAAAGTAACTGTAAGTATTTGCCTCAGTGAGTTCCTGGGGCAATGATTTTCACATATATATTACAAAGACTTCTTTTATCAGTATAGTTAGCTCAAGATTAACAGCAGAAACATACAGTCATATAAAAATAAAATATATTAGCCGCTACTTGAATAGATATTCAAATAAATTCCTAGTTTGAGAATTTAGTCAAGCCTCAATTAAAAGCAGTAATATGATGAGTTTTCATTAGTAATCATGACCTTAAAAATAAAACAGTGTGAGTGTTCTTTTTTTCAGAGAACATGTCTCCATGCACGGCAAGGAATTAAACACACTACTTTTGAAATGAATCCTGAGATTCTCATGTAGTCACATGGAACTGAGAGTAAGGGATTTAAGATAATGAGAAAACAGGGAGTCCTGCAAAATTCTGCAAGTAGATAAGAGTGGGTTTATAATAGCTACATAAAAGGGAGCCCATTCTAAGCTACATGCCCTTGACAAACTTAAATACATTTAGTAGTCATAAGCAAGTTTGATCCTCTAGCAAAAGTTTGACTTGCTCTAGCAAAGCAAATAAGTCAGAAAACTAACAAGCCTTACAATCTCACCAGCTGTAGTGTCTCTTCATTTCCTTCCCTCTTCCCTTTGTAGGCAAGCTGGGAGAAAAGATAGGCCTTTAAAAACAGCTTATATGGAACTGAGTCTTCTGCGTAGTCAGAATTATTATATTACTCTCAATGAAATCTGAGAATTAGGATTTTTAAGAGAAACCTTTCTGTTCATTAGACTCTAAATCAGAAAATGACCGTGATTTGTTATCTCCCATCCAAATCACTCGTGTTCTGCTATGAGTCCGTATTAACACATGGTTAATTACTCTTTTCACAGGTTACCATATGCTACATATTCTCCCATAAACACCAATGAAAAGCACTTTACTGTAGATTCTAATGTACTGCATAAATCTGGCATTATTTTCTGTTGCAAAGAAGCAAGGAAGTGTGAGATATCAGGTTGCATATAATGTCATAAAAGGTCCATGCAGAAAAAGCAGCTGCAAGTTAAGCATCTGGTTACAGGCATCTGCATTTTGATTTTTATTTTTCTGCATTTTTGTTTGTTTTGTTGTTTTTGTTCTTTTCGTGCATGCACTTCTAAGACAGGTTCAGAAAATACGTATGAGACTTAAATATGAATGTCTGTTTGAATTGCACAGGACAAGAGAGAATCAGCTCACCGAAATGAAACCTTCCCCTCTTTGTACTTGTACTTCACAGAAAAAAAAAAAAAAGAAAAAAAAAAACGTAGGTAGAGAAGCTGACAAAATCAGTGCAGTAAACCAACAATAATGAATAATGGGGGTAGTCTCAGATGGCAAGCTGAGGCATGTTAAAGAAAACAGGAAAATGAACAGCCCATGTCCTCATTTTAGCTCCTATGTATCACTGCCTTCAGCACTACAAGTATCAATAAAAAACAGACACAGACTTGTTTGTTCTTATGGTTCCTGTTCACAGAACTATAAGTATTTCATATTAAGGAGTCATTGATTACACATGAAAGAAGTACTGGCCGCTGAAGATTTCCACTCTCACATGTGTGTGCTAACCCCCTGAGACACAGATGAACATGCTCCTTTTCTCACCTTGCCACTGTGATTACGTTCTGTTCTGCATAATCAGTTATTTGGAAGAGAGCATAATTATTTTTCTGTTTCTGCGTGCATTACTAGGAAAACATAGATTCCTGCCTGTCCACAGGGTAACATCTTGCTACTCTTTTATCTATCATTATTTGCTATGTGTATATTATCTCATTTGGACCTGACAGGGAATATTGCATCCATTGCCACAGTAAAATTTATGCTAGCTTGCGAAGTCTCTTCTGTGGAGTTGTCAGCTATATACATGCAACTTTGACCTTTGGTCTTTTGCTGCTCTACCTCATATTGTAAAGTTAATTTCTGTAGCCTTTGCTTGGAATGTTTTTTACTGTTCAGTGTGGATTTTTTGTAGCTCTTGATTTATTTTTTGTTTGTTTTGTTTATTTATTTGTTTTGTTTAGTGTTGCTTTGCTTATTTTGGGGGTGGTATCTTCCAGTAGCATAGAAACTGGGGCTTTAGATTCCATTGGGATCTTTTCTTTTAAAGTTCAAGCTGCATGGTACTTGGTGGAAGGACCTTGGGTTTACACTCAGTTCCTCTTTTTGTTAGTTTGGGACACTGCTGACTTTATTCTAGGTGTACTTACAGATAAAATGCTCAGACAGTTGTTTTACTTTTTCACCAGCAGAATCATTTCTGTGTGTCATTTGTTACTCCACTTCAGAGCACACAGTATTACAAACAGGTTCCTCTCTGGAAACCTGCCTATCTCGGGATCGTTGCTATGGAGTTACTCACCGCCTTTCAAGCATATTGGATATGTCTGAATGCCATGGCCACTTTTACTTGTGGTATTTGATTCTAACTTTGCTCTCAGCACTGTAACCTGGAGCACTGTTTGCCAGCTCCTTGGTATTGCACCTTTCCAGCTTACAGATCCATTCCATTTCACTTGTTAGCATAATGGCTTCATTAAGCACCATTCAGCCACACTGGGCTGCAGAACAGCTGTTAGAGGGGGATGCTTTTTAAAGGGTTTCTTGTAACGATGAGACCTCTGATGGAATGAACAGGGAGATAGGAAGGACGTAACAAACCATACAGAAAAGTAAGTGGGAACAAAGGGAGTAATTTGAGAAAAAAATTGAAAGCTTAGTTTTTTTTCAGTTCTGTGGCTTGGGTAATTGTCTTCAAGAATGTAAATTCATTTGATTTCTTCTGAAGGAAAGAGATTTATTTTTAACTAAAATTTACACTACAGACAATTTTTTTTTTTTCTTCTGTAAATAATGACTTCCTCAATACTTCAATTTATGTTTTGCATACGAAATCTTTTTATTATATTTCATATTTGTGCTGAATGGTTTTCATTTGCTAGCTTGCTACTGTAAATGGAAATCATTAATCTGAAGCAGAAGTAATTATAACAAAGAACGTAAAATATCAGATTACTGAGATGATATCTTTCTCTGTCTAGATGGGTTACTTCAATACATTCATCATCTCATGGAAGAGCTAAGTCACTTTAGGAGAAATGTGTCCTGAATTTAAATCTGGGGACATACATAAGAAAATGTTTTGCACTAAAAAGAAAAGAAAAGAAAAAAAGAAAAGAAAAAAAGAAAAGAAAAAAAAAAGAAAAGCACAAGAAAAGAAGCACTCAAGAATGATATCTGCAGTACGCCTGATGTATTAAAGGCTGATTGTTACCTCTGGATATTTCACTGTATTTCAAAATGTGACTCTTGCATTGAATTACACTTCACAAAAGTGAATTTCTACCCTCTCTAGAGAACCTAAATTAATGATGAGAAGATACTGTGTGGGCTGTGGTAGCAACTGTTTTCAGTGTGGGACAATGATCAATATTTCATCCTCTACATTACAGTGAATAAGAGGGGATCTCCAAGGTCCAGGGATACCCAGGGACTACCCTAAGGCACATATCACCCAATTACTTTGAATTTGAACAGAATGGAGCAGTGCAGCCCATTTCACTTTCCCTTCTGCTCCTGAGTACCAGAGAACAGACGTTTTGACCTCTATGGTACTGTCTCTGCCAGACCAAGGAGACAGACTTCAACAAAGCAGAAAGCCAGCTTCATTTTCCAGAAGTCTTTAAAACCCTTTGTCCAGAGGGAGGTAGATGGCATTCTTTGGCATGGCCTCAGGGACTCTGCCACTGCCCCTAGGGCAGATGATCAGCATGGTCTGTCAGTTCCCATTTGCTGTGTTAGAAACAAGTGTGACCATGTATCCATATTCTGACCTGCAAGCTGGTAGTTACAAATTATTTTGATCACTGGAATCTCTTTTCATGGCAAACAACATGGTTGACAAAATTACATGGAAAATAAGTTTCTGCAACCTTCTTTTTCCAGATTTATTTGGATTCTGAATAAGTTGCACATACAGGAGTCTTTTGCTCTTCCTGTACTTAACAGGATGACAGTAAAGATATGGACTTAACTACTGCAGATGTGAACTTCCAGCATGCTTCAGAGAGCCCAAAAAATGTGACAAAAGAAAACAGACTAAAAAAAACAACCAAACAGAAAAACCTCTCCTCTAGAAATGTTTTTAATTGTAGTTTTCAGAAAACCAAAAAAGTTGTCACTCCTTCTCTGAATAGAAATAAAAATAGATTTATCTTTCAATCAAACTGCTCCAGAGAGCTATTAACTACCTTTCTATGAATATGTAGTACAGTGTTTTTACTTAAATACATGCAGCTAACCACATTTTAAAGTTCAGATTTATGCCCTTGAAATGTTTACCCTTGGAACTGTAAATGTGACAGTGCCAAGAGAACGCCTTCAGAAACACGTCTTGATACTATTTTTCTTCCAAACTAAGGCCTGTTTTTCACTGCAGGAAGGAAAAAAGAGAACTCTTCCCTGCCGCTCGGATGGGATTAATATAACATTATAATCCACTTGGAATTAAATCCTTTATAGAAATGTATATTTATATGAAGCAGACTAAGAAAATTCAAGCTATGAAGATTGAAGTACTGCACTTAAAGAACATACTCAAAGGAATATGCTCTACAGTTTTAGCAGAGATTCTCTTGTTTGTCACAGCATTTGGTAGTTCAGCAAGGGATGTGCAGGATGTACAGAAAGTAACATTACTTTCTGGG
Organism: Callipepla californica brunnescens; assembly: GCA_023055505.1. Classification (NCBI taxonomy): domain Eukaryota; kingdom Metazoa; phylum Chordata; class Aves; order Galliformes; family Odontophoridae; genus Callipepla; species Callipepla californica. Next base: position 724,711 of record JALIRH010000088.1, read on the forward strand.
CTAACGGGAATCTTAACTATCTGTAAAAGAATAAAATCAGATATCTAATTCAGAAATCACAAGACTCTAACAATGTAAAAAATAAGGCCTCTTTTCTACGTTTTTTTGCTACTATAGTGGAAAAAATATTTTCCTTTGATATTGTAGGGGAAACTAAATTTTCACAAAATATTGAAGGAACAACAAATATTAATTGTCTATCATTAAGGAAGAATGGATTAGAATCATAAAATAATAGAATGGCTTGGGTTGGAAGGGACCTGATCATATAGTTCCAACTCTCCCATCATGCACAGAGTTTTCAGCCACGAGATCAGGCTGCCCAGGACCCCATCCAATCTTGAGTGCCATCAGAGATTAATCAACCACAACCTCTTTGAGCAGACAGTTCCAGTGCCTCACCACTCTGAGTAACAAATTTCCACCTAAAATCTCCCTAAATTTGCACCTAATTTTACCTTTTACCTACCTTTCCTACCTAAATCTCTCTCTCTCTCTCTCTCTCTTTTTTTTTTTTTTTGAAGTTTAAATAAATTCACTCTTGTCCTGTCACTATCAGATTACGTAAAAAGTTCATCTCCCTCCTATTTATAAGCTTTGTAAAATTCCATGCACTTGGCCTTGCTGAATATCTTTTGATTCTTGTGGAGCCACTTCTCGAGCTTGTCTAGGTCTCTCTACATTGCATCCCTTCCTTCTATCATGTCATCTGCACCACTCAGCTTGATATCATCAGAAAATTTCCAGAGAGTATACTTGAACCCACTGCCGTTGATAGAGGCATTACAAGGCAGTGGTCCCAAGACTTACCCCTGGTGGACACTACTCGTGAGCAACCTCCATCTGGACATGGAGATGCCTGTTGATCACAACACTCTGGCTGCAATCATCCAGTCTATTCTTTACCACTAAATAGTCCACCCTTCAAATCTATATCACCGAACTTAGAGAGAAGGATGTGCTGTAAAACCATGCTAAAGAACTTGTACAAGTCCACATAGATGCCAACAGTTGCCCGTCCTTTGTCTACAGATTCCATCACTCTACCATCAAAGGCCATACGATTGGTAAGGAGCAGTCTGCTCTTGGTGAAGCTGTTCTGGCTGTTTCAGATCACTCCCTTCATCTAGCATATGTCTAAATATGGTTTTCAGTAAGATCTGTCTTCCTAGGCAGAGGTATAAGGTTCACTGGGCTATATTTCCCCAGATCTTCCTTTCTTCCTATTTTAAAAACTGGAGTTAATGTTTCCCATCTCCAGGCACGAATACTTCACTTGACAACTGTGGCTTTTCAAACATAGTGGAGTATGGCTTGGCAACCATATCAGCCAGTTCCTTCAGAAACCTGGGAAGCATGTCATCCAGCACCATGAACTTACACACATTCAGTGTCATGAGCAGTCTCAGATTTGCTCTCTCTTACAGTGGGAGGCACTTTGCTACCCCAGCTGCTGCCTAGTGGTTCAGAGATGTGAGAGATATGGGAAATTTGTCTGCCATTGAAGACTGAGGCAAAGAACTTGTTAAGAACCTTAGCCTTCTCCATGTCTGAGGAAATCAGTTCTCTTTTCTTGCTTATGAGAGGTGGTTCACTCTCCTTTGCCTGTCTTTTCTGACCAGTGTACCTGTAGACTTTCTTACTATGTTTCACATCACTCACCAAGTTCAGTACCAAATATGCCTTGGTTCCCCTGACCCTACCTCTGCATTTCTGGTCAGCATTCCTACATTCTTTCCAGGTCACCCATCTCAGCATCCACTGCCTGTACATTTCATTCTTATCCCTCAGTTTGACTAACAGGTCATGCTCATGCATTCTGGTTTCCTGCCTCTTCTGCTAGATTTCTTATGCCAGGGCTTAGTAAAATCATGTGCTTTCAGAGAGGCTTCCTTAAAAATACTGCTGATCTGTTCTTTTTTCTCTAAACACAGTTTACAAGGTACACTCATCCAATAATTCCTTGAACAGCCTGAAGTTCACTCTCCAGAAGTTCAGTTCTTGACTCTGCTCTTCACCAGGCCCATATTCTTTGAGATCACAAACTCAACCAGAGCATGGTCACTACTGCCCAGAATAACTCCAATCTTAACCTCTTTAATGATTTCCTCTGAACTGGAGAGCATCAGATACAGTAACACTTCACATCTGCTTGGTTTGTTTAATATCTGGACCTGGAAAACAGACCCCAGGTTGCTCTTGACTTGTTTATATCTCACCACGTTGCTTTCCAGTAACCACCTAGGTGGTTAAAGTTCCCCACTAGGATGAAAGCCTGTGAGCACAATGCAAGAAGACCTCATCTACAGGGCTCCCCTTGATCTGGCCTGTAGTAGACTTCAATAACTAGATATCAATTTTTGGTCTGGTACCTATTTTTTCCCACAAGCTCTCAACCTGATCATGGCTGTTTCTCATAGAAAGTGCTTCACAGTTTATCCACCTCTTAACATAGAGGGCAACTCCTCCACCCACCTTATCCTTCCTACCCCTGCTGAAAATGTTGTGACTCTTTATTGTAGAATTCCAACTGTGTGTTTTGTCCCACCATGTTTCTATAATAGCATTTAAGATATAGTTTTCTAATTGCACTGTGGTTTCCATCTCCTCCTGCTTATTTTCCATGCTTCATGAATTGGTGCAGAAGCACTTCAGCTGGGCTATCAGTCAGGATATCTTCTTGGAGAAGCGCTCACAGATTCCTACGGGACTGCTCTGAGGTTGTCTCCTGCTGCTGTCAAAATCAAGGTGTTTATTTTTGTTTTGTTTTGATGGTTTTCTTTTACAAGAAAATTTATGTGCTCTTACAAATTCTGTGGGGTATGGCACAGAATTGTTAAGGGAATACTTCATTAAAAATAAATAAATAAATAAATAAATAGGGAGAAAGAAAAAGAGCATGTCTAAACTTACATTTGTTTTTCAGTTTTTGGGCTCCCTTAATTTTGATTGTCTCTGTATTGAAATCAGAGCTAGAACGCTGTTAGTGTGAAGTCTTTTTTTCTGTGTGAAATGGTCTGTTAACTTCCATTTTCTATCCCTGAATGTCAGGAATAGATAGAAAAGTATCAACAGCTTCCAGTGATAGTTCAGCCAGGCGAAAATCAGGCCATAGTCCCTCAGGAAGTCCTGAGATTGTGGCATTTTTGTCAGTTCAAATAATCTACTCTAACTTTTTAAAAGGACAAACTATTCTGAGAATTCAAAGTTTTATTCAGAAATTGCACTCTTTAAGTGAGTGTAGTATTTGGCCCAACACTCCTGTGATGCCATATGACAGTATAAGGGCATTCTTCATGCTTTACTCCTCCTTCTCTTGTTCTGTACTACATGGTTTTAATAATAAGACATTTATTAATGTCTTTACCTGTCCAGGAAAGTCAGAGACCACGGGAAATATCAACAGCAATTTATGCATAGTCGCATGGCATCACTAGATTTAAAGATTGAACAAATCATAAGAAAACTGTGCTTGAGATCAGTGCTTAGAAATATTTTGATTAGAGTCTAATTTATTAATCTAAAGCAAATTGTTTGCTCACTTTCAATCAGAAAAAGAAAATGAAAAGCTGGTCTGAATTTCAATAGAGAAATTTCAATTTAGAAAAGTCTTCATTTACTATTTTTTATATAAATGCTTTTGTTTGTTTCTTTCTTTCTTTTTCCTAACTTTTGGATGTGGTAGTACTTACATAAAATTTAAAAGTAGAGTTGAAACTGTGGTGTGCCAGATTTTTATGCACATAATGATTCATAGAATCACCGAATGGCTTGATTAGAAGGGACCTGAAATCTAGATATCCCTCTTTTAGTTCAAAGCCTTGTCCTCCATTACACCTTGTCCTACCACTACACTCCTTGATAGAGTGCCTCCTCAGCTTTTCTGTAGGCTCCGTTTAGATACAAAGAGCCCTAAGCCTCTCTGCAGGGGAGGTGCTCCAGCCCTCTGATCATCTTCATGGCCTTCCTCTGGAGCATAGCTTCATGTCTTCCTTGTGCTGGGAAGTCCCAGACCTGGACACAATACTCCAGATGGGGCCTTACAAGGGCAGAGCAAAAGGAGACAATCTCTCCCTGCTGGCCCCCCCCTCTTCTTATGGAGTCCAAGATACTGTTGGCATTCTGGGCTGCAAGCCCACACTGCTGATTCACATCAAACTTTTCATCCAACAGAACATCCAAGTCTTTCTACACAGGACTGCTTTTATTGAGTTCTCCTGGTCTGTACATATATTTGGGAGTGTCTCAACCCAGATACATCACCTTGCTCTTGGCCTTGCTGAAACTCACTAGGTTATCTTGGGCCCTCTTCTCAAGCATTTCTAAGTCCCTTTGCATGACATCCCTTCCTTCTTTCATATCAACTGCACTGCTCAACTTAGTGTCACCTGCAAACTTGCTGACGATGCACTTGATCTGTCTATGCCATTTATTAATTTATATTTTATTTATTTGTTTTTATATGTCCACAAATTAAAACCACTGTCCCCAGATCAAGCGTTATTTCTGGAACAGTAACTGTTGAGTGACGTCCTTGTCTCTAAGTTGACCTAAGACCTTTTGAAACCTGTTTCCTTCCCCTGTCCTGCAGAGGCAGGACTGTGAGAGACCAGCAGGTTGTGTGTCTGACAGCCAAACATAAAATGTCACACCATGGATTTTTGAAAATATTTAGGAATGCGTCCTATTCTAAGTTTTGAGGACATTCCTGAACCTTGTCCATATCCTATACAACTCCCATTTTGCAAGAAATAGATTTAAAACTAAATAAGCAATGCTTTCTTTTTAGAAAGTAATGCAGTTTAAACAAATGCTGAACTAAAAGTCTAGAACACTTGACACTTAGAACAAACAAACATTGAAATGTAATCCTAGATACATTCTCAAGTTGCTAAGAACTCTGACTTCTAGCCGATCAAGTATTTTAACATGCTCCCCAACCTAGATTAGTTCCAGAATACTTGACCCTTTATGGAATAACATTTCCCACAGCTTCAAGCCAAAAGATCATAAAAACTGACAGTAGTAGGCAATACTCAATGAGGAATAAAGTATCTGGAGTTTAGTTTTGATTGAAAAAAATTAATATGTATTAAAAAAATGTATTACAGTAGACAAAAGCACCATGACAGAACATTTAATAAATGCAGCTAAATAATAGGATAAAAGTTGAATTCAATTCTTCTCATTCTGTAAATATTCAAGAAAGCTATTATTCCTAGGTATTATCTGTACTCAAAACAACAAGGAGAATTTGCAGTGAAATGCTGACAAACATCTTAATTGTAAAGCTCTAAAGATCTAATTCATATTAATATGGAAATCAATTTTTAAAAAGCTTCTGCTGAATTTTATCAACTGTACTGCATCCAATGCATTTACTGCTTGAAAGAGCTCAAATGCTTCATCAGTATTCCTGAATAGATCACCTTTATTTTAGTTCACAAAGTAATGGCCTATTTGCTTAACATATATATATTAGATGTATTATTCTTTCACTAAAATTCAGGAAATTGCATCTTTGTTAAAGCAGCTCTGAAGCAGAATCACACTTGGTATATTGTTCAGTATGGGTGGGTCAAACAGACCTAATTGGAATTCCTATAAAGGGATTACGTATTGTCTGTAGCTATCTCTGTTCTTCCTCTAATTCACATTGCATATGACTGAGGGATGGTCTTGCTCTGTGGTATGCCCCACATCCTTCTAGTCTCTGTTTTAACCAGGTCACATACTTAACCAAGTCATGCTTATCTGTGATATAGAGTTCCATTCAGATCAGCATGGGGGCAGAGAATTAATCTCGTCTCAGAAACCAGGATATACAGTTCTCACAGTTAAAATAATAGCACTTCAAATGAGGAATATTTTTTCTATGAATAAAGCTTACAGTCAGCTAATCAGTCCTCTATGTATACTTCGTTAATAGTCCAATCCAGCCTGCTTGTTCATTGCACCGTGCTGGATGAGATGTACAAAATAGTCATGCAGACCTAATGATGGCCTGCATGACAGCAGTTGAACACTGAAATGGAAGTCTGCTGAAGACTAAGATATGTTCATGTAAACATTACACCTCTGCAGTGAGCTCTGGCTCTCTTTGGCTGGAAAGTAGCTAGATAAATGTACATGCCTCATGTGGGTGCCAGATCTTCAACACATCAGCAGTGTGTACCAAGGAATTAATAATAATCCAGTGATTCTGCAGTGTGTAAAGGTGTGGATGACATTTTTTTTCCTCCTAAAAAGATTCAAAATTTTCAAAGGCATTTCCTTGGAAATGAAAACTATGGAGAATATTTTATTCAGAAAAGAAACACCATTGTTTGTATTCACAGCCTCATAAGAAGACATTCCTGCTTTAATGTTCCTCTTTGACTGAAGCTTTCAGTGCCCCATAGATTCCAAATAGGTATCTTTAGAGAAAAATTAAACATAATTATTCAGACAGGCAAATATGATACACATCTAAATTCCATGCATCAGTTTCTGTCTTAAGCCAATCATTCATTCAAAGTAGATAGCATATTATAATTCAGGAAATCCTCAAGGAGTACTTGTTATAATTAGCAACCCTGAGCTGCAAACTTGCCAAAAGAATAGTTTAGTGTTCGCATAAGTCAAGAAAAGATTTCTTTCCTGCTCTCTCTTTTCCTCGGCTGAAGCAAAAATTTATAAGCAGCTTGTTATCAGATATATCTAAAGTACACACACCGCTGGCATCCATTAAGTTCTTCAGTGCTTTACAGTAAAATGCATCTGCAGCAAACAGCTGCAACTTGATGCTGTTCATCAAGGTTTCATTAACTGCAAAGTGTACACATCCAGGATATTTGTATATTATCTATCTCTGAGTACCTTTGATAATAAGGCATACAATTTTATACAGTTGGATGAGATTTCAAAAAAAAAGACCACCGTTTGACTTGGTAATAAGGTTTATATAAAAATAAATCAGGCTACCCCTTCCATTTGCAATTGGTTTACAGATTTTTTTTTAAACTATATAAGTCTACATATTGTCAACAGAGACAGTAAACTACTTCCTTACTGAAGGTTTTCTTTTGTATGAAGTCTTTTAAGTTGCAGACCTCACATCTCCTGTGGTTCTAACAGGGGTACGTAGTGTTAACAGAGAGATCAGTGAGATGGCATTGTATGGCAAGGCAACTATTACACTTACTCTACAATCCCAGCTATATGAAATTCTGAACACCATTCTCAGTTCACTTTACTCTGAAGAGACATTTAGGTAATATATGGGAAATTCTGCTTATTCCTTTGTGGCCAAGACAACCCAAATGTTACATGGGAAAGTTTTCTGAAGATGTCTAGTGCAAAAGCATCTACAAGTATTAATCTATCAAGGAAACATTAAAATTAGTTGATACTGATGTTGAGGCAGTAGCTATACATTAGTAGCATGAAGTACTTCAGTGCTATTGATAAAAATATGTTTACAGGCATCAGAAATATTGGAATCAATTAGCTGAGGTAACCTCTGATAGGGCACCAGAAATTGACAAAAGATTGAAGACAGTGAGAATTGATCGTGACAAGTAACTTCATGCTGGTTATGCAGTTGAGAAAGGGCATGGATATGATACAAGATGACTCTTCTTCAGAGTTTCCACAGAAGTCATCTCAGTCTTAATTAGTAACAGATACAGTTACAGTACACTTTTTGCCTTGCATAAAAAAAAAAAAAAAAAGATGTCTAAGATTGGAAATTTTTGCATTTCATACAAATGTTATAATTCTGTTGAAAATGGGTCATATCTTCTAGAACTCGTACACCATAAGAAGCAGATACATTGACACAAATGTAATGATAATCCCGTGAGGTCTCTTCCAACCTGGGCTATTCCATGATTCTATGATTCCATGATTCTTTGATTCTACTCCAATTAGCGTATATTATTGTTAACTAAATTGCAAAAATTACTGCATAGCTCCAAGAAATGGCAATGGTGCAACCCCTTGAAATAATCCTCTACCTAAACACAGGGCGTGAAAAAAAAAAATGAATGCCAAAAAAAGATAATCTATGGAGAAGCATTCCAATAAGAACCTCTGTTCCAGGAAATAAATTCTTAGTTGAATAACCTTCAACTTTTTTCCAGTATTTATCAGGTTTTCCTGGCATTCTCAAAACTACTTCATTGAGAAATCTGTGTTCCTAGACCCATGCAAATTTTGACTTAAAATTTAAAATTATATGCATTATCTTAATGTATTTTGTGGAAAAAAAAGTTACTTTCAGAGTTGTCTTTATGATCCTGATCATGTCTGATCTAGTGTATAGCAACCCTATCCATGACAGGGTGGTTGGAACAAGATGATTTTTAATATCCTTTCTTAGCTATTCTGTGATTCTATGAATTTACGATCATTGCATGAGAACTGCAATAGAGACTTAAATAAGATGGTAGAACTTACAGGATAGTGAAGGGTTACATTCCTAATGGGAACCTAATAATAGCAAAAGCAATCTTAATGTCCTAAAAGCCTTGAAATCAATATTAATGAATTCCATTATCAGATTTTCCTGTCTAGATTTGCCTGTACACAAAGTGACCAAGGATGGTGTAATGCAATAAACACCTAGCCTATGTAGTGATAACATTGTACAGTGTTTTCTAAAAGTAAGTCAATAACATGAGAACGGAATTTTTTTCTACTTGACATGGCTAACTGACAAAATTTGTCAAAGTTATCTTCCAAGAGACTTTGTTTAAAACAGTATTTTGGTTCAATTGTCTCTTAGCCGTGGGTGTTATTTGTTTACCTTCTCTTCTGATGTATTTTTATACTATGAAGAACTTAACACATTCATTATTTAACTCTAAGACTACAGCAATATTTAAGATTACTGTTAGAATTTGTGTTATGAAATACATGCTAAATAACCTGAGATTTTCTCTGCCTAAGAAGATATCAGAAATGTGGTTTTCCAAGATCAGTCTTTGGTTAATCTGCAAGTCGCATGGGACAGATATTTGTTATGGAACTTATCTCTTTAATCATTTTTTAATGTCCTTCATTTGCTGAATCTTTATCTGTTGGCAAGATGCACAGATGATGTCACTATTGCTTGATCATTCAATTTACATATTTTTTCCTTAAAAATTATGTTTGTTCTGGCTATTTTCAGCATTTTTTATTATTATCTCATAATGCACGCTGAAGTCTGTGTTCATTATTTGGCCTGCAACATCATTTTGTTCTGATGATCATCAGGCATATTCCACAAGTTCTGCAAGTGTTTTTGTTCTCATTCAGGGTGCTGGTTACACATACAGATTGGGGATGGTTTCTGTATAGAGAGTTCACAATCCATACTATTGCTTTACCCAGATATGTCTTGTTTGTTTTCCAGTGTTTCACTTAATATTTCTGTTGACTAGAGAAAAGGATTTCATAGTAATTCTCAAATGTCCCACCATCTGCTTTGAGCAACAGTAAATATGTTTCTAAATGCATTCCTGTCTGCTTTGAATTTAACTTTCTTTCATAAGATATTCACGGCTCCTCTTTTAAGCTTATGTCTGAAAACTTTCTGAGGACATCTGGTTATACGATTTCTGCAACAGGCATGAGAATCATCTCACACTTGAGATGGCTTTAAAAAAAAAAAAAAAACATTAAAAAAAAGACATGTTTATCCCTCCAGTGACTTCATTAAGATATCAACAACATCTGGTGGAATTAGCTGACCAGTTGATAGATTGGCAAGATTTTTATGGTTGTACTCACTGAATTATTCAGTTTTTTTCAAACATTTCATGCAAAAGTTGCAAGTGCGCTCAGTCTTTTCAAATGCCAGATTCCTGGAGATTTACAGGAATTAGTAAGGTGCTATCCAGTTATGTCCCTTTTCTTTGTAGTCTCACAAAATTGCTTCCCTGCATATGAATTAAGTATCACGTATTAAAAAAATTATTCAAGATGAATTCTTACCTGCAACCAGTGGTTTAGTTTACTGTCTCTTCTATTGCCTGATGTATTTGGATTCTCCAGGCTGTGCCAGATAGCTTCCACGTTGAGTAATTAACAATTACATCCATCTCCTCTGCATAGTTGGACAGTATGTAGGAGACATAGTTTGGACTGTATATCAAAATCCAGGGGATCATGGTGCAGGTGGAATTCACACAGAGCATATATACTCTCCTCTCTTCTTGTAAACCTAAGCAAAATGTCAAATAAGTGTAAGGAATTCAAAATAGTGAAAGGTTTCCATTAGCATCTTTCAAATAGATAACATTATTTGTGAAAATGAGTAATTATAAAAGACTTAATCAAGAATCACTTAGCAGATGATAGCTCAAGCACTGCTGATACATTTGAGTGCATCTTCCAAGTGGGCAACATCAGCAATGTAATTATCTTCTAAGTAAGAAGGAATTTCACTCCATGCTGATCTAAGAAGAGTTTCATGTACAACCTGGGTACATAAAAGCAGTTCTTCAGTGGCAAGTTCATAACAGGTGATAAAGAGGTTTATATTAGGGGAATTAACAGTAAAGCAGATAGAGATTCTTATAAAAACTCACTAAAACAGCACTGCAAACCGGCAGTGTAATTATCTCCTGAACAAAATCTTGGGTTATTTTGGTAGGAAACAGACAAAGGAAATCAGTGTGCCAGTCCCATTTTTTAAATCCCTTTGCATTGTGCTGACAGCTACAGTATGCTTCCTTTCCTGCAATGGAAATTGAGAAAGTTCAATTCTTTCTGAGCATCATATTAGGAAAGAAACAAAATGGCTACATTGATTGCTTTTGAAATATTAGCCAATGCATAGATGCTAATCCAAAAAAAGGAGACAGAAAAGCAACCACTTCTACATACAGCTACACTCTTTCCTCAGCTCTGTTTGTTGTGAGATGGTTGTTTCTTTTTTTTTTTAGCTTAATTGGTTCTGTGTAGATAAGATAGGATATTTATTGTGGAATGGAAGGGTGGTATCTATCTCTGTGATAATTCAATGACATGCTCACTGTTTCTGATGATATTACATGTGCATCATTTCTCCCTCTCAGAAGTTTTTGAGTAAGGCCAAAACTGGAATATGACTGTGCATCTTGGATAAGTATGTCCTGAATTTATGCCCCAAAGTGACTTTCAACTGACACATGGCTCTTCTAAAGTTCTGTCAATTATTCATATCTTTTATGCACATTTGAAAGATGTATAGATGCTCTATCTTCTCTGTCTCGTTCCATAGATTAGATACACTTCAAAATTGCAATAAAATATTGCATTGATTATATCGTATATTATGCAAATGAGAAAGAGTAGCAATATGTAAAAAGCCTGCTCTTGTGTTGTGAAATCAAATTTTAGTTCTCATAAATTAGAAACTCTGTTAAAACACACACATAATCTTCCCCGACTCAAGTTTGCCACCTCAAATGATAGCTGTTATGATTGCCTCATTGCCTATAGCTCTGAGTGAGTTAGAGATAGAAATGGTATAACTATAATGAAACATATTAACATATCCAATCCAAAAACATGCTAACAGAAGCAATAACTCTGCTCCTGAACAATTCCTGAGATTAGATTCTCAAATTCAATTTATTTCCCATGGTCTAAGTAAATATAAAAAAGCTGGAAAAACTGCTTATCTGAATCTGAGTAATTAAGTATAGTTTCACTTCTGTTCTTTTGCTGGAAGGAACACAAGTTCAAGTAAGGTATTTTTCCTTTCTGCTTGTCACCTGTGCAGTGGAGGGATAGATTTTGAGTGCTGAAGTAACAGCTATTTTAACATTTGGCCTATTTATACTTTTTTCCTGGGAAAACGCTTCTCTTTCACAATGAATACATCTTCAATGTCCTAAATAATTGGTTTCCGCATTCTAAACATACTTCTTTATGAAGAGAGGGGCTTTTTTTATTTTTATAAAGCAGAAATCATAGCAGGAAAGAGAAAACATTTATGTACTACAAAGGAAAACAAACACTGAATGGGGTCTTTCAGGCTATCAGGTTTGATAAGAGTGCAATCATCTGGAGAAAAGGTTTAGGTCTATTAAGACCATCTGCTGACCCATTAATGGTACAATAGCATGAAGCCAAGCTTTTCTTAAAGTCTCCAAAAAAAACCCTTTCAGTTGTAACATTCGATTCTTCTGGGACAATTGTAAAAAGAAAAAAAGAAAATAATGCCCAGAATATGCTTGCTTTACTGACTCTTTCTTCAAATTTCTTGACTCAAATCCACAGACTGAGCGATGTGCTGTTGGTGACAGCCCCAGAAAAGTTAAAGTATTTTTACTTCTGTGGGTGAGAAAAATATGCGGACAGTGAGAGCTGCCATAGGCATCAGGACTCCTCGTGGGCAGGAGCTGACACTAGGAGTTCCCTGAGGAACAAGAGCCATAGCAGCAGCAGAAGTATAGCTTTTTTTTATTTTTATTTTTTTTCCCAGAGCTCTGGCATTAACTTTTATTTATTTATTTGCTTGTTTATTTATTTTGCAGCTCCTGTTTTGCAGTCTCTGGCAGCCAACTTGCTCTAATCAAGCAATTACTTCTTTTGCTCATGTGTGATGCTAGCACTGTACCAGATCTGTAAGTTTGTACATGTAAGTGTGAAGCACTTACATGTAAAGTGGAAATGAGCAACATTTGTCACAGAACAATAGCAAGTCAAGTCCCTTTGGTAAAGCTCCAGTCAGGGACAAAACATAGTTGGCATATTGAGTGTGTAAAGTAAGGACACAAGCAGAGCAGTGAACTTATTAAACTAAGCCACGTATTTTTACTAAGTACTCTGCTTTATGACTGGACTTCCAAATAAAAGAGGTCATGGCCAGTTTTCAGGGGTAATGAATCAGCAATGGAATAAGTGGTTTCTCAGGCTGCAAGACCAAAGAGCAGTCCAAAGCAGTTAGTTATGAGGAAGAGGGGAGCAAGTCCCATTAAGCTGAAAATGTGAAGAAATTCCACTTGTGTATCTTCAGATATTTCAATGCTGTAGGCATTCACTGCTTTTTAATTTTATTGTTTATCAACCTAAAACTTCCATTTAAGTGAAGGGAATGTTAGTTAGTGTGAAAATTTTGAATAAAAAATCCAGTCATACATTCTAGACAATCAATTAAAAATATATGATTACACATCCTCCTGCTTCCAGACAAAATGTGGTAACATATGGCGGGCCTGATTAGTACTTTGTAAATCACTGTTGTGTTTGATCATAAATAACACATAAAAGTAGACAATTCCTTAATACTTGTACCTACCTTCTTCTTGTTTGTGAGGTACCTCTCAGTGAAAGTAGAATGCTGTCTGGTTATCATCTCCATGACAAAATTAAGAAGTTTGTATAAAATTCTAAATCAAGGAAATAGTCTGCACTGGCAGGTGTTCATATGAGGTAATAAAGTTCGAGAACATAGAAGCACCTGGAAAGGTTGTTAGTATCTCATTGCTAGTGCAATGGAATTGAACAGTCATGAAAAATTTGGATATAATTTTGGTAAATCAAATTTTGGAAGCTAATTTGGGTGAACATTGATGCTTTTACACATTATGCTATCCTCATAAATTAGGTGTTAGTGAATAGGCTTAGGTCTCTGGTGGTGTCTTGCACTTGGAAGCTGAATTAATCCATATGTTAAATGCAGAAGCTTATTGTACACAAGTGAGATTTTTAACTTTTGGCATGGTATGTTTGAATCACTAATTGCTAATTGCAGATTCCCTCGCTGTTCTTTTCAGTGACATATTTGTACCAGTCACTGAAAGATTACATGGAGAACATCAATTGGTGCATAAATATTTATGAATACTTAAGTGGAATAATCAAGTGTAATAAACTCTCCAGAGATACTGCTGATCTGAAGAAAATTTTTAAGAATCATATAATGTATACATATGTACTGTGAAAAAGGTTAACATTTGCCTTGCCAAAGTCCCTATCTTATTAGTGAAGTTAATTTGCTTTTGAGATTTCCAAACAAATTTTTCACTTGAAACATTTTTTTTTTTTTTTTTTGGGGGGGGGAAGAAAACTCTGAACTAGTAAGAATCATTTTACTGACAGTTTATGCCATGACAAATAGCAATGATATCTAGCCTGACACTTAACATTTTATTAGTACTGCATACTTTTCCTTCAGAAATACATAGATGCTTTAATTTCTAAACATCTTATTAACAGCATAGAACAGTAATCAGCCTTGCTCAACAGAATCATAGAATTACTCAGGTTGGAAAAGACCTTTAAGATCATTAAGTCCAACCATGACCTAACCATACTACCCTAACTCTAACAAACCTCTGCTAAATCATGTCCCTGAGCACCACATCCAAACGGTTTTTAAACACATCCAGGAATGGTGATTAACACTTACTTAAACTTACCCTGGCACAACTTAAGGCTATTTCCCCTCATCATGTTACATGTCACCAGTGAGAAGAGACAAACCCCATTCATGCTGTGAGAACCTTTCAGATATTGGAAGGCAGCAATAAGGTCTCCCCTCAGCCTCCTTTTCCCCAGACTAAACAGCCCCAGTTCCTTCAGTCTCTCCTCATAGGGCATACTCTCCAAATCCTTCACAAGCCTTGATGCCATTCTTAGGACCTGCTCCAGCACTTCTATGTCCTTTCTGTACTGAGGTGCCCAAAACTGAACACAGTACTTGAGGCGAGGCCTCACCAGTGCTGGGTACAGGGGGATGGTTACTTCCCTAGTCCTGTTCACCACACCATTCCTGGTACAGGCCAGGATGCCATTGACCTCTGTGGACACATGAGCACACTGCTAGCTCATATTCAGCCAAATGTCCATTAGTAAACCAAGGTCCCTTTCCATCAGGCAGCTTTCCAGCCACTCCTTCCCAAGCCTGTAGGTTGTCTGGGGTTGTTGTGACAAAAATGCAGAACCCAACACTTGGCTCTATTGAAACTCATACAGTTAACTTTGGCCCATCAAAGCAGCCTATCCAGGTCCATCTGTAGTGCCCTTTTCCCCTCAGGCAGATTAACACTCCCTCCCAACTTGGTGTCATCTGCAAACTTACTGATGGTGCACTCAATCCCCTCACCAAGATCATTAATAAAGATGTTAAATAAAGTGGCTCCAGTACAGAGCCCTGGGAGACATCACATGTGACCGGCCACCAGCTGAGTTTATCTTCATTGACCACAACTCTTTGGGCCTGCCTATACAGCAAGTGTTTCACCCAGCGGAGCATATCCCCATCCAAACCATGGGCAGCCAGCTTCTCCACAAGAATAATGTGGGGGACAGTGTCAAAGGCTTTACTGAAGTCCAGGTAGACCACACTGACAGCCTTACCTTCATTCACTAAGTGGATCACATCGTCATAGAATGAAATCAAGTTTGTTAGACAGGATCTACCATTCATAAACCCATGCTGACTGGGCCTGATCCCCTGGTTGACCCTTAAATGGTCCATGATGGCTCCTGAGATTATCTGTTCCATAACCTTCCTAGGCACTGACATGAGACTGATAGGTCTGTAGCTACCAAGATCATCTTTCTGGCCCTTTATGAAGATGGGCATTACATTTGCCAGTCTCCAATCCACCAGGACATCCCCAGTTAGCCCGGTCTGTCGAAGAATGATGGAGAGTGGCTCATCAATCACATCCACAAACTCTCTCAGCACTCTAGGGTGTAGTTCATCCAGCACCATGGACTTGTGAGCATCCAGCTTTTCGAGCAGGTCCAAAACTATCTCACCATGGATCATGCGGGACCTATTCCATTCCCCATCCCTATCTACCAGTGTAAAAACTAAGCAGAGCAATAGGCATCTACAAGACGCTGAATTCCACCCCATGAAGAAAGATACTTGCTTTTCAAGTGGA
Organism: Callipepla californica brunnescens; assembly: GCA_023055505.1. Classification (NCBI taxonomy): domain Eukaryota; kingdom Metazoa; phylum Chordata; class Aves; order Galliformes; family Odontophoridae; genus Callipepla; species Callipepla californica. The sequence goes on from JALIRH010000088.1 coordinate 740,565, forward strand.
GACACGTTAACCAGTACAAAGTACATAGAGATGTTCCTTATTATTGACTCCCCTCAAAATAGGAATTAAAAAGATACTGATGATGGATATAGGAAAGCAAGATGATTTTACCATTGCCTTTGTTAATTGGTTCAAGCTGCCTCAATTCTTTTCTCAGAATGAAAATGAAGTATTGATTTTGAAATTTCATTTCAGAATGTGTATATATGCTTTTAGGAAGCATAATTACAGGTAATGACTGCATCACGTTACATGTAAAATAGGAGGAAGCAATTCTACGTCATGATGACTTCTATGTAAAAGTTAGTGATTTTGCAGGAATCAAAGGGATGGAATATGGGTATACTACACTCTCCCTTATTTTTCCTTGCTTTTTTTTTGCACACTTAGCTTCTTTAATTCCTTGTTTCAATACTTCACTCATCTAAAGTCTTTATATTTATTTATCGCTTCTAGAACACATCATCATTTAAGCTTGGTATACAAAGCTGTTTGTAAGTCATCTGCTTCACTGGAAAGAGAGGATTATCTACAAATACTGCATTTAAGCTTCATCATCAGCATTCCTAGAATCCTATACTGTCTGAGGGCTTGGATTATAGTCATTTACATTTCTGATGTGTTAGACAGCAGTAAGTGTAAGGTCTAGCAGTAAGACCTCTAGAACTGGTACTCTGAGATCTGGAAATCTTGAAGAAATTCTTCAAATTATTCTTTGCAACCTTTTGGTATTCAGACTGTCATTTTCACTCCAGAAACTGATATTCTCCCTGTCAACATCCCCCTCCACTATCTTGAATCACATACTCACAAATCCACAAAAACTGACACAAGTTTTGTTGAATTAAATAAAAAGCCAGAAATAGTTTAACTAATTCCTCTGTTCCTCTTTAAGAAATCTGTTTTATTGTCCTTTTTAAGATATTGAGTACCTTATGTATAAATATGTATGTATAATAAGTAACATAGCAGACTGTCCAAAACCCCTTATTCAATTCTAACTGTTCTATAGTATGATCATAAACTGAACTCTATAATTGACAGTGATTACTGCAAAAATCAGTAATCATGTAATGACACAAAGTAAAGCCAAAATTGATCAGGATCACTTGTGTATGCTCCAAATAAATGATTTCATGTGTTTATATCCTATTAATTGTTAGTAAATGTTGAAATGATTTTCTGGCTTTGTCTCAGTTACTGCAAAACAATAAGCATCACAGGATGTAAAAATATGAAAATATTATCATTCAAAGTGAGACAGATTATTATATCAAATAAATCATAAAACCTTGAGTTTTTCATGAAAATCATATAATGAATTTTGCACCACATCCCCTCATTCATTGTTCATGCAAGTAGATGAAGGCACTAATAGGAAACTGTTTTTGCTTGTGGAATCACTGTTCACTGAGTAAGAGTCTTCAGTATCTGGAGTTTGGTCTTGCATAATTCATTACCACTAAATACACTGAGATAAATAGAAGAGAGTTCTGATGTTCCATTTATATTTTAATTTCCAAAGGCATTTCATAAAGCTCTTTAATGTATGTTCACCCAATATTACTGACTCTCTTTAAATACCTTTCAATATTAATAGTGATATGATAATCTTTTTTTTTTCATTAAAAATGTTTTGCTCTGTGATAAATAATCAGCTTCAGTGTCAATTATTTATTACAGTAAAGCTCTGGCTCCATTTTGTGGAGAGTTGTGTAACAGGACATAGTCATAGTCTATGTTTCAGAGCAAGTTCTCATAAATGTAAACGGTTATTCTGTTAATACACTATCCTAAACAATAATAAATGTATATTTGCAACTCCTTTTTTCCTACTCTTCACATAGCAAGATCATTTAATATGTTGTTTTAAAATAAATGAACAGGACTACTTACCAGCTATGCTTTTAATCCTTCTTTTAATTTTCCTTTTCTCTTGGGCCATAAAAAACTCATGAAATATGAGACGTTTTGTATGACTAATTAATCCCCCATCTGATGTTTTTGCTAATATTATTACCATATTAATTAGCTAATTACCCTAACATTGTCAATGATAACAAAATTAGAGCAATGATGAAAGCAGTCCTGTTGAGCTCTAGACTGGAAAATCTCACTGCATCTGAAGTATTCCTGGAGAAAATAGTTCTAGAAAAGAAAACAAGGGAAGAGTTATATCCTATGTCAAATCAGTTGTTACCTGTTTGATAACAATAGAAAGTTGCAGTGCAAGGCAGTCTATTTCATTACAATGAAGTGTGTAACACTTACACACACATTCTCTTTCTCAGCTATGGAAATAATACAGATTCTGAAAGATCATTTTATTTATAAGACAAGGCAGAAATGGCTCAAAAAATCAGCATATTACATTGCTATGTAGAGATGGATAGGGATGGGTATCAGTGAAGTAATTAGAGACCCTTGTGACAGAATTGTTTAGAATACTGATATATAAGGACAGTTTTCTAACTTCATTAAATGTATTGATTAATAGTAAATTATTGCTGCAGTTATATTTTCACATTATTAATCAAGAATATTCATAAACAAAACTGTTAATCTTGCACATATTCTGAATTATCTATGAGTATGCACTAATATATTGTATATCTGATGCCATATATTTGGTAGCAGTAGCCATGCTTTTTGATGTTTCTTAGTTACTGCCATCCAAGTGATGAGACTGGAGAGCTCTTTGGTGAGCTGCATTCAAACAAGTGCTCATCTGAATGTGAAAGATCAAGACAGTAGGAAAATGTTCAGTATTTTCTTCTCAATTTCAGAGCTCTCCTCTGAAGCAGCCTGAATCTCAGCAGGACCCCTCGGAGTGGGTGATAGCACATTATCAACATAGAACACCTGCACTACATTAGTCATGCTACAATGGCATTTCAACTCTGCTTTTCTTATCTTAAGAAAAAAAAATCATAAATCCTACCTTAGGCTTTCCCAAAATTTCCTGCTTCAAGCTTTTTCCCTGCAGGTCCACCTTTATTATCTTCTTTCTGCTCTAGTGCTTGCTCTCACTGACTGATAAGCCCAAGACCTGATACACTGCCTCCACGAGCACAAGGCAAAATTAACTCTAAATGAAATGTTTTACTTGGGACTGTATTCCATTCCTGCGGACAACTGAAGGAAGATCTCTGAATATGAAGTGTTATTTTCCTTCACTACTTTCTTCAAGGCCCTCTGAGAAATACTCTGAACACTGAACAGTGTTTTGTAGCTGAGTGTTTTATATGAATACATGTTTTTGTTGATTAAACATCTTTAAGCTGCTCAGTATTATGGTTAATGCAAAAATATCAGATTGAGGAAGGAAAAATAAAGACTTCCTACCGATAGAGCTGCTCACCAGAATAATGGTTACTTTGAATTTAATTGTTCACTTTTTGATCCACATGCCAAGAAAGGACACCATTACCAGCATTCTCTCCCAGTAGTTGTCATGGTTTTATGACTTGTTATTATCAGTATTCCACATCATAACATCATTTGAGACACTGGGTATTAAAGAATTAATGCTCCATGGACTGCTGAATTTTTGGGTACCTGGCTCTCAGAAGAGAACTACATACCCCAGCAGTCTTAGTGCTCCTGTTTTCCACCCAGAGGGAAAGATAAAACTACACGCAAGTCCCAAGACTTACTCTTTTTTTTGTTGTTGTTTGTCTCAGCAGTGGGAGCATCTTAGCCATCTTTCCTTCAGCTTTAGTGTAAAGCCTTCAGACACTCTCTTTCTCATTTTATTTGATTTATTAGCTTCAATTCCAATTATATTGCATTATATTGTGTTTTTTATATTCATTATAGTCCAATATCTTATTTATTAAATTATTTCTTTTCCTCAGATTGTTGCCACTGTTTTGTTTATAGGCCCATCTCCCTGTCCTTTTCCTTTTACCCCTTTCCCTTTCCCCAGGTCGTGGGCCCATGGGTCCCCCACCTCATTTGTCATGGAATTGAGCTGAACCAGCCCACAAACTATTGACAGTAGTGTTATATCTAAAATATTCCCAGGAGATATCACACTCAGATGGGTGAAGTGCCCATCTACATCTATGTCCAGACACTTAACAGTGGAAAAATCTTGTTGCTACAGAAAGAGTACAAGTTCAGATACTCTTCAGTCTGTTGATCTATTGGATAAGAAATGTCACAGGGCACATATGTATCTATCCCATCCATTTACGAGCTGAGTTTATCCTCCATTAAGTTGTCAAAATACTTACTGAACCTGCTGATGCAAAATCTAAAATTTCCCTTTGCAGCAAGTTCCAGAAGACTGCTTATTTTGATATATTTTTTTTAAATTTTAAACCATCTTCCTTTTTGTTACCAGTGTCCCCTGGTGTTACTGTTAAATTTTTTATCTATTCACTTTCAGCTTTTTAAAATTGTAATCCTACTCCTCTCAGCTGGCTTTTTTGTAAACTACCACAGTCTCATAGTCTCTCTTTGAAAAACAGCTGCTTTATGTCCTTGATAATTTCAGTTGTTCTAACATCTCAAAGTCCTCTACACCTTTGGACCAAAATATGATGGACAAAACGTTTTGTTCAGAAGAAAAATATCTTTTAGTTTTTAATAATGTTTCTAATGATTTCTGAAAATTGCTATTAAAAGGTCCAAAATCTCTTCCTGAACTGTATTTGGAAGGTCTGACTTCAGCTTTATTTCCTAGATACATTGTTTTTCATTATCTACAATTAAGCTTATTTGCAACCATTTTGTTGATATCCATCCCATCTAGTGTCACTCTTACAGGAAGTTTTTATAAATCCAGGTACACTGAACAAGAAATTTACCTTGCCTGGTCTTTTTGGATTAAAATTTAACAGATTATCATATAAATGCCAAAGCTCATGTGTTTAAGATATTATTTCTTCTTGCAGTAACTACTAATAAACTCACTTTTAAAACCCATAATTCACTAATCATAAGCAAGGCTATTATACATATTTGACAGGTTGAAGGAGATGACATTGTTTGTCCTGGAGAAGATAATGCTCTGGGTAAACCTGTTTGCTGCCCTCCTGTGCCTGAAGGCCTAGAGGAAAGCAGGCTAGGCACTCTGTCAGGGAATGCAGTGATAGGGCAAGTAGTAATGGCTTTAACCTAAAACAAGGGAGATTTAGATTAGATATTCAGAATAAATTATTTTCTATGAGGGTGGTGTGAGACTAAACCAGATTGCCCAAAGAAGTTGTGGCTGCACCATCCATGTGGGTGATCAAGGCCAGGTTGGATGGGGTCCTTGGCAACCTAACCTAGCAAATCGCAACTCTGCCCATGGCAAGGGGTTGGAACAGGGTGATTTTTAGGTCCGTTCCAATCCAAACCTTTCTATGACTCTATGATCCTATGGTTCTATATTTTTCCTATTGTTAAAATATAAAATGAGACCTGGTTATTCAGAATATCAAAGCAGAAACCTTGCTTAACTGTAGAACAGTAATATGAAATTGTTCAGGAAAAACTGAGTTGGAGGAATGACAGCATTTTTATTTGTTATTAATGCTACACACACAAACAAGGCTCTCAATTCATTTCCCTATGCCAGTGGTCATAGAGAGATTCTGACTGGACTTCTTATTATCTAAAACTATTAAAATGTTAAATCTAAGAATTTCTAAAGCCTTCTTCAGTCTTTGCTGCACTAAACACATCCAGATGCGTTTTTATCTGTAATAAGCTGTGTGTTTGTTTGTTTGTTTTTCCAGAGTAGATTGTACAACAACCTTCTGTATTAAAAGTGACCTCTTAATTTTTTCTCAGTTAATGAATTAAGATCTTCCCATTCAGTAGTCCCAGCAACCTGCAAATTATAATGTGACCAAAAATTTATATCCCAAACCTTCAAATTCATAAGACACATTAATGCTCGGAGGACAAAACCATTATATTCATGAGAGTAGATGTAACTCTCAAAGACAAGCCTAGAGCTCCCAGCAATAACACACAATGCACTTAATAGTCCTGGATTAAAAAAAAAAAAAATCTTTTCTACAATAAGATAATAGGCCTGTTGTTGGTTTCAAAACAGTTCTTGGAGGCTGTGTCTTGAACTGTCACAAAATGTTGCATCCATCTTATCTATTAACAGCCCAGGGAAGACCATTTCCAGAATGCAAAAGTTTAAAACTGGAGTTCACTTCTCAGGGTTACAGCTTTTAATGGACTGACTGTCACTGATAAGGAAATGATGGAGGAGCACAATGTTCTTGCAATCTCATTAGCTGGATGTATTGTGTGATGTTAAAGTTACCAACCTGCAGAATGCTAACACACTCCAGCTGCAAAGAATTGAAGGAGAAAGCAATTTAAAGTTATACCTGAAACTTTTATACTCTATCTGTTGTTTTGAAATAACAGTTTGCAATGCTTCTTCTTTTTTTTTTTTTTTTTTTTTTTTGGAAGGGGGGGGGAAGAAGGGGAAGGTGGGAGGTATTTCTTCTGTGCTATGAAAAGCTGAAAATGAACCTAATCCTCTTTTAAGATACAGTTTCATCTGTTTATAATAATATAGTTAAAAAACAAAACAAAACAAAACAACAACCAGCAAAATTAAACAAACAGCAACTCTGCAACATATACAGAAACAGAGAACTTCCAGATGGGTTTCTTATTACAGACTTTTTTTTCTTTTTTTTTTTTTTCCGTATGCCACTTGTTTCAGCAGTGTTTCCTTATTTTTTTAAGGAAGAGGTATGAAGATGTCCAGTATTGCAAATGGGAAATCATGCCTTACATTTGCTTAGCTGTCTTAGTACAGTTAGTTATTGGAGTGTAAATGTGACATTTACAGATTTAATCAAGGAGTCTGCTCTTCAGACATTTACACATCTGATGTAAGTCTACTACTAATTATCTATATGTTCATCACAGATATTGTTAAATCTTATGCCAAATATGTGATATGCTATGAACTGCAACTCCCTACAACTAGAAGAAATGAGTCTGTGGTGAAGTGGGAATCAGACTCTTCTCCTAAGTAACTAGCGATTGGACTACCGGTAGTGGATTTGCAATGCATCAGGGAAGTTCAGACTGGATGTTTGGAAAAAATTAATCTCTGAAAGAGTGGTCAGGTGCTGGAAACAGGTTGTCCAGGGAAGAGGTGGAATCACCGTCTCCAGAAATATTAAGAAAAGGGTAGATGTAGTACTTCGGGACATGCTTTAGTGGGCAGTGTTGATAGTAGGTGAACAGCTGGACTAGATGATCATAGAGGTCTTTTCCAAGCTAAATTATTCTTTAATGCTTAGATTCTATGAATGAGCCCTCCATGTATCTCCAACAAACCAAAAAGTTTTCCTATGTATAGCAATTGCCTTTCTGAATGGGATGAAAGCTCGAAACTGCAAAAAATACAGCATGAAAGTCAAGATATATTGAAATATTTTCTTGATAATGTTCCCTCCAAATCACTCATCAAGGAGCTGTATAATGTGGAGTAAAGCAGACATTTCAGAACATGGCACATCTTGATTATCAGAACTGTCTGTGACTGTCTTGTCTCTTCACTAAATTTACTTGACTTTGCAAAGTTACGAACTTATGCTGCAATAAAGGAAGAAACATGCATCTGAGAATGTAGCCCTTGAGAAAACGGTAGAGTCTGTGCAACCAGCTCCCTGTGGGGCTCCTAGCAAGGTCAAGTCTTGTTTTGAATCAAAGGGCTTTAAAGATTTGTCCATACTGCATACTTTCTAAAGGTAATCTCTCAGCTTTTAAGCATCTGGAGACAATTTTTGTTTGCTTTTTTTTTTTTATTTCTTTTTGTTTGTTTTGGTTTTGTTCGTTTGTTTGTTTGTTTGAAGTGTTGTAGACCATTGCCTCTGAGGCTGATTCAAATGGCTGTAAATACTACTAAGTTGGTCTTGCCATATGTAAAAAGCCCTCTATACATTCAACCATAAAAGTATAACCTTTTTATAAATATATGATTTTAATATAGAAATGAAACAATACAGTAGTTAACTTAGTGAGATTGAATGTTAGAGTATATAAAAATGTATCAGTATATATGTATTTGTTTCCTTATAGCTAATGTTACACCTGTGGAACCACAATTTAATTTTTCCTCTTATTCTCATTTGCAAAATAGTACATTCTGTGCACAGGACAAGAAGGGACTTCAGAAAGAATTTTAAACTTAAGCTTTCTTGATTAAAATTTCTGTAACTCTTGAGGTTAAGGATGAGGTGACTAAACTAGCTACCTGTTTTCTAGAATGTTCTCTGCAATATCCATGGTTCTGATGGTTCATTCATGATGGCATGGTTCTTGCCATCAGAAAGAGTAAAATGAACTAAAAATTACAACCCCATTCTAGTACATAACTTCTAATAGCAAATCTGAAGTAGTATAAATTCATTAGAATAATTATCTCATGTCAGAATTAACAGAAGGATATAGGTCTTCAAAATACTCTTTGTTGCATTTTTGTGCGTTTTCTAGAGAGATTTGTTTGTTTTTACCAAGTAGGTATTGTATCTCCCTATACAAGAGAAATAAAATTTGAAGTCTCAAATAAGGGAGCATCACAAAAATCTTACTAAACTCACGACAATTTTCAAATCACCTCAGTACTCCTGAAATAGAGAAAATCCATTTTACTGATGTTCATAGGAACGAGGCAGGGAAGACTTGAAGCCTCCCCATAGCTGTATCACACAGCCTTTATCTCTGCAAACTGTCTGGTTGCCACGTATAGTACACAGGACATTTGTGATGACAACACTTCAGACTTGTTCCTCCCAAACACTATGGAGCCAGAGGAAGGATTTTTGCAACAGATATTAGTACCCAGATGAGCCTTTTATTCTTATTGAAGATGAATAAAGAGTTAGGGAAGTAAAATGCTGTATTTTCTAAACGTTTTTTATTAGATATTTGCATTCAAAGTTCAATGCCTAAATTAGGGAAAGCTTTTTAGGACTGCTTTTCATTTCCTCAATGAGAATACCATGAATATTAATAGGGTCTTTGTCAAAACAGAGTAAAATCTATGTTATTTTCTGGAGGTGTTTTGATTCTTAGTGCTTCCTTCAGGTTTTTGGAAAAGCTCCCACATTTACTGAATTCTTTTTTGAACCTGTCTTACTACCTTCTTCTTTCAGCTGGATTTGACTTAAGGTTTTCAAGGGCACATTCACTGTCTTAGGCAGTGAAGCTGAGTCTTTAAAATATTCAGCGGTGAGAAATTGTTTTGTAAGAAAGAACAAGTAAGAATTGTATGTTATTCTAATCAGCAAATATTATGAATCATTTCCCATACACAAACTTCAAATGAAATTCTTCATTTGCATTTTAAATTTCAAAAATGCTGACAAGTCATATTCTTAAGACTCCACATTTGTATTTGTTTTCACTTTTGTTTTAAGGAGCTTTGAAACCCATGTGGGATTTAGATGAAGTGACTCTACTGAATATTAATTGAAACTGGTCACTGCACTCTGTTAATGTGAAAATCCCAGCACAAGTATGTGATTAAAGTTTCAGTCTTAGAATTGCATCTCTGGTTAGCAGTACATGCATTTTGAAACATAATCTTGGGTTGATGATAGAAGGTGATTTACACCTGGTACATATGAATGACAGAACTTTTGTGGGTTGATTTAAGCCCTTTTTGCCTTTACCTTTCAAAGCATTCGCTCTCTGGAATGCTTATGATGTTTCTACTTGGCTACTTTTGTCATGAAGAATGAGTTAGTTAAGAAGACGGTGAGTAGGTTGCAAGATGTAAAAAGTGTCACAGGTGTCACGTTTTCTTAAAGAGTAGGTGTCTTTCAAAGAGAGAGTTGAATGGAAGAGTATTTACATGCAAATTGTCATCACTTTTATGTGCACTTGGTTACATTTTGGAAAATATCTCCCATGTCATTAAAAAAATGAACTTAGAAACACTGAGGTGTTCTTGCCCAAAGTGCAGCTGCAGTTCTACTTTCTCTCTTAGGTTATATATTTCTCCACAATTTTGTGGAGCTGATCTACTTACTCTCAGTACAGTGCACATCCAAACTTACACGGTTTAGCTCTGTCAGGGCTGGGAATTGTCATCAATTTTTTGTTATTTTTGCACAACCGTACATGTCATGGAGGCAGGTAATTCTGTAAAAAAAAAATTATGAAAGTATACACATAGATAAGTGCATACATTTATACACACACACACACACGAATATATGTATGTATACTTATATATATAGATGGTATAGGTATATATATATAGGTATACATACATATATATACATGCATATATCTGTGCATTTATGTGTACATAGGTATAGACCCCTATCTATCTATCTATCTATCTAATCTATCATCTATCTTTATTTCCATTAAAACCAAACAAAACCAATTTGATGACATACGTGCAGAGAAAACCTTGACATTATGATCTATATGACTTACCTGTACTGAAAGAACCATAAAACAAAATATATTTACACACAAATGGAAAACCATGTGATTGCAACCTAACCTAATGCTTTTAAAATACTTTTCCTTAGCAACGATCATGTAATTTTGCCTTCTGATGTCGTAAATAAAGTAATTCTAGCTTTATCTTTGCATGCCTTATCCTTGTTGTCTTAATAGTTTTTCCCTTGACAGAGAGGAGAGTAAACACATCCATTAACAGTATTTACAAAGCGTGAAAGAGCTTAATGTATAATAAAAAGTGTATATATACACAGCAGTTATAGTTTTTAATCTCTTATACTCTTTTTTGAAATTGCTGTTGCTATTACTGGCCTCACCAGTAATCCAAATAGCCCAGCACATTCTGGCATATGGATTTCCATCCTGGCAGGTATTTCATGTGAGTGTGAAGTGTGTTGCCACAAGCTCTTGCTGGTTATGAGACTACCATACCATGAGCAGTTGTCCCTCACTGCTGCTAATGACAAGCTGTTTACTTGCTGTTCTCTTCAGCTCATGCTTCATTTTAGGAAAGTGGAATTATCCCAGCATTTTTATGCTCATCAAGTTATGGTGTCCTAATGGAATAGGATCTCTGTGAAGGAATATCTTCAGTGGACTCCTTAGGACTCATTACTGCTATTAAAATCTCCTTTCTGTGGAGTTTCTGAATAATTTTCAGATTAAAAAAAACACATGCATACCACACATTCACCTGAGGGACAAACAAAATTTAACCTTCTGTCTAGATGTCGGAGAGTGAATTATGTTTTTGCTATCAGGGCTGTAAAAAAAAAAAAAAAATCACCATTTAAACAACAGTTAATTATCCATAGGCCAATATCAGTAAGAGCAATATATATAATTTATATATATATATAATATAAAATGATCATAAAATGTTGATTTTTAATTGAGTTACTTTCACTTAAAAATATCTTTCATCTGTGTAGAAAGAATACTTAAAATGTTGTAATCTCAACTATTTGCACTGTTTCATTTTTTAATTTCTATCTTATCTTTGACAGTGAATTTTTGTGGTGTATAAGATTCCAGATACACTCTTTCATAGCATTGTTTTAGTAGTTAATATACTAAAAGCTGGGCACTTTGACCCTAATTAACTCAGCATTTATTTCAAACTGCATGAAGGTACTAGCTATATTTTCCTTACCAGTCACAATCAAAAACCTGTTTGTTTAGCAATGGTTATTATAATAAAAGAGAGTCAGTCAGAAAGAGGAAAAAAAACCAAAAAACTTCATAAATCTGTCCCTGCCAATACCACAAAGAACTCAGTTTTCAAAGCAGAGCACACACACACAAAAAGTCTCTCAACTGCCAGTGATGCTAATGGAAGTTCTCCAACTAAATCTCTGAGCATCCCTTTGAAAATATACCCCTAATGTAGATGAAAGTCTAGTTTTTTTTCTTTCTTTCAACATAGAGAATGTCTAGTAGGATTTATTTTGCCCCTCCTCTCATTCTGATATGATATCGTAGGTGGGCTCTGTGAAAACACTGCTGAGATGTATTTACTCTCTTCCTACAAAACAATTCCCCTTGGTTAAGAAATAAAAGCAGGCCTCATCAGCTTTCTTCTTTCTTTCATGATGGTAAGCTCTCTTTTCTTCTTTCCCTGAAGAGAATATCAATAAAGGAGAGGTGAAACTGTGGTATAAACTGCAGTCATTTTGCAGGGAAGGAGGGTCACCTCGTTTGGCCCGTGGGAGCTCCAAGAGGAAACACTCTGAGGCAAAGAGCTTCCCGTCTTGTTCCCTCAGAGAAAAACTCTTCTGCTGAAATCAAACAGATCGGAACAATTTGCTCTTCATAACCTTCTGGGGAAATCTGCAGTGTCAAGTTCTTCCTAAAGAGGGAAAAAAAGGACAGCCACTGGGACCGGACTCTGAGGAGATGCAGGTCAAAAACCAAATACATACTGAAAAAAGAAGGCTTAATTCTCCTTATTTTTTTTTTCTTTAATTTTGTTTATGATAAGGGTGGGACACCGTTCCATTTGAAAGCAAAAGTGTAATGAGAAATGCTGCCAGTACTGAAATAGATTTTATTATTTTTCCACTTGATAAGGTTTTAAAAATCACTTCATTGTTCCTTCAATGGATACCAGGTGGTATAATTTTATTTCTGGTATGAAACATTTTATTTCTGGTATCTTGCATTAAAACAATCAATTTATATTCATATTTGATACGAGTATCAATATTGTACACATGTAAAATTATTTTCTTTTTTTTATTTTTTTTTTTTTCCCACAAGATATCTTAAGATTTCAGCTTTCCATTCCAATTTGTAGTGAAAGTAACTTTTAGTTGGCAAATTTTACCCAGGAGGGTAATTCTGATGTTGTGGCCACTGCTACTTTGTATGATGAATTTTGACAACTTCTGCCAAAAGAATGCAGTCATGGGATTTACAGAATAATTGATTATCTCAACTGAGAAATCAGAAAATGTGTAACAATTATGAATACCAGGAAGGAAAACAAAAAGTAAACATGATTTTCTTTAGAATACAAGATTAATAAAAAGCAAGTATATTTTATGTCATAGAGATTTAAAACAACTACATTTTCATAAGATGAGGGATGATAGATTCTGTTTACATCTGCACTGAAATGTTGTGATTTTGTTTATATTCAGAGTTAATAGTAGAAGGAATACACTGACTACAGTTTTAGTTATGATTTACCATATGATAAAGTTTATATATTAATGCTAAACTAAGATAATGATATTTCATTCCTTTCTTATGTCAACATTATGCAGAAAGTTGGAAATCCTGATATAGAAGAACTTAAAGCTATGTTCATTTACATGTTGAGGAAAGCTTTAGGTAGTAAAATCAGCCAAGACCTCATACTTCTGGAATTAAAGAGGGATTTCATTGAGAAGTGAAGTCTGTTGACAGTATTTTAAAATCTTAAAGCATTAAATAAATACCTTTCAAATTGAAGTTCTGCCCTTCCTCCAGTGCCTCAAAAGTATCCATTTTAATTTTCTTATTTGTAGGTACAAGTAATTAATCAATTACTTTTTTTTTTAGATAATGCTATTTCCATGATAAGCTGGAGGTGGCTGGGTACAAGAGGCAGCATTTATGCTGTGTGCTTTCTGATTTCTGCCAACAGCTTACAGAAAGCCTGTTTTCTGAGATCACCACTGTAACAGAAATGCCTATTAGTTAAAGTGCTTTTTTTGTCTTCATTTTTATTCATGTTCCAAGGAACATAATTCTAGTGTTCAAAGTGCAAACTTGGAATCGTTTTTTCTAGTTCTGGGATATTTGCCACTCAATCTTAGTTGTAGATCATCACCCAGACATGTAAAACTACTAAATCTGTACTTTTTTTAGAAACAATTCTTAATGTAATAGTACTCACTCCATGGTTTAAGGGGAAGCAAAATTACTGCTATACTTTCAGTTTTTTAAAAATTGAATCCATTGGTCACTTACTGAGTACAGTAGAGTATCCTGAAAAGCGTTATGATTCCAATCATTAAAAGTACTCTCAAAATACTTAAAGAATAGTAAGAGTGAATTATGTTTTTATTTTGATTATGAAATATTTAAAAAACAGATGCAAGAATACTCGAGAACTCCAATTCCACAGTTGCACATCTCAGCTGTGTTGCAATCCAGTATCAAGTTCAGAACTCAAAAACAGAGGAGTCCCTTCTTCCCCCCTCCTTTTCACCTGCCTGACTCTTCAGCTAGATACTGCCAGAGCATCTGACTTTACTTAACTCTGCCTGGATGAATCCATAGCTGACTATTAAGTATTTAAGATTTACACAGAACTAACTAGCACTAAGATTCATGGCACATGGCTGAATTTTAAATTAATGATTAGTACAAGAAAGTTATATAGCTCTAATGATCAGAAAAAGCAAAACATAAAATCTTGGCAAATATCTATTATTCACATGCTCCAGCTCAGGTCTTTGGGACTCAGAGGTCCTACAGTTAAATGCTGTTTCTAAGACTAACTTGAAAAATGTCAGAGTGATAATCACGGACTGACTGGAGTCTTCTCATAACTTTTCATGCAAGGTTTTTATGACAGAGAGACTTTTTGTGAAGATTATAATTTATTAGGAAGGAGTGGGATCAACCTGTCTAGGAGAGACAGGGCGGTCTTTGGCAGCAGGCTAGCTAACTTACTGAGGCAGGCTTTAAGCTGAAGGATTTGGGACACAGGATCCATAATGGCAGTGCTCACAAGATTGCAGCTGATCTAGGCAAAGCTGAACAGTGACAAAGGCTCCTTATCTGCCTGCCATTACATCAGCTAGAAGGCCAGCCACCTCACTGTGTATATAGCTAAAGGAGGATCCTCTTGCATCCCTCTAGGGAAACCTGCATTCTCTGCTCCCTTTTCTTCTCTGAAGTGCCCAAATACTAATGTATACAGCATGGAGAAGGAACAGAAAAAACTAGAGGTCTGGGTGTGGTTGCAAAGTAATTGTGATCACACAGTAAAGGGACCAGACTTGTCAGTGTATCCACTGAACACACAAGAAGCAGTAGGCACAAATTCAAACACTGAAATTCCACTAAAACATAATTCTATATGCATGCATTTATTATTATTTTATTGTGTGGGAGATGAAATACTGGAACAGGCTTCTCACAGATATTATGGTGTCTCCAATCTTGAAGGTATTCAGAACTCAACTGCACATGACACCCTGCTCTAGCTATCCATGTTGGTGTAATAAACAATCTCCACAAGTCCTTTTCAGCCCCGGCAATTCTGCAAGTCTGATTCTGAGAGTCTGTAATATTTCAGTTTATAATCAGGATTGAAATCCAGGACCCAAAAACTTTTTTTTAGCATTGACTTATAGTATTTTATTTGGTACGGTATCTTTTAAATAATTATTTGAAATAAAAAATGCATTCTGCAAGCTTGTTTTTTGGTAAACAGTAACAGATTTGCCTGATTGACTGAAGCAGGTATCTTGAAGCTCATGCCTTCATCTCTAAGACGATTGGTTTATACCTTTGCGGAAATTTGCACACTTCTAATTTCTAGAAAATTAATCTCTGTTCTTTTGATTGTATTTGCTAAATCTAATAAATCATCTCCACTGAAACTTAATACATTGTCTTGGAAGAAAATGAAAAATCTTTGTTATAATTCACTGAAATTTCTTCCAATTCTTTCTTGAGTATCCTGTGATGAACAAGACAAAATTTTCAATCTCAGACTGTGAATAAATAAAATAACATTCCAAACCTTCTAGCACCACAAAATATGACTGTCTTCTTTTCCCCATCTTTGATGCTACAAAAGGTCACCTAAACCAATAATGTGCTCACTACCCAACAACAGAAAATTGCATTTTCTTAACATTCCTTGAAACATCAGGTCAATGAGAGACTGAAGAAGGTTACAAACTGTGCCTTTTCAAGACAGATTAAAACATTTCCAGAACCAGAATGCAATCCCTAGTAAAGATGAACTGTAACACTTGCAATCTTATCAACTGACAGAAACACTGTACGAAGAAGATTGTTGCCATCCCTGCAAATAAATGTGAAATGTGATATTATACAAGTCTTCTCTGTTCCAGTTGTTACAGGAACAGTTATCTTCCACCTCTCCCCAAGTTGTCAGGCCAGCATTTATTGCACTGCTTTACAACTCTTTTGGTTAATAAAAAAGGGAGGTGCAAGCTGCAAATGAAAAACAATTATCAGTTTGTTTGTTTTTGTAAGCAAAGATGAAGTATCTGGATCTAAATCGTTGATCCCACCTCATGCAATTGGCTGAACCTAGCCTTTGAGACAAAACAGCAAATCTCAGTTCATTTACTGCTTGAATATATCCTAATTAATCTGTCATCTCCAGTTTGGGACCATGGCATTACTTTACGCCCCTTTCCCTTGCCCACAGCCCCTCCCCCCACCACCTCCCCCCAGACCACACACACACTTTTTAATATCTTATTTAGATACATAATGTTTAACATTATGTACAAACTAGGATAAGAATACTGAAAGAAGCTGAAGGACATAGAGCTACAAATTAGTAAAAAAGCACTGTTTAAAGAGGATAGAAAAAAAAAAAAAAACAAAACAACACCTGTTCTCTATTGTCTTGATTCTAATTTAATAAAATACAATACAATTTTCTCTGAATAAATACATTATCTCTATTTTCCTCAGTTTTTGCCTTATAATCAACCTCCTTTGCTATTTCACACAGACACAAATTTTTAAATGACCCAGCTTATTCAGACAATCAAGTCAATTAAGTTTCTACTACGGGGGCTCTTCTCTGCATGCAATTTTGTTTCCCTTATGATTTCTAATTTAATTAAAAAAAAAAAAAAGACAACAAAACCCTACAAACTAATAAGAAAACTGAATAGCCTTTTAAATAAATATAATACACCTAGCTAAATCGAAAGGAATCTTAGTACAGAATGCTTCTACTTCTACACTGTAAACATTAAACCCCCTTTCATAACTCTAAATTATTATGTTTTTTGACAGTATTCTAAATCTATGAAGGATGAAACTTAAAACTCTTATCTCCTAGACATATCTGAGTTTTCACACTGAGGACAAATGCTACTAAAGAAACATAGTGTTATAAAAGGGCATAAGGAAATGAACACATTCATCCTGAAAGAGTTTAATACTTATCCTCTGCTTTACAGTAGCGATAATCCCATCTCTTTCATGGTCAACCCTACATTTTTGCTGTATGACTTCAAGTAATGCAAGAAATGCTATTTATATGGACCATATCAGCCCAGTATGGGCCCATACCTGAAATAACAGAGCTATAATGCTGGCTGTTTTTCTTTTTTGTTTGTTTGCATTTGTTAGTTTTACCCACTAACACTACTTTAAAAACGATTTTTGAAGTATATCAGTTTACTAAAGACAAAATATTAGAATTATGTTGAATGTGAGTTTTCATAACAATAATGACAATACCTATTTTCCTTCAATTTTATCTTTTCCACTGTTTATATTTAACTACTTTTTATGATGAACCATCAAATTTTTAAATGACTAACTCATTGTAAAGGTTTTCCTCAATTTTACTTATTGAATCTTAGAATTTGGACTTCTTCGTACCCTAAGATTCAACCCTATTATTTCTTAATTTACATAATGAATGCTTAAGATCTGATTTATTACTATCCTGGATTGTACACTTTTTCCATTTATTTTTAGTTTGAAATAGAGAGTACCAGCTACTATGCACATAGCACTTACGTTGCTTCTAATAAAGTCTTACTAGGTTCTAGTTTTTGATTTGCTATGTAATTTGCTTCTTTCTCTGTGGCTGATTTTTTTTTCAAACATACTTTAAAAAGAGATCAGTGAGACTGTTAATGATAATGCTGCCTGGAGTTTGAACAGGCATTGGGCCCAGTAAAACAAAGAGAGCCATAGAATTATTCCATATTCTCGTTCTGTATGCATTAATTAATCTGCTTTTCTTCAGTTGCATAATTAATGTACGTGAGTGGAGCATACACTTTTAGAAACAACAGCTATGCTGGACCCTAAGCGACATCTAAAGACTTACTGTCTCTTTTCCCCTTTTTTCTCTTAATTTAATATCTCATAATCACATATAATGTGTGTTGTATTTCATGGCTGCATGCAATTTTTGTTTGTTAGTTTATTTGTTTTTACTTCAGAAAAGTAAATAAAGCAGTGTGAATATTTGGTATAGTGAGGATTTTTTTATTTTATACTTTTTATTTTCTTCTCTGTTGTTTATGTTGTGCTCATAGTAATAGCCCTGTTGCTGCAATGTTTTTTTATACTTCTCAGCTACTCAGGTTTTTCTGTATCGTGTTCCAATTTTCCTTTTGTGATTACATACTAGATTTACCCTGTCAACATTATTTCCTTTATTGATTATTCTAACTCTAATTATAGAACAGGACACATATAGATTTATTCCATTAAGACTGTCTACAAATATAAGCTTCTGTATTCCAAAGAACCATAGATCTGTGCTCTTTATTCATATTAATCACAATTATACGTTTTTATTGATTAATTATCTCTCATTTTACAGTTTAAACTAAATGGATATCAGTTTGGGTATTTGTTTCTTCTTAAACCAAACTATTTAAAGAAGTTTTTCAGCTGTAAAACAAACACTAAAACATTAGTAAAGTCACATCTATTTTTCAAATGAAATATAGTATTGAGTCCTTATAAGTAATTAATTAATTGTAGGTTACTTTTTTTTTTTCCCCTCAGGTGTGAAATCATTTTGTCTTGTTATTCTACTCATACTTAAGTTTTCCACAACAGAGTGTTTCAGTTAGACAAAAGTTCTTTAAATGCTTATCAGAAATAATAGCTTATTCAAATAGGTTAATTTATTAGAACTGCACAAAGGGATTTTATTAAATATTCATTTTCTTCTAACAGTACTGATATTATTAATTTCAGTTTGGCTATAGTGTAATCAATTAAAGTGAAACATGCTGTGAGAAAGTGAGCCTAGCACATTAATTTAATCTATTTTAGCTACTCCTGCTGTCTCTGGAATCATTTCTATGGTTACAAGGCATTTGTCAAAGATTTCTAAAGGAAAACATCCTGTGTTACTGATTCTTCTCTGAATAAGGCTCACATTTTATTATTCTCTCTTGAAATACCTGGTTTGTGTTTTCTGTATCCCTAAACATTTCTCACCTCTTTGAAAAGAATTAAAACATTGTCATCAATTGACACTTTCTCACTTTCTCTATACAGAATACATGGTAGCTGCTTGTAAAACAGATACAGGAAACTTACACATATTTTTAAGTACCTTGGAAACTTGACATGTCTCATCAGAGACATCAAAGTACTCTGTTTCTTTTCACCCTTCAAGGAGACATGTTGAAAGATTCTACCATTAGTTCTGGAGTTGTAAGAGCTTAGTTCCAGGCTGAGATGAATATGAATTGTTACCTATACTATCAAGAAAGGAGGAAGCGTTTGAACTGTAACCTCTTAACATAAATTCCTACCTACAATGCATTTGGTATAGCTCACATGTAGGCTAAAGTGGCATTAACTCAGAATAGGAAGAGTTATTCTGTAAGTATTTGAATAGATCAACCTTATATAGATTGCTTTCTTTTGATAAATACATTATTTTCAATCATCACCTAAGTGTGAGCATCCAGTATGAAGCAGCCAAAAATTAAGCCACTTTAGTATTACAGAAATTTGCACCGCTACCCAAAGAAGAAATATTTGGCTCTTGCACTTGTTCTCTCCTTCCACAATGAGAGTTCATCAGGCTGAATGATCACTGAAAAACAACATTTTCTGTTAGTCTGCATAAAGAAGTCATGTAGTGGCCATCTTAGACAAGATATGAACTGGAATGTTGATCCTTTTTTTTTTTTCCAGAGATTGAAACTGCATCCTCTAAGTGAGTCTCACTGTTGCTAGAATAAGATGAATAAAACAATTTATCCTTCTCTGCATGGAAGTGATGAGACTTTTTCAAGGTTTCTTTTGTTGCTTCTTTACATATTTATCACAGCAGATTGGAAGTACTGTTATTTATTTGTGTGGTGGTATTACTCAGAAATCTAGTTGATGGTGAATACTGTGAGTACAGTGGCAGCTACAAGAAATCTCATAATATAATAGCCCAGTGTAAGTCAGAAGATACCTCTGGACTACCTAAACCATGCTCAAAGCAAATATAACTTCAAAGTTATTTCAGTTTGCTGAAGGCTTTGCCCTGTCCAAAAAACTTTCATGATGGAGATTTTGCAGCCTTTCTGGACTCCTGTCCCAGTCCTTAACCATGCTGTCACAGTGTTCGTTGTTTATTTCTTTGTTTCTTTTTGATTCTCTATTGGCTTGTGTAATTAGCATCTAAAGACTCTTTCTCCTTTACAGCAGCTCAATAGGCATTTGAAAATAGCGTCTCCTTTGAAAAACTTTGAAAAAAATTGAAAGAAAGATTTGAAAAAATCCTCTCCTGCTTAGGAGAGGATATGCTAAAGGCCATTTCCTTTATTCTCTCTGTTTATATCACATGTCCTAACAATCTCAGCAATCTGGTATTAATGAGGATATCACTGAAAAAGAAAAGATGACCGAAGAAGAGGAAACTGAAAAATAAGCAAAGTGATCAAAGTAGTTGTAGGCATATTTGCCTAGTTAAAATAAGAAATGCTATTGTATTATTATTATTATTTCCAGAAAAGCAGTTCTGTTATTTCATAACTTTTCTAATGACAAATAACCATGAAGAATTTTGGCAGCAAGATTACTCTCCTTCATGGACTTGTTTACCCTCAGATTTCACCATAAAGGGTAGACTACTGTCTCCAGAACATTTTTATGAAGCTCAAAATTCTTTAAAGATTAAGAAGCTAGAATATGAATTTTTGTAAATGTGTGGTTATAGATTATTGTCACTATATTTAAAAACAGAAGAACCAGATTTTTTTTCCAACAGCTTCTTTAATACTAAGCACTCAGTTTGCTGGAAGGAAGCAATGACAAAAGAGGCTGCCATCTCCACCAATATTAAATCACAGTCTCTGATGATGCCAATCCTCAACTGCACCAGTTTTAAACACTGCAAATGAATCTTTTAATGGGTATTCTTTGTTGATTGCTATCTACTTCTCAGCAAATGGTGACAATTTCCTAAGTTCTACTTCATTCTGCATCTACTCTTTTTTTTTTTTTTTTTCTTCTTAATTACTTCTAAATCACAGCTGACATTGAGAACCAATGGAGATCTCATGGGTGTCACCTGAAGCTTTTTCCACAAATCCCAATAAGAAATTAAATAGTTTTATCCACCCACTGATGAACCATCACTATCATTTCCTTAAAGAAACTGGCAAAATATACCTTCTTTCAGTCGAGATGTAATTTTGAAAAAAGAGATCATTTTCTGTCAGTGTGATGTTAAAAGATTTTGCATATTTTTCAGCATGAAAATAGAAATTCAGTTATGGGACATAACCTAAATGCAGCTAGAAATCTTGACTTAAGATTACTAATTGCTTTATGACTCAAACTCAATATGAAAACACTGCAAAAGCAGGATTTTTTATTTACTTTTTCTTTGGCATTTATATACTGTGAGAAATAAACTGCTGGGGTAAGCAGCACGCTTTTCAATATGTTTTATTTATTTATACACAGAACTTTAAGCATATGTCATATTGATGGCATTTACATCATAATATATGTTGTTCCCTATAGCTGTGCAAATTCATCAAAAATTGTCTGAATATCTACTGAATGTTAAGGCAGGAACAGCTTACCAAAATTTTTTCCATCTGTTTCTTATCCCGCAGGCTCAGCTTTTCTGCATAAAGCACCCAGTGAAGGAAATATATGTTTTTAAAATGTAAGAATATGTATTTGAAAGAAAACGTTTCCTTTTCTCAGTCCCAAGAAAAGAAGAAACGGACTCAAGAATTTAGATTGTTGCAGCCACGAAAACAAAAAAGAATCCATGGAAAGCATCCACAGATAGAACTGAGTAAAAGGATTATATCTGGATTAAATTAAATACATTATGAAATGATTTTTTGTAAAACAACTTATTAACACAAGTTCCATGTGTTTTTGTTTTTTTAATTAATTATTATTATTTTTTATTTTTATTTTCTGATCTCCAGCTTGTCAAGACTTTGCCCTTTATTGTGCAGTTTCTAAGACGCAGGGGCTACAAAAGTTGTCAACTGAGTGGCAATAGTCTGAGAGTTAGTATCATGAAGTATTATTTGGAACTTCTATTGGTATATAGGGCTGCAGTAAGTCCCTGCATACCTCAGTTGTAGGTCCCAGGGCTCTTAGCACCATAAAGGTAGAAACCATTGGTAACTCTGCCTACACATCCAAATTAGGGTGAGAATGTGATTTGTCTGATCTTTGATACTGTTCTAGGGATATGGATTGCCACAAGGTTTGTGTTTGATTTCAGAAGGTCTGGGTCAAGTCTGCTTTGTGTCTAACCAGATACAATCAGTAAGTTTTGAAGGCTGAAAAGTGTAGATGTTCTCTTATATTTATGCCACAGCTTACCCAAATTCTTTGTTTATTGTTCTATAAGTTGCATGGAGACTTCTTTCTATCTAGGCTATTATACTGGACAGTGAGTGACAACAAATGCTTTATTTATTAGAATATGAGAAGATGGAAAAAGCAGCTCCCTTTACATTAAACTAGTAAGAAATTTTCTTTTAAGCTCTAGACATGAACTAAATATCCTTTACATAGCAACATAATCACCACAAGCCATTTGCTGTCTTGAACAACAATCATAAGAACCCACTCATTACTGCAGAACATGGGCAGACAGAGTAATGGACCCAGTGAACAGTACTCTAACGGCAGCAGCTGTCCATTGAGCACAGGTGCAGGAAGATAGGACATATATTTTTGAACTCAGAGGGATACACTATCTATCAGTGACTCATATCCACCTCATTTATTTACTTATTTATTTATTTATTTATTTTTCCCATAGAAGGGCTAGTTACCCTTAGTTAAGAAAAATGTGACAAGTTTGAAATATGGTGGAAAGGAAACTTAGTTATCTAAGTTAGAATCTTCCCTTTATTCCCAATAGATAAACTCTATTCATTTCCTGGTAATATATGATTTTCAAGATTGAAATTAGCACATAGACTTTTTATTCTGAATAGCCTGGAAACATTGATCTTCTTAAGAAATACATTATCAGTAAGTTACCTTTGTGATATTCCTACCATGTAAGCTGTAAAATAATCAGTGCTCAACAAATGCTTCTCTTAGTATACTGACATTTAGAAGGTATACAAATGATATAATGTTCCTATAGTTCTAGAAAGATCTTGATTTCTAAATTTGTGTCACAGCTGTTTGGCCTCCAGTAGCAATTTCAAGAACACATACCCTTTACATTACTTACTGACTCACTGACCATTTTAATATTCTTTTTTAAAAAAGAAAACTACAGAAGAAGAGATGGTTCCAGCTACATGGTTGGTATTTGAAATTTTACTCCTTGGGCAACTGTAAGCAAAGTTATGTGTTTAGCTTCTTAAACATTCACAAACTCAGTGGGAAAGCTAAAAACAAACATGACATTTTATCCTTGGCAAGACAGACAATAAACTAGAAGAATTTATTTTTGCCATTCCAAAACAATTCTTTGTTCTCTACCTCATGTTTATTTCTACAAATAACAAGAAGAATTAACTCACCTTGTAAAATAGAGAACAAAAGAACATCAGCTAGAGAAAAGATACTGAGTCCTTGAGCTTAATCACAATCCCATAATGATGTCTCTGACAGTGGAATTCTTTCAGTGACACAAAAGGTTCCACATAAATGCAGACATAATCCAAAAATACTTATATGCCATAATCCAATGCTATCATGAGGAAATTATCATGGAATTGGTTTCTATAATGAAAATTGGCTGGTATACAGCTCATTTAACAGAAATCAGAAGATGTTACAGGGTCTAGTTCAGCTGAAGAACTGTGCAAAATGCTAGTATGTGAATTTTACTGTTTTTATATACATGTAAGAAAGTGTCCACCAGAAAATATAAAAGAAATGATATTCATATACTGAAGTCGAAATATGTCATAACAATGATCGATGTGCCTCTCTAGAATTTTCAGCAAAAGCATTTTTTTACTGTGCACTGGTAGAAATGAACCACAGAAGGTCTAATGAAGAATAAATAAAGCCTAAAATAAATAATAAATCATTAAATAAGTCTGAATATAGTTTAAATAATGTAGATCATAGAAAATGATATTGTATTTTCACTTCAGATTTAAACTGTGCTCTGCAATGTGCCCTACAATATGTATTTTAAATAATAGAAATAAAAGTATTTGGATCAGAGGCATAATACAAATTGTCATACAAAAAAAGCAAAATGACCCTGACCAATTTGACTCAAAACAGGACAAAGAAGAAAGAAGCAAAAATTAGGCACCATCAAGAATATAAACAAAATCCTCCTGCCCTGGAGCAGGAATTTAAAAATAATTAATTAATATATTCATCTGACAGAACTAGTTTTAAAAATATTTCACATTTGTGCCACATCATAATTACTTTGCAGAACTGTCTGCCACAATATTTCAGTGGACCAACAAAATTTATTAGTATACCACTATCATTGTAACACTGAGATTTGTGATACGGGTTTATGAAGATTTCCATAGTTCAAACATAGTGACAAAAAACTAATTCCCTGAATACCTACAGTTCAAAATGTACTTTGCCTTCTAATCCCCACAGATGCACAAGCTCAGCCACAGCTGCCTGTTCTGAATTTTCACTCCCCTTTCTCAGAAGCAGGTATGTTGATGTAGAAAGATACAGAGCAACGAAAGGTAATGTTCTAATATTCATTCCAGATGACATATACCAGTATGTCTTTATACTTCATTAGCTAGTTGTTAGATTTAGCTAAAATATGTCCATTCAAACTTCATTTTTATTAAAAAAAAAAAAAAAAAAAAAAAAAAAAAGCATTTTTGGTAACATCCAGAAGCTACTTAAATTTAGCTAGATCTTTCATAGCTGTCCAGTTAGACAAAACAAATGTCAAAGTAGAATAGAAGTTAACTATTTTTCAGCCTTGAATTTCAAAAAATGTTGGAAACTGTTTGTCATGAAAACAAACTATTTCCTTTCTGTCCCTAAAATGCGAATAATGTAATGTAATTGCCAGAACCATTAACCAACGTTTAATATATTGCTTTATGCTTTGTTCCTGGAAATGCCACTGCCCTTTAAATGCATGCTCCACAAAGCAGGAAACGAGGGACAGAGATGGCTACCTATTTCCTTCACTAAAAGAACACCTTACAATCACTTAATTGAGAAGTAACATAGCAGGGCAGATAAAAATAGGAAACAAAAACAAAACAAAAACATCTAAAAACAACTAAATGCAATTGCTGTTACCCATTGCATTATTTCTCAAACACACTGGTGTAGTATCAACATCATAAGTGTTATTACTGAAGATGAGCAAAGAACTTCATAAGTACTTTCAGCCCTGTGGGGATTTGGAAATCTATACTGCATTGTTTTTTCTACTTGTCCCTGAAGAAAAACATTCTCCCCTGTGTCTGTTAATGGCAGTGGACGCATGAAGCATATTAGCTTTTGCTAAGCTATCTGTAGGGTTCCTACAGGAATTATTTAGCAGTAGCCAGAAAGAAAATAAGCTTCATTAGAGGCATGAAAATTAACTATAATCATACCTTGATTTAGTTTGTGGAATTTTAATGAAGGACTCTATACAAATCCCAGAGGCACATCACTGCTTTAATTGTTTAACTTTAATTATTATTTGTGATATGAAACAGATGTTTTTCTTGGTAACCTCATGTACCTGAATACCACTATGAGACATGTGCTAAATGACCACCTTGCTATTAGGTCAAGTGATTAAGAAGACAGCCAGATGGTTGTTTAATCTGAATGAATATTATTCAGAGAGAATTTTTGAAGCATGTTTAATAATGCTTATACTTCTTACACATTGTGAAATTTCAAAGTATGATGGATAGACTTGTTGCTGATGATGGATTTTCAGTCTGATAAGAGTGAGTTATAATAACTTTTCTACAGTAGTTCCTGCTTAATGTTAAAATATTATTTTTCACTTCAATCCTTAAAATGGAGGTGAGAGAGAAAGCTGAGATAGTGGTCTTATTGACACAAATGGTAAGTAACAAATAAAGTACTTCTCCAAGAGCATGTGAAAGTAATAAACACTCCTTTTTCAATATAATAGAAACTTATAACTGATATGAGAATTGTAGATCTGCCAGTCCTACAGGTTGAAAAATCTTGACTTGACTATTCACAGGATCATGGGGTTGGCCTCAAAATTATAATGCTTAAAAATTGTTTTCAAATATCTGACAAACATTTTTTTAACAGGAACATAAATGTTGTATGAACTCCAATATGAAATTCATCCATACAGAATCTCAAACTGGTACAAGTTTTCAGCACCATTTGGATTCAAATTCAGTTTGCTTTCATTTAACTTGTGGACCTGCTGATTTTGTGTTTCACTCAATTTTGCTCATGGTTACTCATGACAGGATGAGGTGTTGAAGTTTCCTGAAGGCATGCTTTTGTCAAGGCAGATTTTGAGAACTTTGTTGCTGTATCTGACATTTCTAAACATACAGATGAGAAATGAACAGCAACTCCAGACAACCTGCAGCTTCTCTGGAAATCACAAATGTTATTCTGATGGATGCAATTATCACTTATTACATGATCTATGGACACTTGCTGTATAGTCAGTGCCTTCTAAACAATGAGCTAAAGATGTCAGATGTGTCTAAGTTAGTCTGAATTTACAGAAGAAATAGAAGATGTACATGTACACTTTTATTTGCTGAAGTATTCCTGAACAGATGAATTTTAGAACTCTTTCTGCCTCTACTGTAAAGACTGCTGGAAAATAATAAATGAAACACTTAATTTAACCCAGTAATATATTTTTCTCTTTCCTATAGAAGTATGCAAATGAAGTAATTAAAGTGAGTTTCTTGCAACCATCTCCCCTCTGTTTCTGATCTACCAATAACATGTGACTGACTGACTTTGTAGCTAGATAGTTTTATAATCCTTTCTTTCTTTAGAGGTTCTCACTCAAGTATTGATCCATTATTTATTCTGAGAGACGGAAAGGGTTCAAAGCTAATTTAAACATTTCTTTGAACAACTAGATCCAGTGGAAGATATTCAATGGCAGAGGGTTGGTCTAGATGATCTTTAAATGTTCCTTTCAGCCCAAATCATTATATGACAGTTTTATCCTGATGTACAAGTAAGAGCTTGAATCCATGAAGCAGAAATTGTCTCATTGTTAATCAAAGCCATAGTTTAATGTGATTTAGAGCATCAAAATAATGCTTGTCTGTACAGCTTGATTGCTAGTACTGACATCACTACTTTTATTACTTTTGCTGCTTTGGAAACCAATTGACATTCAGTTCAGAAATAACTCTGTTTGCTCAGCCAAACTGACTTCAATGATCTCCCTGTGAGCTGACAGCTGGCTTGCAACAGATGATGATGAGTAATCAGCTGATCATAGCTGAAAACAGAGCTGTGCACCTGGAACTATCTTAAACTTGTATTTCTATTACATTTAGAATAATTACTGAGGCTTCAAGGATTTATATTATAATAATATCTCTGTTGAATATTAGAAAAATCAGTTATTTACAATTGCATTTGCATAGCTGATTTTACTTCTCTGTATTAGGGTTACTCTGTGAAAACTGAGGCATTTCCGACAGATAAACATTTTTTTCTTGATTTTTTTTTTTTATCAGACTAACGTAAAATAAAGATAGTTATAATCAGCAATTCACCTCTGCACTCAAGGAAGAAAGACTCTCGTAGCATTGGGTCACTGATGAAATCTTTGTGTTTCAGAATTGTTACTGACTTTCACCATGCTCTCCATAATTAACAATCTGAGTTATTTTGATTAATTGTGCTAGCTGATGAAATGCTAATAATGATTCTTTTTTTCTTTGAAGTTACACGTTTGTAAAATTAGAAAATTAGGTATGAACTGATCTTGTTTCTTGGAATTAAATAACAAATGAGATAAATTTCATACTGTTAAGAGTGCGGATCAGTTTTAGTGAACGGATTATTAAAGCTTGTGCATAGTCAAGTATTTAGCAAAATCACCAAATAACATCCACAATTAGATAGCTGAAGATCAGCATAACAGCATAAATCATCACCTACGTGATACAGATTTTTGGATTTCTTTCTGAACAGTAGGGAAAGGCAAACAAAAATAAAGAAATAAATAAAAATAAAATTTGCAGAAAAAAATAAAATTTGCAGATAAAAATAAAATTTGTAATCTTCAGTTATACAAAAATATTATGACAGAGGGAATTACTAATTGATGTTGTTTTTATTATATCAGTGATATGGTATTAATATACTTCATTACGGTATTTGTTATGAAGGTATTCTAGAAATCCTAATTGGTTGTTACACCCTGTTTGTGCTCTAACAAATATTTATCAGTAAGTATAGAGATTTATGGGAAAATTGCCTGACTAGTGAAGGAGTTAAACTTTCATAGAATCATAGAATGATTTGGGTCAGAAGAGACCCTAAAGACCACTTAGTTCCAACCCGTTGGCATGGTTGGTACCTTCCACTAGACCTGTTTGCCCAAAGCCCCTTCCAACCCATCAGCCCCCCTTGAACTAACCTACAGGATGGGGCATCCAAAGTTTCTGGGCAACCTGTTCCAGGGCCTCAACTATCACATATTCAATAATTTCTTCCTAACGCTTACCTAAATCTACCCTCTCTTAGTTTAAAGCCATTACGCCTTGTCCTATCACTACACTTTCGGATACAGAGTCCTTCTCTATCTTTCCTGTAGGTCTTGTTTAAGTACTATAAGGCTTCTGTAAGGTCTCCCCAGAGTTTTCTGCTTTGTAGTTTAAACACTAAGTTAGTCATCATCCTCAAATCATCCTCATAGCCTTTTAGAAGAATGGATCAGTTAGTGCAGAGGTGAAGTTGGGGGTTCAATGTACAGAAACACTTAAGGGAGGTGAGCAAAGAAGGGAGTAAAAGCAGAAGAGACAAACTCTTCTCAGTGCTGCATAGTTTCAGGACAAGAAACAATAGGCACAAACTGAAATACAGAAAATTACATGTAAGCATGAAAAAAAAAAGGTTTTTTTACTTACAGTGATAGCAGTCAAACACTAGAGCAACCTGCTCATTGAGGCGGTGGAGGCTCCATTCTTGGAAACACTCAAAACCCAACTGGAACAAGGCCAGATCAGACTGCTGGGTTAAACAGTCTCTAGAGATCGCTGTCAGACTCATCACTGATTCTGTGACTACCAAGGAAGCATCTCTGAAATAGAGGAAATCACAGTTTTCCATGGGATCAAGCAGATCTCTTAAGGAGTGGAGCTTTCAGGAACTGCAGAATGTGTAGAGCAGGAGACCGAGATGATGAAAGGAGCTAGAGAACCACAGCTCTTTAAGAGGAACAAGAGATAGCAGCCAGAAACCAGACCTGAAGGACAATGGAGAGCACACTTGCTAAAGAACATGTTCTGGTACTCCAGGTTTGGTCTTATTGTTACAAATAAAACTACACATTTCATTTCAAGAACCTCATTGCAGTGATGATGTTTTAGAACTGTTCACTTTCACATTTATATAACCATATAATTCAAATTGTGGCTGCTGGTGTGCCAGTCACGTGATGAACCCTAATCAAATTTTAGACATGAGTATCATCATCTATACATCACAAGAACAAATTAACTTACTTTCTCAGAATTATCCCATGAGATTTTCTTAAATGTGTCTTTCATCACACCAATAAGAAAAAGTGGACTTGTGAATTTGTCTTGACTTTTCTCCAGTCACATTAACATCTCGGGATATGATCTGTACACAAACAAAGCAGCTGAAAAAAGAAGTTTTAATCAACCTCTATAATCAAAGGCATGTATTCTAGCTGTTCAATGTAATGTCATCACAGCTATAGCAGATAACATGCATTACTGTTTCCATCAGAGTAATTGTATATTGTTTGTTTTTTTTTTGAGAGTAAATGAAAATCTAGCATTCCATCAGCATACACAGTAGTATTTTGAAGAATAACAATTTTTTGTAGTGATAAAGAAGAGGCTTTTTCTGCTCTTAAATTTATCTTATTTCATTTTCAGTGAGAGAATCCCAACTACATGAAAATTTCCTCTGTGTACTTATCAGAGGATGGATAGCACTTAAGAACTGAACAAACTAGAAACAAAGAGAACTGTCACTGTTGTTAGAAAAGTGAAGCCATTCAAATACATCAAGCCAGGATGAGTAGAAACAAACAAACAAACAAGCAAACAGAATAAAACAAAACAAAACAAAACAAAACAACACCAAAAAACACCTTGCATACTAATGTTGTGGACAGGATTGTAAGCTACAGTTGATAGTGTATCTCAGAAATAATAATGCTAAGAGAAAGTACCTTTCTGCTGTTTTTATGAAAAGAAGCGCAGAAAGCTCTATTTGAAACCTGCCAGAAGTTCATTCTGAAATATTACATCTCTTTCCTAAAAGGAACAAACTTTGTTTGTGTTATTCTCTCCCTAATGAGTAAGAGTGGCATAAAATTGCTGAATTAAAAATGTGTAAACAAAAAATATACTAAAAAACATGTAAAAGCATTAAGCTATTGTCTTGATTTGACAGTCACTGTATTCCTTCAGCAACACGGAACATCACAGAGTGTTAATGTATTTTAGCTCGATAATCAACTGCCTCTCACATTTCTTTCTCAAAGAATCACAGATGTTTTTCAGTGTTTTTATGGACACACTTGGGAAAGAACATTGCCATAAAATTTAGAGTAGAAGGATCTATGGTTTCTAAACGTTGTGACTCAAACCACAGTTTTCAGAAGAAGAGCTGAATTATCATGAGATCATTTCATCTATCTTCCTTACACAGGCCTTTCATTTTCTTTCTTAGAAGAGTTTTAAGGAAAATTTGGTGAAAGGTGCAAAGAAGAAGAAAAAAGGTAAAGAAAGGAAGTGCCTATACAGAAAATTTGTTAACCTCTTAGCAGGAAGATGGAGTGGGGCTGAAATAAGAACAGACAGATTCTCAAAAGAGAGGACAGCTCTTGAGCCTCTCCTAGGCAAAAAGAAAAGAGAAGAAATGAGGAAGAGACTTTAACTGAATGTTATTACCAAAAGACAGTAGAAAATAGCAAAAGAAAGAATGATGATATGCAGCTGGGGCCATCAAAAGGATAACAAGTTCTAAGTCAACAGAAAAGCTCTCTGCTCCTGTAACAACGTGAGGTAGCAACTTTCAGCATACGCACCTGTATGGACTAGTTTTGACAACTGTTTTCCTCTCCCACTAAAGGCTTTCTTGCTGGTTCTTGTTGGTACTGTTAGTTCAAGGTTAAGATATTAATGTTCCACATCAAGAGAGTAGTTACAACTCTTCTTGTCCTTTCAGCTTCTCAGTCCTGATCTTTTTAGTTTTCATCCAGAAACTACAAAAGAAGGGCTCCAAATACATTGGCGGTCTGACCATTGTGCTTCAAAAAAGTGCTGAACAATGAGCAATGGCCTTCTTTAAGCATCTCCTCACTATGCTAAGTGCACATTCAGCTTGTGTAAAATGTACAATAGAGCTGCATACAGCTGGCACAATTTTACAGATCCACAGCTTATTTCCATATAACAGGTAAAATACACACCCAAATTCAATGGTTACCCATCTCTAGAACACATAAATCTTAGGAAGGGTCAATGAACAAAAATAAACATAAAAAAAAAAACTTCCCAACTGAAGAATAACTGGAGACATATTTCTCCAGGATGATTCATCTAATTCTTTCTCTATCATATCCCTTTCCTAACATATTTAATCCAGAAAGTAGAACACTTCTGTTTAATATCCACTTCTCCACATTTTCTTAGTCTTTCCATTTTCTTTTCCTGTAAATTTAATATACTAGCATTTTCCTATTCACAACACTAGCTTTACTCCTCATTGGAATTCAACCATGATGGATCCTCTGTCAGCTTCTGCTTCCTCCATTATGCTTAAAAGCAATTTCCACCGCCCTTTTAATCTGCCTCTCTCAACCTGTCAACACTTTTCAAGAGGTGGCATAATTTTGCATCAAACCTGAAATGAATGAAATGAAGCACTTTTACATAAGGTTTCAGCTGCTTCTCTGTTTTTAATATGTCACCTTACAGCATGGTCTGAAGGATGACAGATCACTCAGCAATTTCACTGCTTTACCTAGAGGGAAGAATTGGAGGTAGGTGCTATTCATATTTTTTCTTTACTCCCCCTTTCCATTCTAGAAAGACAGCAGGAACTAGTGGAATGTGCAGTTAGAAAGCTTTACTTAATCCAGGATCAAAAGCCAGTTTGCTTGTTATAGGTACCTCCCAACAAATGGCATAGAAATTGGGAGAGGAAACTATTCTAACTGACTGACAGAAAGCCAATGGCTAAGCGCAGTGGACTGGAAAGCAGAAGAAATGAGGGGAGGGGTTGAATCCCTGTGTAAGTTCAATGTATTTAAGACCATTTTTTGGACAATTAAGATTATCTTTACAGAGTATGTAACTGTTATTTGTATTTGGTGCAAGGTGAAACCCATATAAAATCTTCTCTGTGCATCTATGAAAGAGACAATTTGATATTGCCCTGGCACAGGAACACTGTAGTTTCCACTAGGATGTAGATCAATTTAACCAGGATTGTTTCATTTAATCTACTTCAGAAAACTGTTATTCTATTTTTTAGAAAAAGTTCTTGCTGTTTAGTGAAAGTGAAAACCAAGTATAAGCTATGTCAGAGTTAGAAGAAATCTTCCAGTTTTGCATTATATGACTAGGAGAAAAAAAATAAATAAAATCCCTATTTGTAACATCTCCATATAAAATTCACACAGTCTGCAGTAAATCAGCTTAAAATGTTAATGCATTTTGCTTTCAAAGGGCCAGCGATGAACAGAAAGTTTACTTAAGACCTTTAAAATTTGTCTCCTATTTTCCACTCTCCCTCTCTCTCTCAGCAACCTCAGGGGATGTAATCCCTTAAAATGCAGCTCATCTTCAATTAGCAGATAGAACATATGTATGTTCTACCTGGGAATCCCCAGGTATTATGCAATACAGTTCACTTCAGATTTTACAGTTAATTAAAGCCTTATACACATTTTCTGATTTACCAGCTGGTACTGGAGAGTTTCAAAGCTTGGACCACTTTAGCTAGTACTCTGTTGAAAAGCTTGGTGATAAACATTAACATCCATGTGGCTTTCTTGCTGATCAGCACACAATAATGGCAAGTTTATTAAGTACCATTTTCCTTTTTCTGAATAATTTGCTCAGAACTTAAGGTAGGCAGGCGTGACTTGTTGAAAAATGTAAGACTAGATGATGCATTCTTTGAAGAAACCAAAGCACTTGGTTTTCTGTCTAGCCTCTATCAGCAGTCACTGAATGTATAATATATGTTAAAATCTTTCTTTTTTATTTAGAATTATCCTCAGGGAATCAGTGTGTAATAATCGTCTTTGTTCTCCTGGGCTGGAGATACAGTGCTAATTCGTTTTTGCTTCTTTTAAAAAGCAATTGTCCAACCATTCTTAGAAGGAATAGGCAAGGAAGGAGGGGTGGGGGAGTTACTCCCTTTGTTAAGTGGTGGAAAGACTACGAAGATCTGCCCCGAGAAATAGCCATGATCAGGTTGAGAGCTTGTGGGTGAAAATCAGGAACCAGACTAACAAAGGGTATATGGTGGTTGGGGTCTACTACAGGCCACGTGATCAAGGGGAATCTGTTGATGAGGCCTTCTTGCTTCAGCTACAAGAGGCAAAGTGCAAGATGATGCACGTGAGTCAGTGCAATCTCAGATATGGATACAGACCAGGAGAACTCCTTGAGAGTATCCCTATGGAGAAGGGCTTGGAGGTCCTGGTGGACAAAATTTGAACACAAGCCAGCAGTGTGTACTTGCTGCATGGAAAGCCGACATTATTCTGGGCTGCATCAAATGAGGAGTGGCAAGCAGTGAGAGGAGGCTGATTGCTTTCCTCTACTCTGCCCTCCTGAGGCTCCATCTGGAGTACCTTGTCCAGGCCTGGGACCCACAGCACAGGAAGGATGTGCAGCTGTTGGAATAAGTCTAGAGTATCAGAGGTAAGGAGCACCTCTCCAATTAAGAAAGGCTGAGGAACCTGGGCTTGGAAGACTTCATGTAGTGTTCAAGTACTTGAAAGGAGCTTGTAAACACAGTCTAATAGTGATAGGACAAAGGAGAATCACTTTAAACTAAATGGGGAAATTTAGGTCAGACATTCAGAAGAAAACCCTTATTCAGAAGGAGCTGAGGCACTGGAACAGGCTGCCCAGAGAAGCTGTGGGTGCCCCATCCCTGGAGGCATTCAAAGCCAAGTTGGATGAGGCCCTCGGTGGCCTGAGCTGCTCTGGAGTAGCCCTGTCCATGGCAGAGAAGTTGGAACTACATGGTCTTTAATGTCCCTTCCAAGCCAAGCTATTCTGCAGATCTATGATTCTATGATATCTCTTAAGAGCAATCCTGAATAATTCAGTTCTCCTTTCTCATTTTTCACCCCCTTTTACTAGATTGCTCCCATCAGCTTTTAAAATTTTCATCCTCTTATTATTAATATTATTGCTGTTTCTCTTTGCTCTGTGCTTCTCCCATACTGAATAAATATCCCACTTTTTCTTATTGACGGTCATCCTTGTCTAACAAACTTTCTTTGTGGTGCAGGTCTTTGATCATAGCATAACCCCGTACATCAAAAAGTTATTCACTGAAGAATGACCTCGTAAAAATGTCACTGCACTTTGGTTGTCCAAAACATCTCAAAGTGTGCTTTATCTTCAGACCAACCATATTTCTGTTACAAATAAAAATCTTTTTTCTTCTTTATTTGAAATCAGCCCAGTAGGACTGGTGATTGCAGGCAGCAGTGCTGAAATTAATTCTTCAATTTCTCTCTCTCTCAAAAAAAAGTACGGATATGTAACATTTGGCAAATATATTAAGTCTTCATTCTATTTCTGCTATTGTCAAATCACATCTTAGTTATTTTTCTAAGCATTTTGTCTGAGATAAAAAAATCCATAAATATAATAGTCTAAGGTCCATGTTTTCTCAAAAGTGAGAATTGTGTGACTTATTATCTGAGTGGCTTCCACGGCCATGAAGAATTTTATTTAAATAATGTCTATGGTACCCTTTGAAAATTATCTCAAACATAGCCTGCTCATAGTCATGTTATTCACCTCTCCTGAAGTAAATACTATGAGATTTCTGTAAAGATCCCAAAGAGAACGCTTACCAGTTATCAATCATAGCTATAGAACAAGAATTCTGCAAGAGGAAGAAAGCACACTACAAAACAGATTTGCATTCCTACATATCCCCCAATATCTGGGGGCACTGCTGATCATGGAAATAAAAACCAAAAACCCCAAATCTTTAGTTCTGTGATTACTCCCAGTTAGAATAACAACACACTCCAACATGAAAAAGTGAAGCAGCAATGTAGGTGAACTGTAAATATACACCCTTTACAAAACAATGAGCTTATAACTGAGTATCTCTATATGGTCAGGGGAAAAAGTCCTCTACTATACACTGGGAATGCTGAGCAAATTTATTACAGGTTTTCATTTAATAGACAATTGGGAAGGAAGACAAAGAAAGGAAGTACTGCATTTTCTGTTTAAAATGGGTATTCTGCTCACTTGGCTATAAAGTTATTGCTGAGTAAAGAGAAACAGCAGAAATAAATGTGCTCCTTATCTATCAATTCATGACAACATTTCACCTATATATAGGAGAGCTGGAGCTCTTGTTACAGTAATTTTTTTATTAGTTATCTTTGACTTTTCCACATTCTAGAGAAACTGTATTTCTTTAGGAGTACTTTCAGAATTCTCATTTGGGGAGCATTTCTTTAATTGAAAGGAAATTGGTAAAAAGCTTTTAAACTTGTTGGCAGCATAATAAAATGTGTTTTTTTTTATTTCTTTTTTCTTGACAGTGTATAAATATTAACAAATTCACCATAGAATTTTAGTTTTTTCTGGTAACTGAGTGTGAAAGTGTGAACACATTAGTGGAATTAAGAAAAATGAAAGGTAAATAATAAATGATGAATGAAATGTTATGTATTGTTACAGAATTATTTGACCTACAGTATTTCAGAAGTAAGTATCCCATAGACAAACTCATTCCAATCATTAGAATATGTATTACTGTTTTAAAGACTGGAAAATGTCAGGAAGTATTGTATGTAAATTTGATATGATCGATATAAACTGCTCTTAAACTACTTTTAAAACCTGTAATTGTCTCAGTACAAGTGTCCTACATTTTTAAGATGCACAGTGGATATTTTATGATTTATGCTTAGTATCAGATCCATTCATGGATGATGTTCTTAACACCTCAGTCATGCTCCAAATGCCTCTGACATGGTTAGTAATGTACATGGATTACAAGAAACATTTTAAGACAAGTTATATGACTGGTAGTCTGAGGAACAGAGGAATGTAAAAGTAAAGCTGTGCTTTACATAAAAAAAAGCTGCATTCTATATTTTATAAATGTATGTATAAGTTTAGTCAGGGTCTTTCCTCCTTCACTACGTTCATATCAAAGAAAAAGAAACATTGGACCTGGAAGGATGCATATGAGCAGTGGAGTGAAAAGGTGTTTGGAAATCACATGCTGTGAATGTCAGTATTTTGCCAGGGTGGGTAACCATCTGATAAAGCTTAGTCCTTGTCTGTCCTTCTGATTCCTACTGTGCTTCTTCATTTGAGTCTGTAATAGTTCACTTGCTTGCTTCTTGTTTTTACATGTAAAGATAACTTTTTATGAATCTTTTCATTTATTTATTTAAATTTGTGTCATCCTTAAGTACGTATTATGCATACTTCAAAATTAGCTTTAGAATATTTGTCAAAGAATAGCAAGCCAAAGGCAAACAGTTATAAAGTGGTACACAATAATTCATATAACTTATGATTTACACTGTAACCCTCATAAACCATAATATGTTGTAACCAACGCCTTTTCACAAAAAGTTGTTAATGCTCAATTTCTTAATATTGCTTTAGGTTCTGTTTCAGTTTCCCCTTCAGAGATGTATTTTCATATTTCTTGAAAAGAATTACAAATATTTCCATCAGTGCATGATTAAACATTTAAAATCTGTTCATTTTGTGGGGGCTATAAATACTTTATTTTACTGTTTATCACAGCACCTTCAAGAAATCATAATCTGTATGCTAAGAAGTTGTCTGATCTTTTCACATTATATTTTCACTTATTTAGGTATTTGATATAGAGAATATGTGGTTCTTGTTTGCTGATTTCTTCTTATTATTTTTTTAATTTAATAAGACTGTTTTGACAGTTTGGGGTCCTAAAAAATACATTAATTTCTATAAAGTCTATATCAATGAGAACGTGAATATCTGACACATACAGACACATGTTCATTTTCCCTTTAAAGTGCTAGCCCTGAAGAAGCTTGGGTAATGGTTATGCTTAAAAAACACATAAGTATATTCATATCTTTAACATTACTTACAGTGAATAAGCTGAGACTCTTCTCATAAAAATTCTAATGTTTTCTTCTTGCAAATATACCAGATGCAGGTTCATAAAATGTAAGAGATTTAACATTAATTATAGTGACTTAGTCTGTCACTTATATCATAAGTTTGGAGATAATAAATATAACTTCTAGATGAATATATGTTTTTCTGTGAAAACCAGGTTAGTGCCTTTTTTTTTGTTTGAGGTTTGTTTTTTTTTAAAATAAAGCAAAGAATTTTTAAAGTAAGTGTACACAAATCACAAAATTGGCTGAAAAGATGGTCAGTCCATTCTGACGTGACTTTTTGATGTCTTTTCTGATGAAAGGGATGGATCAAGAGTTTCCATATCTCACAAAGAAAGCCAAGAGAAACAAAGACCAGTCCTTCAGTGAGAATGAAATGTCAGCCACATTTGGCTCGGGGAGATCATGGAGGCAAGAACAAAGGGCTGTGTTTTTTTGATCCATGACAGAAGGCTTTGTTAGTAATTGTCTTAAGAAAGTGGTCACAGAATAGATGACATTTGATAAAGAATGGTGCTATAAAGAGAAGTAGATGATGAGAAAAAGTAAGAAACAGTAACTCTATCACTTGTCTAAGGACTTGTAATGGAACCAAATGACTGTCTAAAAACTACTCTTATAATGAAGTCTTAAATTTTTTATCAAATTCATTTTAAGTAATAAGCTATAAAAACCTGTTCTCTACTCATTTTTTCGTGTAGTATTTCCAAAGGATAATTTTCACCATGTCTGAGGGTGGATTGAGAGGAGAGATTAGAAGAGGAACAGAAGAACACAAACGTTACAATGTTTGTTTTTGACCAGGCATCTTATTAAACGAAAAAGTTGTGCATCATCTTTCCTAGTGCATCTATAATAATTACTTAACAGAAAATGCTAACGGTGAGATTTCCAACAAGGAAAGGAAAGAAGAAAGGTTTAAATGACAAGGCGTGTTTATAAGAAGATTGACCTAATATTCTAATAAGCACTACTGCCCCGAGATAAAGATGAAAAAAAAGACACTTTAAAGAAGAGCTCAGCTTTGGAAAGAAAAGAAAAAAAAAGCATTCTGCAGTTCACGCTCAGGCTTTTACAGTCTGTCTTCTAATTTATACAGTTTGAGTTAAAGTTGCAAGCATAAATAGGGCACATAATATACCTTTTACAGAACATACAAAAGTTCTCAGGGAGTCAGATTTAAAGCTTATGCAAGGATACACAGTAATTTATTTCTGAAATACTCCTTGGTCTTCCTCTTAAAGGTAAATCAAAAAGTCAAATGTATATTCTGGAACAGAAAAGGAGGTGTTCCACTTCCTGCATAATTGTGTCAGCTGAATGCAAAACTGGTTGCAGAAACTCGTACTACTGAATGTGTTGCCCCAGTACTATCAGTGCGATGCTCTACAAATATTTCAGAAGTATTTTCCAGAATGTGATGCTAATGATGACGAGTATGTCAAGCAAAAAGTGTTGGTATGTTTGGTATACTGAAAGTGCTACAGTGAGTTATAAAGAAAAACCTTTATGAGAAGAAAATGAGAAAAACAATGAAAACTTGGGAAGATATAAAGACGAATTGTTACCTTCAATTTATATCAAGCTCATCAACTCTTAAAATAAGGTTATGAACTTCAAGGACTCACAGGAGCTGCCTGTCCTTCAATTTTTCCATTAAAAATATGTGGGTCGCAGGCTACAATGTACTAATAAAGTCTAACACTTCTCCCCAGCAGAAATTCATCTTCTTAAATGAACTTGCCATATTCCCATTGAATTTAATGAAATTACTATTGTATGTTTTGAAATTCATCTGTACCTTTTTCCTTCCATAGAGTTTGCTGGGGATTATATTGTTGTTTGGAATAAACAATGGATCCTGAATTTCCCTCTGCTAGCCCTAGTAAGCTTTTATGAAGATATTAGTCATATATTTGATACAGAAATGTTACAACTAAACAGTGCTATCAAATTGATGTTCTCCTTAATGTTGGTAGGTTTATATCAGAAATACTATTTATCAGATTTATTCATTTCTGACATTGTAGTGAGATCCTGAAGAACTCCAGCCTATCATGATTAACAATCACACTTGTTCTAAATACTTACACCATAAGCAGCATATAGGATAAAGTCCAATCCACATGAAAGGATTTTCAGATAGATGAGAGAGAAAGAGCTGAAAATGTTCATTAATAGAAAATATGAAGATGTATGAATAAAAGCAGCAAAAAGCTCAACATTTATCACTGAAAAATCCTTAAATTCATTCCAAGCTCGTAAAAGCACAAAGAGGAAAAAAAAGAAAAAAACAACGAAAAATCTTTCCCAGAATCTGTAAATTTGTCATCTCCAAGAACATTACCATTTTACAAATAGGTTGTTTGCTTTAATTAACACAGTGTTTTGATGACAACATACCATGCTGCCCATATGCTCTGTTTTGACAGTAAATGAGACACTAACTCATTTCCTCTTTCTGGTGTTATGGCAGTTGTTACTCTGTCCAAGCTTTCTTATGCTGTTTTCAGGGTGGTTTTTGTTTGATTTTTTCTTTCTGTCTTTGACTATGTGCAGATACTTTTTCAGATGTTATAACAGAAAATTTCAATTCTCATTAATAAGTGGGTTAAGGGGGATGGAAGGGGAAAAGCAAAAGAAGGAAGAGAAAAGGAATCAGGAAGAAAGAAGAAACCTTAGAGGGAATTGAAATGGGAAGGATCATTATAATTCAGTGCAAGCAAAAATGAATTCCATAAACACTGCCACCCATATTCTTGTTGTAAAGATAGCAACCACTGCATTCTTGCAATCCCATTTAGTACTGTTTTCCAATAGATAACATAAATCAACAATAAACCAATATGAAAATAATTGTTTAACCACAATCAGAGATGTATGGGTTGAAAAACCTCAACGGTCATTACCTACTAGTTATATATTTTCTTCCTACTATTGTTGAAAAACATAATTGTAACAACATTATTTGCTAGACTTGAGGGTCACCTCAATTTTGAGGATCTGATGGCTCATTAAGTATAGACACACTTTGACTGTTGTCTTAGATTTGTCCCTAATAATGTATTTAATACTTATGATTCTCATATGTGAAAGCTTTTTTGATCAGAAGAAATGAAGAAGACATGTATGAATTTATGATTCTATGTACCTGCAAAATAAAAAGTGCTGTAAAACTTTATCTGTGAGGAATGACAGGAAGATACATAAGGATTATCACTTCCAAAGATCACTGCAATCTTTCCATTCATTTATGACAGCTCTACATTAACTTCATGGAGAAAGGAATCCAGAAAAAAAAGGAAGTGTCTAGAAAAAAAGAAAAAATGCTACATTATCATATATCAAGAAGAAAATTCAAGATCTCATCATAAGAATTAATAGAAAGAAAAAAGGTTCCAAGCAACACATGTATAGTAACACTTCAGAACGGTTTTTCTGAAATTTCTACTGCTTATTCCACCATTATTGTTAGTTTTTTTTCAAGCATTAAAACCAAACCAAACCAACCAACCAAACACACAAACAAAAACCTCCTTAATACCCAGAAAGAAAAATCTTTTCCATGATAAACACAAAATATACGACATGTAGAGATTCTTAAAAATTGTCTAGATCAAAAAAAAAAAAAAAAAAAAGACTATTCTCATCTTTCATTTTGATGGAGGATTATGTTGATTTCTAGAATTCTGTATAACAGTTTGAGTTTATAAAAGAAAATATAAAATATTATTCTACATGGTGTGACATCACAGCATCAGGACATTCCTGCTGAGATTCAGCACACCCCCCCAAAAAAAAAAAAAAGCTTTCAAAGCCCAAGCTCCTGTGTCTTTCTTTTCCTTTTATTCCTTTTTGGATTCCTGCTGGCTTGGCCAGCTGAGACCAGCTTTGATTCCAGGAGAATGCAACCTGCTGCAGGGCAAACAGATGGGGCTGGAACTCCTCAGGGCAGGCACTACCCTGCTGCTGGTGCACCATGTCTTCCCTGAATTTGGGCTGGCCAGCAAGCAAAGAGCTGACCGTACTTTGGATCCACTTCTAATAGCAGACTGCTTTTGTCAGAACTGGCTCTGAAGGTACAGTAGCACAAAAACACAACAGTAAATGTAGTAAACATAAAGTAGGAAAAATATAGTTGGTGAGCGTGCAGATCAAATTACCAAAGCAGTAATGAACAGGCAAAACTATCTTATCCTGAACTGATCAGTTCTGTTCTGTGGGAAGACATCATCAGAGACACTCATGCCCTTTTGAAACTGAGACAGTGTCTAGACTTTGGCACAGTAACAAGACAGTAATTCAAATGTCAAAATACAGAATGCTGCTCTTGTAATGCTGTTCAAATCAATTAGAAAATGTAGATCAATAATGTCAAATTAAATTGCTAGCGGATTATTTAAAGGCTTTTCCTTTCCTAGCAGTCACATGTTTAAGGACTGTCACAAACTGTTCCAAGCATTAGCCACATCAAGTAGATTATAATACAGATTCATTATTTGTAAATAAAATTGTATTAAATAATAGCTAAGTTTGAGTTCTGTCAGCTGTGTAGCTACAAAATTTTATCTTGTTCCCTCTGGTCCCAGTGTGCCCTCTACTTATACTATTCCAAAAACCTGGCTCTGCCTGGGACACTTGGACAGTCTTTGATTTTCCCAAGGACTCAAGTGAAGCCAAGATTTTCACCTTCTTGTTATACTGTCAGAAGTTCTAGAAGTGACTGCTGTAACCTAACATCCCCCCTCATCCGTTTTTCTTTATGACATTCCCTCTTATTTTTAATTTTTATTTTAGGAGTCAGTACAAAAGAAGATGGGGAAGTACAGTATTTAAGACATGAATGATTGTACTGCAGACAGAATTCTTAAAGGAAAAAATGATGGAATCTTTTTTGCATGGATGCATCATTAGGCTTGATCTTTGAGAGATTCCATATTATATTTTTGAATCCAGAAGTTCTCCTCGGAAGTAAAATAATAAAAATAAATAAATAAATAAAAATAAAAGCAGGACAAAACAAAATAAAAACATATTGAGAATTGAAGATTTCAAAATAATTGGTTTAGAAAATCTCACGACTTTTGAACCATTTCAATATCCACAAAATTTCTTTAGATTTCCTTCTTCATATCCTCTGTGGT
The DNA here is from genome assembly GCA_023055505.1 of Callipepla californica brunnescens. Classification (NCBI taxonomy): domain Eukaryota; kingdom Metazoa; phylum Chordata; class Aves; order Galliformes; family Odontophoridae; genus Callipepla; species Callipepla californica. The sequence goes on from JALIRH010000088.1 coordinate 783,384, forward strand.
TAATGCTACTGTTACAAGTTCAGTTCTCTTAAGCAGCGTTTGTAGGAGAAAAATGAATCAAATAAAACGGAACCAGAATGAATTAGAACTACTTGAAGCGAATACCCTTCTATAAAAGATAAGTCTTGCAGTTACTATTTATGAGACAAGATTAGATTCCATTCAGTCTTGCACAGATACCTCAGCACTTCTGTTGCAGGATCTTCACCCTGGTTCTGCTCTCCAGGGGTATAGAGGAGACCAAAGGCGCCTCCAGATTCTCAATGGAATTCTCGAACCATATGTTTTGCCCCATGTTACTGTTTCTTGTTCAAGTGTCAGCTCTCATTGTGAATGCATTTAACAGAAAGCTATTCTCCAAATCTGAAACTCCTTGTACAATTAGCATAGAGATATGATTTTATTCATGCAATTACATTCCTACAGATCCAAAGTCTCCATAGTGCCATATGGCCCAGTATACCAAACATTTAATACAAAACACTATCCCTTGATACCCAGCCCTCCAGTTTCTTTCTAAGCAGTAGGAGAGCATTCTCAGTATTTCAAAAAGACTTCTGCTTAAGAGTCTGCTTTCTGAAGTTGCATGAAATTTTGTGTCTCTGGTATGTCCCTCCTTGATTTTTGTGTAAACACTTTAATGCCTACTCAACTGCTCTTTCCAGAAAGCTTTCAAACTTAAGAAAGTACAGTGTATATCCCTAAAGTATCCAGAGGTTTTTCAAGACATCTGTTGTTTTATTTTCCTTCAGAGAACCTTTGGCTGCAGTTACAGATGTAGGACAGTTAAACACTTTGCATAAGTACATGCAAACAATTCTTGTCAAAAAATCAAGCGAGGTGTTCTAAACTCTGGAAACATTATCCAAATTATCTTTACATTACAAATTATTAATTGTATGTACCATGCAAAAATACTTAAAAACTACACTGGACAGCTGATATAACAGAACTGTTGCAAAAAAAATCAACAATCCAAAAGCCACAAAGATATACACTTCTCTCCCTTTGTATTTTCTCAACTGCAATGTCCAGACTATGGAATGTGACACTGCTCAATTTCACAGACCTTTCTTTCTTTGTTTTTCGTTTGCTTGCTTGTTTGTTTTGTTTCATTTTCTGTCATCTGTCAGTGTGTTCACCAGACTTGGAGCAGACTGGATAATATTAAGCAGTTTCATTTTCTCAGAGCTGAAAGTGCTCCTTACCTTTAATGTGTCTGATGGTTAGTAAACCTGCAACACCAACCTCACGCTACTGGGCAGCCTGCTTCTTGTGCCATCACTGCTCAGTCAGTCAACCTGCAGAGAGCAATTAAGGGTGAGTACAACTGTTGAAGGATGTGAAAACAACAGGAAATTATTTTACCAAGGTAATATTTTTTCATTATTATTAGGAACACTTCTATTTTTATAATTTCCTCTCTACTTTAACAAGGCAAGTTACTTCACTTCCCCTGTAGTGCTGGGACTCAAAACAAGTGAGGTGGAGGCAAATCAAGTAAAGGTCAGTCCTGCTAACCAGAGAGAAGACTCAGGTCACTCACTACCATGACTGTAATTAAGCACTATTTTTTGGAGCTAGTTAAAGGTTAAATGAGTGGAAAGAAGGGGAATAAGTATACTAGAAAAGGAGGAAACAGAAAAGAATGTAATCTTCTCTGAAGGTTAGAGGTGAGATATGGCCCAGTTAATTCTATATGTGCACAGTCATGGGGATGGAGAGCCTTGGAAATGAGTACAAAAAGCTGCCCTGACCCCCCTGAAATAAGACACAGCTATTGTGATACAGAAAAGACGCTCCTTCTACAAAAAGATAATGTGTATTAATATATTGGTGTAACAGTTAATTAAACTCACTAGACAGTGCTAGGTGGGGAGAGGACATTTCTTTTAGTATGCCTAGTGGACAGTTTTCTTGAGCTTTCAGCAGCAGTGGAAAGATATCCTGAATTAAATACATGGATGTGCTAAAGCAACATCAAAGGGGCTGAAGGTCTCTTTTCTGTACACACAAACAGATGCAACCTATTTGGTATTAACTGAGTCTGGTGTGTCTAGGCACTCTGAGACCTGTAAGGTGGCAGCAGCTACAGATTCCCCACACACATGACACCCTTGCAGAATACCTGTCTTTCTGCATGATTTAGGGGGGAAGAAAATTATAGATATATACATACAACCTATATGTGTTTAAAGAAGGCAGACTATTTTTTTTTCTTTCTACACTGAATAAAAAAGCTTCAACAATCAAAGGCTTATGTGCAGAATGTGCCAGTCGTGACTTCTTTTATCCAGTCTTGTGCTGCATGATAAAATTTTGTTGTGTAGACATTTGTTCTGAAGCATAAATAACTCAGAAGCATATTCCTAGTGGGCCAAGGAACACCTATTCATCATTTATTTAACCATCTAGATGTACTAAGAAATCCACCTGGCTGATATGCTCAAATGCCCATGTCATGACTTCAGGGGAAAAATAAACATACAAAACAAGCAACAACAACAAGAAAGCTAAATCTATCTAAGGTACAGCAGTGCAAATCATCAGAGCCCATCCAAACCAAACACCTCCACAATTTTTGTTTCCTTACTAGCAATATTAAATATACCAAAGTTGCAACTAAAAGATAAAAAAAAAAAAAAAAAAAAAAAAAAAGGGATATGGCTGACAAACTTTTCTCTGTTTTGGCTAAAGTGGCAGTGGAAAAGATTTTGCCTGTGGAAGGAAAGAAACTGTAGCTACAGAGCTGCTGAGAGCAAAAGAGGTGATACATCTGGGCAAAGGCAAAACCAAGGGTCAAACTGGAGTCAGAAGCTTTGGAAGGATCTCTTCTGACCAGAGCAGAGGTAAAGGAGTCTGGGTTGTTGCATAGCAAAGTTCGCACTCACCTTGCTCTTGCTCTCTGTGCTGCTACTCCCCATACACTCCTTACTCCCTGGAAGGGACAACACAGTAATTTTACTTTTTTTTTTCTGTTGCTCTTTACTCATTGTATACACATACAAACACTTTCTTATAAGCTGATATAAGGTTGAATGTTTTTTATATGTCACTAAATATGACAGATAATCAAAAGGCTTCTTGTTAATTCTTGCTTAGCTAACTAGATACTCAATCCTTATTAATTTTTATATGTAACACCAGAAGAGTATATTATTATTTAATAATTAAAGGCTCATAAATATTCTGACAAAGAATAAAGGAAAGTTAAGTTCCGTTTTATCTTAGATTTGTGTGATTTAATTTGTATTGAAGAAGTAAACTTCGGAATATAATGACAATACCACAGATTATTCTCTCTACATCTGAGCCACAACACTGCTGTCATTATTTTATGTTACATTAATTTCTTGAAACCCAGAATAAAAAAAAAACCCTCCTTGCACTTGAGCTGTTAAAACTGTTGTTATCCTTTCTCAAGTAACCTGAAGTTTGAAAGACGTCCCAAAAAAATAAATGATCAACCTCATTTTTAGACAAAGCATTTAGGCACATGGGGATGAAGAAAATTGCCAAAGGGAACCACAATGCAAGTCTCTTGAGCTGCTAGCAAATTCAGATTGTTTTGAGGCATTATTACATTGCACCATGAAATACAGACTGTTCTCTGCAAGCAAATACTTGTCTTGCTTCATTCCTTCAGATGGTTCGGGTTCACCTGGAAGCTGTGTACCCACATCCTTAAGTATAGTTCAGATCCAATATCTGTTATTATGTGGTGTGTTTGCTCCATAATGGCTAAACCCACTGGTAAATAGTTATTATTTAGTTATGTTCATTACACGGTCATGAGTCCAGTGTTACATGTATGGACGTAAATATTTCTTTGAAAATCTTTAAAAAATACTCAGGAGAGATTAAACCTTTTGATTACTGTTAACCGTATCTGTTTTTTTTTTTTTTTTTTTTTCTGATGTGAATGGGTAAGTTCTTTTATTTTTTTTTCAGCAGAAAAGCTTTTAGAGCCCACAATGAATAAATTATCAGTTTCTTTCCGCATATTTTACTTTACTCATCATTTAAATGTAACAATTAAAAAAAAATTAAGCTTCTAACTGATCCTCTTCAGATTTGCATAAATCTGTTATATAAACAAACTGTCTCTCAGTTGAACTCCCGACTTTAAAGTTTCTTCTTTTATCCTTCTCTTTTTAACTGTAGCTCAAAAAAGTTAAAAAGCCATACTTACAGGAGAAAAAAGACTCCAAAAGTCAAAATTCCTATACAATTCTTGATCATTTTAAGAGGTTACACAGTATTCATTCCTGATGATAAAAATACTCAAGAACTATCTAAAATAACTTATAATCTTTTTAAAAGAAATTTCAGAGCCCAATACAAGGTGTGTTTTCACTCCAAATGCAAATATTCTTCTCTCAGTGATCCATACATTGAGAGCACAGGACAGGAAGTGAGTGAAAGAGAAAGAGAGAACCACACTGACCTTTTGTTCAGCACAGCCAGTATTAAATCCTGCATTAGTGGTAGGTTTAAGTTTCTATATTTCATGAGCCATCTGACTTTGAAGGGATGCTTTATCACATTTGGAAGTGGAGATTCTTCCTTTCCTGCCTTCACAATGAGAAATAGTGATCCTTCCTAGGTATGGCAGGCTGGAACATATTGGATCATAAAACCATGACACTGGAAAGCAATCTTAAGTAGTATTTAGAGGCCTGCATTGTTCGTTGTTTATAACTTCTCTACCTCTACTACTGTATAGTTGAATTTCAGGTCCAGTTTTTGTCTAGAGCAAATAAGGAGCTGTAAGATTTATAAGATTCTTATTGCTCTCCTGTTGAAATATGAAACAGAAGAAGAGCAATGAAAATATTCAGGTTTCATTTGCATTTATGTAGCTCTATATTCCCTCTTTGGAATAACACTGATTTAATGTATATCTCAAGGTGTATGGGAACACACACACACACACACAAGTCTAAAAATTATATGCCTCCAGCTACTAGCAGTCAAGCTATACACGTCAAAAGAGATTCCGATATGAAAGACCAACATTTCAAGCTTGAACTTCATTGAAAAACATTTAAAAGATACTAAGGTTTCATATCTTATAGTAACAAGTTGAAAAAGTAAAGTTGTCAAAGATTGGCTGGGGAAGTAAATGCAGAAGCCAGAAAAGAGATGAGAGATGAGCAGAAGCAGGGAGCAGAGGGAACCAAATCATTCTTTTGCTTGTTAACTGGAATTCACTCTGAAAACCCAAGAGACATCAAACATGGAGCTCTTTGATTTTTTTTCAGCAGTGCTGTCTTCCAGTTAATAACCACACTTGTGTTTACAGAACAACTGCTTTTACAAAACTGAGGATCATCAGATGGGAACACTAACAACTTCAATTTTAAAGTCCACTTCTTACCTAACAAGAAGTGTGAGATACTTCATTACAGAGAATATTCTATCCAAATATGAAATGCACACGAAATCACGAACACTTAAGGAAAGTGCTCTTGCTATTTATACAAGACACAGCTACTGTATGTTACTGAAACTGCAGTAAATTTTGAAAATAAATATATATTGCAGTAAGTAAAAAAAAATGCAAATACAATTTTGCAATATTTATGTGATCAAATTTACATATTAACTACAAATATAAAGTATGAGAAATACGAATCTTTGCATATACTCCAACAGAAAAATTTAAAAGATTAAATTATTTTGCTGCTATATTGTACATGTTTGACTGTGCAGACATATCCACAAATTTGTTTATGTGTACAGATATTACATTAAAAGACTGTCACATTTTTAAAATATTTTAGAGAATAATTTTTGTGGACGTGTTTAGATATTCATTCTTAGAATGATAAGCAGACAGGCTGAATATATTTGAAAATGCAGTAAATCAAGTCCTGATCTTGCTAACACTGATACACATTCATTTAGATAAATCTGATGAGAATTTCACCCAGCCAATATATCTTTAAAGGCTAATCAAGTGAATCTCTTTAATAGCATCAAACCTCATTTGGAAAGTTCACAATCCATAATTAGCTGCTTCTTTGAAAATGGTTTCTAAAAATGTACTTTTGGAAGAGATTACAGTTCAAATCTTACATGTGCATGAAATAATTGATTTGCCCGAACATGCCAATTTTAGACATTACTTGCAAATGAAAATTACATCCCACATGATTTAAGTATTTGCTTTGATATGAGCACTAAATAAAAAATGGTAGTCTGACCTTTAAGAAAAATTGTATCCAATAACAAAATTAAAGGACAGGTTTAAAGATTCAGTCACTAACCCTTATAAAAGGGAAGAAAGAAAACAAAAACCCTTGCAGTCACATTCTGTCATTGCCTTTCAAGTATTCTTTCAGGTTTCTTTCTCTTTATTTTATTTTATTTCATTATATGCAGGAAGGCTAATTTTTCAACCAACCATTTTGATTCTGTTCATTTATTTTCCCCAAATTTGACCATTTTTCTTAACCTGATGCATTTTGTAACCAACTTCTTTTTAATTTATTTATTTATTTTTATTAAGCTAAGTTTTCCCAATTTTTGAAATGTAAGAGAGACTAAACAGCATTACTTTATCTTTTCAGGTCCAAAGATCCTGCAGAATGCTCAGATTTCAATAGCAATATGTGATTAACATATATTTTTTTCTCTTCTGGAAAAATTGAATTATTCCACAAAATTTTGCATTTTCTAACAATACAGATTTTTTTTTTTTCAAAATATTGTTAAAATGAGTTTCATTTTCCTCTATGTTCCAGAGAACAACTGTAAACATTTTATGGGAAAACAAATAAAAAAGTTCTTTCACCACAAAATTCTCATGAAAAAGTATATCAGAATGAGACTGAAGTTCTGAATCAACTAATTTCAGGCTTTTATTTATTTTCTTTTTAGTTGGATCTGAGTAATGACATAGAGATAGATAATTTATTATTCCTAGACTCCTGTATTACCTGGATAAGTTGTCCCTTAATTATTTTTTTATGTTGGCCATGTTATATGACATGTTAATATTTCAGTATATCACTACCTCCATTCTTCTAGGAAGCTCAGAGGAAGGGAAAAGAAGTGCTCTCATTTCTCTTCTCTTTCTCTGCAGATTGGCTCAGTATTTTAGCAATGAGGATCTTAACTTTGCTTCTGATGACTGGTGGCAAAAAACCCTAGATAAACATACGTAATAGTCAACAGAAAAAATAACCACTGGGGCAACAAAATAATAGGTGGAACAAAAAGAAAGATTAGGGTTAGCCACAGCTTTGGACATCTGCCTGTTATATGCATTGGTATCTTAAATGCCCAAAAAGGAAGGTGACAAAATTTTAATTTAGATTAAGGACATGATTTAGTAAGTGTAACAGAGATTTAGTGAAATTACTCGTATGAAAAGGATGTAACATCAAATGCTGCAAGCTATTGGGGAAAAATAGTGTTAAAGTAAGAAGTTATTCCCCACTGTAACAAGGATGTGATTTCACTCTGAAGTCCAATATGCAGAGGAAGTTAGAAGCAACGAAAGCCCGAGTAATAACAAAAAGAAGGCACTAATGCAGCTGGCAATATGCTGGGGATCTACTATAAATCTTGGAACAGAAATCAGCTGAACAAGGCTTACTGGTTCTTTCCAACAGAGCATAGTACTGTTAATTAAGAAACAGCATCTGCAGGTTGGGTAACTACAGAACCAGTCTTAGGATAAATAGATACCCTATTTATTCAGCTCTCTATATTTTTAAATCATTTAATCAACCTCACCATTTGTGTTAGATGAATATGAATTAATATACATTGTATATTATGAAATGCATTGACTTCCTCTGCTGTTCCTTCTGATGAGATGCTGCCTTGGGAGTGCACAAAGGCAACAGGCTCCCTTCTGCACTTATGGTTTACCTGAAACAAAGAGCACTGATGAGATATGCAAGAGCTGTCAATCACCTCCCAGCTCTGTTCTCCAGTTCATATTCACCTCAGGGGGCAGTAGCATCCCACCAGAGTGCTAATGTACACCAGAAATTTTTGACTTCCCATTCTGAAAGCAGTGCCCCACCACTCACACATACTCTGCTTCTGAAATACTCACTGTGCAAGAGGCAGGGAGCTCATTCCATCAGCTACGTAAGTGACCATTTTTCCATAAGGACAGTCTCTGAGTTTGTTCTTTTCTGCCCCAGTAATGCTACCCGAAGGCACCTCATATGGCAGTGTGTGTCTAGGATGTACCTGCTGAGCTTCTAACAGACTGTTAAGGACTGCTTTAGCAGTCAAGGTCTGCTGCTAACAGTTACAATAGGTAGCAGGCTCTTGCTTTGACCTCCTTGGGAGAAGAAAATCGAATGACACTGAAAAAGGGTGCTTGTAGGTGCAGAAAAAAAAGAGAACCACTGCTCTTGGATGTACAGAGACAGACTGCTTTTAGAGGGGAAATCTATGAAGAAGTCTTGAATCCAGACCCAGCTCCTGAAACAGGTAATGCAGCACCACTCTTTTCCAGAGGCAGCTTTGTACACAAATGATTACTTAGGGACAGGATTTCATGAGTTTACTGTACAGATAACTGACTAACTGTGTTAGCTGTTACCATTCATGTTTAAGCACTTGTTTGTCATATGCCTCTGGAAATCTACTCCGGAATTAGAATCTAAATACAATACAGTGCAAAAATACAAAGCAAATGCCCTACTAATTTACTAATGAAGTCTTATTAAATTGAGAAATAAGTGAAAAGAGCTGGGACTCAGTGATATTTTGCATGTAATACCCAAGGCCTTTATGGTTAATACTTTAGTTTGTTCTAACTTTTCCTTTATTCCTGCTGTCACCAACATGCATTCTAAAAGCTTGCATGGGATTTTTTCTCTTTGTTTCCATGGCAGCAATAAGACCGATTCCTCAGATATGGAAATATCCATTCATTCTGAAAAGTGTTTCCTGGCAAAATTGTCTTGGATCAGAATCCAGCAATTGAATGTAGAGGAACTTAATCTTTATATATATATTGTATTATAAACTTCTTTAATACGTATCCAAGGACAAAGATACTGTGTGTGTTCCCGAGACTATCAATCATACTAGTTGAGGCTTTTATAGTGTTTCAATTTATTTCTAGAATTTGAAGACAAGTATTTCGCTGCCCTTTGGACTAGTACAACCACATTTTTGCCTGTGCAGTTTGTGGCATTTCTGTTTCCAGTTAAATGATTGCATATTATGTTATGTACTTCAACAGAGGAAAGAAAGAACACATCTGCTATTTAGCTCATTTGATCATTTTAGTTGAATGATTATAGACTTTGCATGGAATTATTTATCTGGTTTTGTGGATTCATCTTCCAATCAATTATTCAAAAAGTTATAAATTATATTTTTGTTGTATTTTTGTTGGGTTCTGTTTTATTTTACAAAGCTCTTAATTAATCTTGCATGTCAATAAATAAAAAACAACAACACTCTTTGCCTTGCCTGCTAAGCTATCTATTTTATTTGTAATTCTCCCTTATCCTTGATTAAAATTAAGATCAGATAGATTTGCCTGCAAGCATGAGGGAAATAAAGCTCAGACACCTGAGTAGAAGTGAAACTGGGCCAGAAACAAATGCTTCTAGGTTAGTGATGAGATAAATGACAGAGATGAGAGTGAAGGGAGAAGTTCTGTGACAGTGTTCAGAATGTTTCCCATAGGCAGAAGCTCCAGGTTCTCTTTTTTCACTCTCTACCCTATTAACTTCTGACACAACAATAGGTCAAGCTATGAAATGCCACTTATTTTACACAGGGGTAAAATATTTAAAAGACCTGCTAAAGGAGCTAAACACAATATTATTAAATCATCGGCAACTATAATATACTGCAAATGTTTTTTTTTAAATTTTAATCTACTAATGGTGTTAAGCATGCATTAACATTCTCCCCATTTTTAATGTGTTATACATCAGTGGATAGATAAACATTCTGATTGCTACCAGTTTTATGTCACTTTGAGAAATATAGTTGATAACTGTCATCAATCACAGTTTCAATGACACAGCAATCTGAGCATTTCTACCATAAGGCTCTGTCAGAAGTGTCCAATAAGAGATGTAATGTACTGAGGTGAACACAAACTGTTTCAACCACAGAGAACCCCCAGGCTTCATAAATATTAGGGAGGCTTATCTTGGGTGCTAAAACAAAAACGTCTAGGGATTAAACAGAGTGGTTTTTCTCATGGTCATTCATATTGTATCAGCTATGACAGAAACCCACTAATCAGAGAGTTTCTATTGAGAGTCAGAGAGAAGCTATTCTATTTTAAATAAAGCAATAAATAGATGAGTAGTAAAAGCTCTTCACTAACAAATAATTTAAGGAGAAATATACTCTTCCCTCTACTCTGCCCTGGTGAGGTCACAACTGCAGGACTGTGTCCAGTTCTGGGCTCCTTGGCCCAAGAATGATGGAGAACTCCATACAGCGGAAGGCAACAAATATGATGAGAAGTCTGGAGCATCTCCCTTATGAAGAAAGGCTGAGAGACCTATGACTGTTCAGCCTGTAGAAGAGAAGGCTGAGAGGAGATCTCATCAATATCTATCTAAAATTCAGATATCAAGAAGGTGGAGCCAGGATTTTTTCAGTGGTGTCCAGCAACAGAACAAGGCACATGTGTGGAACATGGAAAATTCCTGTTTTGGTTTTATGATTTTTGTTATATTATTGATATTCTACATCATAACATCATGTAGTGTATTGGGAGTTAAAGAGTTAATGCTCTAGCTGCATTCTGGGTATACCTAACCGGGAACCAAATCCCGGCCAGTGTTGAGAGCGCCAGCTAGAGCAAGAACATTAACCCTTCAGCATCCCATATACTACATGATGTCATGATGTGGAATGTCAATAATATAACAAAAATCATTAAACCATAACAATTCCATCTGAACATGTGGATAAATTGATTTTCTTTGAGGGTGACAGAGCACTGGAACAGGCTGCCCAGAGTGGTTCTGAAGTTTTTTTCTCTGGAGACACTCAAAATTCACCTGGGTGCTTTTCTGTACAACATACTGTATTAAATCTGCTGTAGCAGAAGGTTTGGACTAAATGATCTCTAGAGGTCCCTTCCAACACCTAAGATTCTATAGAAGTGAAATTTAAGTTAAAAAGTGAAACTTATTATGAGTTATATATGCCATCTTGAAGGGATTTCATAAGTGATATACACAACAATTAATCTATTTAATCCTTTAAACTTCTTATTTTATAGAAATACATGAGCGACATTCCTTTGCATGACTATTATTGTTAAAACAAGGTTAGTTTTGCTGCATATAATGTGAGCACTTAATACAAAATGTATAAGACAAACATGCACACTGCAGAGCCTTATGGGTTGAATTTATGTGACGTATAAAAAGCTGAAGACACAAATCAAATTTAAATTCCTTGTTCTTTAAGGTGTTTAAAATCAATATATATTTTACCATAAATAACGACTTTGCCTGTATTCGTTCAGTCTTGTAATTTTTAGACAGGATATACTTAAAAAAAAAAATCATTATGTACAACTGTTCTCCAGCTTAAGTGATTGACCTTCTTCATAGTTCATTAATGCAGAACTTTTTATTGTCTTTTGAACTGAACACATTTATGCCATAACCCAAAGCAATAACAATTTTCACAGCCTACGATACTGAAGAGGTCAGACTAGATTAGCTAAAAGACACATTTGGCCTTAAAAATCTCTAATGTAGTAGGGTTTTTTTTTGTTGGAAATGTCATAACAGTACTGACTGACTACATGTTATTAAATTAAATTATATGACTATTGAATGCTGACTTGCTTCTAAAATGTACAACGAAAAAAGAATATTGCATTTAAACATATGAGGCTAATTTTGAGCCTTTTATATTCTTTTCTATTTATTTATTTTTTAATCAAAAATCTACAGTGACTGTTTTTCTTGCAGGAAAGAATGAATGAGTTTTCCTCTGTGAATCATCTTTCCAGGCCAAGAAAGGTGCGTACTTGCTTCACTGAATTACTTTTTGGTCTTTCAAAACAGCAACAACAACCAATTAATATTTTTGTTTCAAGTTCATATGTAGCTATTTCTTTAATTAGAAAGTTAAGACAAGAAAGAAAATATAGCCACATCTCTCTTCTGATTAGAAAGTACTAAGATACACGGTAATCCTGAACTCCTAAGGAAAAAAAATGGCTAGCAGGGAAGTTTCATCTCCATCATAATACAATTTTTAACTCCTGTAATAAAAGACAAGTAGTACTAAGAATGACTACAGTATTTTTCACAGTCCTGAGCTCCACAAATGCGCTTTAAAGGATGAAAAGGCAAGGGCATACTTTCAATTAAAAAAAAAAACAAAAAAAAACAAAAAAAACCCCACAACTCACACAGCAGCACTCATTCTTTAGAGTTCTGACTTTGCCTTAAGTCCTACCTTGCACAGGCTTCTTCTATTTGTGAGCAGATTTTATCTAAACACTGGATCAACTTTGCAGCAAATCACACAGCTACATGTTGCAGTAGGCAGCAAGGCTTACATTCTAAGGCCTTCTGAAGGTTACACATGTACATGTTGAAATATATATTAATATTGAATTTTCATGGGGAGTATAGGAACAGAAAACACAGTAGCAAGATATTCCAACACAGAATATGAACATTTATGTGAAAAAAATATATATATTTTTGAGATATTTTTCCTTTAAAGGGAGGTTGCAAGGTCTGCTACTCAGGCCAAACACAATAAAGAAGATCAGGAAAGGAGAACAGATTTTTATTTATTTATTTATTTTTGCAAGGATCATCCTGCAGTGAAATTCTGCTTCTTTTAATTGCCCTGGAATGAATCCCAGTAGTGTCAAATGCACAGATAGTTATGTGAACATATGTAACATGTATGATATCATATGTGATACAAATGCATGCCCTGAAATAAACAGAATGCAGACATTTGGCTATCTTCTACATGAGCATGCTAATTCTGCAGCTGAAGCTGACTTTCTGTTGGTCAAATTTCTTTTTTGAGCTCTGAATTCAATGATCCTTTGATCGAAGACAGTGACAAAAGTTCAGGTTCTGAATTAGGCATAATTACCTCATTCTTTGTTACTTTCCATTATGCAAAACAAAAGATGTAACAACTATAAGGTATTTTAGATACTCAGTCATTCCTGTTTTCTTCTGCATTCAAAGCAACATAAACTGTTCCATTTTAATTCTTTAGTATTTCTCAAAAGGCAAAAAAACAAAAACAAAACAAAACAAAACAAAAAAACAACAACAAAAAGACCATGGGATAAAGATGAAATAAAAACTGAAGAGCATTGTTTCATTTTTACTGCCCTCATAGTTTGGAGTTCCTCCTGTTAGTATTTTTCTAAAATTTTTGTTTCTTAGTTTGAGTTGGAAAATTCCTTTTTTTCTTAATTAAAGCTCAGACTCTCATAAATAAACTACTGAGTAAGAAAAAACAAAAACAAACACAGAATACACTCAGAAACACATATAAAACAAACACAAAACTGAAAAGCTGCCCTACGAATAATGACACTTTGATTTGCTATGAAAATGTAGTCATTCTTTTCCTGAAGTTCTCAACACAATATAAGCAAAGAAAACAAAAGACTGCCTCACACAATATAAGAAATTTCAATCTTCAAAGTTTTGATGAAACATAATGATTTTTTGAGTGCTTTTTTGCCTGCATTTGTTTTGATAGATTTTTAAATATTATATTGCTGTAACTGTGACAGTATTACCATGCGCTTATTTTTTTTCTACTAACAAATATTTATTATAAGCACTAATAGTTTTAATTTCAGTTTTTCTGCACGCAATACCTTTAGATATTTTGGGAAAGGTTACGATCTAGCTGAAGTCACAGACCAACCTCTGAATCCATTCAGACAAGCAATGTAATTAAACATGAACATTTGACATATTTTCTATTCTAATCACTTCCTGTCTGTCTGAATTGCCAGTCCTAAAAAAATAAAAAATATTTTCAGCCCATCATTCCCATTGTGTCTAACCTGTATGCTGGATTAACTAAAATCTCATATTTGCTAATTCTTAAATTATGTATGTCTGTCTCTGATACTTCTATGCTATACAGTTTCATGCATATATCTAGGATCTCCCTAAAGAAAAAAATTCAAGTTCAAATGGTTCTTACGATGTTTTAGCTTGCATTAGCTTTCTGAATCAGTTAATTATTTCACAAACATCCCATTAAGTGATTGCATTTTCTACCTTCTTCGTTCTATCTAAAGACGTTTTTTTTCAGTCCACCTTTACCAAAGCAGTGGCTTTGGCTCTCAGATTTAAAATGATGCGAGCATTTTGGTTCTAAAGACTGCTGTTAGTTTTAGTTGGATTTCTTGGAAAGATACAATTGCAATGTGAGATGGGGTTTTCTAGATGAATATGATTACCACTTCAGTGGCACCCCGTGGCACCCCAAAGCTACATTTGCTTTCATTCGATTTCATCAGTGCTGCACATTCAGCTTTCAGTTACTCCTGCACTGATAAGAAAACCCCAAAAGGAAGGTTACAATGGATATCATAAGAATTTAAGACCATGCACATGAACTGTTATGTTGGAAAAGCTATCTATCAAGTCATTGATAATTTGCACTTCAGCTGCCCTCTCTCGAACACTGTTCTTAATACCCAGGTTCATCGGAAGCATAACTTATGGCTTTTCAGTTGAAGCACATTAATGTGTGGCCATTTTTTCCTAAACCCAGTAAACTGTTCTTTCTTATTCTTAGTATGCCATTTCACCTTTGAAATAATACATGCTGCAAAGAGATTGAGAAGTACAGGTTTCCGTGTTTCAGCTGCTGCCAACAAACTGCTCATTTTTGATTCTGTAGAGTGCGATAGATAAAAAAGATTATATACCACATTTTCATTTGTCCCCCTTGGGGTAACCACCATCTGGTAAAAATTGCTAGAAACACTGCTGTTGTAAGCAGAGTAGACTACTAGTTTTTCTACAGATCATTTTAAGACTCGGGGTCTGTTAACACTTGGCAGTTCTGCAGTAATTTTTCAAAAATCAAAAAAAGAAACAATGCAAACATTAACTCCTCTATTTGCTATATTTAGTAGAAAATATTATTACATGAATGAGCCTTGATGGCCAGTTACCTTATTGGGGCACAGCACACTCCTGTACATCCTAAAGTATCTCTCCTTTTCTTGATGCCTGGGTATGTTTTCATCTATGCCACTGTTAATACAAACAACGGAAAATATAATGAGCAAAGAACAGATTTGACTATACCTTTCATTTTGGAAATATAACATAGGGTGACAAATTACATTAGTACAATCTCCATATATATGTGTGTAGAAAAATAGGCAACGGGCTACAGATAGCACATTTTAATAAGTAAAAGATAGAAATCAGTATATGCTTTTCATTTTCATCTGTTCACATTCACAGGCTGTATTACTGCATGTATTTTCAGAGCTGAACAGAACGATTCATTGTGCCTTGCTCCTCCATACAAGTTAAAGGAGAAAAAAAAAAAAAAGGAAAAAGCAATAAAAACAACAACAACAAAAAACCCAACTCAAATTTTCTATAAAAAGGAAGAAGATAAAGCCTATGATATCAGCTTAATCAAGTGACAATAAGTTAAAACACATTCTTACTTTACTGAGGGATAATGTTATCATTGTAGGGCTTTCTTTCAGAGCAAGATTATCTATCCGGTATATCCTGCAGCTTTACTGAATATCACAGTAACACTTCTAGCATCTGAACTTTAAAAACTTGTATTGAAAATGGCTGCAAGTTTAACTACAAATGCCAATAATCCCTCTTCAACATCCTTCTATTCTGGGCAGTTATGCCCTGAAAGGAGTGATAGGCTCGGAACAATACATTCAGTAAACATAAATGTATCTCTCATATTTTCATTTATTGGAATGATGGAACCAACAATAATCTCAGCAAGTTTGTTGATGACACAAAACCAGGAGGAGTGATTGATGTTATGCCAAACAGTTCAGTTGTCACGTAGAGGAACCTCAACAGGCTGCAGAAATATGTTGAGAGGAATCTCATGAAGTTCAATAAGGAGAAGTGTAAATGCCTGCACCTGGGGAGGAAGAGCCCAATGCAGTGCTGCAGTCTAAGGACCTTCATGCTGGAAAGCATCTATGCAGAAAATAAACTGGAGTCCTGTTGGACATCAAGTTGAACATGATCTTGCAGTGCATCCTTGAAGCAAGGAATGCAAATGGTAACTGCACTGCATTTGGGGGAGGTGATCTTTCCCCTCCCCTTAGCACTGGTGAAGCCATATCTGTAGTACTGGACCCAGTTCTGAGCTTCCCAGTACAAGAGAGACATGGACACACTGGAGACAATCCACCGAAGGGTCATGAAGATTAGGTTTACTCTCTTGTGAAAAAAAACGGAGAGCTAAGTCTGTTCAGACCAAAGAAGGGAAAACTCAGGATGTTCTCATCAGTGTTTGTAAATACCAGAAAAAAGGGTGCCAAGGTCAGGACAAGAAGCAATGAGCACAAACTGGAACACAGGAGATTCCATCAAAACATCAGGAAACACTTCACTGTGCAGCTGACATAGCACTGGCACAGGTTAATCACCCTGGAGACAACCTTCAGCAGCGTCTGGACATGGTCCAGGGCAGTCTGCTCTGCATGTTTCTGCTTGAGAAGAAGTTGGAACAGACAGAGCCAGAGGTTCTTTTCAACCTCAGCTATGCTGTGATTCCACTACTCTTGAAAGTTTCATTTTACAAAGTATTGTCTCGTTAAATACTTTATTACATGTTAACATCAATTGTGTTTGTTCTACTGATGTTACTTAGTCCTATACTTCTTAATCCTGCCAAAAACTACTGTAGTCATTAAAGTCATCTGAGATTTGATGATGAGAAATAAAGGCTAATACATGCCTTTTCCTTTGGTAATAAAAGAGTATGCTTAAAACACCTAAAAATAATATGAACACAGTCATTCCATTGTATTATTTTTCTAAAAATGTACTGTAAGGCTCCAACACTAATTAATTCCTTTTTTTGTAGCACTGAAAACTATGTTTCAAGGCCTAGTAAAAGCATATGTATGAAGTGAAGACTTTTCTCCAGCTTACAGATAAAGATAATTGGGAGACAAAATTTATAAGAGCCTGACAGGAAAGATGGCCGTGTGAAAGAGACACACTTTTTATGGTTTAGGCCTTTTTTCCTATGGTATCTTGCCGTGACAGACTAAAAAAGTTTTGGTTTGACTAACTTTTCTGTATTACTGTAATTACCTCTTAATATATCTTTGGAAAACACAGAGTCTGCAGGTATCAAATCCACCACAACTGATGAAATGAAAAGTCTGAGGCGAGAGAGAAGTGGTACCCTCACACAGTTCTGTTCAGTGCAGTGCAGAAGAGTACCTGCAAGAGCTCTCACTGCCATGCCAAGGCACATCTTTTCCACTTAGTTTATCTGTTTTCTAACAATGAAACTAAACACCCAAAAACACTCACAGGGAGAAAGGGAAGAGCAAGGGAAGGGAATCCACAAGCAGTCACAGAGGAAGAACAGGTCAGAAGAGCTGTGAGAAGGCATGTCTGCAAGTCCCTGGGCTTAGTGTCATAACTACATGAGAAATAGAAATACAGCCGACTACATAATGCTGATTAAATGTTCTACCTGTAGTTCACCTACATTTTGTACTGTGCCATGACAGATTATTTCACTTGGATTCTACAAAAAAATCTTGATTTTGAAGCCTTTTTTTCTCTTTATTGTATAGTTTTGGATTAAAGACCACCCACTGTTATACATTCTGAGAAATGGGAGCCCTGCAGCAGTTATAAATCAATAGCTAGATGTAGAAGGGAAAAAAAAAAAAAAAAAAGAAAGAAAAGTTGATCACAGTTAAGTGAGAAAGAAAGTTAATGAAAATGGGTCAGGAAATTTTAGTTCTTTCTCATGTGAAACAAATGGGCTAATCCTAAGTATGAGTCAGAGATTGGGATCTTCAAGTGTATCTGGGTTCATAAGGAAGTGGTATATAAGTAGCAATATAAAAATGCTTTTTCACTGATATCAGGAAGAATTTGCAGGATAATAGATTATCCTGCATAGAATTTGTACTACATCTGGCTTTTTACCTAGGACTGAATAAATATTATTAAACAGAGAGAGAGAGAGAGAGACTGAGAGAAAAGAAGTGTGGTTTGCCTCAAAGAACAATTACTTAATTTGGGTTGTACCTGAAACAAGTTTAAAACCTACTATAATCTAATGAAACAATGGTAAAAGCAACTCAAAATGTCTATGGGCTGAAATCTTAACAAAAGTGCTGCTTATCTTTTAAAATCAAATCATGCATTCATTAATAATGAGTGGAACACAGTTATTACTGCTGGTTGTACTTACACCACAGCTATAGAAACTGTTAACATGTTACTGCCTCTAATGGTATGAGTGCCAGATGGGACTGTAGGAAGCCATCAGTAGAAATTAACTGTGCTTTCAGATTTTTGCGTTCCTGTGCAAAAAGCCACTATTGCCTATCATTTTATCTGAAGACAATACTTTTGTTATAAATCTTGGCATGATCTGAGATTACAAAGCCAGCAAGCTCCAGATGGCTGAAGGAATTCAGGCCAGGCCTACACTACAGACTTGTTCCATCCTTGTTTCAGCAGGCAAGAAAGTGCAGAAGTCTTTGTTTGGTATGTCTGAAAGAGCAGATGATTCTCAAATGTAGACACAGTAAGTATACTGACAAAAGAGTAGCATGACTGGTGGTAGAGCCTCTTGAGAAAGATATGGGGAGATTTAGACTAGCGAAAAGCACAGCATGGCTCAAATACAGAATAGATGTGATCTGTAACCAAAGATTGGTCCCATTGTAGGTCTTTATATTCTAATGAATATCAATACTATGTCAAGTATTTCCTTTGCCATTTGTTAGGCAACTGATAATATGAAATTATGCCTTTGCTTAAGAAGGGAATTATCCTGACCAATGAGAGAAATGGTCTCTCTGTAGAATTTTGAAGAGTCATTAACCATTATCTTTAATAAATGAAACAAAATAAAAATAAAAACTAATTTTTCTGAGAGGCAAGGTAGGTTGTGCTGTCGACCTACATACCTCTTGTCCAATGGTTAAAAAAAAAAAAAAGGTAAACCCTAGTAAAGTGAACTCCCATCTCTTTGCAATGCATCGTACAGTCCATCCTGTAGCTGAAAACTTCTCATGAAATTTAGTTTTTCATCTCTCTTCTCTACTTCTCTTTGTAGAGCACTATTCATATCTCGTTATAGATTCCTACTAGGAGATTATATGAATAAGGTGAGACAGGGTTGGAGAAGTTGAAAGGAGAAAAAGTACAGAGCTGCTGCAGCTCCATGCCTTCAGGACCAGCAAGTCTATCAAATCCCAGTAGGAACAGTTGCACTCTACCCAATATACATGCATAAATACAACTGGCCACAAAAACTAAGGCAGAGGCAACCTTAAGGAGGAGGTAGGATCCATTTCTCTGATAGGATTATTAGGCTTTTCTCCCTTACAACTATGTCTCTCTGCTCCTTTGAGTACGGCAAACTGAGACTTCAATCATATAACTCAACCTTTTTAAAAAACTTACAAATATAGCTTTGTGTCTATAGAGGTGGTTTTCCTCATCTAGACTGAGATATTTAATAACTTTATAGTCTTCTCACAGGATTTATCAGGCTGCCTGGGTCTCCAAGTATTGTATAATGAAGCTATTATCTTTTGTTACAGCTAGCTGTTATCATTATGGGCAAGAGTTGTAACCCTCCTGGATATACTTTTCATGTGAGACAACAGCATCACTGAATTTCATATGGAAAAACACTTGTGCATGTGTGTTCATCTCGTACAGTAAACAGCTGAAATGTTATATACATTTCTCCTGTACATTACATAGGAATAGCACTAGCTCAATAACAGTTTCAGAAGAGAAAAATAAAGGCAGAAATGTTTACTGAGTTGTCTTTGCAAACCAGTAAGTATGCTGGGGGGCAGTCTCCACCCACTCTTATCTCCTGTAAGAAAATGGAGATGATGAACTATCCTAGCTGTGAATTAATAACAGAAATAGCAAGTATGCGTATATTCCATTTAATTCATCATCTTCTTTGCAACAGAATGTAATGCAGGAGGATGGATGTCCTGTCCTACCACAAAGAAATATCATTTACAAAGCTTCTTACATATTCTATCTCTAGCATTAGGATTGTAATAAAGAAAGGCCTACCATTGATTACGCTTTATTTCAGTACAAGGACAAATGCATTTTGTATAAAATCCAGGGTCTTATATAGTTTACCTAGTGCTCAATGCAGACAATTAAAAAAAAAAAAATCATTTAACTATATGATCCTTCGTTAAAGCGGGAAAAACAAACGAGAAAAGAGAAAGAAGAAAGGGAATGGAATGAAAGGGAAAGAGGGAAAGGGGAAAGGGGAAAGGGGAAAGGGGAAAGGGGAAAGGGGAAAGGGGAAAGGGAAAGGGAAAGGGGAAAGGGAAAGGGAAAGGGAAAGGGAAAGGGAAAGGGAAAGGGAAAGGGAAAGGGAAAGGGAAAGGGAAAGGGAAAGGGAAAGGGAAAGGGAAAGGGAAAGGGAAAGGGAAAGGAAGGGTATACTACAGAGTCTTATCCAGCTCTGTAGTTTATTTTTGTTGCTTCTCAAAGCTTCCAATCATGGACTCTGACTTTCCTTTGCTCACTTTATACTGGTCTGTGAAATGCATGATTATATAAAATAAATGTTCCAGATCTGGTCTAGCCTGCTCTCACAAAATAAATAAATAAATAGAATGATAACAATAATAAAAATAAAAAAGTTAAAAAAGATTTTAAATCCAGTATCTGGTATTGTTAAGAAAATAGCTGCTACAATTTCTCATTTCACTTGGTTTCTCATTAGTCAAAAGAAACAATAATGGTTCTTTTGTATGGACTTTAAATTTCAAGGACAGTATGCAATAAGGGATTAAGTTCTCTTTTTAGGTAAGGCTATTTTCCTTCCTTTTCCTTTTAAAGTAAGGATAAACCATACAGTGACACAATAAGTAAGAAGAATAAATGAATCAAACTCATACATAATAATACTAAAACAAAAATAATGAACCTAACAATTTTTGAGAATCGTAATTCTACTGGATTAATAACACCTTTCATAAATTTTGCTTGTGGAAGTCAGTGGAGCAAGGGTAATTTCTACCAGCTGGGAACATGCTTCAAGTTATTACTTTCATATCAAAACTAGT
Organism: Callipepla californica brunnescens; assembly: GCA_023055505.1. NCBI lineage: Eukaryota > Metazoa > Chordata > Aves > Galliformes > Odontophoridae > Callipepla > Callipepla californica. The sequence goes on from JALIRH010000088.1 coordinate 804,679, forward strand.
GCCAAAATATTTTTATCAAGAGCTTCTGAAATGTTTTCAGATGATTACTACCATTCACAAATGTTTTTTAATAGCTAATGAGGAGGCAATATGACCATCTGATGCTTACTTATATATATAAAAAAAACCAACAAAACCAAAAAAGGTTAAAAAAAAGCTACAAATATTACCCCTTCTGTTTTCAAAGCAAATATCCTCAGTTCATGTAAATTGGTACAAATGTTGTTTAAGCTGCACTATTTACTCCCCCTTATTTCTGCTACGACAGCTTTTAGTTCAATTCTCTTTGATTTTCTCAGCCCTACACACCAATGTTTCTCAAATAATTATTTATATGTTTATTAAAAGTGCGGAAACATTTTAAAGTCTGGGTCAACTTTTTGACAAACCAAATCAAAAATAATAACAAAACAAAACATCACTAGGAAACAAGCATAAATAATATTTAAACTTCTTTTATATCAATGAATGCTGCAGTTCTACAAAGTACACTGAATAGTTCCTGATCTCCAAGGGCTGGGTTTGGTCAAAATTTCCTCCTGCTTAAAAATCACAGAAACCAATAAATTAACATGAAGGCTAATATTTGACACCTATCAAAGTTATGTTCTATGTACTGATAGCTCCAGTGAATGAGACAAATTCTAACAGGTTACATCTGTCTAGGTGTTTATATAGAAGAAAGTGATTCTAATGCAGAAGATCAGGAAAAAGAACTGGAAAAGATGCTTACTAAATACAATGGAGTAAGTTGAATGGCACAATAGTAGAGCTTATTTGTAAGTAAAATTTGACACTGATATGATTACCATAAACACAGAAAAGAGATGAACCTATGCCTTACGAAAACATTGCCTACATCTGCACTAACAAACTAAAGTATAACAAGACTTACTTGATACACAACAGCTGAGTTACCTATGTTGGTAAAAGATCTCTGGCCAGTGTTTCAGCTTACAAAACCCCAGGAAAGGCCTAGGCACATTCAGGGAATTATTAAAAGCTTGCAGACACTGTGAATGTTATGTAGATTTGAGCAAGGGCCTTAGAGAGTTCTTATCTAAGGATCTGAAGCAAAATCCTGGAGCAAACGTGCAAAATCAAAGAGTTCTCTGTGAGTCCCCCTTGTACAAAAAGATGAAGGAAGATTAGTTGGAATTGTCTGCCCCACCTTTCTGCATGGATATGGAGAGGCACCTGAGTGGGAGTGCTGCCATTTGGTTTAGGTGCAGTTCTGTAGGATGATGTAAGGTAGCACACCTTGCAGGCACAAAGTAGGCTCACTGAGACTAATTCTTGACTTCACATGAGAGATAGTTTATGAAAGTTTTATTTATCTGGACTAGGCTGTTTCACTCAGTCTGCAATACTATACTTCAGCAGTTTAAGGTCAATGAAAGAACATTCTACAATCTTAGCTCCAAATTCCTCCAGGTAATCCTGCCACATTGTCTAACATAACCATCTTGTGTTTCTATTCAATGATTTGACTGCTATCAATGTCTGCTCTTACAAAACAGTTTTTCCTCTCTCCAGTTAATATAAAGGGCTGATGATTATTAGCAGTGGCTAGGCTTTTTAGTAAGTACTTGCAAGTACTGACAATATATAGCATTCAAAGAGCAGTTTAAGCACAAAAAGCTGCCCAGTCAAAAACTGCTGTCACAGTTGAAAAATCAGCTGAAATAGATAGAAATCCTGAGATCTTGCACTGCTAGAGCAACATGAAGTCTGTGGTCCATTACCATTAAAGGCAAATCATATTTATTAAGCTAAATATATGCTTAGTATTAGCTAGAAGAAAGGAAAAAGACACAATTGGTCTTCCGAAATATAATTTCTCTGATCTGTATTTTCTTCCATATTGCTCCTTCTATTTTCACCATGTCTAGACTTGTGCATCTCTGTGCTCTTTGGGTAGATATCTGAATCAAGACATTCCTCGAGATTGTAAGGGGATGGTATTTTAGGGAGTCATAAGCTAACATCTAAATACTTGGGTAGGCAATTGTGTAGTAATTTCAGGCAAACTATGTGTGAGTGGTGGTGTGTCTCCAGTATGAATGGCACCAGTAGTCCCTGTGCTCAAGTACCTAGCCTCAAGTACAGAGGCTCAAGTTTTACAGTCTAGTAACTTGGCCTGTGCTCACATATATTTATTTATGAATGTTCTCACCTCTGCATCCTTGAGGTCTACAAGTGAGCTAATGTTTAATCACATATAAGATGGAAAAATCAGGGTTAGGAAAGATAGCAGGAGGCAATCTACTTCATTTTCCTGTCCTAATTTCACCAGAGATGATCCTGAGAGATGTTTTTGTGATCTATTAGAGATCTTCAATAGAAAAGACTGTAAAATCTACTCTTCACCTTTCCATTACCTGTTCCAAGTTACTTCTGAAATGCTTTCCAAAGTGAATATCCACATTGCTCTGCATCTTACTATTTTCATCATTCAATTATTAGCTCCCCAGAATTTAGTTACTAATTTTAGTGAATAGATTATGTATGTTGGAAAAAATAAGAAGCACAACTTTTAGTGTTAGCAATACAGGAAAAGCTATTGTATTGCTGTGAGTCTCACATAACTCCCATAAATTAACAATGGTAGAGCACTGTTTATGAAGATATACATGAGAAAAGTGCTGTGATTCAGAGATCTTGAATGCTTAATTGCTTTGCGTAGAGTTATTTGAATGCATGTTAAAAAATAGGTCAAGAAGTTACAATAGTTTATACTGTAATATGTAAGTGGCTGTTTTTTACTCAGTTTACCTCACATTAGCCATTTACTACGTATTTACATATTAGCCTTTACATTTGGAAAAGAGAAATAAGAAATGTAGATACAAAGCTGCACATCACTTACATTTTTCAGAAAAGTACATTCAACCTGCATTTACTTTAGCCGCTGTGGGACACTGAGCCACTTGTCAGAGTCCAAAAGGCTTACTGAGCCTCAGGGATTCATAGGATTTAAATGACTTGCTGCTCTGGGGGAAATCAAGTGTGTCGGAGACCCCCCAGGGCCTAACCATCTAATTAAAGGGAGCTTTCTTCTTGATCATCCTCATGTAAATACATAATGAACCGTCAGACTAGAATCATTCTGTTTACACATCATCTGCCAGTCAGGAAGATCAATGATGAGAGCAAGCACTTTATGTTTATCCGCTGAATATGCTGCAGATCATCTAACAGATTTCTTTATGAAGAGCTGAATCTCCATACACAGGCTGGGAAGCCTGAAGCAATTCTGAATTCTCTTAAGAAGCTATTTTCAATGGGGAGATAGATGTTCAAGTTAAAAAGCTCTAGGAAACTTCATTTTTGGACATAATAGACTATTTTATTCAGTATGTAGAATACAAAGCATTGTAGCTATGATTCTTTTCAGAATCAGAAATATCATAAAAAGTGCTCCTTTATGCACAAACATACACATAATAAAGGCTTTATCTTTAGCTGTATATTTTAAACATCATCAGCCATTCAACCAAATGAATGCAAACCACTCTGCAGTGTAATAATGAGACATACCAAAGTGATTTTCCAATAGCAGAATCTGTTCTAAAACAATAGGAGAAAAAGAAATAAATAAATAAAGATGACTTTCATTTTGTAAATCCCAGAAATAGTATATAATACTGTATATATTGACATATTTGCCTATAATTGAAAATAGTGCCTTTAAATTATTTGGAAAAGAAAGAAAAGTTTTTTTTGAGATAGCTCTGGAAGATAACAGATCTAATAATATATATATTTTTATAAGTGGTCATATTACAGTTCTTATTTGCGTGGGCTCATTGTACCTAACGTTAAAAACAGCTAATACTCATTTCCTTCTTATTGCTTCTCCAACTGCCTTCCTATCTCATGTTATTATTTCAACCTTATTTCCAATATTATCATCATGCTATTTGAAGCTCATTCATGATACCCTTCCCTGCTTTTAATATTCACTTTTTCATATAAACAGGAGTTTTTCTTTCCCAGAGAAGCTAAAAGTTTCTCAAAGGCTCGGAAATCTAACAAGTGAGGCATCTTTTGAAGAAGCTACAAAGGATTATATGAAGTATGAATGATACTAATTAGATGCTGTAACTTTAAAACAGTTTGAAAATTCAGGAACTTCTAAAGGCAAGATAATCTCCTTTCTTCCTAGTTTCCCTTTTAACCTTCAGTGATTACTCTTTATTCTCTGTCTGTAACCAAAGAAATAAATCCAGATGAAGATACACAGTATTTAGCATTTTTATTGGGAAGAACTGCCAGTTCTTTGATGTATGCTATTGTTAAATTCATTGCTTTGGTATTAGAAAATGTGATTCTTGCTGCAAGCTCCCTCTCCTGTTCTACATCTTCCTTTGTGTTAGCAGAGAAGCTCAACTAAAATGCAGAACTGTTTCATTAGTGAGGAAATTTTCTTAAAGCGTATGAGAACCTACATAAATATTATCCAGTAAAACAGGAATTACACATTTTTTTTTTCCCATATAAAAAATAAAGGACATTTGTTTTCCTCTTCCACTGGAAGGAGTTCTCTAGACTGTGTTTGACAATATTCCATCCCCTTTCAAACGTCCATGTGTTTGAGGAGAGAACACGACCAGAGGTGAAGGAATTATAAAGAATTAATAATAATAACACAGTAGGACAATGATGTACCAATAAGTTATGCTACCTCATCCTGGCTTCTCTGTCTACATTCTCTCTTCTGTTATGCTCACAAACTTGGCAATGCTTCTCTTGGAAGGTAGGTAACTACAACTTCCTTATAATTTCTAACTTAGTATTTAACTTCTGATGCAGGTAGTCATGTTTTTACCACATGTAACAGCAAAAGAACTCATCCAATTTGAGCAACATGATTTTGGAGAGATTGCTTATTCTTTCACAGAAGCTTCAGTTTGCTCTAGGTCATTCCTAGCAGCTGCAACTTCTCTGTGATTTTCTCAAAGCAATCTTTGTGAAGATTCATAGTGAAATTTCTGGAAGAAAACCATCTGTTCAATTTTTTCCCACTTCCTATAATGCCTGTAGTTTCTCAATCAATTCCATCCTTTCAATTTTTAAAATTTGACCACAGTAATGCTGAACTGGAAGACCTGCACATATTTTTCTGTGTGAAATAACTTCAACTCTTACGTGTTTGTTGGTTTTTATTTAAATCATATGATATCACACAAGGATTTTGTTTTCCAACTCAAAGCTTGTAGAAGATGCTGACCTATGCTGAGTCCTATAAAATTCTGATTACCCTTTCTTTTTGATGTTACAACACATGCTCTAAAAAAGGACAGTATTTAATTACCATATTGATTTATATCAAAGGCTTTTATTTATGCTCTTGAATATCTTACAAATGCTAACAACAATCACAGTTGTTTTTTTTTTCAATTCGCTACTTCTTTTAGGGTCTACTTAGCAAGAATCACTAGCCTGACTCCAGAAAAAGGCTAAGAAAGACACAAATTCCATTCCTTTGTACATGTGCCAGCAATGATGAAAGGCACACTTGCTCATTCTACCACCTCATGTTCACCATGAAGGAAAACAATGAGGGGGAGAGGGAAAGAAAAAGGGACTAGCTTAAGAGACCTAGTGTATCTTTATATTTATAGAACCTGAGATTAGGTCTGCATTTAAAAAAAATAAAACTTCGCTATGAATGAAAATGAGGAATAATGTAAATGGGTATGGAGCATGAAGCTTTTTATTGACAACTTCAACATAACAGATTACAACTTTTCTTTACCTAATTTAGAAGTCTCTGAGAATAAAAAGATCAACTTTGAACTCACACAGCTGGTAGCAGAAATAGAGGATATGTGTCTGCAGAACCCACTGGTTTGGGATTTCATTGTGTAAGTATTCCACATGCACAAAAGACTGCCTCTGACACAGAGAGAAATATAAGCTACAGATGCAGAGGAAAATATGACTGCCGTAAACTCTCACCAACTTTGTGGACAACACCAAGCTGACTGGAGCAGTTGATACAATAGAAGTAAGGGATACAATCCAGAGGGACCTGGAAAAGCTCAAAAGGTGGACCCATGTGGAGCAAATGAGGTTCAACAAGGACAAGTGCTGCACTTGGGTTGGGGCAATCCCATATCTGAGTATAGTCTGAGAGAACCAAAAGTGATGAGTTTAGTTTTCAACTAAAAGAGATGAGAAATAGATTATATCCTAGGGGGGAAACTTCTTATTCAGAAGATGATGAGGCACTAGAACAGGTTGCCCAGAGAAGCTGTGGGTGCTCCATTCCTGGAGGCATTCAAGGCCAGCTCAGATGGAGCCCTGGGCGGCCTGATCTGGTGTGTAGCAACGTTGTCCACAGCAGAGGTGCTGGTACTAGGTGATATTTAAGTTCCTTTCCAACCCAAGTCATTTTATGATACAACATGATTCTGATAAAACAGATCCCACTTACAAAGTAGTCACATCTGCCACTTTGCCCTATGCTGCTGTCTCAACTAGTGATATATAAATACTTGGCATATCTTGGGTGAGACAGGATGTGATAGGTTTCGCAAATAGATTCAAGAACCAGGTGACTTCTCATCTACATTCATTCAGACACAGGGTCCAATCAGAGGCTCTGAGATGACTCTGCTGTATAACCTTAAGATGCAGTGTCAGTTATCAAGAGAACTTAGTAAGGTTTTACTTTTTTGGGAATGTAGTATCAAGATGCATTGTATAAAGTTGGAAAAAAATACATTTCCAATGACTTTTCCTTTATTTGCATATGTAGGTACTCTTACTGTGATGGAATACTCTCTATATAAATTAAATTAAGTAAACCCTAAACAAAATTAGTTTATGATAATGCATCATCTAAACTGTGATAATAGATACAGTCCTGTATTACTGATAAAGTTGGCATCATTCTTTACGTACACTTGGTGATATCTATGTATGTTTCCTGTCTATATATATTTTCCTATCTAAGGCAAAGGATAACATAAGTTTGGTTCCTACATTAAACAGCATTTTCCTCAGTATGTTAATTAATATGTACATAATCACATTATTTCATTTTAAATATTACCTGAAAGTTCTGTTATACCCATTGGGTATTAATTATATCATTGCAATTAATTTAATCCTGAAGCACATAAAAATGATACAATTTGGTATTACTGACCAAGCTGTATATATAGGATTGCTTTTATCACTTTCATTGCAAGGAAGAAATAGCAGCATTGAAGAAACCTCTGCTCCAAGAGTCAGTGCAGGTTTGAGAATAACTATAATGACATCTAGCCAGCAATGAAAGCATCTGATACATTTTTTTATATACATTATACACACAAAAACATAAAAATATAGATCTGTATATGCATATACTTACATATTATAAAACACACATACATATATATTTGACTTCTAAAAAGCCAATCAAACAACCAAACAATAAACCAGTTCTGAATATTCTGGGTACATTTCAAATTTGCAGGTTTCATTTGTGAAGTTACCAACAAATATCCAGATGTCACCTTCAATAAATATTCAGATATTAATGGCAGTGTCTGGCAAGTGTACAGACTTCAGAGATACTGCAGTCATAGTGGTAAATAAAAGAAGACACATTAAGCATTTTTGTCCTAACATAATGTACTTCTCTGACTGCTTCCTACCTTAGCCCAGCTGTTGCACTGTATCTAACACATAGAGGTAGGTTCTGAGCCACTGTACAGCCTCTGGGATGCACTATGGAAGTGCAGTTTGAGCTACACCAGTCTGAACTTGTTCAAGGTTGGTAGGACACAAAAATTATTTAGCTCTATGGCATTTCTCATCTGACAAGCTGCGGCATGCAGGAAGGACTGCAGTCCCTAGCAGATCTTCTAACACATCTATGCCAACATATTGAGGAATGCTTAAGCACTACTGTGCAAAAGCTCTGCTGCCTGAAAAAGAGGGTATTTAAATAAAACTGGATTGAAAAAAAACACCATGGACAAAATTGGGCATTTTATTTCAGTTACCTATAACACTAAATGTAGAGGAATTATCATCCTCCAGGAGAGTAATAAATACGCTTAGCAGGGAGTACTACCTTACTTCAGTGTTAACTTGTAGCAAAGGACACAATGAGCTGAAGTGAGAACAGCCCCAGCAGTGCACTGAGCACTAGAGAGAGCTGTTAAAAACAGTCTTGTGAGGAATTTTTTTGATTTATTTTTAAGAAATTGAAGAAACAACATTTTAAAATTGCAGCGTGTCCTTTAGAAAATTCAGTTGTGCAGTTAGCATGGCTTGTTGATGGTTTTGATTTCCTGTACTGAAAGTAGTAGATGAGGGTAGAGTTAACTCGTGCAGACAAAAGCCAATGTCCCACAGAAATTTTAACTTCTGTGTAAGTTTCCCAAGGCAAGCTGTATAATTGACCTCAGCAGGAGTAGTGAAAAGGGTAAGAGCTATAAGCTATGGATAGGAAAACATTTGCTGCATTGTGTTGGAAAGTACTTGACAGGCTTGGAATTCTTACATTTTGTTTAAATCTTAAAATTTAAAATCAATTTTAGACCAAGTTTTTTACTCTTGTATTCTGAAGTTCACAATCAGAAAAGGAAGAAAATGCTTAAAAAGATTTGTTGCCATACATCCTGGTCATCTGCAACTCCTTGGGCTTTCTACCTAATGATGGATGTCCAGTCCTTCTGAAATCAGAAAATAAGAGCTCCCTGGTGGTTGTAATTTTTTCTTATGGTGTACTTCTGAAACAATACGCAACACACTTTGAATTATCAGAAGTCAGCTAAAAAATCCGCTACCCTTTCTCTCAGCCTTCCTTTCCTTTCATTCTAATATACTAATAAATCAGACTCATTTAGAGATCACTGTGGAAAGTGGAATTCATGAGGGCTTTTCTATATTTACAGTACCACGTATTAACGCCCCAGCAGCTCAGTGCCATCCTTCAGAAATCAGACAGCAAAGCACAGATTGATTTTCCTTTTTTTAATTGCATCCCTGCCAAGATCCTATTGGGAAGAAAACAGAAGTATGGACTTGGGCTTTGCAGGTGCACTGACACAAGATTATTTGTCAGAGATCAAATCTCCAGTGAACAGCTTGGTGCAGCTATTATTTCCAAGACTTTGATAATAACATCAAATTGATGTTGCATTGGCGTGCACTGAAACAGAAAAGAAAACTGCAAAGATGTTAGGAAAAGTACAGCAGGAAAGGAAGAGAAGAGGAAAGAAAGCTGATATTTTAAAACAGCTTAAAGACAAATGTGCAATACTTTTCAAGATATACTGCTGAGTAATATACTTTATCAGGCATAATGCAGCAAAACTAATTTGAGAACAGCTATAGTTTTGATCTATTTCTTCTAAAGTTTAACTTTCTGTCTATACAATAGGATTTCAAGACATTAATGAAACACTTGACACTCAATAGCACATTTTAAAAAATTATGTTTGTCTGAATTTTATGCTAGTTTATGTCCTCTTAGGGAAAAAAAAAATCTGTCAGCAAGAGTTGCTTTGGCAGGGATGAATAGCTAAGGCCTCTATTTGTTGACACATTTTTAGCAAAACAGAAGCATATTTTTAAGTTCTTAAGTACAAGTCTGGTGGCAAGAGAATCTTGCCAGTCTTGAGAGCACTAGAAAATCAAATGCCATGACTGCCATCTGCTAGCTTATAGGAAACATATACTTACTTTGAAATGCATCTTCCTTTCCTCCTCTCTCTAGTATCCCCTTCTCTTTTAGGTAACGGGGCCACCTAACTCAAATTGAAACTCTTCTCTGTGCACCTTCAAAATATGCAATCACGACTGAACTTTACTTTGAGGTCACAGGACTTTTTCCTCTCAGCTATCTTGAAAGCATGTTACTTTAACTTAACAGTATTAGTCTCAATGAGTCAGAGGAAAAAGCAAGCCTAGGAAAATACCAGTACTGCTGGCAACTTCCACTGGAGACTACAACTTCAATTACAAGTCTCTGGCCACATTATTGCATCCAGTGTCTGTGACAGGTTTCTATGCCTCACTAATCCCAATAGCACTTAACGGTGAGCAAGGAAGGAACAGAGGGACTGCAGTCCAGATGTGGAAGAATGAAGGCAGTAAGGAATCTCATACATCATCTCTTTTATTTCTGCCTACTTCACACTCCTTTTGTCCAGCTTTCATTCTGCAGGTGCCCCTTGCTGCACAGCATACACCACACAATGCTTCCTTTAGCAACAGCAGTTTAATGAAATAACAATATGCCCATCTCTTATCTGAGAAACTCACTGTTTCTGTTAAGAAAATATTCTTATATCACAAAAGTAACATTTCACATTAAGCGTATGCCACTATTCCAGTTACGTGCATAAACACACATTCACATGCATATACACCATAACAGTTTACTGGTGCTTCAATCCAGGCAGACTATTATTTTCATCTCCCTTCTACATACATGAAGAATACTAAGGACTAAGTTAGCACAAATAAATATTCAGGAACTGTCACCTAGCACCTTGAGGGCTTCCACATATTTTAACTACTCAAACGTGTGATAGAATTGCAGATATGATCCCTTCAACGCAAAAAGAAAATCAAAAGACAGAAGATGAGCAGTTGATCCCAAATATACTTCAAAGATCGATTAAAAAAAAAAGATTAAATTTATGATAGACTCTTTAAGAAATCTAACAAATGCCACCAGAATGGGGTCTGTGTATCCTCCACACTTCAAAAGATGACTGCAGTACACTTTTGTACAATAGTCTCTCATATTTGGTTTCCTAATCTTTGTTGTGAAAGTGTAATGGGTCTTTGCCATTTTGTTTTAGAACACAACCATTAAAAGTGATGAAAATGCAGACAGCATCTGCCAAGTGTGACCCCATATATATATATATTCCAAATGTCTTCACTTCAATATGAAACAAAGTCAAAATCATAGTACATATGATCCAGATACGGAGGTTCTGAATAAATAAAGCTGATGGCTTATTAGCAGATTAACAGTCACAGGGTAGAACACAACTCTACGAGTTTTCTGACAACATAAAGAAAAAGAATACTTAAGAAATCTTATCAAAATATGTTTTAATATTTATCCATTTTATGCTTTCTTTTTTGTCTTGAAATACTGTTTCTTGATTTGATATATGAGGGCTGCTCCTAAAGTAATGCCTCCTATTTCATTATGATACTCCATGATATTACAGGTAGATGGTGGTGGTATGGCAGTAGAGGCTGAATCTTACCACCAGTATGTCATTACATTTTGGTGCCATGTGACACACGGGAGTACAGGGACAATCTGATAAAATGATATCTGAATGGAAGTTTGTATAAAGCAAAGATGTGTCACTGAATTCCTCCATATGAAAAAAAAATTGCACCTGCTCAGGCAGTACAGCTACACCCCTGATATCAAGCAGTGTTACTGTGTTCTTTTTATCAGTGTAGTTTTCATGGGAAAAAAATAGGAGGCTTAACTTTTGGACAAATAAATAGTACACCCCAACGACAAAGAAAAAGGACAGGAAGACAGTCACCTAATGCATATTGAACACAAAACTAAATTCATTATAGTGGAAAGAAAGGCAGTTTTTCTAATGCCAGAAGTCAGATTTTCTAAAGTGAAAAGTGCACTCAATATTTCAAAATATTGAAAATATGTTTCTTAAAACTCAGACTTTGTTTGCATTAAGTTTAGCTACAAAGCATCAAGGAATTATATTAAAACAAACCAAACAACAAGAAACAACAACAAAAAAACCCAACACCCACTTTGTTAAAAATGTAGCCGAATGATTATTTCCAGCTTCAACCTTGATCTGAACTGGGGAAGTATGTTAATAATCTTCCAAAAAGTTATTCTCTCTTATATCCACCATTTAGGTCTTCAGGAAAAAAAAAAAAAAAAAAAGAATAAAAAAAATAAATATCAAGAAACAGAGAGAAAAAGTAAAACCATAATAAAATCATTCCTCAGTCAGTCAGTCAGTGCATCCCCAAATACTGCCTCACGTCACATGAGAAGACATTCTGAGTTTGTTGTATTATGTTCTCTGACAGATCTTGCATATATCAGAGCAATCAAAATGATTTTATCAAAATAAGAATAAAAAGTAAAAGGTAGTAGAACATAAAGTGGACCCAGAAACACAATTCAGAAAAGATAAAATTCAGAAAGTGATGGAAGAAATTGTAAGATATAAAATCAAAGTTGTTCTCTGGATTTCCAAACCTATTCATTCAGAATTTCCCACAGTCCAGAATTTTAGTCAGTTTTTGAGTTATGAAAATCTTCACACACTCCCCCTCTAAAGCATAGGAAGAGTCTTTATTTGTGTCATTTCTGCACAGTGGCTGTGCTGTTGCTCCCACTACTCATCAACAGCATTTGATGTGCTGCAGTCTCCCTTCGTTTTGCTTCTTTCACTTTTGATTGTTACATTCAAAATCTTCCCATGGAGGAAAGGAAGTATACTGGATGTGTAAAAGCCTAGAATCTATTAAAAATAGTTGAAATCTTAATAGTTCACATGAAATCATTACACAAGAGATAATAATAATAATAATAAAAAACCCTCAAACCAGAAAATCTATAATAATGCTGTTGATACTATTCTACAGTTGTCACAGAGGAAGACAAGAAAGAAAAAAAAAAGAAAAAAAAAACCTACAGCAACAAGCAAGCAACCCACCAGACAGGCAAATACAAAGTAAAACTGGGACATACAGAATTAGAACACCTTCCAAAAATTGACACTGATCAATTCACTTCCATTTTCACTTAATACAGTCTGCATTAATAAATGACCACCAAAGATCAGTGCTAGAAAAATAAGCAATGTGAGAATTTTCTGGTTTTTTTTTTTATTCCTTTACTTCAAAATAAATAAATAAATAAATCCAACTCCATAATCTCTGACTGTTTCCTTATATTTCTAGAGATCTCCAAAGAAGAAGACTCCACAACCTCTGTGGGCAACCTGGGCTGGTGGTCCATCACCTGAACAGAAAAGAAGTGTTCCTGTATTTTCAGAGCATGCCCATTAACTCTTGGTTTGGCACTGGCACAGTCTGGCTCTGTGTTCTCTTCACACTCACTTTAGGCATCTACAGACACTGATGAGAACTGCTCTGGGCCTTCTGTTTTCCAGACTGCATTTGATGACAAGAGCAGTCATGTAAATATTCTGAACCAAGTGCCTACTCAGTACATGCCCAATACAAAATTGTACACTATATTTGGCCATTTACTAGCAAAGATCTGTGACTACCACCAAAGCTCTTTCTGTGCTTCTCTATCATTTGTTTTAATGGCAATTATTTCATTTTTAGACTATGACACTGATATTATACTCTGCTGACTAGGTCAGCAGAGTCAATTAAATGCATTCATCAGGTACAAAAACTGAGCACTACATGATAAAGTCATATAATTGAATAGAACCTATTTGCAATAAAGTAGAAAAGCATCAACATTTTTATTCAGACTAAAGATATTTTAATGATAAAATGTAACACATGCATTGTATATATATCAAGTACATTTTCAGAATACAATAAAAATCACTATATTATGGACTACATTAGGACTACTAATTATGTATGTTTGAAAGAACAGTTTTAAAGAGAATTTCATATGGTAACGTAGAAGGAATAATTTCAAGCAAATTATTCATTAGATAATTAATCTCTTTTTCTGCTTATATAGTTTGTGAGCAGACCATGGTTTTCTCTAATGAATTGTTTATTCAAATGTATTCAAAAATGTCTTTCTAAAAGATTTACTTTATACACTGTACATCTTCAAGATGAACCACTTGATTGTGATTGACCTAATAAGTCAAAATATATCGCTTCTTTTCCCTTAACGAGAGATCCCACAAGACATTTTCTCTTAGAAAATAAATTCTGGGGAAATGTTTAGATAAACATAGTCTTACAGTTGCACTTGAATTAAGAGCTCTGGTATGGTTTGCAAAACTGAAATAGTATCTGCCCTTTTCCTTTCAAAAGTATACGTATGCTTTTGGAAATCTTGCTTTGTGATAAGTTGATGGAAATCAAACACATACAAAACAGGCATGAAAACTAAAATATTTCACCAAAATATTTAGTAAATATTGTAGAGTTTTTTCTCTGTCTCTTGGTGGAAATTGAGAAAATTTCTCATGATCACCTTTAATATTCTATTTTTATTTCATTTGAAAAAAAAAAAAAAAAGAAGTTATGAATTCATACATTCAGCATGGTTTGCATTCTTAATGACAACAGAAGAAATAGTGATGGAAAGAGAATGAAAGAAGGATCAAACATATCCATTTGATCCAGTCACCTTAGGTAACATGTAACTTGGAAAATAACTCTCTTATTTTTCCATATTACTCTACAGGGAAAAAAAAGAAAATGTTGTTCATGGAGAAGGATTACTGCATTCTTAAAGTAGTTGTACAATCAGTAAGCTAGTCAATCAACAAAAATTCCCCCACATATGAAACAGATTAGCACCTTCTACAATTAAAGGCCTCTACTACCCTTCAGGCAAGTAAATACCAATTTAATCAGATTATTCCTATGTATTACTGAATTTATAGTAACTGCTATTAGTTTTAATAGATGATGTGTCCTGATTTATTTAATGCATAATAGAATGCCCTTTCACATGCAGTTTATACCTGTTAAGCATGCTCTAATACCATAGGCCCTAGTCCTGAAATGGGCATGTATGCGGTGGTTTCACTATAGCTAGTTAAATTCCACCACTATCAATCTTACTCTCTGTCCTGAAAGGAAGAGGGCAACAAAATAGAATGAAAAAAGGGTTCATGGGTTGAGATAAGGACAGTAAGACTGCTTACTAAGTACCAATAAGGACAAAAGCGTCAGCATTAAAGAGACTGATGAAATTTATTGCTAATTACTAACAGATTAGAGCGGTGAGAACTAAAAGCAAGCCAAAACCACCTTCCCCCCCATCCACTCCCTTCTACCTCTTCTCAAGGAGAGAGAATAGGGACTGCTCCTCCATGGACCTCTCCTCAGCTGCAGAAAGCTACTGCTCCACACCTGAAACCCCTCCTGCACTGACATGGGTGCCTGCAGGGCTGTTAAACATTCTCTCACTACATTCTCCCAACTGCTGTTGCTCATCAGTTTTCCTTTTCCTACAATTAGCTTGCCCAGAGCACAACCAGAACCACTCAAAGCTTGGCTCTGGCAGTGGTGTGTCCGTGTTGGAGCAGCCCAGGCAGCTCCGCTCTGACATGGGGCCATGCTAGGCTCTACTTACAGAGCCACACTGCAGCATCTCATTACGAAAATCTTTCCTTGTACGCTTAAACGGTAGCCAGCAGAGCAAGGAAAGAACTGTAAGGGACAGAGGAAGAATTTAAAACCGAACATGAATCTCACTTACACTTTTCACTTTTTATCAGGATCAATATAGATACGTGAAAGGCAGCATGGAAAACAATACAGAACTACATTGATATTAAACACATCTTTTTTTCAATATTTTAAAGTATGGCTCAGTTGTTTTAAATCAAATTGTAGGGCATATCTTCAATGTATTTCATTTTCTATAGCATTTTCACTAAAATAGCATTCAATATTACTGTTCCTTAAGCAATTGCTACCTAAGAAACAGCTTTTCATTATGAAGCATATTCTGTCCATCCACCCCCACAGGTTGGTTAGTTTTTCCACTTAATTATACACTTTGTTATCATGACACATCTGACAGACATCTAACATAACTAAATCCACAGCATGGATAATATTTTAACCAATATCTGTTACAAAAGAAGACTTTCTCACTATTCTCGTATTGGTATACATCATCCTTGAAGTGATCTCCTAATATCAAAGGGATTTTTGCTACTCTCTAGAGAAAAACATTATACTGAAGCACAGAATTTCACCCAAAATGTGTATTGACCAAGACTAGCAGTAGAGAAAGCCCAAGTGTCTTCATATGTTTGCTCTTTAGTTTTCCCCAAAACTATTGCTTTTGTATGAGTTAATTATTCTCGCATTTGCTGTCTTCTAAGAGAAAAAAGTACATCTACTGATATTTTTAGTATTTGCACATTTCACTGTTTCAGTATATTTGTCTTTTTATCTCCAGAATTCAGAAACATACTTTATGTGCTGGTTTTTTTGTCCTGTGGCTTTTTAAATACTCAGAATTATTTTCCAGATTTGTGGATGAAATTTTGGTTTCACTGAAACTGATGGCAAAAGCATCACATTTTCTTTAAAATAATCATTTAAACATTTGGGAAATGTACCAAAAATGTTTGTCCTGTCACTGAAGGTTTGATGTAGATCTGATGTAACACTGCTAAATAGACAGAACATAGACTGATTTCACAGGGATACCTGCACGTCTACATCTTATACTGTAGGAGTGATTTTTTCAATTAAGAAAAAGATGTAAAGATAAGTAAAGTAGGCAAAGAAAAATCTCCTCTCAAGTTACTTCTTTCAATTCTTGCAATAAGTATAGCTTTTACTGTACAGATCAATTTTGAAACTGTACAGACTTGCCTCAGTTAGGTCTATGGCTTTGCTTTAGTATTGTATGTACCATGCTATCTTATTTCAGATTCCTTCGGTTTGAACCATCTCACTTTTGTCACCTTGATGACACTCAGTGACTTTCACTTTCTCTTATATCTGGTAATTTTCCCAAGATATCAGTGAACACAAGATCATGACAAACAATGCTTGCTATGTCAGTTGGAGACTGAACTTTTCACTTTCTTTGATAAATGTGCAAATCTCACTACTGAGGGTTAATTCAAGCCTTTTTAGTTATTAATTTAAACATCACTATTTTACCTTATTAAAACAGACATGGAAATGTCTCAAAAAAAGAAGGACGTCAACTAAGTTATATCAGAATGAATATACTGCTAAAACCTTTCTGTAAAGCAGAGAAGCACAGATGTCTCTATTGCTTCTTGCACCATCAACTTGCCACATGGATGAGCAGTTCTTTAAACTACTCTCATGCAAGCTTTACATAATCACTTCTGATGGGATTGAAAATTGCTGGTTTAAAAATGGTTCTATTTGTTAAATTCAAACATAAATTGCTTTTTTTTATGGGTTTGGTTTGGTCTTACATATTTATTTAGATAAGATTATGTTGTTTGCTTTCACATTCAAACAGTGATTTGTCATTTGAAAACTTATACTACCAATTTATAAATTCAGCAAAAGCTCTGTAACTCCTGCATTGCTTAGACATTCTTCGAATAGTATGGTAATAAAACTATTGATTCAAGTTTAGCACTTAGCTAAAAGGCTTGTTATAGTGCTGACAATATTTCAATAGGTCAATAAAATAAGGAAATACAGGGTATGAAACTCAATAACTTTAACAGTGTCAATTTGTTTGCATGCCAAACCTCCAAATCAATCAGATGTGCATCGAAATAGCTCTATTAAATCTGAATTGAGAAGAGAAGATACTTAAGGCTATAATGAAAATTGAAGTTCTACTTTAATTATCTGCATAAAGTACATCACTATCAGCATAGAAAAAAATAAAGCTAATGTTTATTGGGTAGCAATCAACTGCTTAACCAACAACAATAACACTAAGTTTCTTCTAAGATTTATCTTCTGATTTAGCCAAGTACCTAATTTCATGTCTAAGTTCAACAAAAGCACAGCCTGTTTAAAGATAATGGAGCAAGTTATGCTGCTGTTACAAAAGGCAAGTGCTTTTGAAACACCGAATGAGAACAAAGTAGCTGAAATTCACTCCTTGTCATGAAGGAATACACTTTCATTCATTTTGATTATGAATCTTGTCAGTAAATGAACTTTAGTAGTCACTGTGGATAAGCATTTAATAACTACCTAAACATAATCCTCAGTCCTTTGTGTGAATCCATTAATGTCAATACTGGCATCTTTGGAAAATGAAACAGAAAAGATCTTTGAAAATAGCATTTGGTGCATTTAATGGGGAAGAGAGGAAGGCAAAGGAAGATAAAAAAATTCCAGTTCATATTTTTTAATCTACTGTTTGAAGATAGCCTGACTAGCTTTTGGGTTAGGCTCTCTTTCATTGCTTGAGAAGATGTCTTGAGTCTGAGATTCCACCCACATGTGAAAAACACCAGAATGTATGAAGAAAGTAATGTAATTCCATTGTAGCAGGAAGGGAGGTGGCAAAAAAAATCTGCTGTAAGGCCATTTTTCTGAGGATATAATGGTCACCTTTCTAAAAAGCTTTACATTTTCTTAGAAATTATTCTGTATGAATATTAAATAAATACAAAGATTCCAGTGATACCTATTTTTTCTTCAAACTAATGGGTAATAAAAGCAGAGTAGAAAAATAACCTTGAAATTTTCTATACTAAGGAAGGAAGCCTATGCCTCATGCTGTAGGAGCATTCTGAAAACATGCTGCATTTTGATCATCTAGAAATAAAATGCTGAAGCAACTCAGAAAAAAAAAATCAAAAAACAAAACCCACAAAACTGGAATAGGGAACAAGGCACAAAGGAAATATAAAGCTTTTTACTGTTTTTTTTGTTTTTTTTTTCTTTTCTTTTAAATGTATTTGGTGAAATTATAAAAAGTAGAAAAGAAAAACAAAGATTAAAAAAAAAAGATATGCAAATGAGCAAGTTCATCAGTACAGCTACTTAAAATGAAAGAATCACAAGGATGCAGCAGTATTTTGCATCTCTAAGATGACCAGCATTTTTTAGTAACTTTTAACCCCCAACAATGTGATTGAAAAACTCGCCTTGATACATGGGGCATTCAAATTGACTTTAAAACTGTATTTGGAAAAATAGTTTAATTTTTGGGTGGTTCAGTGTGGAGCCTGGAGTTGGATTTGATGATCCTTATGATTTTTTTTCTATCTGGGATATTCTGTGATTCTATGATTAGCTGGAGAAGGATGATAAGAATGGCAGGTGTGACTCAGCTGTCAGGGGGTGTTGATTAGCTGAAAATGCATATGCTTAGCATTATGTTATGCTTAGGTACTTGAATAATCTCACTGGACAAACTGAAGGATGTCTTTCAGTAGTTGAAAACTTTGGGGAACAATTCATTAAAACTCTAGGGAAGAAAGTTTGAAAACCAACTTAGACAACTAAATCGTTCAGAAATCACTGGGAGTTATATGTCAAAATGCACTTGATAACTTGACCTGTCTCAGTCTATATCTTTTTTGAAAACACACTATATTTCAGCAGTTCAGACCAATATTTCTACAAAAGCATCTATATCTCATGTAACTGGTTGCAAAAACACCTAATCGCAAAGTAGTAATTCCCCAAAATTTTACTTGATCACCTTCTTATGGCCTACATGTATCCACATTTGCTCTACATTTCTACTAATGAACTATGTTCATCAGAGCAGTTGTATACTTCACAGCTCACTGGGAGTTGTTAACAAATTATTAACTAATTATTGCAGTTAGATGAACATCATGATATTTTGCTTTGCAAATATACTAAAGTAACTATAAAACAAATGATAAAACAACCTTAGAAAAAAGTTTTGTTGAATGACAGTTTATTCCAGGATTTCAGTGCCCAGGAGGTGGGGAAATAATCTCAAATATTTTTTCTGCCTATGTCACCTAAATCCCTGATATAAATGTGCTCACCAATGAACTACAGACTACTTTGAAGATGGGGACTGGGCTTTCTAATTACATCTTGTTTAAATGTTCACTATGAATATATAATTAAATATTTATTTTAAAAAAGTAGACTCATGCAATGAGAATTACTCTACCCTTCTAATTGGAGAAACCTCAGTGACAGATTCTTTTCCAATGAAAGCTTATGTGTTTCATATTAAAGAATTTCATATTAAGGAATTACTGAAGCAAAGTACTAGAGTGCAATTCTTATTATTTCTCCTTAACTGGTAGGCAATAAAGTCTTGATTGTTGCTTTTCTGACTCTATGAATATTTAATTATTTCATACAAAACTGAAAATTTCAATGTCTGCGTACCCTTACTGCACTGCACAACCATAATTATTCAATCGCTTAGCATAATAATTTTGTTGGAGGCAAAGATGTACATAGAGATGTACATAGAAGATGGTGCATGCTCCAGTATTCCCATATTTGAAAAAGTGTTCTATCTTCTGAACATAAGGATAAAAGCAAATGATATCACACAATCTTTTCATATAAAAAATATTAAAATTTTAATTTAACTCAGAAGATTTTAATTCATAAAACCACCATGGAGAAAATTACTTCTTGACAAAAGGTGGTGCTATTCGTGGCAAGACACAGGAACTGCTCTGAAAATAATGCCTCCTATTTTATTATGTCAGCTCACAGTATCAGAGGTAGATGCTGGCGGCATGGAAGTAGAGGGAATGAACATTCCACTATATTTTGTTGCCATGCAACAGATGGCAGCAGAGGGGCATTCTGACAAAATGGCATCTGACATGGAAGTGTGTATGAAGTAAAGGTGTGGAATTTAATTCCTCCATGCAGAAAAAATTGCATCCACTGGCTCACGGACAATTGCTGAATGTTTATGGAGACATGGATGTGAACACAGTGAAGTGGAAAGCAATGTGTTTCAACAGCAACATGAAAGATAATCTACATTCTAGACAGTTGTGCACAGCTGTCACACTTTGAAATGAAGAGCATCTCCATCAGCTCATCCATGTAAACCGTCAGATTATAATCAGGGAACAGCATACAGAGCTTATTATTGCTTTCATTTTGTTCAAAACAATGGTGGGAATGCTGGAATATCATAGGTGAATCTCATGAATTCTAACACAGGAAAAGAAAGAACACCGTACACAAGTTCATCAAGACGTATTGAACCAATATGAAGCTGAAAGTAATAAATTCCTGGACTTCATCATTACCAGTGATGAGAAGTGGTGACACCACTACATGACAAAGTCAAAAAAGTAGTCCATGGAGTGGTGACATGTAAAGTCCCCATTGAAGAAGTTCAAGATGCAGTCTTCTTTGGGTAAAGTAATATCCACCGTTGTGTGGGATAGGAAAGGGGCAATCCTTCTGGATTTCCTGGAACTCAGACTAACCATCAACTCTGTTTGCTACACAATGCTGCTGACTAAGCTGAAGGCTCAAACTTCCAGAGTGAGGCTATAGAAGAAGACAATATTTCACTTGTGGCACAATAACACCAGACCAAACACCAATTTAAAAACAGTGGAGCACAATGCCAATTTGGTTGGACTGTCCTAAACTAACGACTGTATCACCTGGCTTTGGTGTCTTCAGATTTCCATCTGTCAATGAATGTCAGTGGGTTCCACTTTTTTCTCCATGGAGGAATTCAGTGACACACCTCTGCTTCAGAAGCAGTTGCATGTCACAGGCCATTTTGTCAGACTTCCTTTCTGCTGCCATCTGTTGTATGGCAATAAAATGTAATGGAATCTTGGTGGGAAAGTTCCACCTCTAATGCCATACTGCCAACATCTGCCTCTGAGCTCATGGGCCAACATAATAAAATAGGAGGCATTACTTTCAGAGTAGTACCCATATTAACTGTAACTGTAATAACCAGCAGTGATTAGTGCTGAAATTATTTAAGTGAAAGAGGACCTGGAAGTGGGAAGTAAAAACAAAACCGCAATTTTTCATTCTCTATATGAAAGAAATACTGTCTGGGTAAAGCCTAAGATGTGAACAATGTTACTAGCAAATATCTCTAAACACAAACAAACTAACAAAAAAAGTTGGAGCACATTTTGAATGTTTGATCAAGTTATCCTTCACTATATTTTGATTCTGAATACATGTAATTATTCTATAGTTAGAATAAGAAGCACTTACAAAATAAAAGGAAAGAAATTTAAATCTTTGAATTAGACCTCAGCAAACAGTATATGATTTGTAAGTCAGAGAAGTAATTGCTTTTTTTACAACTTCATCACATTTTTTGTTCATGTAAATTGGAAAATGTATTAGTATGTGGGGAAAGTTAGGATAGCTTTACTGAGTGAACTCACTGCTGAAATGAAATATGAAATTGAGTATCTCCTAAAGCTTTCTTTCTAGTACGCAAACTAAACGAAGTGTAATTTTCTAATAATTACCTTTAGCAATACAATACACCTAAATTTTCAACATCGGTACACTGTAATTTGGTATCTGTGCCTGTGATGATGGATTACATTTTCTTTTAATATCCTTTATTCTTTCAGACCATAAGAGGACTGCCGAGTACATCTGAAAGTTCAGGCTTCTGTACTTACTTATGTATGAACATCTTCAACACTGATTGCAGCAGTAGAAAAAATTATACATAATGGCAGGATACCTGGTGACCTGCATTTTACCTTGGCATCAAGATATGCCCTGATTATTCTGAAACTTCATCAATATCTAATATCCATCTTCCACCCCACAATAATAATTTCAATATTTATCTTTGTCTAGATGCTTTTACGTGACTAAAATTTCACAAAATTTACACAAATTGTTTTGTTCTCTCTTTTAAAATTTCATTCATATTACATTTCTTCTCACAGAATCTCATCTTCTCACAAAAAAGTAAATAGTCTTCAGATGTTTCTCTGCAAATCATTTAAGAATTGTCCACCACAGAACAGTTCCTGCTTACAAAGAGAATATTTTTAAGCACGTTGGTAAAGACAGATAGATGTGAAGGGGCTGACTAATTAGGAGGCTTAGAATCATAGGATCATAGAATGGCTTAGGTTGAAAGAGACATAAAAGATCATCTAATTCAACACCTTTGCCATGGGTAACATTGCTACTGACCAGATCAGGCTGCCCAGGACTCAGTCCAACCAGGTCTTGAGTGCCTCCAGGGATGGGGAATGCACAGTTTCTCTGGGCAGCCCATGCCAGTGCCTCACTGAGTAAAAACATGTTTCATAACATATAACATAAATTTCCCCTTTCAGTTTAGAACAATTCCTCCTTGTCCTATCAGTCTTGCGTAAGAAGTCGGTCCTCCTCCTGCTTATACGCTCTCTTCAAGTACTGGAAGGCTGCAATGAGTCTCCCTAGTCTTCTCCACGCTAAACAAGCTCAACTCTATCAACCTCTCTTCACAGAAGAGGTGTTCCAGCCCTTTGATCATCTTCAGGTCCCTCCTCTGGACAAGCTCCAACAGTACAGCTCCCAGCTGTACTGGGGAAAGTACTTTTTTTACGTTTACCCACGTATTAGAATTCCCAATTTTTAGATGAGATCATCTTTCTGGGGACATTTGTACATTTAACATCTCAAAATCAATTTCATTTTAATCACATCACCTTATTAGATTCAAAACAAGATATAAACATTTCCCTAAAGATATTCTACTAATTTAGCAAGTTTCAGCAAAAGGCAGAATTTGGAGTTGTAACCATCTCAGGAAAACCATCTAGGTGCCGTATTTGCATAAAGCCACATTATGATAGGAATAATAATGATAATAATAAAAGCCAATTAAATAGTTACCAGACAATAAAGGAATAGAAGATAATTCAAGTTATGATTTGTCAAGTTAGCTAAAAATCACATAGGCAATAAAAATAGAGACATTAACTAACTTTCTTTCTTTCTTTCTTTCTTTCTTTCTTTCTTTCTTTCTTTCTTTCTTTCTTTCTTTCTTTCTTTCTTTCTCTCTCTCTCTCTCTCTCTCTCTCTTTCTCTCTTTCTCTCTTTCTCTCTTTCTTTCTCTCTTTCTCTCTTTCTTTCTCTCTTTCTCTCTTTCTCTCTCTCTTTCTATAGATACTCATAAAATGAAAATTTTGGCTGCTACTTTAAACACACCTGGGAGAATCAGGGACCCAGATCCCAGTGAAATTCTTCATCCTGAATATAATTAGATTAAATCCCTTAGGCTATTTTGGAAAGTTTAATCTTGATGTTTTAGCTTAAACTACAGTCGTTGAATATATAATAGAAGTTGCCTGAAGACATGACGGTGTTCTATTCAGTTAATAAAGGACTCAAGTCTGAAAAGAAGGGTACATGGATTATTTAAGAAGCAGAGGAATATCATCTTTCCTTACTGTATGCCAGAAAAATGCACTAAACCTCGAACAGTTATGCACCCGATGTATGGAATTCTAATAGGTTTACCCTTCTCCTCCAAATCTTGACAAACGTACCAAATAAAATGAAATAAAGTCATGTTGCTTTGTGGAGAGGGATGGTATTTGATGAGAAAATAAAACTTGTGTTCACACTGCAAGTTTCAAGTCACTTATTCAGGAGATCTAGAATTTTTAGATAAAAGAAGCAACATTAGTTGTATCTCCACTGAAATCCCAAGATGATTCCTTTAATCAAAATGTTTGCATTTATTTGGAATGTTTTGTTCTGTCTTGTTTTGTTTTTTGTTTTGTTTTCTATGTGATTATATTTTACTTTTGAAATGAAAGGGAAATCTCAAATTTCTTTGAAGATTTCCCAAAAGTCACAAACAAAACTCCCAGTGACTTAACTAGTGATTTTGTCCCTAAAATGACAACTAATGTTCTAATCTATCCAGCTTAGAGATCAGTTTCATGTTCATTTTTGCAATTGTTCTATTTCATCTCCCTTCTTTATATGTCAGGTAGAAATTTCAAAGGAATAGATTTCCCTTTAGAATTTGCACTGTTTCTTCCCTCTTGTTTGGCAATGAAAAGCACCATAATATCTTCTAGTAGTTCAGAGCTTCTGCTTTGGTTTTAATTAGAAATAGGTCACATTTGATTAATACTTAACGATTTAACTATTTATCCTCTTAATGTCAGCAATCTATGCTCTTATGTCATTCCTAAGTAGTCTTGATTCAGGTGAGCCATCTAACAAGTTTACTTGAAATAGAGTTAAAATATGAATACAATTTACCTCCTTTAGTTTCTTACTAGCACTGCTTAGGAATATAGTTAGGAAAATGTTAATACTTCAATTTGAATCACGTAAGAGGAACAGTACTGTTCATAACAGGTGGTAACGAGCATCCAAAAATGTGTACTATAATCTAGGCATAGTGAGTTTCAGCAAACTATGTGTATTAACTTGGTTTATTGGTATAAGAAATATTTTATTAATTCCACATACAATGGCTCATCTTTTGTGTTATTTTGTTACCTGGACAAGCATGCTGAAGATGATTAACCAGTGATAATCTTCTTTGCTTTGCCACTGTCTTCCCCATTCTAGAGCAGTACTGCATGAAATTCACCCTGGGAATTGCGTCCCTTTCATCCAGGTCTTGCTAATAAGATCCCACACTGACAATAGTATCTGCATGGGTAACAATCTCTAATATAGATTTTAAGTCTCATTACAGTAATTCCAGAATGTGGGGCTTTTTTTTTTTTTTTTTTTTTTTTGGGGGGGGGGGGGGGATGGGGAGGTGGGTGGGTGGATTAATGCACATTAGTATTTCAATTAGCATTTGAAGTGTGTTTTTGAAATGAATTCGTTGATCACACCTTCATTTTTACAGAGAAGTCTCAAACCACATGAACTGTCGGATGTATTATTCCTTCATCCTACACAAAACCAAACAGCAGGACACAGTCCAGGAGGAACCCTAATGCAATCCACCTGCTGGTGGACGTTATCCAAGGTACCAGGTTTGAGCTAAATTAAAATAAAAGCCACAAAACATGTGGAGACCGTGAGTGATTATCACATAGAGTTGTGTCCACACTACATCCCTAAGAACTTTAAAATGAAACAAGGAAACAATAAAAATCTCATTGTGGGATAACAGGTAGGTTTGAGATTACAAAAAAGATCAGTGTTACAAAGCAAAAGAATGAACTGTGAAGAAATAATTATACAGACTTTAAAATAATATTGCATGTATAGATTTTGTACATATCTTTAGAAAACGTTTCCTTTACTCCCTGTAGAGAAAATTCATATTTGTAAATAAAGATAATTTTATAGATTAGAATCCTATAACTTTATATTTTTTCTTCCTAATCAAAATCTAGAAAACTTTAACTGGAAAACACTCTTATTCCAAGTTTCTGCATTCAAGCAACACACATAGCAAGTTGAGTGTGACAACAATAGACAGCACTGCATAGAAGAATTATATAGCAGTAGCAAAACCTTGGAGAGTTTGGGCGCAGCAGAGGCTGGCCTCTTGAAAACCACATCTACCAGTATGGATCTGGATAAGGAGGACAGAAGGACATGAGATCAGATCAGTTTGGATGCACATACATACACAGTCCGCACATGCCTGTCAGCAGTTCTGACATATGTATGGATGAATTTGTGAATATAGTGCCCTCTAAGAACAAGGCCAGGTCAAAGAAGGAACAGGCTGCCCAAAGATTTCTTAGGGCAGTCTTTTTTCCCTTCACATTTGTTCCTTTGCTGTTGTGGTCTGTGAGTATTTGAGAGAATGTGTGCACACTGAAACAGCATGGAAAATGTTCAAAAACCCACAAGAAGGCATTTGACAGAGTGAAGAGAACTGTTAACTACGGCCATACAGAGAAAAGCTGCTTTAATAAGAATGTGAGTATGCTTCAGTAGAGTATTGAAGCACAGCTAGAATCCCATGCTGCTGAGACCCTTGACAGCTAAAGAGGAGAAAACACTCAGCCATTAAAGGAGCTTCTGACTGTGTATTTTTTTTTTGGAATTGAATGATTCCACAATTAAAGGGGATGGATAAGCAGTCAGATAATGAGCCATTAGAAAACCTTTAATGGCACTTTTTAAACAGTGCTGCTGATGACTGTACACTTCTGTATGACTCGTGACATGGTGATGTGAGAATAAGACAACAGAATAGTCAAAAAGAACACCACATAAGCAAGACACAACTTCCCAAATGGCACACAGGTGACTACTAACATATGTAACAGTCTTTGCATCTTTGTATTAAAGTCTTCAGACAACTCCGGAGTATTTAGAAATGAACTAGCAAGCATTGGAAAAAATAATAATAAAATCATTTATCAGACCACAAGGAGGAAGTGACACAGAGGATCATTTTCCTAATAAATACGATGGGAAGATATGGGAATGTGCAAGACTGAATTTTTATTAAATGAGTTTTTAGTAACAATCCCAGAAGATTCTAAAGGTAGTGTCACAAGCTGAATAAAGTCTATATACCTGAGGAAAGAAGGTCAGCTGAAACTTAATCACAGAGAATGCTACTACTGGTGAGGTTTGACAGCTCAATTGCAATATATATATAGAGTATAATAACGTGTGCAAAATGAAAAGAGACTGGATAAAGAATAAGTCTTTACAACCATCAGGAATTCTAAAACTGATACTGAGAAAAGGTAACATCATATTGAGTGACAAGAATTGCATAGTTGCTATGGATTACTGCTCCATTTCTTGAGATAGTGATCATTTGAAAAATACTCAGACATGAAATAAAAAGCACGTTTTGCAAGTATCTGACATGATAGAAAAGAGGATATGGTATATCACAGCAGAAGATGAGAATCTGAGTACCAGATGCTTCCTACCGGCAGTCAGAGAGGAATAGCAAGGTCATTCTGCAGAAAAGATGTCTGACGGCAAAAGCAGATTAAAAGAATGACAATAGCAACCTGGTGATACTTAATCACCATATCTCATTCCAGAGTAGAGACAAAAGCACATTAAGGAAATAAATAAGGACAAAAACTTGGTTCCCTGATTAGAGGAAATAGTGTCAGGTTAATCTAACTTCATAAATTTCTGGATTTACAGCTCTTGTGTTGCACTGACAATTTTTCAGGCTCTTTAAAGTGAGAAACCTTTGCATACCACATTGTCATGTGGTTGCTGATGTCATCTGTGCAGTCCCATTTACTAGCACGTTCCTTTGTTCATTCGTTGCATTTTCAACCTGCTCAGTGCAAGACTATCAGAGTCAGCAAATGTGCTAAGGCTGAAACTACTCTCTGGATGGTATGGTCACTCCATCATTGAAGCAACTGGCAGAGTGCAGGCTGATGCTTAAGCAAGGCTTAGAACTTCCCCTCTATGCATCATAAGTACAACTTACCCTTCATTTTACTTACATCAGTAAAAGTAATAAATCATAGTACCTTTACTGCAATGGAACTCAAGAACATTTTCTCATTTAATAGCTTTCATCTTTATGATGTTCTATATAATGGATATCACTGTACACTAATGAGCTTGCCAGCATTATCAGAAGATGTATCACCATCTACATAGCTTCTTTTTATCCCTAGAAGGACTGTATGAATTTATCAGTTTTATAATTTCTCTTCACTTACATGGATTATATAGATTAAAATTCATGGTTCTTTAAGAATACTTTGAACTCTTCTTCTTTAACAATGTTCTTAGCATGCAGTTACTTTCACATAGTCTTGATGATAGTATTATACTGTGTCTCAGTCAATTGTATTTTTAAGGAGAATGTGACCACACACAAAATTATTTAGTTTGAAAAATAGAATTAAGAACTGACCTATGGAATATGAGACTTGATTTATTTTATCCATAGGATTTTAAAGTCTATGCCTGAAAAGCAGTATTAAAAATAATACAATTGATTTATCACATACCTACTCCAGAACTATCCAATGATTCTGTAAGGATATAGGATAAGATAGAGGACAAAAGGAGGTGTGAAATGCATGTACACATTTGAAGTACAGGAAAGATGGAAGACGGATTTTCTGCAGTAGACCTTTAAACAAGAATCTTTGCTTTATTAAAAACAAAACAAAACAAAAAAACCAAACAACTAAGTCCACAATAAAATAGATACTGAAAATGATGTTTTAGATTAGAAGCTTATTAAGTCTTATGATTACAAACACTATCAAAACTTGTAACAGAGATTTTCTACTCTCAGTAGCACAATCTGAGGGAAAATTGCAAATGTGTGATCAGTGAGCCAAAAGTTGTCCAGTACTTGCTGACAACATGTTCTAAGAACTGCAAAACAAATGGTTTGCAGCACTGGAGCTCTGGGAAAGAACCTTAGTAATGTTCTGAGTTTTTGCATAAAACTTTGATTTCTACATTAAAGAAGAAAGAAAAGGAAAATAAAAAAAACAGATAATGTGTCTGAAAATTAAAAAAACATAAAATAAACCATAAACCATATGGTACGTAAAAGGTTTTAAAAATAGTTTGAAGTCTTTTACATGCCTTTAGCACAGTTCTTTGCTTTGTCCTCCATTCTGCACAGATTTCATGCATGCTCAATTTTATGTACTGTGAATGGCTCCATTACTTTGCTTCTTTACGTAAAGTTATCTACAAAGACCTCTGCAATCATGGCTCAAGGATATCCTGTTGCATAAGGGGAAAGCTACAGCTACGATAATTCATACTATCACTTTTCTCTTGCTACTGCTATTGACTAGGAAGTTCCTATTTAAGCAAGTAGATTTGGTAAGCTTTTACTTAAGCAAAGACTATGACATGGGATGTTATGTTCCCTTACTCTGAGTGTCTCAGATTCAAAAACGGTACTTGTTTATATGTATATTTTGTATGTTATATGTTTATATAACAACATATATATTTATATATATATGCTCTAAAATTAACATCTCCTATTTATTTCCATGGAAACTACAACAGATGAAAAGAGCACAATAACATTATCTGATGGAGCAAATTCTCAGCTACAAAATGTTATTTTTCAACATACTCATCAACATTCTCTATGCATTTTCACCAGCAACGATGAAGAGGCTGCACGTTGCATTCATAAACACCTGTGTCAGCAGAGGTGAACCGATGTCCCCACTGCCAACGCTGAAGTACTCCATCCAACATCTCACATCCTCACTGAGCTCACATCCTCTGCTTTTTAAAAAAACTTTTTTTTTTTTTTTTTTTAAAAAAAGGTAGTTGTGATAATGACCATTAGATAAGGGGACACAAAATAGATATTAGTCCAAAATTCTTTCTCATGAAAATCCTATTTTAACATCTTGCTACCTGATTAGATTTACAGCAGTGCACAGAAACCAGTATTCAAAAACCAGCATACTGCCAGTAGACATCACCCTCTTCTCTCATGATATGCTCACATATATCATAGGACTGGTTGACTATGAGCAATTCAAGATCAGGATAGTGATGCCAAGATAAACTTTATGATATCTATGCAAAAGAGGACTATACCTCCACTACTCTTACACACACACACACACAAAACAAACAACACAAAAAAAAAACACAAAAGCACAATAAAAATACAGTTCTTCGTTGTCATTTGCATAACATCTATTCAACTGTCTGTTTATCCCTTGCATAAGTTTTCCCTCAACAAGAGCAGACAGATTATATGAAAGTATTTTATATGAAAGTGATATGCATTTAAATAAAGGAATTTTCTGAAAAGCAATTTACCCTTTTTACTTTATTAGCTATAGAATTTAGTAGTTCTGGAATGTGCTACATAATGAATGCCAACTCTGTAGAGCTAAGCGATAACTGTTGTTTTTTTTTCTGTCTTAAAGATTGCAGCTATTATTTATTTGTAGTATAATATACACAGGTGTGTATCATGCCACCAATCACCTTTATTGGACAGCATAAAAGAAAACTACTCAAGGGAGAGATTGTTGCGTGCTAATTACATGAAAGCTTTAAGGCAACTGCTCTTCATAATGCCAATACAGTGAGGATGATGGAGCCCTGGAAGACGATGATAGAACCTCATCTCACTGAAGCAAGTTCTAGCTCAGATTTCACTATGTCTCTGCGCCTCAGATCCTGACTGAAAAAGGCAGTGCTGCTCTTCATGGAGGCACTTATGCTAGTTAACTTTCAGTATCTCTCGGCATCAAAGAACTGGAAAAAATGGCCCAGATGCAAGCCTGCAGGAGGTGATGGCCTTAGCTCCTGTTGCTACAGAGAAATTAAAGGCCACACAGCTGTGGGCAGGTGGTCCTGTCTTCTGAGGGAAATATACTGCACACAACTGCAGGAGGTAACTGAGCTTAGTTACATGATACTACAATCCTCAAACTGGGAGCTTGTAAAGCCAATGCTTTCATCCTGCAAATAGGGAGTCCCCATCTGCATTATAACACTTTCACACAGAAGGAAAACAGTTGCTCGCTTTCTCTTGGATAAGATACTGATGTGTCCTTTTTATGAGAATCATTTCTTTAAAAATAAAAGCAAAAATAATCTCAGCTACTGCATAGCCAATTCAAAAGTGATCTGAGGAGCTTTAGGACATTTTCTGGACTTTAGGACTTCGTTCAATATGGCTATATTTACTATTCAATATTACTGTACCTCTGTTTTTCAAACGAGGATAACAGAAAAAAATGGGTCAATGTCAGATTCTTCAAGCTAAAAGACTTGTAATTTCATTCAAAATAATGCTTATGTTTGTGTAAGAATTTATTAATTTTAGACCTATTTTTGCTTATAACATGAAAATTTAATAATAAAAATATTGTCATTGGATGTTAAAATTTAACAATATTGAACCTTGCAAGCTATATATATACCGACATCATCACTAGATAATGTAGTAACTAAATAACCTTCAAAGCCTGTAACTTCTAGCCTAATGTTCATAGCTGCTGAAGATTCTCAGCTGGATCAAAAAATATCCAATACTTTGGAAAATATGCACTTTATGTCTGATTCTTAGCTACTCAGGGAAATTTTCTTAGGAAAAAATGGCTTTAAATTTACATTAATGAAACAATGAAATACTTGATTAGGTAATGACTACCTCATCACAAAGGACATGAACACTTAACTCAGTGTTTACACAGTCTAGTTTCAGGAAAGTTGGTCCCCTACTGAAGTGAGCACATGACTTGTGTAGTTTAGGTCCAAAGAAGCACAGGCCCTTCTCTGGGAACTTCTGTTAGAAGAGGCTTCTCAATGGAAAACATGTCTCTGGAAAAGACTTTGCTACAGCTCTTAGGCAAAGAGCAAGAAGGAGTGAGATATGTTGCTGAATGTAATAGATTTTTCCAAATTCGCTCTCCTCCAAGCTGAAAGTTAATCTCCATATCTCTTCACACAGCACTCAGCCCTCACAGTTTTATTGCCTGTTTTTGCTATAGCTTCAGAGACTATCTTCAGATCTCCCAGTTGTGCATATCCACTGAAGCTCAACTCCCCAAAAGGTCAATTCAAATGCCTACAAGGAGAACCAAGAAAAGGTCATTCATCTTAGGCTGTAACATCCTCAATACTGTGCAGTATTCAAGACAGGAAAATCGCAAAGCATGCTTCCTCCTTAGTATTCCCACTCTGAAGATGTGAGACTGTACAGGGAGCTCTTGGAGGAAGGAAAGAAAGAAGAGATTAATCTTAGGACTAAGCGATGCAGCCAGAAAGGCACTACTCTTTCTAGGTGTTTTTTTCAAAGACTTACAGATTTTGCATGTTTTTTTTTTTTTTTTGTATTGTGTTTTAGCTGTAGATTTATCACTTCTACTGATATACTGAGATCATTTAGTACACTAAAATCACAGATTAAATTCCACAATTAAAGTACAAATCCAAAGCATTTTAGCCTGCATAACTAACCTACAGGACAATGTGGCCTTCCAGTATCTAAGAACATGAGAAAAGTTCACTCCTTAACATTCACACTTACAATCATAACGAGCAGACTACATATGATCATTCTCTAGGTACTGACAAATGATAAAAAGCCTGATTATTGCTCATCCTTTTTCTTCTTTTCTTACTGATTTGGTAATGGTAACTACAAAAATGTCTTTGCATGCTTCACTGTCATCATTTTTAGTTTTTCTCTGTCCTCCATTTTAGATAAGACTAGCCTAATTATCTGGTGATGATGACACACGTTCTGAGACTGAAAAGAGAAAGATTTGAGAGCTAAATAAATCAAGTGTCCTTTAGCAGTGACTAGTACTGATACGGACTATGAATTTTACATTTAGCTTCAGCAACCAGCACTGTGTTTCATCTCAGGCTCTGTTTAGGGTTATCCTCCTACAGTCTGAGTGAATCATGCAGTGGTCAGTGGTACCCGTAACCATTTCTTCAGTTTGTATTAACATTTTAAAATAATCTTGCTCGTGTTTTATCTTTCAGTTCCTTCATATCTTGTAAATCCTAAATTATTTTGATTATTTGTATCAGGCAGCTGAAGGAAAAGAGATTGGTGAACTGGCTTTAACTCCAGACAGCAAACTTTGAATCTCTGAACCTGAGTTAAAACCTGTATTCTAGTGGGGAAATGAATCTAATTAATGGTTTAGAAGGGAAGAGAGCAAGCTGACAGATGGGTGTATATTCAGTTGGACACGTTGTGCCCTTTAGTATCTTACAGAAATTGGTTCTAAGGGAACATCATAAAACATAGTTTTAGATAGACACTCTTTATAAGTATTTGAACAAAGTAACTGTACAATCCTAGTACCAGGAATAGTGTACTATTCCTTCCAGGGCAACAACGGCAAATGACTTTTTTGGAATTGACAAGAAAATGGGGGCTCAGTTATACAATAGTTTTAGCTGATACCTTTTCAGGGTGGCCAGAAGCATTTCCCTGCAGGACCAACAAAGCCAAGGATGTAACCAAGGCATTTATGCAGGAAATAACACCGAGGTTTAGGGTTCCTGCAACAATATCCTCTGATCAAGGAGCTCACTTTACTGCAAAGGTTGTCTAACAGGTCAGCTAGCTACTGGGGACAGATTAGCAATTGCATACACTGTACAGACCAGAGGCAAGTGGTGAGGTAGAAAAGATGAATCACTTAATTAAATTACAGATTGTAAAGCTGGGCCAGGAAGCTGGATTATCCAGGCCACAGTCATTGCTTTTGGTACTTCTGAGGATCAGAACAAAACCTAGAGCCAAAAAAGAGTTAAGCCCCTTCAAAATATTGTATGGAAGACCTTACATAGTACAAACAGGAATCTCTGCCCAGACAGGGAATGAAATACTAACAGAATATGTGATTAGCCTACAGAAGCAGCTTTGGGAAATAAACAAAATAGGTTTTGAGAACTAGAGCTCAAGGCTTTGATGGACTGGTACATGATATTTTACCAGGATTTTATGTGTACATTATATCTTTTTCAGATTCGCCCTTGGAGCTGAAGTGGGAAGGACCATTCCAAGTACTTCCAACCAGTGATCAGAACCCACAGATTCTGACTTTGCAACAGTAGTAGGAGCTACTGGCAAACAAGGCTTACTTTTTGAGACTAATTAAATACAGGCTGGGAAAGCAAATAGGAATACATAATTTCTTGTAAATGCTAGATTATCCAAAACCATTACTCAGACAAGATTTACTAAAGCAATTGGATTCAGAGAATTATCAAGACAGGGTTGTTGTGCCTTTTAGTTTTTGCCTGTCTTTTAATTTGTGTTCCCTGTCTAATCACCTGTGTTAGAAGAATGACTGACAAACTGATTGGGCAAGTGCTTGTAGTGCAAGTTAATAAAGAAAGGGGAGATATGGAGTCTGTTGAGTGTATCAGTAGGCAGAAGTGGAGATCTCTTGGCCTTAGTTGGCAGAAAGCCACGGGAGCAGTGAGAAAGTAGAGGTATCGGGGAAAATGGAAACACCACCTTAACAACAAGAAGTACATGCTGACCTTGTGACTGCATTCCTCACATCACAGTGGCTGAGTAAGAGCCCTGAGCTTCTGGCTTCTTTCTTTCCCTTTGGTACAGAAATCTTCTCTAATTATAGGCAAAACACAGGGCCTGCTGAACTGTAGTCACTGAGCCACATATTACAGCTTCTGTTTTCCTTCCCAGCAACTGAGCTCCTTATTCTGCCTAACTGAAGTTTACCAACCCTAAAACAGAATCAGCAGAAGTGAGTGTCTCAGCAGCTCAAGTTACAATGATGGTCTACCTTCTTCAGCTATTAAAACTAAATCACCGTACCACAAATGGTGATGGCTGAGGCAGTAGCAGATGTTTTATTCTGCTGAATTGTATTTGAGGGAGGGACATTTTGGGTGGACAGCTCAGTGCAATAACATTTTACTGTTTATCTCTTGAGGAGAATGAAAACCACTGCAGCTTACCATGCAAAATTCACAACACTACACTTTTCACAGTTATGAGCAACTGCAGCCTTTCTTCTGTGTATCTAAATGTGGATCCTCTCAGTAAGGAAACAGAGATCTGGTTCTTTGGGATACAGAGAAGGCTGAGGTGCTCAACAAATGTTTTGACTCAGGCTTCACCAGCAAGTGCCCTAGCAAGCTGTGGAAGGCAAAAGTGGGAACTGAAAGAATGAATAGCTTTTTACTGTAGGAGAAAATCAGGTTTGAGATCATCTCAAAACCTGATGAGATGCATCTGAGGGAACAGATGAACAAAGTTGGTAAATCAGTATCCATCAAGTGCAGACAACACCAAGCTGTGTGGTGTAGTTAACACCCTGGAGAGAAGGAATGCCATCCAGAGGGACTTTGACAGACTTGAGATGTGGGTTTGATAAGCTCAGTCTAGGTGGAGAATCTATTGAAAGTAGCCTAGAGAAGGACTTGGAGATACTGGTTGATCAGCACAAGCCAATAATGTACACCCAAATGGCCAACTTTATCCTTGGCTGCATCAAAGCAAGTATGATCAGCAGGGCAAGGGAAGTGATTGCCCTTCATTACTCTGAAGTAGAAAACACACAGAGAGTTGTTCAGCCTGGAAAAGAGCAGGCTCCAGGGAGACCTTGTAGCCGCTTTCCTGTACCTAAAGGGGACCTACAAGAAAGCTGGAGAGGGAATCTTTATCAGGACTGTAGAGAAAGGAAAAGGAGTAATGGTTCTAAACTAAAAGAGAATAGATTTATGCTAGGTATTTGGAAGAAATTATTTACTACAGGAGTGGTGAGACACTGGACCAGGTTGCCCACAGCATCTGCTGATGCCCCATCCTAGGAAGCATTCAATGCCAAACTTTGGGCAACTCGGTCTGGTGGAAACAGTCACTGCCCATGGCAGGGAATAGGAACTAGATGATTTGTATAGTCTCTTCCAACCCAAGCCATTCTATCATTCTATGAACTTTATTCAAGCCAAACATCAGAGAAGGAAAATTGCATGCAAATGCTTAGAAGTTGAAGTGAAAGTTAACATAAGTACTGAATAACTCAATATTTGTCTTGCCTGTGTGAAACACCATTTTCTGAGGAACTATTTTTCCCCAGGCATGGAACTATTTACATGTGTAGAGGTGTCAAGACCAGTAGTAGCAGTGTGTGATTCTCACAACCTGAATTTAAGATGGACAAAAAACAACTTCAGATTTTCCACGATGTTTTAAAGGTTCATGCAATCCCTCTTACCCACTGATGCTACATCTGCCATTATCATTATTCTTCTGAGATCAGTAGTACTACTGGCTGTTAGTGGCTAATAATTCATTTTTTCCATCTCACTAGACATAACTTGTATTTTATAGCTGTTCTCTGTCACCCAGAATAAATTAATTCCAAGCTATACTGACTTTGGATTGTTGGATGTATTCAGGTCCAATTTCATTAAAACAAATTTCATGTCTGGATGTAGGATGGAAGAGGTCTAATACTATTAGCCAAAGAACTTACACCTGGTTCTTCTTACTAATACTGTCTGGCATCTGTGAAGGTAAAAACAGCTGACAACCACAATGTTAATCATCTTATTAAATTTTTTTCAAAAGATCTCTGAGGAGGAAATATACATTTCATAATTATTGCCTTTCTTCATATACAACATCAACAATTATTTTGATCCCTGTTTGATTAGGTAACCAATCTCATTTCCAACTGCAACTGTTTTTTTTTCTGCACAAGTTACTTATAACATTTATACTCACATACTGAGAAACAAGTTATTGGGAGGTGTACAAAACAGTAAGGCAAATGAGCTTAAGTTCACAAAGGCTTTATTTTTGTTTAGCTGGGGAGGGAAGAAAAAGTGGAAAACTATCTACCATCCTCAGCACTAATATGCAAACTATAGATCCTGAGAGGTTCTACTGAGATGACTTAATGACAAAGCCAACAAAGCTCCACAAACAATCTGATTTATAGTATTATCAGATCTCTAAACCCATATCTTTACTACTTCTGTCGAAGTGCCTGAAGATACGTCAGTTTCTGCAATTTTCCTAAGCATATGTACACAACCTTTTATTGACTCAACCTCCCTTTGCTAGGGCCTACTTGGACACTTCCAAATTCCATTCAGAAGTTATATGGACAGAGACTTTAAGTTCATGCATAAGTTAATATAACAGCACAGATATAGCATGACTGCTGTAATTCTGCAGGTGTTGACAGTTCAAGAGCACTCTGAACTCTGTTTGTTAACTCTGCCCTCTGTCCTTTCAAGCATTGCAAACAAGGTGGTTCTCCTGCCTGTGGTTTCTAGAGTTTGTGGTTTCAAGAATCTGGGAGGCTTTGACAGAATGCATTCATTCATGCAAGTTGTGCTCAAAATATAGCTAATGAAAGTAACGATGGTCTTTCTGCTTCTTCTTCACTGAACAGGTCAGTGCTTAAAGTGCTCAGAGTATCATTTATTTTACATGTTCTCTATTATAACTGTAAAAAGTGAGAAAACTGCTTACCCACAATACAGCCTCCAGAAAGTCTTACACAGTAGGATTTTGATCTGTGGCCTGTGAATGATTAACAACTCTGCTTCCATTTGCTTGCAGTCAGGTATTCCTTGCTGTTAAACTTCTTCTGTTCTCTTTCCAGTTAAAATCCCTTCTACCTAGCTAAAACTATTAGTCAACTACTATGGAAAATAGCAATGATGACAGATCCACACAACACCAGTTATTTTGATTTTTTGATATAACTCCCATAGTTCTGAGGCAATTTAGTTTCACATTGTTCACAATACAATGTTGTAAAAAAAAAAAGAACTAAAGAATCCTATAAGTATTAGCCAAGTTTTAGACTTCCAATTCAATCAGATTTTTTAGAGGAACTTATTTTGCTGCTTGGATCTGTACATCCTTGTTACTAGCATGTCATCTGTAAAATGGAAGTGATTTCATGGGTCTTTCATTGTATTAAATGTGTATCCCACATGTATATTACAGAGGTGGCTCTTCACACGAGGTCAAGTTTTTAAAACAGAGTCAATGGATGGGATGTGCAAGATATAATCTTGTATTTGCCCTTTGAACCTTCTTCATTTCATTAGGGGTGTGTGTGCAGGGTGAGATGACAGAATGCGGATTTTCATTTTTTGAAGAGCACTGAAATAAAAGCAGAGTGGTTTCAAGTCTTACAAGGGCTGCTCGGAAAGTAATACCTCCTATTTTATTATACTGGCCCATGATGTCAGAGGCAGATGTTGGTGATATGATAGTATAGGTTGAACCTTCTCCCCAGTATTCCATCACGTTATTTTTTGCTGTGTGACAAACAGCAGCAGAGAGGCAGTCTGATAGAACAGCAACTAATACGGAAGTGCTAATTAATCAAAGGTGTGTCCTGGAATTCCTCCATGTGGAAACAAAGGCACCCACTGACATTCATTAATGCTTGCTGAAAATATAACAGAGACCAAGCAGCGGATGTGAGCACAGTGAGGTGACGAGTGGTGCATTTCAGCAGCTGTGGTAGTGAGAGTGGTTCAACCTCACTGGTATAGCTGTTTATGAGTGGAACATAATGGCTCTTACTCTCTGCTGATGAAAATGCAGTACTATTTTGAAAAGTAACATTTAGTAGCTCAGAATTTTCTCTATTAAAGACTATTATTGTGCTCTTTGCATCTCTTGTTGTTTCCATGGAAATAAATAAGAGGCATTAACTTCAGAGCTATCTACACATTTTAAACAGTTTGTGAAGTACTTTTCTGTGCTCTGTACTTCAACCACGTGCACTTTAATTCTATAAATATGAAAAAAGAAAGAGTGAAATCACCTTGAATATGTACAACTACTCAGGTAGACTCTATAATGGATTTTCAGTTTTATTATTAGTGAAGGTCATACAAGAATTTTGCTTTACCCAGTTGGCTTCTAAAATATTGAAGGTTAGAATTTTCCCATCTAAGAAGTTCAAGAACAGCACATAAGGACCAAAGAATACTCCAGACTCATTAATTAATCAAGTCATGTCACAGCAGATCTTGTTAATCCATCCTCAGAGGAAACTCGAATGATGTTTCAATTCTCTGTGCGAGAATAGACAGAATAGTGAATAGTGATAATGCTATACAATTACAGAGAGATGGGAAGCATTTGGAGTCACAAGAAATTAAACTAAATTATTTTTTTCCCAACAGCAACTAAAATGACTTTTTTGGATGTTATCTTCGTGATCTAATCTATTTAGAGGACAGTAGCAAGAATATATTTTATGGCTAAATACTGTAAGGTGACTGCATTAAAAGCCCTATTGGAAAGAACTAGAGTTAATGAATTTTAAAAGTCACTTTGATGTATAAAACTAAGCAGCTTATTTTGATGTCTTTTATCTATTTGAAGCCACAGCTGAAGAATGTAGGTGTCCACTGTACAGTGGAAGAGTGACAATGACTGGGTACACAGTAAGCTGCTATCTTACTTTTTCTTGTCTACTCGAAGCATTTGTTTTCTTGTTCTAAAAATAATTAAATTCTTGCATCCAGCAATGAGCTTCACAATGAGCCTCACTGAATAGTGGTGTTTTGTTTTTTTTTATTTATTTTTATTTTCTGGAATGAATAAACACTTAAGTTTTGAGATTTACTAACAATAATTTTTATTCAGTCAAAACTGAGTATCTCGTCTCTGTCCTGAGAGCTAATGGGTGTCCTTGTGCTATTGCTACCAGGTGTCTGGGCCCTGCTTAGATGTTCATGTATGAAAAGTCTCTTGGATGTCAAGGCATTATTTTATACTTCGTGTTTAACATGTTTAAGTAAACAGAAGAGCTCAGTGATTCTTAGCAAAACTAGTGCTTGCACACAGAAAACACACAATTCCTATATGAAAGGAAAGTAGTAACAGTCCACATTTAGCATTAATAGGATTTATGTAGGATACAACTTATGCGAAAGATCTTGAGCTGGCTCAGTCCACAGGAAAAAGTCTTACTTTTTCTAAGACAAGTTGTCTGTTAAAAGTTAGCAATAAAGAAATACATTTATTCAAATTTCAAGTCTGAGAAAAATCAAGGTGGTGTTAAAAATCATTATACCACTCACATCTCAAGGTCTCTGTCCAGTTACAGATGCTCTTTTCCAACCTTGCCTAAGGCTTTTCTGATGTCTCTGACAACTGCGTGTGAAATTATCCTTCAGACAGAAGGGGGATGCATCTGCAGCATAGGTCTGATCCAGAGGTCAGTGAAAGCAATGGAAAGACTCCAACTCACTTGCGAATCAGATCCCTGAATTGTTACTGATGATGCACAGTGTAAAATGTCAGCCCCAATTAAGCTATGGCAAAATTTCCATTCTGTAGGGTCAGTACATTAACTATAAAAATTTCACATTTATCTATACGCCATAGATTCCAATTAGGTCCCAGCTTAATGCATCCAAAAATGTGAAGCTTATTTGTAAAATGAATTATCATTTTTCAATTAATCCCAACACTTCTAGCGCTGCCACTGACTACCATGAACTCCTGTTTCTTTTTCATTTCTATTTTTGCCCCTTCTTCAGGAACAAAGTAAAAATTTGTGCTCATATTTGCAATTACATGCTTCTTCCTTACATTTCTATACATTTTTAAATATCATCACTATTAACTGAGTTGTTCTGTTCATAATTTGAAGTCCAGAATTTCAAAACAAAGATTTTTAATATAATATGAACATTTACAGGAGACACTCACAGGCACACACACACTAGGACCAGGAAAAAGAAGAAAAACAACACGCCACAGGATTTATAACCAGTGCCTCATGCAATGCACTTCAAACAGGGAATCCGCAGCTTCAGATGATGACTGCAACCATGGCTTTATTGATTTTGGTCAGCCCACCTAATGATGAGCTCCTTCTAACTGACCTTATTCAATTCATCATGGTCATTCTATAGAAATAAAATGATGGTGAAAAATAAGAATCAATACCTATCAAGGTGAATAAATATGAAGAGACTTTGATCGACTGTCAAATGCTTTGTGTGTAGTGAAATAAGCTAAATTTACTGAAAACAAAACCCTACTTTTCAGCTATACTCTGCACATTCTTTGGACTTAATTTAAGTCCCCTACCTGCTACTTTTAAAAATAAAATCTCTGTCATGACTAGTTAATTAGCTTACTCAGGCATTTTACTCTGATATAATAAAAAAAATTCATACCAGTTGCTTTTCTCACAAGACCCCATTAGCAGTTCCAGAACATAAATATATAGTCCATCTGCAGTGCAAATTCACTGACCATCTAATCTTGCCATGACAGGTCATGAAATCTTTCAAACATTGCTGCATCTTGCTCTGGAAGTTTAAAAAAAAAAAAAATAAATAATAATAATAATAAAAAAATCTTAAGAGCCCTGCAGAGCACAAATGTCTATGCTGTAGTTGTGTCAGAAAAAAAAAAAAAAATTGGCTGTGATTAGACATAATGAAATAAGGAGTAGCTGTTGTTGGCTTTGAGCATATCCTCCCTGTGAAAACTTTACCGACATTTTGTTCCCACAGACAGTAATACTCCCACTTCCTGGCATCCTCACTGTCCTCACTATCTACCTACCTACCTACCTACCTACCTACCTACCTACCTACCTACCTACCTATCATCTCTCTCTAACTATTATTATTATTTTATTTTCTTTTTTTGCAGTTATTTGTCTATCATCAGAAATGAACCTGGAACAATCTCTGAAATTCTCCTAAGCACCATATCTCACCTCGTGGCATTTCACTGAACAGCATCAAGCACACACTTATATAGTCAGAATTAAAAATTCACCTTTAATAGGCTTTTAAGATTGAGTTCAGTATGTGCTCCATCAGTAGCATATAGACTGAAACTGGAATGATACAGAGATTAGCATAGCTCATGTGTAAGAATGATACACAAATTCATGAAATTCAGGCTTTCCAGCAGGTGCTTAATGCCCCACACCTGCCAGTGTTTGAGAGTCATTTGGATAATGCCCTCAATAATATATCCTAATTTGTGGACAGGCAGTCTGACTAGATAATCTTTAAGTCCCTTCCAACTGAACTCTTATCTAATCCTACCCATCTTCGTGTTCTGAAACATACAAATTCAAGGTGTCATGGAACACATATAAGTAACCCAAACAATCTGACGTGTATGAGTAACTTTTGGTACATACTTTTAAAATCTCCTCCCTACAAATAGAAACACCAAATGGAAATTCATCAGAAACACTGAAATTCAGTTTTGGAAACTGACTGGTAATGAAAGGGGATGAAAATGATGCAGAAAAAAAACAAAACAAAATAAAAATAAATAAAACTCAAACACTAACCAACATTTATACAGTTGTATCTAAAAAAAAAAACACCATAGTCTCATGTTTCATAGAAGAAAGGAGAATTAATTGAGGAAAAGGCAACTCTAGGTCTCTAGTCTCTAGGTTTGGATCTATTTTTCTGCACTTGCACAGAGCTGTTAAGCTGTTGCACTAATGATAACTATAAACTGCAAAAACAGGAAAACATAAAGAAGTTATTTCCACATCATCTACAGTTTGCTGGCTTATTGATTTCCTCTCCTCCTGCATCCCGCATTTCATTTGAACCATTTGCTTTCCCTTTTAAAGGAACAGCCTTTCAAACACAGTAAATTTTACTAAGGCTTTAACATGTCATTGGCTAGTCAGTATTACATTAATCTCAGGGATGCTGATGTTTACAAAGCAAGAGTATAGGACCCAATCTTGATTGCCCTAATCACACAATCAGTTAAACTGATTTTAATAGCACTGTTAACATTGGCTTCTTAGAGCTGTCAGCACACCTTTCCAAAGAAAAGTCTTGCAATTCTTCCCCATTTCTAAAGGCAGAGTTTTTAGAAACCACAGGTACACTGTTTTGTTCAGGCCCTGCTTTCAGTGAGTGACACATTTTAAGGAAATCATAATGTCCCTGATTTCTGCATTTTTTACTGTTAGCAAGTGAATTAGAACATTCTAGAAAATCAACAGGCATTTTTTTCTTGTCTGACTGAGCTCACATGTTAGAGTTGTGTTTCTAATGTGGATTTCTTTTTCCACGTGTCAAATTGGCTACTTCAGTTACACAACAGATCGCTGACAGATACCATAAGCATGAAGGTCATGCTTTACCTTCTACTTTGGCTCCTTCTCCTGCAGACTTACCATCTTCACAGCTACTTTCTTCTTCATGCTTTGCAGTGAGGAAAATATACAACAGGGGTTTAATGTAATA
Organism: Callipepla californica brunnescens; assembly: GCA_023055505.1. NCBI lineage: Eukaryota > Metazoa > Chordata > Aves > Galliformes > Odontophoridae > Callipepla > Callipepla californica. Next base: position 847,933 of record JALIRH010000088.1, read on the forward strand.
TTTACCAATTACTACACAGTGACATGCAGAACTACTCTAAGGTAGCCTGAAATAGAAGAGACTATTTACTGACTCAAATTAGGATAAAGATTACTGAGCTGAAGCAATGTCCATGTTGCACGTCTCCTGGATCAGACAGGGTCATCTAGAACAGGATCCAGAGACTTATCTCTCACTTTCCTCTTTGCTTAGTATGGGAAGAAAGGATGATTTCATCTCCCAGACCTTGTATGTGTGAAACAGTTATTTGAGATATCTATAGCTGGTACTGATCTTCCTATTCTGTGAGGCAGAATTACAGAATTCTCTTTCTCACGTGTAATGCAATGATCAGGTGCAACCTGTGCCTCGTGGCAGGATTTTCATGAGAAGCACAAATACAATGTGTTTTTCTTGTTTTCTGAGTCAGATCCCCTTTCTATTAAACCCATCTTTCCATTTTCATCTAAGGAAGTATGACATTTCTCAAATAAAGAACGTTATTTTAAAATGCTTTCTCTTAGCAAGTACAACTGTAATGAAAATAACCCCAAAACACTATTAAAAGTACCACTTTGAAGCAAGAGTAACAAATTGTCACAAGAAGTGATTTGTGCAGACCATAATAAACATGAGACCAAAAGTAATTACAATGCATACAGTGAAACTTTTCAGACTATTCTTAGCATTTATCAACCTACTCTGATATTACAGCACATTAAGAGAAGCCAACCACTCTGAATATGCACTTATGTTCCTCTTCAGATACTCATGCATATTGAAGAAAGATGTTTTTTCAAAAATAGTTTCAAAATTTAAGGAAAAGATGTCCTCGGGAAAGATTCCCAGAAGCCAGCACTCACTGCAGGGAGATTTGCTAAACTTAATTACCTAAAATGCACTGCTGATTTGCTGAAAGGTGAATAGTATTGGAGCACAGTTAATTAGTACAAAAAAGCTCGAGGGGCTTCACACCAATTTATATCACTTGGGTAAAGACGCACACAGGCATTAAAGACTTCTTGGGTCACTGACGACACTCCTGTGCAAACACAATCATATCATATAATCTAACTCAAACCACTGGCAGTTTTTTTCCAATGAGATTTTCCAAGTGCTTTTGTATCCCTTCACCCCTCCAAAGGGTCTTCACATTTACAGTCACTTTACCCACAGCATGTTTATATTCATTTGCTTTTAAGTCAGTTCTGTCCTTTAAGCTTCAAAAGCCTTTTCCTTTCTAGTCCTTATCCTTTCTTTAGAGTACAGAAAATTCATTGTATCTACTTTCAGTCTTTGTTTTTCCATGATAAGCAAGCCAATTTCTTTTAGCATTGTCCCAAGAGATGTGCTTTCTATTCTCTTTTTATTCTAGTAGATACTTTCTTCATCAGTTCTAGTTGGAAACTGATCTCTCCTCAAGGATGGTGGACAGAATTTTAAGTAGTCTTTTAGAGATCTGACCAGTGTTTTGTACAACAGCCTCGAAACTTTTGTTCACTCTCTAGAATTGCACACATCCCTTCCACATCCACACCCACATCACAACAGTGACTCAAAACCAACCAATCACTCAATAATGGACGTTGAATTTCCCTCTCCTTCATTTCTACCTTATAAAATGCTACGGTTTAACATATGTTCTCATTAGTCTTTAGAGGCATGATTCTGCACTTTCTATTACATCTTTCCCATTTTTATTACTTCATTTATCAATGCTGGACACTACTGTGTGATATTCCAGTTCTACCTTTATGTTGACAATGCTTCTCAGGTTCTGCCATCAGCAAATTTTGTTAGCATGCATCTACCTTTTTTTCCTGCTAATGCTGTCAATTTATATATGTGATTCAATGAAAAAGCAACAAAACATAACAAAGCAAAAACACAAAACAACTGAATAAAACAAACAAACACACACGTGTTAGATGTCTCTAACAAATTAAAAAAAAATAATTCTAGGGATTCTAAGTCATCTCTGACTTTTCTTGTCAGCAGACTCATTGTTATAATTATGAAACCCTATGCATACTTAAAAAGTATTTTATACTGCTTCCCGAATTCTTTTGTCTTTGGAAGTATCTCCCCAAGAGGCCTGAAAATAGTGTACAGCAGTCACAGAGTCTAGAATATCAATTATATTTTCAAGTCAGATTGTAGTGGATCTTTTGTAGCTTAGATATTTTAACAATTATTTGTTTTATTTTTATCATTCTAAGGACCTGCATATTATCAAAATATATATCTTTTTCATTTGTATTTTTCTTTCTTCTCTCTGAGAACGCTATCTTTGGGTTATAGATATTTTAAGATTTTAAATCTTTGTTGCACCACAGTTTCAGGTGTCAGTTATTTGTTCTCTGAAGAATAGCTTACAGTTTGTTTCAGTTTGAGCACAGAAACTGCACTAAGTTTTGATTTTGGAAGCATATATTTCCTTGGCCATGTAAGTGGTTTTTATCTACCGCTCTGTTCAACACAACTGATGTTACTGAAACAAAGTATTAATTCACCTCTGAGTCATAATGCTGTTTCCCTGACTGCAATGTTACTGCATGGTGGCCTTTTGTTACTTCTCCTGTTTTTTCTTCAATATTATAAATAACCTTTTCCTATTAATTTAATTTTCCCTGGCAAAGGTAACTCAACATAACCTTATCTTCTCTGTTTAGAAAATTAACAAATGATATCAGCAACCTGATGAGGGTCAGTACTTATATCCATTCACATGGTACCAGTTATCAATCATCCCTTGAATTCATGTCAACACAGACCCTGCACGAGGGAAACCACAACCCTGATAAGCTCTGTGAACAGAAAGGCTCAGTGACACAAGGAACTAGTGGTCAAAATGGTAATTGTCTGGGGAAGCATGCTATCACAGTTTCACAGCCTGTTATCATGAGCAGGCTGCAGGCAGGTCACCCTTGAAGCTGAAAGCATTAGAAACCTCCTAACTGAGGTTTGCCAAGGGTTTTGCAGGAGCAAACATGTCAAGCAAAGAATCTAAAGACCTGTCAATTAGAAGAATTACTTATAAGCACCTGGGACTACCTGTTTTTGAAAGTTGTAGGTGTTAGCTGCAGGAAATGACTGAGTAAAACTGAGGTGAGTGGAAGTCGGGCATGTGTAGGGCCAAGATGCTAAGCTAATACAGCCCAGCCTTTTAGGAGTGGGATTACAGCCAGCCTGCAATGCAGCCTCATTAAAATCAGAGGTTTTGATTCATGCATGAGCACAACAGTGCCTATCTTGCAGTTCAGCATGGGTTCCAACACTGCACACCAGTCTTAATGTGTCTGTCTTCCTATCGGTTCTGTCTTTCTGCAAGAGATGCTCCTAATATGTATTTATACTTATCTCTAACTGAAAGAATATGTTTGGGAAACTTTGGTTTTCCATGACTTAAAAAAAATCTATTTTATTTATTAAGCAACAGAAATATATGCTGTGCTATTTTTGGATAAGGCATGTCAATGAATATACACAGATCCTCCTTAATGTATTTTCCACCTCAGGCTGTTTGTTCTATGCAGATGACAGTACTGTTTCATGAGTGTATTCAGCACCTGTTTTACAGAGGTTAGTTTTTATTTTCTTTGACATCTGTGGAAAATAAGCAGGGATGTTGGGCCTAACAATGAGCAAAGCTTATTTGGAACTGTGGTCTACTAAATAGGATTATGTTACTAAGCGCGAGATTCCTACTCCATCTCAGAAGAAAAATTACCTTGTATTTCCAGTCAATGTATATTAAAATATGTATTATATTGCTCTTTGTCAAGTAGTTTATGCTGTTTCTGTTTCTTTTCTGCAAATTAATGCTATTTCTCTCCTGGTTTTCAGAAGTCCTGGTCCTCCAGAATGGTATTTCTATTCATTCCACTTTCCTAAAACATTCAGTGACATAAGAAAATAATTTGTATTTAGCCAGAATGCTTCAACAAGCAACCCTACCATTTTCAAATGTGCTACCAAACCTTCATATGGTTCAGAGTGGGCTAGGTCTCATATTCATGGTGGTTCAGTGCTCATGTGTGCATACACTCTCTAAACCTGTATCAGAAAGCAGGTCTGTGCAAAGGTGCATGGGAGACAGGAGAAAGGATTTTAGTGCACAACCCTTCTCCAACAGGCAAACCACTTTTAAACAGCTTTTGTTATTTGGCAAAGAGGATCTTGTGCCACTTGCCACCCTATACTCCTCCCTGCAGACCTCGGTGGCACCCCTCACTGCAGTGTTGGTTCAGCAGCTAGAGATTTCTCAGTCTGCCGAGCACTAGATCTCTCCCTCACACCACATGGGCTTACCCTTAGCACTCTCTCCTACCTGGACCCTAACCCCTGATGTTATTTCTTTCTTGAAGAACCCTACTGCCTTCTGCACTTCACTCAGGTTCCCATTTAATACATCAGTTTTTCATATTCATTATTTCAAACACTAATTTCCTCCCTATGTATCAGTAATAATTATTACTCATTTAAGCAATGACTATTACATCTTGAGAATATGGTCTTGAAAAGAGCAGAATGATATTCTGATTTAAAGACCCTGCTAGCAGCATTAGCATTGCTAGTTTACATGAGTAATATGAACATCATCTTTTATAAAGAACAATATTTCTTCTGTCCTCCTCTGGCAAGGCTATAAGTTACAGGAAAAAAATGTGTCAGAACAGATAAAGAACCTTTTGGGAGATTTATTGCATTATATATGTTAATGGAAAATATAAATTCTATAAAAAGACATTAACATTGATTTACTTTATCCAGCATCTAGTGAAAATGAAATGAGGATTAAAATAAAAATATCAGCAAACAGCAAATAATTTAATTCCTAGCATTTCCACACAAACACTCTTTGATTTCTGAAGTTGTGTTTCACTTTTCTAAGCCAGAAGAAAAGTGTCTAGGTTACATAGGTCATTTGGTATCAATTTCAGTTTACTTTAAATGAAAGTGACCCAAAGCTTTACAAGGGGAACACAATGTCTGCTGTTGAACAAAAAGAGAAAATGCTTCATTTACCTCTTTGTTCAAGGCCAAAATAATTTATCTTTTTCTTTTTTAAGTCTTCCTATATGAGTTTTTAACATATAAAGACAGTCTATTGTAGGATAAAATATCTACTCTGCTGAATCAATCATCCCACAGCTATGTTTCTACTTTTTATCTACCTATTGTACTGATCTTGTTTTTGGAACACATTGTTGTCTCTCCTTGATTTTGTTCATTATTTTGCTCACTCCCCTGCCTCTCTTTGAGGATAGTTACTGGGGGCAGGAGAGAAATTGGTCAGCCTGAAAATAAGGTGTATTTGTGCTCTCAGCTGTGTTGCACCACAGACAGCTGCCTGTAGACTACACTCACTCCCATGTCACCCCTGTACTATTCACTCTGCTCTTGTTCCAGCACCCTGTAGTCAAGTTCTGCCAGGACAAATCCCTCTCTTGCCCCTTCTTTGCTATTACCCTTTTTATTAATTTACTCTTTCCACTGTGAACAGACCAAGAAAACAGACACGCACTCAAAAGTCACTTCTGATGAATACTAATTCAACATATTTCTTTTTCCCAGAAGAGATTAATTATACCCATTCCCTGTTTTGTAATGAAGTTTCATGCAAACTTTCTCAAAATGCCACACAGCTTATTAACAAAAAGTCCTTTAGTGTGTGTAGTGTGTGTTGTGTTTTTGTTTTGTTTTGTTTTTGTTTTTGTTTTTTTTTAATGTGTTATAAGAACAGAAGAACTACAAGCTACAAGGTAAGCGATGTCTTTGAACTCCTCTGCTTTGACTACTCAGGAAGACTTCTCAGTTCAGCACTAAACAAGTGTATCTATTATTAAGAGGTGTTTGTAGTCTTTCCATGAGAGATCCACAGCACAGGTGCAATGGCTGTGGGTGATGCAACAGTAAAGACACCGCACAGCTAGTGCCTTAAGGCACTTCATTATGAAGGTAAAATTAGAAAAGCAGTTCTTTTGACTTCCATAGGACTTCAGTCTTCCAAATATGACAGCACATTCTGTGATATTTTCCTCCTTTTCAACTGAACTATAAACTTCTGCAAATATTCCAGGAGTAAGGCTTTCATTTCAGGATAAAGCCAGCCTCCTATATCAGATTTTTTTTTTTTTTTAAATATAATTTACTGAAAGAACCAGTATATATGATTGAAATGGGAGGAATGTCTGAAAGTTGTAATACCTTTTACTATGAATATAAGTGTTATCAGATTGCTGCTGTATTCACATTGCTCTTTTGCAGTGATGAGGAATGTAAAAAAAAATAATTCTGTGCACAAAATTCAGAATCAACAGAATTGCATCTTTCCACTATCGCCATTCTTTCACATTCTTCATATACTCAATTTCTATGAAGTTTCTTCAACAGATGTTCTCAGTGCTTGAAAAACAGGGCTGTTTCTGTGGCAGAGATAGTTTGCTTTCTTTTAACCTTTTACAAACAGCCTCTAGATCAGTAATTTCAGAAAGCAAAGACCTAGTTACTGTTCTGATAAAGAGCACCCTGGGAACATGCACTGAGAATGCCTCGCTCCCTGGCCTGCCCCACCTCCTATCAAGTTCCAGAGAAGTTGACTCCCAGACTGGACTAAACTCAGTTATATATAAAAAAAAAAAAAAAGATACTAATTCTCGCAACGCAAGTCATTCAAACTCACTTATTTCCTGCTTTACAGAAAAGTCTTATACTTGTTAAAATTACTCTACATTTCAAAATAAAATCTTTAGCTAGGCTTTTGCCAACTTCCTTTGGACAAAGGAGACTTCTGTATATATGTATAGCTATGGTTTCTTTCCTTGACCTGTTATTTTACCGTAGCTTTCTGTAACATATCCCAGTGCAATGATGAACTCTCACCTCCACCTTCTCAAACACATTTTCCTTCAGCTTTCTTCACTCATAATCTGGAGACCAGCCCATGACAATACCACCAACATTTACCTGTGTCCTTTGAGGAATGACTGACCCACACTGCTGCTTCACATAGGAGTACAAAGCTAATCCTGGAAGCAACTAGAGATATTTTTGCTTACAGCTCTAACATTTCAGAGAGTTTTAATTCAACAGTGCACTCATTTATGCCAATTCAAACTTATTTCTCAATTTAAGAATTCTCTTTTAAAGAACAGAATTCAACACTGACTTCGTTTTCTCTAATTATAGAATGCTTATTAAAATCCAAAGAAAGTAGTAATCCATGCACATATTTTTTTCTAGACAAACTAATCAATTTATGCACTCCTTCCCTATCTCCGTGGAAAAGTTTTCAATTCATAGCCAGATAAATGATAAAAGTGGTCACAACAATCTCAACTATCTGTATGACTTATTTTTATACATAAGCTTTATCTCAGCCAATGTTATATGACCTATTTTAGATCTCAAAATCCTGTCCTCAAAACAATTCATAATGCATTATGCATTTTGTATAATATATGCTGAAACAAATGGTTTGGTTCATTCTTATTTCAGTGAGAAATTTTTCAGATTTTTCTTACGGATTCTTCTTAAATTTTTCAGAAAAGTTGTAAACAATATAAGAAGCTATTACTATCTGGACACCTTATAAATAATCACTTAAGACCTGATTTTAGAAGGGCTGCTTCTATGCAATTATGCTGTTTTTGCCATTGGTGGTGGGGGGAAAGTTAAGATCATTTTTGAAGAAGATAGGGGCTGAATTAGGGAATCATGTATCATCAAAGCAAATCTGTATTTAAAAAAAATCTAAGTTAATTTAATATTCTGTTTTTCAACTCAGAAAATCAAGGTTCAAGCCATTTGTTTACCACTAACTTTTCTGCAAACATCAGAGATCATCTGGCTTTCTGTTCCTCCCCCTATCTCTTCAGTGTTAATCAGGTGCTACTCATGCAATGAAATGTAAGCAGGTTAAGAAAATGTTACTACAGGACAAAAAAAAAAAGAAAGAAACACAAAGAACTAGAATTCTCATAGCTCAACTAGTGCATTTTTTTCTCAGTTCTAAAATATTTGAACAGAAAATTTCAAAAGCAGAAGTGACATTTGAGAAATGAATACAAACTGGCCAAGCAACCACGTGGTACCTTAGAAAGCCAACTCTCTGTCCCAAAATTTGGATTCAGTATTTAAATTAAAACGTTTCCAAATGCCCAAGTTTTTGCTTTAGAGTAGTGTTAAAGAGATAGAAAGGCAATTAAAATCTTGTTAAAAGATACAATTCTACATTATTATATGTCTTTATTCTGCAGATTAAACATGACTTCACTTCTCACTAAAAATGAGAACTAGCTAACTATGTCTTCAAGATAAGTAATGACTGATCTATTTCTGTACTAGCATATCAACTATCATCTAGTCTGGCTGACCCCACTAGTATCTCTGTGAGATCACTTAACTCTCCTGACTGGCTTCTACACAGGAAGTACTAAGAATGAAACACAAGGGATAGGATTAAACTGTGCAAAAATGAACGTGTTTTCCTTAGTTAAACTGAAAAATAATTATAAAAAATAGACAAAATAAATGAACAGACAACTTTAATTTATGGCAGTAAATTTGGCAGTATCTGTACGTTTTATTGGTTTCTTTTTTACATGCAGTATTAATGCTACTCTTTCTGCCCTTGAAATCTTTATCCACTGTAGAGTTTATATCTTGTTTCCTTTTTCTTTCTTCCTTTTTTTTTTTTCAACTAGCTTTTCCTAGATCAGCTTATTAGATCAACATTTAGATCAGCTGATTTTCCACTTTCTTGATTTGGAAGCAGAAATCTCCTGACCTAGTATTTGTTGTGCTGCTGGGTGCTTAGTATTGTAAAATAGCAACATTAGAGCCACGTAAAATAATGATTAAGCTGACTTGGAACAATCAGGGGATGAAAAAAGAGAATAGAAAACTAAAGCTACAGCTTTGAATATAAATGTCTTGAAAATCAAAAAGCCTCAACTGAATTATTCAGTAAGGCAGGAAAAGTGAATTTCAAGTTTAAAAAGAAACAAACCAAAAGATTTGTTGAAAAAAAAGCAACCCAATACTTTAACCATGTATTTCAGGGGAAAGTTTTCAACAGGACTTTACAATGTCAGAATACAGGTGTGTATCCAGTTATAAGGTGCCAGATAAAATTACATACAGATATATGCATTAAGACATCCACACATATACACATAAACATATGTTTCCTTCATATGTGTATTTTTCTGTCTGTCCTTCCATACCAATAGTTTCTTTTAAAGTCCATTAGAGAAGGGAAATGTTATCAACTGCCTTGGCTCATATTTCTTTCTCAGCAAGATGTCCTTTTATTTACCCTAGTTTTATCTAGAAAAAAGAGGTGTAAATTTTCACAGTCTCCTTTTGGTTCTTGTATTTAAATTATGCAGGATGGATTACTGAACCTGCGCATTCCACAAAGTAGCTCTAAGAGCTGGGATGGTGTTTCTCTGTTACTATACTTTTTTTAATTTATCTTCTGTTATGTACTGGGATAAAAGATTGTCTCAAGTATAAATAGAACTGCAGTGCATTTCTAAGCTCTTACAATTCATTCTTAATTCTTAAAAGCATTCTACACTGTTCTTCAAAGCTGCAGTGATTTGCAGTCAAAAACATTAAACTAAAACTAGAAGAAAAAGTAATAATAAATATACAAAACTTTATAAGAAAAGTAGGACCAATACAGGCTTTTTATCTATAGGACACAGAATACTTGGAAAAATATTCTATGAAGCTCCTCAAACCAAACCGTATTTTACTTTCCATCTTCATACTGAGTTTGCTGCAGGCTGTGTAAATTATATGCTGGCTACACAAATAAACAGAAGGAAACAGTATTTTCTGGCATTCACTCTCTCAAGCTAGCCGGACTGACAAGAATACTCCTAAGTATTGTATTGTCCCAAGTATGTGTACTCCTAAGTACACAATGATTTGAATCATGAACCAATTTTACTTTCTTCTACATAACACTACTTGTGATGAGTCCTACTACTATTTCAATTCATGCCTTTCAAGACTTCTCCAAAGATTTCAGCAGACAATTGTCACCTTACTGTTTATCACAATGTGATGGCCAGTGAAAATTTATTCAGTTACAAACTGCCAAAGGCTGACAGGATGAGAAAAACCTTTCCCTCAAATATCCAGACAGCTACAAAAATACTGTAGTAATTAAAATTTCTGTATTAATTAAAATTACTCAATTGTCCCAATTTTTTTTCATAAGAAGAAACAAACCTTCTGTACTCATCTAGCTTAGTCTTTCTGAATCAGTAATACATTATTTTCATTCAGCCTTCCTCTATGGTTGTAATCATTTTGTTTACAAAAATGACTCTTATAACCTAATAATCATTCATCTGCTGAACCACAATTAGAATTAATTCCCCTGATCTTTTCTGCTCTCTTTTCAAACTTATTAGTCCTTTTACAAGAAGTCTTATAAGGTTAGTACATTTGGGTATATCTTCTGGTTGTGGTACATGGATGCTGTTATGGACCCTCCTGGCTCGCATCTTCCATGATAAGTAACATTACAAGCAACCAGTGGGTTATTCTGGGATTTATCTTATCTTCATATACTATACTTAAAACCACAAAAACTACTATAGCACACACACACAAATAAAACACCATTATAGCAAACATATTTGATAAAATAGGAACTGCATCTGGTTTTGAGGAGAAGAGGTGCAATCCAGAAATACTGTATCCAGAAAATACTATGTAAAAGACTCTTTAAGACAAAAACAAAAATCATATTTAAATCATCTTTACTTTTGCTTTATCAAACCTACAAATAGTACAGTTAACTCACTACTACAGTTAGGTTAGTCAAGGAGGTTCCTTAAATATCTGTTTACATGTTTTGCTGTATCAAAACACGTGGCTGCAAACAGCAGAGACTGGCAGTCTCCACAATGACAATAAATAACACACTACAGCACTGAGTGTGAAAACAGCGCAGTCTTTACTGACTTGTACCAGATCAGACCAGATGCATTTCTCCCACACTCGTGCTTACAGCCAGTTCTGCATGGTAAACTCTTGAAAGTGACTGATATGCCAGTAGCCGTTAAAGTAGTCATCACAAAGTCATCAATACCATAGGCTATCTCTACCACCACTATATATATTCAGGTCATCCTACCTTGCCATGCCTCTAATACCAAGTTTCTTAATAGACACAAAATACATTAGAATCATAGTTTAGTCATTTTTCTTAATTTGGAAAAGATCAATTAATGGAGTGTGGTTGATCTTGACTGAAGTACACTTAAGAATAACATCCAGGTTACCTGGACAAGAAAGTGAATAACAGTAGTGCTGCCCATCCACAGTATTTTTCCTATGTGTGTCTCATATGATGCATTTTTGACATCTAAAACTGTACTCGGCTTACAGTTTTGAGGTCAACCTTCAGATCAGTACATTTATCCTTGAGGTTCATTCATAGGTAGAATACTTACCAGTGACTAACAATGATGATTCTTTAAAAACAGGGCAATTTCAAAACAAAACTATCTCTGTCAGGGATAGCCTTCGGAATGGAAGAAGAGAGGTAGTGAAAAAGGAACATCTGCAAAGTTTACAAGACCACCAAGTACTGGTTTACCTTAATTCCCAACAAAGTCAATCCCGAGACATCCTGAAATATTCTACATACAAATATACTCCTAAATTACAACAACAACAACAAAACTGTCCTGAATTACAACAATAACAACAAAACTGTAATCCAACACCCAAAAAGTCTGTAAGGTGGAAGAAAATATAGGAAAGACCTTCACAAATCTGCAGGTATCAGGAGCTACAAGGTGGTAGCAGGGATATAGGGAATATTTGTTTCTTTTGACAGCAGAATGCAAGATCTTGCTCATTCCTTTTCTCTAAATCTTTAACAAAATTCCTTTGTCTGATATTCTGCTATGCTTTTCCTTTCCCTTTTGATTTCACTTTTCCATTTTTTTCCCTTTTCTAAAATCTCTTCTAATGTAAAATGAACAAACAGCTCTTGAAGTTATGAAGACTTCTGAAATATTTTTTAAGTTATATGCAACAATCACAGAATCTTCCAAGTTGTAATTAACTGTAACGTGGAAGCATATTCAGAGTTTAAATACATGGTTCTCCTTTCAACAATGCATAGCAGACTGTCAAATTTCATCTGCTGTTGAGATGTTAGAGATAACCTTACAGTAAAAAAAAACAAAACAGAAGTTCATTAAATTATTGTTAATTGCTGTAAGTAGCAGTGAGGCCTAAAAAAAGTCATCTTGTGAAGTCATAAAAATGAATTTCACAGTTACGATTAACAGATCATTGTCCACAGTAAAAGACATATATCAACAGTGGACAACTGCAGTATACCTGCTGTATAATTTTGTATGCACGCATATTGATAGTTTACAGCTACTGTAAAAGGAACACATTTCAAAACGTTTTCATAATGTGTCAGCGTGACACATTTCAGTACGTTGCAGCCATATTTTTTTCTGTCTGCTTCTTGCACTTTCTGTGGGGAGACTGAACAAAAAGACAAAAAGTGTTCTTTTTTTTTTTTTTTCTTTAACTCTATTTTACTTAACCCAGTGATGCAGTATTTCATAATACTCTGTTGATGCTAAAGACCTCAGTCACTGACCTGAGCACAATCATCAATCATTAACCCAAAGTCAGAAGTTAGGGACAGTAAAATGAAAAAGAGCATTGATGTAGAAATGTTAGAAAATAAATAGCACAGGAGATCATTTTCATGGAATTGGGAAGCTTGTGTCAAATGCACTGTAAACAGCCAGATAATACAACCAAAACGGAAACACTAGTTCATACCAAACAAAACAATGTTGAAGTTATCATAATGTCACTGGTAGCACAAATAAGCACAGACTAAAAGTGGTTGAGACTAGCTGGTATAGATTTGATTACAATTAATTAACGAAGAATTACTGAAGTAGAACTAAATGCTGAGATCGAAAACAAAGCCAAATATATTCTTAGTACAAATGTAAAGCACACCTAAATATATATTTTTGTCTTCAAAGCTGATTGAAAGGACAGCAACTAGAGAAACATTACAACCTTTTATTCTTTTTTTTTTTTTCCTTATTAAACAATATGAAAACAGCATTAAGACTTTATACGCTGCAGCACATTTAAGAATGATCTGATGTCTCTGGTACAGCAAAATTAAATATGAAACATCCTCCTGCTGTGGTTATAGCTTGAGCTGCATCAGCCTGTCAAAGGTAAGATAACTGTCCTGAGTTAGGCAGCGCACTGGCAGCACAAACTGTCCCTAGACCATTGTCCTGCTAGGATATTAGACATCTTAAGTGCTAACCTCTGTATCTGAGACATAAAAACACCAATAATGTTTCACTTCTAGCACTTCAGCGAAGCTATATCGTTTTCCCCTGTTTGTAGTCTCTGATCACAACGCTGTATTATTAAGACATGAAATGAGAGAATTCCAAAAGTCAGTGTTGTAATTACACAAGGTTACACAGATTTTCAACCATTGAACTTTTCAGAATATCATGGTCAGGTGAAGCTGTTTGTTTGTTTGTTTTTTTACTCCACACATAATATATATTTGAAATAAGAAACATCTGTCAGTGACACAGAATTATCTTCAGCATTTTGAAATACAAACAGTATTTATTGCAATCATTTCCCATAATCCTCAAACTGTCGAGGGCAGATACACTCATTATTTCTGTTATCACAATCAATAGGAGGAGTACATCCATCTCCACTGGGAGAAATAAGGTTTGTCTTGAAGGCAGACGAAGACATTTTCAAATTAGATCCATTTTTCCTTATTACCTCAGTCTGTTCTTATTCTTCTCCTTTCTAACACCAACTAGTACAACTACTCTACACCCACACACACACAAAGCATTGTAGCTTCTCCATTTAAACACATGATAACAGCTACAAAAACAGACCTAGCAAAACCAAGCAACACAGAAACTAAATGGTTAAAATTAACAACAAATTTGGTCATGATATGAAAGACAACATGGCAACCTACGAAGTTACATTTATCTCTACTGGATTAAATAACAATTCTCTAAAGTTTTAGTCCCATTTCCCTTAAATTGCTTTTATATAATTTCTCAATTTCAAACACATTACTAAAATCAGCAATACTACCATTAGGCCTGACCTGCCACAAGTCATGTCAATGTCCCTTGAAGTATTATCATCAAATAAACAATAAAGACTTACTCAGATAGTGGATAAATAACTAGTAATAACGTTTTCTTCACTTTTCCCTGCAAAGCTTTAATTGAAGCAGAACAATTTTTCCTTTTCTAAGACTGATTTCTATGTTTTAGGTAGCTGATATACAAATGGATCCATTTACGTTTAAATGTAAATGACATTACGTATTTGTAGATGGCAAATAAGGTAATGATGGGAATGCTGTTCATGTCATGATTATGACCTGATACTATCTAAAATTCAAGTTCAGTCCACAACCTGGGGCTGCTCTAATGTTTACACAATCTTATCCTAAGACTTTTTAAGCTTCCATTCTTGTAAACAAAGCACCTATTTAATGATCTGTAGTCTCAGCAGAGCTTTCCAATAACTCTGTGCCCATTAGCAATCACTATTCCCCACAGTAGGATGATTCTCCAGTGCTGCTGATAGAATTGCAAAATCTGAGAGAAGTAAATGCCTTTACAATACTGCAAGTCTCATTATTTTTAAGAGCCTGTCAAACTAAACAACTCTTTCAGTATCCAAAGGCATCAAGAAGTGCATCATGGACCTTTGCTCAGAGACTTTATAAGCTATAACTTGCTGTCTTTCCTACAGCATTATTATGAGCTCTTAAAACTGTTTTGATATGAAGCCTTACTTGCAAAACCTTACTTTGCAAAATAATATAGAGGAAAAAGTGGGGAGTATTTCCAAAAGTCTTGCTGACTACCTGAGGGAGTATTTAGATCGACTCAAATCCCTTGAAATACGACGGGAAAATATCTCCCTCTCTAGTCATCCAGTGGAAGCTGAATTCACTTTTTTTTCCCCTCCATCTAGTGTGTTTTTCAAAGATCAGATTAAATCACAGTAACCCAAATAATCTGGTTTAAGTAACTAATTTTCCTTAGATTCAAGTTTTAAGAGTACTTTCTGCTAAGAATCCAGTTTTTATCTATTTTCTGTCTCTTCTCCTTAAAAACTTTGTAAAGTATTTCAGAGAAGCCACAAAGTACACAGTAAACTTGTTTCCACTCTTCACATTCTGCAGTGTTTAATATTTGATCTATCCTGACTGTAACAGGACACAGATGTTATCCGATAGAATTTATAGTCCTAGATTTTTCTAATTCTGGTGAACAGAGAGTTCTTGAATTTTCTCTTTAAATATGCAGATATGTACACAAAACTTCCAAGATGATAAATAAAGTTTGTCCTTCCAACGTTGTTTCTATTTGGGATGTTTCTTCATGTCAGACACTACTATTTGAAAGTGCCTTTCTTCCAATTATAAACATATTCTATTCATGCACCTAAATCTCACAAGGTTATGTCCACTACATAACCCCACTTGGGTTTCAGTGCACAGCCTCTTGTTTTCCTGGCATAATCCAGACACTGTTCCTCCCTAAGCTTCTATTTTTGATCTTGTATGGACCTGTTTTACCACCAGTATGTTGCAATCAAGTTCAATCTGTCTTGGTGCTGTCATGAATCAGCTTGAGTTTTATGATGATTGAAACAAAGAGATGAATACAGAGCTCCTGAAAATACGAATCTACCCAACACAAATGACAAGGTAAATAATTATACCTCACATATGACTACAGAGACTGCAGTTGCAAAATCCTAAGTAGCAAATAAAAAATGATTGCTTATCCTCTGTAGAATGAGAGAGGACCTGAGAGCATTTAATTAGCAAAGTGCATCATGTGCAACATCCTTAACTAAGAGAGAGTGCTGAAGAACTGCCTCTTTCACTTGTTCCTTTAGTGGCTGCAGCTGCATTTTTAACTTGTCATGCATGTGTTTGGCAAGTTTCAGCGGGTATGCTGGTTTTTTGTTATTTCTGACACCTTTATATTGGTTCTATCTGGCTTTCAAAGCTATTTTATTTTATCCATGAGTAACTGACCATTCTGACAAAGTATGACAATTAGTTATGCCTTTCTTTGCCATAAGCACAAATGTCAAGCTCTATCTGCAAATTTCTCAGAGTTTTAAATGTTTCCTGCCCTCTTTTCTTCTCTCCTCACAATTCAGACAAATTTTTAACAAGTAGTTTTGTGCTATAAATTCATATACTCTTATACAATGTTTCATGAACAAACTGGGTATTTGTCTCAAGCAGTTTCCCATATTAGAACTGTTCTAGAACTGATTTTACTTAAAGAATATATTCTAAAATTTTTGTAAAATTATTGGCATTTGGATATGAGTTAACATTTCCCAAATTCTTAATAATCTATGCATATTTTAGCATTGCTTGGTTTTTGTTTAAGCAATTCAATAATACCAGCTTGGAAGTTAAACAATATGTTTCGGAATCTGCAGTGGAGGAGCATTAAAAATATTCTACATGGAAGTAGCATAGTGGGAAGACTTTTTATTATAATTCTTAAACATTCAGTGTTCAAAAAAAAAAAAAAAAACATACCCCCAGTCTTCATTTCCCCCCTGAGAACCAAAGGAGCCAGCTTCAAAAGGACACACTAACTAAACAACTTTGATTTGTTAATTTATGCTTAAAAAATTAATGCACCAAGTTCATGTACAAAAAATACAGGCTGTTGGGATGTGTTCTGATTACACTGAATGAATTTCTTTACTATTCTTCCACATTTTATGCAGTTACTAACACTAGCATATATAGTACATTTATATATTTATTAAATAGATTATTTCACACTAAACATACATACACCTCTTTTTCAGGAAAATTGATATTTACAGTAATGCAGTTTGTTTAGGAAGAAAACAACTCAAATCTGAATTAAATAAGTAGTTTTCTTAATTTTATCTACTCCTTTTCAAATGGTTGCAGGAACTTGTATATGACACTGAATCTCTTAAAAGTCCAACAATTCTTAAAAGTTCCTTATCTGTGGAATCCAAACCTCCTGAAGGTGAATGTCCCAAGCAGGTACAAATATTCACTGATACATCACACTAAACTTCACTCATTTTGTAACTTATATTTTTTGTATAAACTTTGCAACTCAAAACTTCCATTCAGAAGACAGTTTAATAGTCAACGTCTTTCCACAATTAATATAAATAATTATGTGGGCAAAAGTTCCAACTCCACTCTGTTCTCTCAGAATGCTCTACAGTTACGTACAATACCATTTAAAATCAAGACAATGTATGCAGGCATGCAGAAATGTGTATTCAAAATCACCCATACTCATATCTTAATCTGCATTTAAGAATTCTATTGTTATTCAAACTTAAATAGAATTCTGAAACATGAAGGTGTGCTTCATATGTTGCTGTTGACTTACACATATGAAACAAAGATGAACTTCATCAATGTCTCCAACAAAACACAATGGCTGGATCTGGCCTGCTGTCCAAATACAATACATTAATGACCCAATGCTCATCTTCTAAAACAGCTACTCTATGGGAAAAGCTAAAATTTGGAAACTGGGTATCATATGTAAATTGTGGAGTTCAAGGTCACCATCAGTACCCGAATAGTTTAAATCCATTCCAAACAAACACATAAAAAAGTCTGTTTCACAAGTTTAAGCTGGTGTGCAAAAAACAATACTTTTCCAAAGAGTCACCATCTCTAGCTATGCATTTTCACTAGCAATGTACAAGATCCTGAATGCCATGCTCATAAACATCAGCAGCAGTGACCCACTGTCACTGTCACTACTGCTGAAATCCACCATTCACGACCAGACTGTGCCCATATCCAATGTTTGGTCTTCATAAGCAATCAGCAAGCATCACTGAATGTCAGTGGTACAATTTTTTATTCCTCATGGAGGAATTCACACCTTTGTTTCATATTCACTTCCATGTCAGACACCACCTCGTCAGACTGCCCCTCCACTGCCACGTGTCACATGGCAACAGAAAGTAATGCAATATTGGCAGGAAGGTTCAGCCTCTACTGCCATACTACTACCATCTATCTGTGATGTCATGGGCCAAAAGAATAAATTAGGCGGCATTATTTTCAGAGTAGCCCTTGTACATATTCCCAGCCCACCTAACAGAATTCTTAATGAACAGGTGATCTTCTGAAGATAATTCTCTTAATTCTTAAACAGATCCCTTAACTCCTTTTGTAGTAAGGATAAAATGGGAATCATTGAGCAAAAATTATAGACAGAAGACCAAGGTAATGCTTTATCTCAGGCAAAAACACACGTATGATCCATTGAAAATGTCAACAGAAATGTTCCCATTCTTTTCAACAAGAGCTGAATACAGATACCTTGAAAAATCTTCAGTTCTTTGTTTATGGTAGTAAAACTGGAAAATTACCAGATCAAACCAGATGGAAATCATATATTAGCTTGCTCTAATAAAGAGAACAAAATTAAGGAACTTGTTTCTCTGCAGTTCTTGGTTACCACAAGAGTGCTGGAGAATACAGAGATATGCAAAGGTCACCTTTCTGCTTTTACCTCACCATATTATCTAAAATCCTTTGTGATTTACCTGAGTGTGGAAGTGACTCTTGTGATTGCTTTCATGCTAAGTCCCAAAGCAATTGAAAAATTGTGGCTATCACTTTTGACTGTGATAGCCCTTGCATTCACCCCAGTACATCTCCTTTAAATAAGATGTCTCCACTGACATCTGGAAGACAATACCACAGCAGCCAGGACAAGCCTTTGCTGATCCAAAGACAAGTATAAATGAAGCACAGAATGCCTACATGGGAAATACACCTCCAATAAAGAACAAAAGTAAATTTATCTACTAAGTGAAAAGAAGAAATTTGGTGAAATTCATTTTCACTACGTTACACATCTGTTAATACTGCTAATACATCTACACCTGATAAATGTCTTGATCACTAATACAGTTCTTTATGAAGTGCACCTTTGCAGTCTACATACCATCAGGGATAGCGCACAGGTTGTTTAGCTCATTGGATCACACCCCAATTTCTTTCACTTAAACAAATGGCTCTGGTGCTTTGATACCTGCTGTTCACTGCTGCTGACTGCTGCTTTGTATTCTTAGAGCTGGTAACAAGTGATCCATCAAGCTTTGTCAATAGAAGAGCTCTAGTCATTAGGACTTTGTGACTCCTGTGAGAGGAACTGAGTCAGGCTGGCTTTGTTGCATTGCCAGAGTTCCATTAAAAATCTAGTTCAATGTGAAGGACCTCAAATTTTACTATGTGCTGCTTGCTTCCTATCATTTTCCTGTGACTTCATGCATTTAAATAAATCATCTATATT
The DNA here is from genome assembly GCA_023055505.1 of Callipepla californica brunnescens. Classification (NCBI taxonomy): domain Eukaryota; kingdom Metazoa; phylum Chordata; class Aves; order Galliformes; family Odontophoridae; genus Callipepla; species Callipepla californica. Next base: position 867,351 of record JALIRH010000088.1, read on the forward strand.
TAGTGCCAGAAATGCATGGATGATTCTGTTCCTTTCCGATTTGCAAGTTGAACCACAGTAATTTACGCCAGCTGAGATATCGCCTTACACTTCAGAAGTTTCCAAAAATATTGTGCAAAAAGTTTGCTTGCCTTTGATCTACAGAGATCATATTCAACTGTAACAACAGCTGCCCTGCCTACAGCCTGAACTGTAGAGGCTGTGAAAGTCCAATCTGTACTTATATTAGGATATGTTTTAATATTAATATGTTTTAATCTGAGTTTACAGAATGTCAACATCCAAAATTGCTGATAACTGAAACTTTGAACAATCATACAGGGAAAAAAAAAAAAAAAAAAGGCAAGAAGACTGAATTGTTCCTTATTTTTTATTCTGCAAAGCAAAATGGAACATGCACCACAGAAGTGTTCCAATTTTTCAAATGAAGGTATCAGGATCTTGGGGAAAAATAAACAGCCAAATAGACCTACACAGTTAACTACTTAATTAAACTGCGGAGGATGTTGACCTTAATTTTCTTAGAAAGATGAGAAAATACACTGGATATTTTATTTATTATTTATATTATTTATTTATTAATCATTATTTATTATTCGTTCCTTACTTTTTTCTGCTTAAATTAATGTTATATTTAAATAATTTCTGAATGACTAAGATAATAAAGGTATGTATTGAAGTATTGGTTTTTGTTTTGTTTATTTTGTTTACATCATTTTGTAGTACTTACAGGAAAAAAAAAGTGGTTTTAAGAACACTGCAATGGTTCTGGAGTATAAAATAAAGGTCATGAATATTCAGAAGTAAAGTACGGAGTTATTCAAAACTTAATATAAAAAAAAAGTTTCTTCTCCACATCTGTCAACAGGCATTAGAAAAGATGATTTCGTTTTCTGAAGTTTGGATATGAAACATTATGATTAATTTAGAATTTGTAAAATGTATTTAAGTAGACATGCACACATACATAATTTCAGTAAGCATTTTAGAATGTTTATAGAGAAAATATCAGTCTTAACATTAAGAAAAAAACATTTAGACATGACTTAAAAATAGTAAAGTAGTAAAAATAGACATATAGAATCTCCAAGGTTGGAAAAGACCTCCAAGAACATCCAGTCCAACCATCCACCTGTCACCAATAGAGGACTTGAATAAAAAAAAATTGTAAATTTATTTGAAGCCTTACATGTTTGGCTTACAATTTATTTATATATACACATAAAAGTACAATAATTGATGTAAATAACTATGTAAATCATAAAAATGATTATATGTAGGTTTGAGGCTGGGAGAATGAAAATAAGAGAGTACTGTAATTCAGACTAGCTCCAATCTTATCCTAAGGATGGAACACTTATCAGCAGGTGAAAGTCACCAAGCTCACTCCGTAAGTGCTTGTTTTGCTTTTGGTTCACAGAAAAAGCATGCATAATTCAAGCATATCCAAACTGTTCTAAGATGCAAACTAAAGCCAATTAAGTAGGAACAGCTAGGAGACTATTCCAGAATACGTTCCCAGCCCAAACTGAACTTCTAGTATCAATCCACTCCTTAGGATCAATTTCCAAATTCTGGACCACTCAGCAACTTGAAGACAAAGATCAGACTAAACGGCAATCAGAACTCTATGGATCAGTAACTTCTGCAAGAGCTCCACTCCTGGTCCAGAAGATAAATGAATACATGAACAATGCATTGAAACCAACCTAATGATTCCACTAGAGAGATTTTATTCACATAATATTAGTACAAACAGAACAGTGACAAAATTGAGGACCTATATGAATTGGCTTTAAGAGAGTTGGGAGAGTTAGCAGCTCCTGTCTGCTTACTAAAACCGAACAAACTTTTAATAACGAAGGTACAATTGAACATAAATGGAAGGAATCAAAATGAGGCTCCACAATCTGTTACAACATGGGGGAACTCCCATGGAAGATCACTAGATCCCCAGACTCACGTCCATAGATGCAGAAGGAAACCATCTGGTAATAACAGGACTGAAGAATTAATACAGATTCTGAAGTACAACAAAAGGAACATCTCTAAGATAGAATTTGTATCAGTACCCAAAATTATCAAAATCAGAGGAAGATAAAACTTGACCTTTATAGAAATGCATTTGCTGTCCATCACCATTTTACGGAAAGCTTATATATTTTGGTATATCTGAAAAGGCTACCAATATCATCTGAGCTAATCACACCATGAGAAAAGAACAGTGCTGCTATTAAAATGCTAGTCATGATGAATTAGCTAACGCCTCAGACTAGTGGGACAAATCACTTGTATTTCAGCTAGAAGCACTGCAAAAAAAAAAAAAACAAAACTAACTTTGACATTAACGTGTCCTGACAGTTTCTCATTTAATTTTACTAGTCAGAAAAAGGTGAAGAACAGACATGTAGAAAAAGCACTGCTTCTGATGAAGATTTGTAACATATTACTGGATCATTTGAAGTCATATTTTCTCTACAGACAAGACTTCCATTTGGGAGACTAAGCCATAGCAACTCAGCAGAATTAAGGATAATCTGTTCCACAGTAAAGAAATGAGGCCAAAATGACCTGAAATTAAAGAAGTGAAAAACTAATAAAATAAAAATAAAACTACCACAGGTAAGAAAAACAATTTGAAAACAGATTCCTCAATGAATGTGCTTTAGGTTTTACAATGCTTTACCAGACACATGGATTTCACTGTGTATGTGAAAAAACCAATACTGGCTCCGGTGATTGAATTTGCTTCTGTACATTCTGCATCTGTGACTGCAGTGATTTTTTTTTTAATGTCAACAATACAATTGCCATTTGTGCGCTGCTTTCTGAAAAAAGCCCTTCAAATTTATTCATCTTTTTAATGCTATGTGACTAAGGAGTAGGTTGAAGCCATAGAAATCACTACTGCATAACACCAATGAAATTCAGAGTCCAGGAATGTAACACCAGTTTGTTTCTAGATCAGTGAAGGAAAATTACAAAAGCACTTGGAAACCTGTCTCTTATACCCTGATTTCCCCAAATGTTAAAAAAGATAACAAGATCCTCTCTCCTGCTTCAGTGATTCAATGCGGTAAAAAAAATTCTAGCTTAAGATCACTGCTGAAACCTTTTGTAATGTTAGTCAAAAGGCCTTTTCCAAATGTTTCAAAACACCTTCCACAATCACTCTGTGTGCAACTCAAGGAATTAATCACCCCAACACCATATTCAGTGTTTCATATTCTCTCATATTTTAACACTGAAGCTACATTACTCAACAGAAAGACATGCTTTCACAGACAAGGGATGGAAAAATGCTGAGCTAGGAGATGCAACTGAAAACTGTGAAATTTCTAAGTCTGTGTTAAGTATGTTCTTAGTACTATGTCTAATCATGCTCAAAGTGTTCATTCACTGAGTTATTTTTCTTTTTTTTCTGTGTTGCAGAGCATTTCATCATGTATGTACACATAACCATTCCCATGCTTGATGAAAAGATCTTAAAACAGCATTTAAAACTAAATAATTCTACACAACATAGATCAAAGTACCCTTCCAGTACCTGAAGGGAGCCTGCAGGAAAGCTGGGGAGGTACTTTTTATGACGACATGTAGTGACAGGACAAGGAAAAAAGGTTTTAAAGTGGAAGAGGGTAGATTTTGATTAGATATAAGGAAGAAATACTTCACTGTGAGGGCGGTGAAGCTCTGGAACAGTCTGCCCAGAGAGGTTGTGGATGCTTCCTCTCTGGAGGTGTTCAGGGTCAGCCTGGATAGGGCTGCGAGCAAACTGCTCTAGTGGAAGGTGTCCCTGCCTCTAGCAGGGGGGTTGGAAGCAGGTGATCTTAAAGGTCCCTTACAGTTCTATGATTCTATGAAAATACCAAAAATGACCTGTTAAACATACACTTTTTCTCAAATTTTCTCAAAATTTACCTGAAAAAAAGAGTCCAACTTATCTACTTTGAATAAAATAATGTTTTTAATAACTATTACACTATTTAGTAGAAATTATATGCCTACTTATTTCAAGCCAGACATATCAACTTGCTTTTGTTCTCCTGCAGTTGTTGTTTTTTTCCCCTTTTCAGATACAATTAAGTATCCTCATTATGATGACTGCTTTTGAAGTTAATCATTATCACTTTCTGCAGAATGCTATATGTCAATTGCATAATACAGAAAAGATAAAAAAAAAAAAAAGTATGAGGCAAAGACTTCATAAATTTTCAGAGCTTACTACTTGGAGAATACTCAGAAGTCACTTAAGAAAGCAGACAATTAAATAAACAGGAATGCAGCTTGTAAAAATGCCTTATTTGGCTTTTCAAAAGAATGATGTAGCACCAGCAATAAAAATGAGTTACATCAGGAAGAAAACTTACAGCTATTACACTCATCAAAACAAAGAATCCTACTGCAAAGTGAACACAAGAAACTTCACATGAAAAGCCAACTCCTATTGCAGAGTTTTACATGAAAATTGATCAATATTATATATTCTTGACATATGAATTCATAACAGCTAACATTTAAAGGCATTATAAAGCTACATGTTTGTACTTTCTACACTGTGAGTTCTGAAGGGGCTGTAACTTAAGAGAGGGAATATTTAGGCCATTTTCATATCTATGGCAAATGACCTTGCACAATTTTCTGCCAGCAGCTGATGTTTTAAAGATAGAGTCTGTTAAATTTCAGTAGGGAAAATTTTAATGATCTGGATTGATCAGATCAGTGATATATACCTGGTTCTCTTTGTGTGACTCATGAGTTAGTTAGCATGCTCCTTCAGAACAAGCGCTCATTTGAATAAAAGGGAACTTCAGTAGAGGAAGGACCCATTGGCACATCCAGCTATGCCCTATGTGTCTTGTTTAAAACACATGATTGTAATGGAACTGACATGCCAGCTGAAAAACTGTTCTGGACCAGAAAGGAGAGCAATAAGGTGTAACTCCAACTAGCAGAACTATAGAAAAAAAAAGTAACAGCATACTGGAAATTATTAATCATCAATTGGTTTGATCAGGAAACAACGACGCATCATGACTTGTGCTTATAGTTTCTATACGTTACAATTAACACAATGCAGTTTGTGTTGTGTTAATGAAACGTTATTTATATACACTGCCTCTCTCAAAGCCTGTAGAACCTAAGATCGCTTTTCACTGGTATATCCGCGAGTACCATGTGAACATGAACGTTGCTAGAAGCTATGACTAGGTGTTAAAAGCAAAAATCAGTCATGAACAAGTGCCAGAGAAAGCAGGGCAAACAGAAGAAGCACAAATTATGAATGAGCCATCACTGAATAATAAAGGACCAAAAGATTTGCTGATGGTTGGGAAAAGAATTTAAGGGATAAAAAGCAGAAATAATGTTTATTGCTGACTGTATCAAATAGAATATAGAAGGCATTCTCTGCTGTGTAAAACAAACAGTTTGAGCTCTAGCAATAACTTTATGCTATGTTCAGTACACCTCCATTTCAGAGAAATAACCAGGTAGCCTACCTAAGCTAGGAATTCTGTTAAGATCATTTAAGAACTGGTGAATCTCATTTTGAAAAGATCATAGATTACACCTGGGTCTAAGAAGGTTTTAGTGGTATACCATGTAACTACAACTCGTATGTGACCTGAATAAGCTCTACAGAAACCTAACTCCAAATGAACACAAACCCTTACATAAAAATCAAAGCTAGCTAGTTATCTAAACCCACATCAAAACAATAATCACAGAATTCCCTCACCTGAAACTTCTGTTGCTAATTACAAAGTCATCCTTTCTCCATTGTATTCTTTTATGAACAAATGCATTTTCCCCATTTCAAGTATTTTCTAACTGTATGAAATTTATTTGATGTTATAACATGTTACAATACAACTTCAGAGCTATTACCCAGAATTAAGATTTTGACTAGCATACACAAAAAATAATCTTCCACTTTGACAGAATTACTCAGTGCATTAAAATCTGTGAAGGGTTCCACTGAGACAGCTAATGTGTAGTCCTACAGTACTACAGAGAGAAATGTAACACCATGCTTTTGTAATTTGCAAAGTTTATTAGGGAGAATACAAAGAAAAAATGAGAAAGAGTGGTACAAAATCAATAATAAAGCTAACACAAATATTAATTTGACAACTTTTTTTTTATATTTCAATTTATTATACTATCTAAGGATTAAATACTAATACACAGTGCCAGCGCTATATAAATTGAACTTCGAAAAACATTTATCCTTATTGCTTAGATAGCTTCAGCCAACGTGGCAGCCCTCACAGGCTGACAAAATTGTGTCTTCCTGCACTCACAGATAGAATTTGTCTGAGATGCTGAAACAATTGCCATCCAGAACATTTGCAAGCAATGAAGAATAAAAAATAATTACATACAACAAAACAATATCATGAAAAATAGCCTTAAGTTTATGAAGGTCTTCACACTTCCAATTTCATTTGTAAGATCCATAATATTCATGCATAACCTTCTTAGATAAATTTCTGCTGTCTTCTAGACAGTCAACTGTTATAATTTATATTGAAAAGATATACTAAGAAGAGATATGGCCAGCTTCTCAGGAATGATTTACTGTTTTTTTCCCAAAAAGGCAAGATAGCTTCTACAAAAAGATAAAGACTCTGCATGCCAGCTTGTCTTTACAGATCTCATCACACAAAGAAGTAAATATTAGAAAAACAGTCATTCGTAATTTTAATGCATGTATCATCAAACATTACACTCAGCACTGAAAAGCTAAGAATTCCACTCCAGTGTATGAAAGAAATTAGGCAGATATTAACATAATGAAAGGACCCAAATACATCTGTTTCAATGAAAAGTTCATGGCGAATGTGTTGCTTTTTATACATAGCCGTGTGTGAATAAGAGCGAAACAACAGAATCTCATCCTCAGTGCTGCAAACTTGAAAAAAACTAAACTGATAACACTGTGTTTCCTGAATTAAGCTTCTGTAACTTTAAGAAACAACTTCTGACATCAGATTTACATTTTTGATGTGAGGGTCTAGTTCTGCAAACACTCCCATGCAAGCACGATTTATTCAGATATGCAGACCTATTGAAACAATCTGGGCACATCTGTAAAGTCATCCATGTGCATAACTGCTTATTAGGTCACATCCCCTGCAAGTGCAAGCAGGTATCTGCATGCTATTTGAAATGATCCCAAATCATGTTACTTCCAGCTGAGGTCAGTGAATGTCTAGTTGACTCACTGATGCTTTATAAGCTGTCACACTGATCACTGCAACCAATTCTCAATATAAAATAGGGCAAGAGCCTGTCACTGCTGTGGCAAGGTAGCAGCCCTCTATCAGAGGGCTGCACACACATATTTTGCCAGTCATTACCATAGATTGTGAGCACAGTGATGAGCACTAGAGAGAGGAACAACAGGAGAGACCAGTTGCTTGAAAAGGGTGATGTCAGCCAGACAGATTAATGCACACTGCAAGCAGCAATCAGTAAAGCCAAACGGCAGCTTTAGCATAGCAGAAGCACACGTTACTTTATAAATGACAGTATTGTGGCTGGAAGGGTTATTTTTTTGACATGAAATGGAATGCATTGCTATCTTCATGCTCCAATTCTTTGCTAGTTTTGGTAGTCCATTAACAAAATGGGATGAAACAGAACACATGGAGGCGTGGCAGAAGGCTTCCAGAAATCCTCCTGCTCTTCCCAGGGCATGCTTCAGCCTTTATTTTTGTGTTCGTGTGCAGAAATACACCTCCAAGCTAGTAATAGAGCTATCTCAAACTGAATTTTAATTTGAATACCTCAAATCCATACAAAGATAGGAGCTTTAAACATTTTCCAACTCTCACTGAATGACAGCAGGTTTGAGAGCTGTATTCCCACAGGCTCTTCTTCAAATCCTATCTTTCAACATAATCCACAGGTCAAAGTTATTCCAAGTACACAATAAAATGAAATAATTGCTGAAATTTCAAAAGAACCATTTTTGTTTTGTTTTGTTTTTTCTCCTCCATTTACAGCAGTTTTAACCTTGCACATATTTCTTGCAATTCAGCAATACACACATTTGGAAAATGTGATGGGAGGTCAAGCCTTGCCTCCAGCATTGCCTTAATAAAATGTTAAGTGCATTAAATACATGCTGATATAATTTATAATAATTCTTCAAATTGAATTCTTCATATGGAGTGAATTTCCACTTAAATGCATTATTTCAATGAAATCAAACCTTCCCATGGAAAAGCACTGCCTTCCAAGGAGACTATCAGCTTCTGTTCATTCTGTTTACATGGGAATTAAAAACTGTGTATCTATATAACCTAAATCTGCATAATAAGAACTCCCATTACTGCATCAATTTCTGAAGCAAGTCTCCTTAAATAAAACCTTTTTTTTTTTAATATATAATTGTATGTGAGATTATCATGCAAACTAAAATGAAGGAATTAAGGTCAGAAAAGAAAAAATTGACTATAACTTGTCAGTATTTTCATTTCTCAGTTTTGAAACAACTTATTTCTGTTCCAAACTATGCACAACTTCTAATACAATATTTTTTATAGAATAGAAATTTTTAACACATAAAGGATAAAACATGTCTCCATTTCATTTTCTGGGCCTCCCCAACAATGAAGAAAAGGGAAAGAGCCCTGACTTTGAAATAACTTCTGTAGATGCTCTGTGTAAGCATTATAAAACATTTTTCTTTAAAGGAAGAGTGCAGAAATATATTTTAAGCTGTACTGACTCAACAATGAACAGTGCCAGAACAGTCTATGACATCATATTAAATTCATATTTCAATTTCTAGGGCTTCCTCAAATAATAATTATTTTCAGAGAGGATTCAACCAGCACAAAGAATCACGGAATTGTAGGGGGTGGAAGGGACCTCTAGAGATCAAATCCAACCCCCCACCAAAGCAGCTCCCTAGACCAGGCTGCACAGGTAGGCGTCCAGGTGGGTCTTGAACATCTCCTGACAAGAACCCTCCACAACCCCCCTGGACAGTTAGCTCCAGCACTCCATAACCCTTACAGTGAAGAAGTTCCTACACGCATTTGTGTGGAACTTCCTATGCATCAGTTTGTGACCATTACCCCTCATCCTGTTATCACACGCTGCTGAGAAGAGTCCAGCCTTGTCCCTTTGCCTCCTACACGTTAGATATTTATAGATGTGGATCAGATAAAAGCATCCACCTATTTATGAATACCTCCAATGTGAGACAGAGCGGAGAAAATAGAAAAAGTAGACTATGGTATTTCTGTTTATATGACTAATATGTAGTATGTCTGACACTCATACAAATTATGTCAAAAAACACTGTGAGTTTTAAATGGCCTTCAGTTTTGTCAATATGCTGTAAATTGGCTGCAAGTGTGAAACAAAAAATCATTTTCAACCCAACTGCTTTTATCTAGGAAAATTGTTCAGCCCTCCCTGTGACCACCTGAAGGGACTTATAGTGGCTTCCATTCACAAGGAATAGCCCTTAAATTATTTAAAACTTAAACCCTCAAGCCCTGATTGCTTGTGACTATGAGGGTAGCATGCTGAGTGTTCCTGGCACTCCATACAGTATAATGTGGACACAGCTACACAGGATCCACAATCTGATTCAGAATATTTTCCTGCAGTGCTCATGTGGAAGACGACCAGTGGTGGCTGCAATCATTATCTGGCTGAAAGCAGTGGACTCTGTTGCTTGCAGAGGAAACACAGACTAAAGAGCATGCTTGCATATACTGTAAAGTACACGTTTTCCAAAGCCAAGCTGGAAACACACTTTTGATGAACACTGGCTCCGTGAGTCCTGTTATACTTTCAAATATGAGTGAATAGGTCATTCTACAGAATTCTGACTATGTTATCTTCTACAAATAGCAGAGCAATGTCCGTTTAAGACCTCTGATATATGTCTGAAAGAAGGAAAGATGTGCAGCCTAGGTATACAACCAGAATAATAAGTAGTATATGTTTGCTTGTAATATCATGTTAACTAGAAACTTGTTTATGCCACCTTGTCAGGGGAAACACAGAATTAACACACAGAATGTTTAGTACTAATTATGCTGTGCTTTTTTTGTAATTTTTAACAAGAAATTTGCTCTGTTTCTGTTTCAAATATATTACTAGCCATGTCTAATGTAAATGGATCTTGGAAAAGCTGCAGGAATACATAATCATTTTGAATGTACTATGCTTAGAATAATTTAACCCTCAAGCTAAAGTTGTTTTCTATTTTTCCATTCAAATTAGCAGTGAAAGGATTCTCAGACATATGTTACAGAGTCAAGCTGCCTGAGAAAAATATCAGAAGAAAATGAGATCAACTATAGAAAAATACAGATTGTTTTCTGTAAGTAGATAGATGATAAAAGAGAGTTCTAAAACAGAATAGCAGAGATACAAGAAAAACAGAGTAGTTTTTACAGTGGAATTTGATTTTGATGTTTTTCTATATTGTAGAAAATTTAGAAAGTAAATTCTCCTGCAACTGCAAAATTCACAGAATATTTTTCAGTGTCTTTATAGTTTCTCTAATATTTGCATTAAACAAGTGATATTAAAGGTGGGAGTACTGGAATGGATCGTTTTACCACAAAATACAAGAATCATGCTATTTTATAGAATCAGATATATTTCTTTAAAATCTCTTACTGCCTGTTTTTTCAGTGCTTGGAATATGGCATGGACCTATTTACTGATTGCTTTTCTTTCCTAATGCAGTTTTACAGCCCTTGTTCTGGCAATCCACAGTTCATGAACAAGATTTCCTCTGTTTAACACAGAGAAATCACTGCCTCACTGGAGGACCTACATGTTAACGTGACAATAACTTGACATTTTTTCAGCTGTCATTTTTACCATCATTAATTGCTTCTTTTTACTGTAATATATGAAGAATAAATTCGTTCAAGAAATTCAATAGATGAGGAAATGCAAGAGAAAAACTGTATCTGATTGCTGATTTTGGAAGACCTAAGATTTGAGGAAACTGATGGCTGACAGTGGCTGATAATACGGGAAAGAACAATAGAGGAGAGAATCACAGAACAGTCTGAGTTTGAAAGGAATCATCAGATCCTATTCTTGGATCCACACAGGACAAAACAAAATCCAAACCCTATGTCTGAGAGCATTGCTCAAACACTCCTTGAACTTCGCTACTTAGGGCTGTGCCCACCACCCCGTGGCGCAGACCCTTTCCCTTAAACCCCAGCTGCCCCTCCCCTGACACAGCCCCATGCCGATCCCTCGTGTCCTGTTTCTGCCACAGTGAGCAGAGCCCAGTGCTGTGCCTCCTTCCTCTCCCTGTGAGGAGCTGAAGCCACCATGAGACCTGTCCTTTGCTTTGTGCTGAGCAAATCCAGGGACCTCAAGCTGCTCCTTTCACAACTTGCCCTCCAGACCCCTCATCATCTTCACAGACCTCTTCTGGACACTCTCCTAATAGTTTTATGTCCCTCTTATGTTCTGGCTCCCAAAATAGCAGTTAGCAGTGTGCTGTGAATGTGTTGTTTATCTCAACATACTATAAGGAAGGCATGTAGCATGAATGATCACTATAATGCAAACCAGGTCACTGACAATGGTGGCTGTTTGATATTTAACGAACAGAGACAATTAGAGCATTCTCAGAAAAGCGACTACTGAATACAATTATATTTTCAAGAAAATAATTATGAGCAAATTTATTTCAAGCTGTTTTGTAACTGTAGAAAGACAAAACAAGACACATAGATAAAGCAAAAGTAGAAAGGGAAAGAATGTTGGTGTAAATATGACTGGTTGACATTTGGAAATAGTTTCTGAAGGCAAAGATCAATCATTCTATACTACATGAAAACCACTACAAAAGTATAGAGTCAGTTATGCACAGGGAGCTAAAACATTGCTCATTTTTTCAAGGACATATGAAAAATGCTCAAGTGAAACAACATCAAGGATGTATTAGAGATAGCTATCTGTCATTTTTATCTGATCATTTCTTATACAAAACTATCCAAACATTTTTATGCAATAATAAATCATCTGTTCTACATAACAGGTTCATAATCTTTCTTTTACCACATGAACTGAAATGTGAAAAAAAAGAACAGTTAATTGACACTAAACATTACTAAAACACAAACAAGGAAACTAATAAAGAAATCATTGCAATTGTTATGTCTCAATCACTGTGAGCCTCTGTGGGATCAAATCTTTTTTCATCCATGTAACAACTGAAGAACTCAGCAGAATCCAAGGGAAAAAATAAATAAATAATAGCCCATTATATTTTAACCATAACAAAAAGGAAAAGGGGGAGAAAACAAAAAGCAAAAGGAAATAAATGAGTAAATATTTCTTTGTTAAATTCCACTAAGAAATATAGGAAAATTTCTGAAAAAAGGTATTTTGGCACTGAAAAGCAAGATTGATCAGCAATACAATCAAGACATACTACCCCCATAAAAAAAGGGAACTCATGATCACAGATATTCTTTTCAATAATTAGTTAACCATGTCCCTTGAACTATGGAGAGAAAACTGTACACAGTATAAAAAAATATAAATAATGAATTTTATCTTATATTTGACACCAGACAACAGAATATTTTAAGAGCTTTTAATCAATCATACCCTATGAATCACTGTGTGTATTCTAATTAATGCAGTAACACCAATGTCACTTTTTGACTTTTTTTTACTTGAAATCTGTCTGCAGCTCCTACTCCACTTTGTGAAATACACATATACCATACTCCACAGTTCCTGAAATATAAGAAATATATATTTATCTATTACTGTTTTCACACTTCCTTCCTACTTTCCTTGCCTTTTTCTCATCCTTTTGCAGACAGATAATAAAAAGCAGGTGAAAGAAAGGAACACAGAACACTCTTTCAACCTACTCAGAATACCAAGAAAGGAAACTTTACTCACTATCTAGAATTTGCTTTTGTAGATCCCAAGAGTTAAATCAGTTGGCAAGAAGGTGACCTTGCTCGTCATTTAGGACTTCCCAAAGCAGTGTAAGAGCTACATATCTCAGGTAACATTTGCCAGTTCTTTCCAAATTGGCTTGCTCATGTACCACATATAGTTGCAGGCAATGAAAAAAACAAACAAACAGCTCTCCAAGTAAATATCAATCAGTTTGTGAAGGCAATTGCCAAAGAATATAACCATTTAGTACTACATATGTTCACTGCAGTAGATGATGTGTCAGGTCTTTAATGGTTGACAACTTCAAAATCTGTCCTTGTAGTTTCCTAAGGAGGTCTTAGGAAAAACATATAGTAAGAGATATACATCATAAACAAATGGAGGAAGGATGCGTACAAAGTCATCTGATGAACTACAGAAGGATGTTCCAAAAATCAGCTTTCTAGATGAGAATAAGATTTGTCACCATTCAGATATGCTTAAAATGATGTTTCTGTATCTGAGGAGAAAGGTTTAAGGATTATTCTGTTTTCAGCTGTGACAGAGTTGATTTTCTTCATAGCATCTGATGAGATGCTATGTCTTGGCTTTAGGAGTAAAACAATGCTGATAACACTCTAATGTTTCAGGTATTATTTTGCAGTACTGCAAAGAGCCAAGAACATTTCAATTTCTCAGCTGCTCATACTGTCCTGCCAGGGAGAGAGAAGGGGATGAGACAACCAGGATACACATACACATGCAATAATAGAATCAAAGAATCCTCAGAGATAGAAGGGATGTTTAAAGCTCATCTAACCTAACACTACTGCAATTATCAGTAACATCCCCAGCTGCATCAGGCTGCTCAGAGCCTGGTCCAGCATCCCCTTGGAAGTCTCCAGGGACAGGAACATCTACCACCTCTCCAAGCAACCTATTCCAGTGTCTCATCACTTTCACTGTAATAGACTTTTTAGTTATATTCAGTGTAAATCTACCCTCTTTTAGTTTGAAACAATTTCCCATTGCCCTATCCCATACATATATATAAGTGATGCATACTGCTCCAAGAGTAACGTCTCCTCTTTTATTTCATTGGCCCATGACACCAGAGGCAGATGTTGATGGTATGACAGTAGAGGTTGAACCTTCCCACCAATATTCTGCTACATTTTGCTGCCACGTGACAAATGGCAGCAGAGGGGCAGTCTGACAAAATGGCATCTGACATGGGTGTGCTTATTAAGCAAAGGTATGTCACTGAATCTTGGCTGGACTGTTCTACCACACCAATAGCATCGTCTTCATTTGGTGCCTTCTGACTTCCATCTGTTCAATCAATATACGATGGCCTGTGTGGGCAACACTTTCCTAGCAACAACTCAACCACAGCAGCTGTGAAACAGGGGGTCACCTCCTCTGGTACAGCTTTTTATGAGAACAGCATGCAGGCCAAAATGCTAATGGTGATGATCATGTTGAACAATAGTGCTTTGCAGCTGAGAATTTTCTCTATCAGTTTTATCGTATTCTTTGTATCTGTTGTAGTTTTACATATGAGAAGCACACTGGGAAGTTGCTAATTCCAGCATGAAGGAGAAGAAGCATCAGAGAGACCATTATATCATCAAACAGATTTCTCACATGAAATAGCAGGACTGAAAGTACTAAATCCTTATGCTGCAATTATACTCACTTCATGTCATGTTTCAGAATATTGAAACCTATATGTTGTGACTTGAAGTCAAAGAAAAATACATCTGTTTAGACATGAATTCTGACGCCCTTATTAATCTCAGAAAATTGCAGTGAATACAACTAACTTAAAATTTGACAAGTTTTAGGCTAACAAAATTGGAACCATCTCAGATTTATCAAGCAAACATTTCTCAACACTGCAGACATGAAATGACTCTTAGCAAAATCTTCATTGGACTACGACCAAAAGCTTTGTGTGCTGAAATATAAAACATGATCAATGACAGAAACAATTTAAGCAAAAAAAATTGCATCAATGCTATAAAGATTTGATCCAACTGTTACTGTTCATTGCTCTAGTATAAATAAAGAAGTTGGTTTGAGAGATTGACCAACACAGTCACCTATACAGTATAGAGAGCAAATACTGCATTTGAGATTCACTCCTTTGCTATTTTCCTGATTTTATTGGTCTTTGAATAAGACTAAACACGCTGTGCTGTTCATTGCAGTTCTGCAACTAAGTCTCTAAAAAACGCAATCCACTTAGTCATATAAAACTTTGATTACTGAAGCCAAAAACAACACTAGAGTTTTATGAAAAATCTGCTGGAACTTTGAAGCATGGGAATGGCTTTCTCCAATGTACATTAAAGGCAATAAATTGACACGTGTTAAATGTGCACACAAAATCTTCCAGAAAAAAACAAAACAAAAAAACAGACAAAAATAAATTCTATAATAAGAAAAAATGCTGTAACTATGTCACATTTCCCCAGGCCTTATGCATATCTTACCCATAGACTCCTTAAAATCAAAATATATATATTTTTTTCAAGAACATATAAGTTAGCTGTCCAGATACAATTAAATGTCTGTTTAAGCTTTTCTGAACCAGCTACTCAACAATAACTCATTTGAAATATCCATTCTCTACTGAGATACAAGCGAGAAACAGCAAGACAGCCTTCTCAATGATCCTACTGGCTGCCCTCTATTTTGCAGCTCCCCCTGAAAACTTCACTAAAAGCAATTGAAAGCCCTAAAACAAAAGCAGGAGGAGAAACTGTGAGGTGTAACCTCCTTTCAGCATGACACTCACCAACACAGGACTGTGGAAGTAGATGTAGCAACACCAAAGGAGCTCATTTATCATAAAGCATCAGCTGAAGGTGACTGTCTTTAATGCTAACATTTTGTTTTGCCTAGAGGCTTATTCTAGTAACTAGCAATATCATTTTTTTCTCAACCCCCCTTTTAGTCTCTAAAAAAAAAAAAAAGTAATTTTAAGCATCTGGCATTTTATGTTGACAAACAGTAACACATAATTCCCTGAAGAGAATTTTCTGTAACTTCCTATCTTGCTATCACTTCCGAATGTTGCTGAAAACAACTGGAACAACTAAAGCAATCAGCCAGACAGCCACAGTACTACACACAAACACAATCCTTCATCACAATGAAAACAGACAGTTTCACAGTATTAAAAAAATATACAGAATAAAAACGGTGATAAATCTTATAGATCAACGTGAAGAAAAGAACAGTTGCTGCTTTGTACCCATGCAAGAACTCTGTTAAGATACTTCATTCTTGCTTCGAGCCATTTGTGCCAACAAAGAACTTGCAACTGAACATGATGACAGAGAAGGAAGAGCTGCTTACTTGGAAGCTGTTGAAGTAATTATCTTGAAGGATTCTGCAATATATCATATGAATCCAGCTTTCAAACTGCCTAGTATGTGCACATGTATAAGGATACCCACAGACACATCCTACACAGAAAAAAGGTGGACAAAACCAGGAGTCTTCCTTCCAAATCTTAGGTCCTTATTTCTGTCAGGAGAACCAATAAAAACAAACTAAACCGATACAAACAAAATAAATCATCAACACACAAATTACAGATATTGTTTTACATGGCAAAGGGGCTGCTATTCTATGCAGATGCTATTGAAGACATTCCCTATGCATACAGAGATTTACTCCTTAATCACCTGTGGGCATTGCAAGTGCAGCACAGTTAAATCTATGTGGCAATTCTCAGCACAACTAGAAAAATCCTGTGACATAATGTTTTGCATTAGAGACACTAATAAAGGCATGTCTAGCATTAACAAGATTACTTTCAGAAACGTAAGCAGACTAGAACAAAACTGCTAGCTTTTATACAGCTAGTAGAAATCTTCTACCTAAAAAAAATAAATAAGAAATTAAGGGATTTGAGAAATAAACATTGCCAGTCAAAAACAAGAGAAGCAAATTACATGCAAATAGGCAGAACATCTTGCTGAGCATGCAGGAAGACCAATTGGCAAGGCAGAACTAACCAAACATGAAAATAAGTAGCATCCTCTTTTTGAAAGGACAGCAGTATCATACAAACTTCCAATACAAGACAGAATAAAAAGGAAGAGCCCATTTCTCTTTCAAATTCTCTCAAAGAGTTCTCAAGTCTGACCTAGATGCCTTAACTAAGAGTCATCAGGGACAGCCACCAGTGGCTGTAGTTGGATATACTATTATCTTCATGATACTGCATACTCAAAACTAATTTAGAATACACATATTAAGAACCAACATATTTGTACACATGGGGAAGATGACCAGTTTTGTGTAAGAACTGCCATTAGCAGGAAGTATGTTGCTCATGAGAAAATTTAGCAAAGTTCAGTTTTAAAGATTAAAACTGGCCTCAATGTCAGTGTGCAAATCCTCCAATTTCTGAGATCTCTGATTTTTTAAGTGATATTTAGATATATTCAATTGAAATCACTTATCTGTTATCCATGTTACCCAACTCATCATACAAACACCATGAAATTATGGCTGAAAGTGAAGAGCTGCCCAAAGGCAGCACTTGCAGAATTACACACTTGTGGTTTTTTTTCTCCTCCCTTCCCCTGGTCATCCTGGCTTGCCATTCTAGATTAGAAAGCTATCCATTCATTATATGGTCACAGAGCAAAGCAACGTATATTTGACACTGGCTTAAGAGAGGTACTACAAGTTCTTCCCTTAATTTTCCTGACACCTTCATAAGGCATTGCACAAGAATGCAGTAGAGGTCTACCCACTGCTGCTTCAGCATTAACCTTACAAAGTACCAGGCTTTGTCAGCAAAAGCAAACTACATACATACAGAAGTGAAACAGAACATAAGCTTTCCTAACAGAAGCCTGTTCATCAAATCCGGCACACAGGAACAGACATATCCCTCACCGTTTGGTTGGTGAGCCCTTTCTTCCCTTCCCTCTGCACATCAGGTTGATATCTGAGGCCAGCATTCCGCCTTCAAGCCTGGTAGGTGTTGCTAGCTGCCACACATGCTTGGCATGCCAGTTCTCTTTTCCCATTCATCCTTTGCAATATTTACATTTACCTTGTTTTGATTTGGTAATTTATTACCTTCACTCTGCATATCAGCTCCGGAGGTGATTTCAACAAAGTGAAATGCAGTCAGAAAAGCAGGCTTGTTTTATGTTCCAGGCTTCTTTTCTGTACAGAACTACTTCGGTACTGTTGCCTTAAAAAAACTTCAAGCCTCACAACTGCTATTGTTTCTGAAGCATTTTCTCATATGATCAAGTTTACATTCTCAAAAGAAAAAATCTCATCAGACTGAGAAATGCCATATTTATAATTTCTAGGAATTTAGCTGCTTCTCTAAGCATTTCCAGAAGTTATTTTCCTTTTAAAAACATTGCTGCTGATTGCATACGTTAAGTACTCCTCTTACCCAGTATTGCTAAGCATGTACTTCTGCTCATGCCTCTGTTTAGCAAATGTTACATCGTTTTTGCAATATGATTATATCTATAGGAAAACATCATTCCAGCTGCATCACATTTGCAATGAATTCCGAGCTCTGTTCACAAATGCTTTATTCCAGATATAAACTATCAAGTTTCCCACCAGTTTCTCAAACCTAATACTGATATTACACAAGGCAATTCTGAAGCTCATGTAAACTGATAAAATGTCTCTGAGACTTGCACAGCACAAAGCAGTGACTTGAATGTCTTTGTGGCAAGCATTGTGCCAGTTGTTTTCATTTCACAGACGCACATGAATTAACCATTTTCAGCAGCTCTCTCCTTTTCACTTTGTTTTTCTAATGCTTCAACATAGCCGTGGTTCTCAAAACATTCTTCAGGACAATTACCTCGCAAAAAGAAACCACAATTGCTATTATTTTTCCTCCAGGTAATACTGGGCAAATTTAATATATACTCAACTCAGATGAGCTATCTACGATTCTGCTGAATTCAAAGGTTCTTAGAACTCAGCAGGAAGCATGCCAATTATTTCAAAAGAAACCTGTGTGTTGCATAAATTGTAAAGTCAAATTCACTGCAAATACAAATCTATGTTCTTTTACTAGAAGCCGAGGCTCAGGTAGCGTCCTCATGTGACATTAATGTTTCTGTCCTTCAAAGACCTTGCCATTAGGAAACAAGAAGAAAATGAATACCTAATAGTAACAATTTTTATTTTTAATGGAAAAAACATTTGTCGTGGGAAAAAGTAAGCCTTATTATACATCATAAAGCAAAAGGAAACTTTTTATCTCCAATTCCTCTTCAAGCCAATAACTGTAAATAACCAAATGTTGAAATGTTGTTACTTCTTCACAAGCTAATAAGCTGAACTGAAAATGCTTGGTGTATTTTTTTCCTGCTCCAGGCCCCTAAGCAGTTTTTCATCAGTGTGTGGATATCCTCTGAGCTGCTTGTTACAATCCTTTACCATATGTTAGGAATTCTAAATGTTCACTGCACAGACAAAGAGCAGCTGCAGTTTGTTAATCTTTCCAACCAAGATATTAAGGTCTCTTAACAGGCTTTTAAGGATATTTTGCAAGAGTAGTTTCCTACAGAAAACCACAAAACAAAAACTGAAACATTTTAAGATCTTAAAGGTAAGTGAAAACAAATACATAGTAGTTTAGATATGAAACAACTTCATTTGCATTTTTTAAACTATAGTTAATAAAAATTACATGGTTAGATTAGTTACTGGAAATGTAGGAAGAATATGACTATCACTGAGAGGAGTCACCAGAAAATAATTTTGTGCTACATGTTACGTAACTAATCTGCTAGATGTGACTGTCCACCCCCATAGCATAAGCAGTGAAGTTTTTTACTGTTCAACTTAGTTTTTTTCCTCTGAAAATAGCACTCCTGTTTAATATTGAATGAAGCTTCTCCTAAAGAAGCACTCTAAATCAGGAAAATAATATATATATATATATATATAAAAACAAAAAAAAACAAAGTAATCTGTTTTCTTTTTGTTTATTTTTCCAAATTATTATTTTGACATAGTAAGACCTCCTTGAAAGTCTCAAAACACCTGCATTATGAGCAATTAAAATAAGTTTTAAATTCGGTTCAATTTTACCCATCTCCCTCATGAGAAGCTTTTGTAGGGAAGTGTGGTTTTAAGAGGAGAACAAAAAGCAAGATACTGCTGTAAGCATATGAAGTATTCACAGGCTGAATTTCTGTAAATATTTCTGTTGTCCATTTTAACTTACAGAATATCCTCTTGTACTATTAACAAATACAAGATCTACTAGACTACACCTCACCAGTAGATGGAATGTGAGTTCAAGGACTCTTTAGTGGTAGAGTCACCATCACTTCACACATCACTGAGATCTATGAAAAAGCCAGTGAAGCAGTTCTTAATCTCACCGGAGTCCAACAGGCTACAATTACATTAATCTGCTCAGGGAGAAACAGTCAATGGGCAAAGCAGGTAAACTGCAAGGTTATCAGATGTTTAGATATAAGACAGCCTGACTAAGATACATAGAGGTAAGATAACTGCCAAAAAGTACTTAACTCAGAACTGCCTCACTGGAAGATCAAGGCTGCTCAAGCTAAAAAAGAACACAATTAATTCAACTCTATAGTTAGACTGCGCTGTTGTCCAGACACATAAAGGGCAAGACATTATGCAAAATCAAGGTATTTCCTGACAATAATATCTGTCCAGGTACCTCATCAGGTTGACAAACTATCAAAGGCCACAGTTTTACTTCTGGCTGCCCACCTCAAAATGGATGAAAGGCATTTTGAAAATATTAGAATAAACAGGTTTAAAGTATATCACACAAGAATTTCACACCATACATACTATAAATAGGCAGACTATTAACTTCACTAGAGAACTAGTATCACTATCCCTGTTTTACTCTGAATGTCCACTAATAAATTGTAGGGAACTCTAGAAAATCATGTTGGTATTCATAGAGATCACTGTGAAAAAATCTTTTTGTGTGTGTGTGTGGAAGTGAGATACTCAGGAAATTGTAGTATCCTCTGTTAAAATTATAGGACAAAAGCCTACCTTACCCCTATTAAAGGAGTCCAGAGAGACAATTTATTGAAGGGGAGCCCAAATAATACTCTGTCCTGGCTCACAGACCCATATCAGGAACTAGCTCAATCCCTCAGGATTGTCCCAGGAGAGCCTCATCCTCATTATCCAGGTGTAAAACCTGTCATGAGTCAAGAAAAGAGCATCTTGCCAACTATGAAGAATGGAGGGGGGAGACAGGGGGTACCCTAACATTATAGAAAATGTTGTGACATGCAGAAGAGCACTTTAGGATTGCAGAAGACCTGCAATGAGATATCTGTATGTAAAATCAAAGGAAATGAGAGGGAAAGATTTAAAGAATCACAGAATGGCTGAGGTTGGAAGGGACCTCTGAAGGACATCTGGTTCAACTTCTCTGATCAAATAGACTAGATTAGAGCAGGCTACTAAGAATCACGTCCAGGTGGTTTTTGAAGATTACCAAGGAAGAAGACATCACAAGTTCTCTGAACAATCCATTCTAGTACTTTGTCAACTTCAGGGAAGAAGCACCTTCTGATGTTCAGACAGGACCTCCTGTATTCTATTCTTTGTTCTTTGTCTCTTGTCCTGTCACTGGGCAACACTGAGAAGTGCCTGGCTATATCTTCTTTGCAGGCTCCCTTCAATTATTTAAAGATATCGCCAAGATACCCCCTGAGCCTCCTCTCGGCTCAACAGTCCAAGCTCCATCAGCCTCACCTTAAGGCAGTTTAGAGAGGAACAAGCAAAGGGAAAATAGAAAGATACAGGACAAAAAACGGCTGGTCATACAAAATGAATTTGCCAGTCAGTAAGTTCCCCCAGCATGTTACCTGACCAGGGCAACCTGCCTTATCATACTAAATTCATTTCTAACTCTTTCCTAAGTGAGGGACTACATCTGAGTGCATAAGTTTGCACAGGGGAATGTCTAAGCACAGCAACTGTGATCACTATATACCTACAGCTTGGAGGATCTGCATGTTTGTGATGTCAGCAACTGAAGAGACCACAAAAAACTTCACTGTTAAAAACTGAAGTGTGATTGCAGGTCACAGTGGCCATTGTACCTTTGATGCCAGAAATTGAGTTAGGGTCTGCGTGCCAGCAGCCAGATGTGGATATATGTGGTGTATCATGTGCTCTGCCTGTGTTCAGTTGCTGAGAATACAGACCAGCCTTGCTGCTTGTTACTGGCTGAAGCTGGGGAATGCAATTGTGGCAGATTTACCTATCTTGTACTGTCAAATATAGTACAACAACTTTCCCCCTAACATCTTGAAAACTAGCTAATTGCAGTATGGCAATTATAGCCATAGTTGTTAAATAAATTTGAAGTTGAAGGAATCCACATACTCAGAAGAATACAATGTGGAAGTAAAAGACAAAATCATTATGAAAAGTATTTCTAGTATTCTTTCTTCTGCTTTTGTTGTTAACCATTTTAAATAAAATAAAGTTGCATCTGAGGAGAAACATTAAAAAAAAAAAAAGATAAATTACTCTAGACTGGCCATTAAGATGTTACTGGCTCATGTGAAGGGTACTTCAAAGTTGCTTCTAAATCCATCTCAACACTGCAAATAAAATGCTTTTATTAATGCAACCTTTCACTCATAAAAAAATCACATCTGCATTTCTGGAATGTGGACACTTACTTTTGGGAAAAGAAACAAATAGACAGTGACTAATCATCTTGAGCAGCACATATCCTGTTATTAAACAAGGGCTCAAGATTGCTGCTGATATATTTCTTGCAGACATATTTACTTAGCCACTGTGAATGATCCAATAAGGTATTAAAAACTAGTCTGGATAAAAGCTGATATACTTTGCAGATCTTGAATGAAAGTTATTTAGATATTTATCACAGTAAACACCATTAGGTGTCATTTGTAAATGATGACTACCTTTCAGGATAAGAAGCTATGAAAAAAAACCCAAAACATACACATACATAAGTGAAGCTCAAAATAAGTTATTTCATACAAAAAAAAAAAAAAATATATATATATATATATATAAAATATATAATCTGTTCTTTGGAAGAGGAGGCAAATACGGATCACTTGCCATCATGGATCCTGCTGAATTCATCAGAAAATTCATAGCAACAGAGAATTACTGAGGTTGGAAGAGACATTTGGAGACTGCCTTGTCCAATACCTCTGCTCTGTGAATGCCCTATCCCTGGTAGCATTTAAGGCCAGGTTGCATGAGGCCCTTGGCACCCTGTGGCAACCCTGCCTGTGGTAGGGGACAGGAACTAGATGACCTTTGAGGTTCCTTCTAACCCAAGCCATTCAATGACAGTCTCCTTCATCTTCAACTCCTTTGCCTTGTAGTTGTAAAACAAAACAAAACAAAAAAACAAATCCCAAACCATTCTTGTCATCTTTCATATCTCAGCATATTTAAGTGCAGATAGCCTTTGGCTTTCCTAGTCTTATCCCTGAGCATTTAGTGTCTGTATATTCCTTCTTCATCCCCAAGTCCTTCTTCTAATTCTTGCATGCTTTTTTCTGATATTTAAGTTTAGTCAGGAGCTCTTTGTTTATCCATACAGACCTCTTGAAACATTTAAACTAAATATAATTACCTCCAAACATACTAAATGCAAACTGGAAAAAGATAAAGCAAAATTAAATGATACAGTTACAGCTAGTTTACATGATCACGGCAATCTTACATGTTTCTACTAGTTAATACAGTCAAAGCAAACTTGAATGTTAGCTGGAGTACATGAAGATGAATTACATCTGCATCTCATAAATTACTGTTCTTGGCCCAAATTCTCAGCTGTTATTTATTCCTATGTCTCCACTGAAAGCAAGGCAGATACTCTCAGTTGTACTTGATGAAAATACGGCTCTTCAGAATCTTCTTTACTATGTTACCTAATAAGCATGAGTGTCAGTGATATCTTTCCTAATAAGAAATTAAGTTTCTCTAGATATCCTGAATTCTTGGTAGACTTGTATGTCTACCTATCATGTTTGTTTAGGACTTACTGTCCCAGAAAAGTAATTTTCTATAAGATTATTCCATACTTCAAAGCAAAAAGGTGAAGAACTAGTCACAACAGGACAGTTACTGACACATTACCACTGTCTTCCTAAAACAGACAATTGAAATAGGAAAGGCTTGTAAGTCACAATAAATGCATGGTGGACTAAACCACAAATCTTCACTAAAATGCTGTGCAGAGAAGGGCAATCTGGTGAACATCAAGTACTTTGTATTTCTTAAGACAAGAAAAAAAAATGTTTTTTTACTCAGAAAAATGAGGAAAACCACAATTCTTAAAAAAAAGTTAAATCTTAGAATCAAAGAATATCCTAAACAGAAAGGGACCCACACAAGTTTAATTGAATCCAGCTCCTAGCTTCACACAGCATCATCCAAAATTCAAACCCAATGTCTGTGAGTGTTGTCCAGATGCTCCTTGAACTCTGATAGCTTGGGGCTGTGACCATGCCCTGAGAAGCCTGTTCCAGGGCTCAACCACCCTCAGGGGCCTTGTCTACTATTTATCAGACCAGCCTGAAGCCTGCTTTCCCCATGTCCAGGGTCGAAATGCAAGTGCTAAACTAGCTTCTGAAGGATGGAGCAACAAGTTTTATTTATAGCAGATAATAGAGCTTTTCATTGGTAGCTGGTATGCCTGACAAAAATATTAAAAATTCACTTCTGAAATAGAGACTTTTGGTTTCTTCAAAATTAAAATCTAGTGAAAATCTAAAACCATAACAGTGAGTAAACCACACCTCTTCAATGCATTCATTAAAAAGAAACCACTGAACCAATCTTAAGATATTAATGAAAAAACTGAGAAATTTAGGTGTATTCCTTGTGTCACCAAGTTGAAACATATTTACAGAACAGAAAAAGACAGTCAGGGTGCACTAAGCCTAGAAAATGTACTCAACCCAGAATTAAAAACTCTGAAGGATGGTTAATCACTTTCCAGTTTCAGTGTAACTGTGATGCTATATGGACGCAGGTTCACAGCTCCAAAAATGAACCACTGCAGGTCTAAAGAGTACTCTGAACATGGACTCTCAAAAGCATTAGCTGATGGATACCTACATGATCACCATCCTCTCTGAGCAAAGTTTTTATCTGTCTCTGATTTACCTACCAGCTACAACTTGCTCAATGAAAGTTTCTCTCTCAAACACAAAGTGCAACGTTCAAAAACCTATGAGAAACTGAGATGCTCATGTTGGGGGAAAAAACAAAAACAAAAAAACCCACCACCATAAAATTTCAAAAAACAACTCAAAAGCCAGGCTGTCTCAGCTTTCTAAACATATACCTCATCCTCAAGTTGCATGTCCTCCAACAAACTGTGAAGTTACTGAAGTTGAATGTCTTGAGAGAAAATAAACAGAGAATCATCCCAATACTCTGTGAGCAGCCTATTATGGTGGAAACTGCCTCAACGCCTAAGAAGGTTATACAACCTTATGTTGAAGAACTTAATTATTGTCAGAGAAAGTGTTGAACCTAGCTTGACAGTCATGAAAATACTATAACCAAAAAACTATGTTAGCATGACTTACCCTTCACAGTTTTTGACTGATCAATCCAGCAGAAGTAATGTCAATAGATACAGGAAAAGGAACATTATCATCAATCTTGATTTGAAAATAATATAACAATAATAACAGAAAAGGATTCTGCAGACTTTTACAGTTATATCTAAGTCGTATCTCCGGTTTCACACTCATCTCATGCAATGGGGATAAATAAGGTTCTAAAAGAATGAAAAAGGGCAATTGCAGTGCCTACATTTGAGAAGAAAAATGAGGAAATAAGTGATTGTGAAAAGGCATCCTGTTTTTAAATTCAGGAAAGCATATGGAACAAATACATAAATGTTTCAAAGATAGCAAGTAGTTAAACAAAATGTTGATGTATCAAACAAAATTGTATTCAACCTTCTCTGTGATAAGGGTTAAATAACTGATAAAATTGAACCATGAGACCAAACGTATTTTGGCTTTAGGTAGAAACTTTGACATCATCTCACAGAACACTTTCATATGCAAATTAAGGAAATGTAATATAGATAAAACAATTACATTTTAATAGTTAAATTTTAAGGCCTATAGCTCCCACTTGTAATCCCTCTTGTAGGGACTGTGCAAAATTCCTCAAAGGATCTATCTTGAGTCTGGTTTATATGCAATGCTTCAATTAATGATTTGGCTAGTGAAATAAGCACTATGCATACTACATTTGCAATTGATGAAAAAAAAAAAAAAAAGTTGATGTCTTGCAAGCATGCTGAAGATCAAAATCAGAATTTGTAATCAACTAACCCCATTTTTGATTTCCTCTGACAGTGGTCTGAAAGGAAAACAAAGAACATGTGTCAATAAAGACAAAGTAGGTTACAACTCCCAAGTGAAAATAAAATAGCCCTCTGTTCAAATATAGGATGAGAATAACAATTCAAGGAATTATCAAGGCATGTCAAGGAAGACAAAGACTGACAGGGGAGAGTTCAGTGGAGATCATTTTTTACTTCTGAAAGGACAGATTAATTATACTTGTTTAACCAAATGAAAGAGATCAAAGTGACTATCACTAGTTTTCAGATATGCAAAAACTGAAACAGAAGAAACAAAGGAGGGACCTTGTACCTCCAGGTAGATAGAATGCAATTATCAAACTATAGCAAAAATAATCTTAGACATAAAAGTAAACTTCTGCACAGCAATGTAACAGAATACCTATAATTGTGGTATAGTCTTAGTTTTCAAACATTTTAAAAATAAACTATATAGATGATTGACCCAAATTGCCTTCAGATCCACCTTAACCCAATTTTAAGTTGGAGCCACATAATTTGAGAGGTCATCTAGAATATCAAGCAAAAAGAAAAATGAGATATAACAATGATATCAATCATGGACAATAGGATTTAGGGACTAATAAAAAAAGATTTTTATTTACATGCTGGAAAATCACTGTCTGGAAAGAATAGGACTATAATAACCACTGTAAGCTTGGTAATCTTGCAATGGTCTTCCATCAATCTCTATTTGCTTTGAAGGAAAATTTTACGCTGCAACATAACATTTGCAGCAGAGAGAAAGTATGACAAATGCCACTGTGAAAGGCAGTTCTGATAGGTCCCTCATCCAGAGAACTATATGCAGAATCTCTTGATCATCTTCAACATAAGGATTATTAAATTTTCACTATGACACAAGTGCAGAGTGACTATGAAGATAACCAGAGGAACAGAAAGCTTTTGTTGCCAAGTGGTCTGGAAGTAGTAGTCCTTATTTATCAGACTAAGATCTAGCAACAATAATAATAGGGTTAGGATTCATCAAGAAAATTATTCACATAGTACTTGCTCAGAAATAAACAGAAATTAAAAATACCAACAGATTTATACGAAAAGTGTTACAAGTAACTTTTTAGAGAGTGGAACTGCACCAACAATAAAAATCTCTTCTACTAATAGAAGAAGCAAGAAATCCCTTCTAAATGACTTTTAAATCCAATCTGATGCATTTCTGACAGGCAAGCATTCATCATTTCTTACTAAAATCCCCAGATATCTGAATTGTACACAGGTATATTTAAATCACACTTATAAATTCATGCTTCGTGAATAGAAAGTACTACTCAGGGATGTAAATGGATAAAAATATAAAGTAGATCTTCTTGACAATAAAGGATTTTTAAAATTCATTTTTATACAAATATACACATACATACATTTTCCCAAGATTTAGCTCCCTTTGATTACTGGCAGTCCTCATTTAGCTTTGGCCGCAATTTTGTTAACAAAACAACGATGTTAACTAAGCAGTTTTCTTCTCTTCCACACCCCACACCATACACACACTTTGTTTGTCGTCTCTGTTGTGTTTCCTAACAGAAACACACGCACAAGTACACTTCAGATTTGCTTTTGAAGGAACAGGTTTAAATAATTGCTAGGCTTCTGCCAAAGACTTCAATGAAGAAGATACTAAAGTAGTCCATGAAGACTGATGTAGATTCAGAGAAAAGAGTTGATCACTGACCTTCAAAATTTGAGCACGGGCTTTGAAGTTCTTGTTCCTTCTAACCTTTTCAGATGTGGGAAAGCTTAATTTCTTTTTCCACTATCTGAATGGCACAGATTGACTTCAAGTCCAATTAACAGAAAGGAAACTTGGGATTGTTTGCCTTACGAATATTGATACTACTTCACTTTGCTATATTGTAAGAACCAAGTCAGAACTGTTCTACAAGTCTAAAACATGGCTTGAATTTATCCTTAGGTTTACAGGACAATTAAGTGTTTTTTTTTTGTTTCTTTTTTTACTTAAGCATAATAGCTAGTCTTCATTATATCTGAATATTTCTTCTAGTACTTTGAAGAATAGCTAAAAGTAGAGCTTTGCATTATAAATGAGCTTAATTATAACCACTATGAAAATAATATTTGAAAATTTCACACTATCTCATAAGTCATTCAGAGAAAACATTTTCGTACTTCCATACTCCATTATGAATAATGCAAAGAGACAATTAATAGAAAATGTACTGAATTATGAATTAGAACCAAATTAAAAATGTAAAATTACAGAAAAAAAAAAGCCAAGGAATGCTTGTTTTAAATTCCTCCTCCAGACAGGTAACCATTTTTAACCACATCTGCAAGCCACGTTTGATCTATATCTTTATCTATTCTTATAGCTAATGAGGAACAAATTACTTATTACTCATGAATGACACTAACTACCCACTCTTGCACAAAAGAAGAATATTACAATTTACATTTAAATGAGATTTGAAATGTTAATGAACAGAGCCAGTATTCTAATTATCTATACAAATACATTAAATTAAGGTGAACTTTAGTAGATGAATTACTTCAGAATCACAGTCTGTTTGCCCAGGAGTGTTACTGAAGAATAGTTCAGTATTTATGAGACAATTCCTAATAATCAAGGGGTCAAGAATGGGTAAACTATGCCATTAATATCTAATATTATTTGATTGGAGGGGGACAGTTAATTTTATATTACATATACAGAAATAGCTCATGGAAAATCAAATGCATCTGATACTTTCATGCATTTTCCTATTAGCATAGCTTTTCTTTTTCAGTTAAAATTCGTGGGGGAGGGTTTTTTTCTTTTGTGTTCTTCACTAAAAAAAAAAAAAAATCTACCTGGTATATGCTTAAAGCTTATTATGCATAATAATCTTTGGATTTAGTGTAAGCTTTTTCTTAGAGACAGGTGGGGTCAGGGGGACATGGAATTCTGGTGTCTATCTCCAATTGCAGTGCTTAACTTCCCATTACCTGAATTCTTTAAATAACTGGTGTTTAAACATTTAAGATGAGAAAACTAAAGAAATACATATGAATGCTTTGTGCACCTGAGCTAAGATTCCTTTTTTTTTTTTTTTTCTTTTCCTCTCACCTGATCAGATGTACAGACTTGACTGCAGTCCTATCCAGGAGAAACCAAGCAACACTATTAAATATTCATGAGGTTTTTTCTCTGACCAAGTGAAACATTTACTTTGCCTGTACTTACAAGCCAAGTTGTCACCATATTTAGAAAAATAGCACCCAGAAACATAGCTTTCGGGACAATTCAAAACAGCCACAACAAACCCACAGACAAGACTCCTAAGGCAACAGTTGTGCCGTGATAAAATTCCTACGTTATTTACTAGGCTTTTTAAATTTGTTTTAACTAATGCCTTCTTTACATATTTCATGTGAAAAGGATAGTTCTCAGTAGAGATTTGGTGGAAAGAACTCAGTAAACAATATAGCACAAGTAGGATTATAACATAATGGTCTTTGCATGGTATTTCAAAAGGCACTCGGCAATGCCTTGGTTTTCAACAGCATGATCACATGAAGTTGATGAAAGAGAGCAGTCCAAAGTGAATATTTTGGATTATGACAACAGATAGAACTGATTACTATATTGTTAACCTGAATTAATTTATATCTTTTCAGTTGTATAGAATCCATTCATTAGTTTGAATCACTTATAATCAAATGTTTTTCATCACTTTGATACTTTCTTCCAGCAGTACCGACTCATGGTTTCTTACTACCCTTCTGCTAACACAATGGTCTGCTAGGAAATTGCAGTCCCACTGGTTGCTGCATCTCTTGCAGTGCATTCATAGTACGCACTTTATTTAAGCTCAGCAGCAACTGGTACTGTCTGGAAACTTTTTTTTTTTTTTTTTTTTTAAATGTCAAGAAAGGTCTTCAATAAAGAACATTGAAATGAATCAGTGATACTGAATTATGAGTAGATTTAAATTCTCAAGTTTGCTTTCGTAATCATTATCACTACTACTATCTCCTGCTTCTCTTTATAATAATTTGAATAAAGATGTAAGATAGGAAGATAAGGAGTTCAAGAGTTATTGTAGGTAGGTGAAAAGTTCAAGTCTCGAAGAGGATTGCGTCAATACTAATTCCATCTGTAACAACCAGGAAATGAGCATTATGAAAGAGGAGCAGAGATGCTCATGAGGAAAAGTTAGAATAAACAGTTACAAGTTAACTGTTAATTACTCAGAGCATTTGGATCACCTTTTTTTTTTTGTTGTTGTTGTTGCATTGAACATAGGAAGATGGGACCTATCTGCCTAGTGAAAATTAAAAAGGCAAACTGGCAAATGAGCTTCAACAGAATTCTGAGGCCACTCACTGACTAATTCACCAACACCTGCATCTCACAAAATGTATATAAAAATGGAAAAACCCTTCCTGTCCTTACACCTTCTTTAATTGGGTTAACCTTTTCTGGAAAATAAATAAATAAATAAATAAATAAAATACTGTTTTACTCTGAATTATATATCAAAAACAGGCAACTATATATGACAGAGTAGGAAAGGGACATATCTCCAGCACAACAAACATGCTATTTAGTAATAAAGATAATCAAGACTTAAATATTACAAGTAGGAGTGAAAAGCTTCTTCAAAAACCTTGATACTTAGAAAAAAACTACTGACGTAGGATTAGAAGTTAAATCGCTACTCCGATCAGAATGTCTTGAAAAGGATTTTTCAAAAATCAGAAATCAATGATCTTTCTTGTATTGGAATAATAAACAACATCATCTAAATAAAAAAGTTGGAAATCTTTTTAATTAGTATGTTACGGAAAGAGAAATGCACACAAAGCAGACTGATCAAAGGCCGTTTTCAATGCAAATCTATTAAAATGTCTTTTGGAAGGAACACTTAACTGTTGCTGCAATTTAAACACAAGCAGAGGTGCAGCAGCTGCTTAACCTACACACATATATTCTTCCTGCATGCTATAACCAAAGCAGAACATGTAATATCTCCCATGCTGCATGTTTTGATTCTTTGGTTTTTGTTTTAAACTTTCACTATTACTTCTGCTTTGTACCTTCACTTCCCTCTCTGTTAACATGTTTTAGTCAAGACCAATTTGGCCATGGATGAGAAAAAAGGAGCCACCTTAAACCTATCTATTTTTTTAATCCTTTTTATCCTCTACTCTGTTTTTTTTTCCCCTTCCAGTGAAATATCATTTTCTAACTGTACTATGTAACATTTTTTAAACTATCTCCGTATCTAATTTTTCATGTATAGTTACTAAGCACATCCTCATTTACTTTTACTATTGCTACTAACTCCTTAAAGATTGTCTCTCATAAATTCCTCTGTATTGTCTAAATGTGTGACAAGGCACACGACTGACATTTTTTCCTTGAAAGGTCAAGGGCTATGAAGCATATTTGGAAAGATCCAATGTATTTCTTCAATTGTCAGATTTTATTTAGTCACTGTAGTTATTATTATCTCCAACATACATATAACTTGCACTCCTGATTTATGAGAAAAAAAAATTGAAAATAGAATTTGAAATTCACAGGGGATCTATACTTTAAATTTAAATAAAATTACAACTGAGTCACTATTAATACATCTCATATCTGCAATCATATTTTTAAAGGCAGCTCTTTCCAGGAAATTTGGAAAAGAAAACAACAAAACTTTTTTTCATTTTTACTCCTTTCATTATACATGCTCAAAATTACAAATAAAAATATTTAAGTAGACAAAAGCCATTATTCTGTTCTCTTGACTCTCCATATTAAACTGGAACTACTCAGCTGAAACAAGTCACTAATATATATTTATATCTTTTGAGTCAACATGATAAAATGAAACCTTTAAGTCACTCTTGGTGTCAAGAAAAATTCTACAAGTTTCAAAATGGCAATGTTTCACATGAGCAACTTGATGACAGAAAGTAAATTCACATCATCGTCATTCATTCTTGTCATCTTGCTACAGGTCAAAAATGATCTTTTTTTTGTGACTTTCTCTTGAAAAGTTGCAAAATTGGATATAGGAAGCTTCATTTCATTTGTAAGAAAGAAGGTTTCTCACTTAACTTCACTCAAATAAAGATTGCCCAAAGGATAAGTTAGAGTTTGGGTTGAACTTCAAAAGAAAAATCTCCACAAAGTCTTAGTATCAGTGCCTGCTGTGTATGAAAAATGTTTGTATTTTAACTGTAGTTTATATTTTGCCAGTGTTATTACTACAACTCACTGAACAAAGTGCAGAACATAGTTTAGTATCTAATAGAACAACAGGCTTTAGAAAGTATGAGTTGCTGAATAACATATGGGTCCTAAGAAGACAGAAACATAAAATAAATTAATTTGTATGCACAGTCTACGTTAAAAATTATCTATAATTTCAAATGAAAGTCTGCATTATCAAATATTTTTCTAACCTTAGTTCTGTGGAAAGTGTGACAAAAGTAGAAAGATTGAACAAGGACCAAGTACTACACAACTACACTCAAAACAACGGTTGGATTATCTTTTCTTCTAAAGTAGTCTGTCATCTTCATCTACCTGCTGGAACTATTTGTGTTTCAAGGGCCCTGCATAAAATACAATTGCTTATTACAAAGGGGTAGTAACTGATAATGAGAGCCCTTCCCAAGCCCGCTCTTCTCCAGGCTGAAGTCTCAGCTCTCTCAGCCTCTTCCCATATTACATATGTTGCACTCCATTATCTTGCTGGTGGATCTGATGGACTCTCTCCAGTGCATCTATCCCCAAACTGGACAGAGTACTGCAGCTGCTGCTTCACCAGCACTGAGTAGTGGGTATGACACTGCTCCCCAGGTAGGGGTTGGACATCCGTCTGCCAATGAGCAGAAGTGAATGAATTACTTGCTTTGCTTGTGCACACGGTTGTCATCTGTTCAGTTATTTAACAATTCATGAATCTTGTTCTATTCATTCTACTTTCTCTCTGTCCCACATGAGAAGGAACTGTTAAGAGACTCTACGGGGTTCAGCAGCTGGCCAGGATCGACTCACTAAAAGAAAATAAAATAATCTTGAAAGTGAAAAATTTATTAAAACTTTATTTGATGTAAGCTTACAAAGACCTGTACTGTTTTATTTAGAGACATATGGATAGACACTCATGTTCATTTGTCCCAGAAGCTCAGTGCGACCAGAAAGTTACTCTAGCTTACAGAAGCCTGGGGGCTTTATATAAAATGCCTGCAGGCCACAAAAGAAGCTAGCAGCAGTCTGAAAACACCAAAGTGCCAAGACAGAGGTACTGCCCCATAGGCTCTTAACACTACTGTCCATCTAGCTCCCACCCCTGTGGTGAACAATAGGGACTTTTGAAGGAAAGAATTATCTGTAGACCCCATACAGCCTTTCACTGCTCACAGCTGCAAAGTACTTCCAGCCTGGCAGTTTTCTTTTGAAAAAAGCGTAAAATATGTTGTGTGTAAATAATTCACTCTGCAGCTCTGTGATAATGGGAGGAGCAAACTGGGTTAAAGCAGCATGCTTCAACAAGCAACAGGAAAAAAAAAAAAAAAAAAAAAAAAAAAAAAAAAAAAAAAAAAAAACCAAACTGGGACACAGGAAAAAAAAAAAAAAAAAAAAAAAAAAAACAGCTCACAAGTTCATTTAGTTTGAAAAAGCTGATTTTCACTTTGGTCATGCTCCTGACTCTGAGATTTATTTCCTATGAATATCTGAACATTAGAAACACACTGAAATGGATGCTCAGGTCAGTGAAGCTTAAGCTTAATCAACCAAATATTTATCCAAAACTCATTTTGAATCATATTTTCATCCAGAGAGTGGTGGCCAGTTAAACTAGTCATTTGGACAGATGGAATAAAAGATAAAATAAGTACTTGAAAAGGATGTAATGATTTGCAAATATACAAACCAAACTCTCCAGTAGCAATGTACAAAGAGCGACTAGCTAACATCACATGTATATGTGTGTGTTCACTCAGAGATAGATGCACACATATGCAAGAAATGTAGAACATCTGAATAGGCACAAAGAGTGCTTTTGTTGAATAGCTACATCAAGTAACTGTAGTACTGTTAACCGCCTGTCGTCAAAAGGCTGATGTAGTGTAGCACACTCTTTCAAACTACAGAACCTGATGTCATAAATTTAACTTATTAAATGTTAAGGCCACATTTCCAAGATTTTAATTAACTGAGTATTGACAGCCTGCACACTTATATAACTGCTTAGAAATACACAATTATTTCTTTGAAATCTTGGAAGCCATTTGAGAATAGTTAAATAAATCACTCAGTTTTCAGTTAAATTACAAAAATACTATTCTTCCATTCAACACTATATGCAAGACTTCTACTATAAATATGAAAGTACTAAAATAAATTTTATAGATTTTGTATTTAGAGAGCATCTGGCTATCCCTTATCTTGCATGCATTACAATGTAGCAGAGCTGCTTCTTATTTTATCAAATGTCAATCAACAACTTAAATCAGATAATTTTGTCACTTCCACAGAACTTTCAACATTGCTATGCCTTCCAGTATCAAACAATCCTTTACTTTTATTATTTCATCTACCAGATTCATTGCAGTTTTCTTGCCTTTGTAAAACAACAGCATCTACAGGAACGTAGGGAATGTAGGTGGTCAAGGGAATCATAATTACAAGCAAATCACTGAGTGGCTTGGTACAGAACGTACTGCAGTAGGTCCAGAGAAGTGACAAGGACACTAACATTCTGTAAGGACACTGCCTCTGCCAGAGGCCCTGGAGACACCTGCTTCCTGGCAGCCACACCCGAAGGTGCCTCTGTCCCTTGGTCAAACTGCAGCTGCTGCTTTCCGCACTGCAGTCTGGCCAACAGCAAGGCTGAGCACGTTTTGGGACATACACACAGAAGGCTGCACAGGCTACCACTGAGAGGAACAATGCCTTTTAACAGCTTCCATATACGGTCACCAGGATTCACACCAAGCCTATGTACAGACAGCCAAGTCTTATTCCTCTCCAACTACTGAGATTGAAACTTATAAGAAAAAAAAAAAAAAAAAAAAAAACCATGTTCTTTGGATCGACAAGTTACTCATACTCTTGCTGTTCCATCAAAAACCAGCATTAGCCCTCTGCTTCTCCAATACTCATGCCCTAGTTTCTCTTATCCCCCCAGACACATAACCAGTTGTATGGAGTTTCTTAAGAGCTCATCAACTATTGGCTGCAGTCATTTGGTCTTGTACAAGTATAAAGGAGACAAGACCAAGCACATTCCTTTCTTTGACAAGCTCCTGTATCTAATCACATTAGTGAAGCAGATGCTCTCATACTTCACATATTTTTACTGAAAGTATGCTAAACATTTGTGTTGTTATGTAGACAAACAATGTGTATTGGGATTACTACCTGGAAACAAGCTTTTATCTTCTAGAAGGAAAAAGGAAGAGTAGCATACAACACCTGCAAGCTTCTTATTCCACACAACATTCAAATATGCAAAAGAAGTATAAACTGACATGTAGAAATATTTTTATTTTTTTATTATAAACACGGAAAAATCCGGAACAAAAAAGGGACTCTGGGTCTATTGGAAGCAGACTGCCATAGAACTGATGCATCTAGGTATGACATCTTGAATGCAAAGAGCTCCCCCTGCACAAATTCTGGACTCCAAGTAGCAGTAAATACAGACATGTTAGGATGGAAACAGGGACACACTCAATTTTGTTGGCTAAACCATAGGAAAAGGCTGAAGTACTGATGTATAAGATACTACAAATGGAAAGAAACATCAAATCGTTCTGAGTAGAAAACTGCAGAAAAAGTCTCTTATGAGCTTATGGCTCCATGAGTTAAGGGCAATAAAAGTGGAGAATGCTTAAAGGAGAGGGACTGGGTTTTTCACGTATATAAAGTGAGCTTCTCTACAGCTATATTGTTGCTGTAAAGTGGCCAAAACTCAACTTCTTACACACACTTCTTTCAAATTTCTCAGCAATTTTCTCTTACCATCCTTTTTCCATTTGAAGACAATTCAGATTCCAGAATGGGAAACACAGTGAAGATAGAGACTAATTTTTAATTGGGCTTATTCCATATTTGCATAGAATAGAGGTACCTAAATCATAATCTCAGACTGCAAACAAGCTATACTGAGTCTGTACACAATCCCTTGTACAAAGAAGCAAGAAACACAAAAAAAACTCTATATACTCTGCACATGCTATGTTTGTGTAATACCACAGTCACATTACCAGGTCAGAACATGCAGGAGGAGGAGACAGTGTGGACCTCAGTGTCTGAGGTCCTTGCATCATCCTTCTTGTCATGACAACAGGAAGTTCTAAACATTCAGTACATTATTTTGATGCTACACGTTCCTTACTCATCAGTTCTGATACCGCTTTCAAGTAAATTTTATGATTGTGTAATTATTTACATTGACTATTGGGGAAATCTAGCTATTATGTGATTAAGATAATAATTCTCTATATCCGCAAAAGCGAAATTCAGTAACCTAATAATATTTAACTGAACTGGCTTCTCAGGAAAGGCCATGAGTGTTTATTGTATGTGCAACATACGTACTAAATTTATGTAGTTATAGAAAACAGAGGTAATTTTGTGCATGATAATACATGATCTTATAGAGTACAAAAAGTTATTTACATGCTTTTGTTACACATTTCAACATTTAACTTCGTATCCTTCTAATGATTTTATATATTATGTCTCAGTAAGACAGAATGGCTAACTTGGATTTATAGGCAGTCATAAGTGAACAGTGAACATGATTGACGTGCAACAGTCTTTAGCCTTTTGACTTACTCCACAGCTGAACAGGCACAGCATTATTTTGTTATGATTACTAATTCAGAACACACTCACAACTAGCAGATGTTTTCCTCTTGGTTGCTTGGCAATTAAAGGATGTTGCTGCAGCTGAATTTTGCACCTGGACAAAATGACCAGTTCCGTAAAGCTTTTGTCTTAGGAAAAATTTCTCAGTGCAAGTGATCATTTTGAAACTAATACTCAATATGTTTCTCAAGGAAAATGGATTCATTTTGAATAACTAGTTAGTTCAAGATACCAAATAACAGCTGGATAGCATTTAATTTTCACCTGCTATATGAGTATATGAAGAATACACCTAAAAGAGAGATTCTCTGCCAATGTGAATTTCAGACAACTCAGTCATATGTTCAGTTTCGGGCACATCATTAGTTTTTTTTTTTCCCCTTCTTTAGAGGAAAAAATAAGGGAATAAGTAGGTTTACATACACTGGGAAAAGAATGCAAAAAAAAAAAAAAACACCCCCCCCCCAAAAAAAAAACAAAAAAAACCAACAAACCCAAAAACTCAACAGCTCTGGATTAACAGGGATTATGAAAATACAATAGCATACCAATTGTGAGAAATAAGCTTTAGAAATTAAAACAGAAAAATTATGATGAACTTTTTGCAAAATGAATTATGAAAAAGCTCCAATATTTCAAATAGCTATGCTAACGAACTAACACAGTATAACAAGCAAAGTCTAAAAAGAAGGATTTGTACATGCAAATCTCTCACCGAACACATACATTATATAGCAGAGCCATTTATTTGGAAACAAGGAGAAAAAAAATTAACATAATGATTTCTAATGAAAATCACTACATAATCACAGACTCCTGTGCTGTATTACAATAAATACCCTAGTGCCAGAAGGCAGGATCTTCAGACTCCACTTGGAAGTATACTTCTGCTGTGCTACAGAAAGACTGAGGTCCAGGGGAAAAAAAAAAAAAAAAGCCTCTTTAACCTTTTGAAAACTAACCCAAGACATTTTGTTTTTATTTTATTCAAGAGGTTAATTAACACATTGACAGAAAAATAACTTCAAAACAAAAGGTTTGAATGCCTAATTTAAGCTGAATAAGGTATGCTGTTTGATACGTGCATATTTAGTGTATACTGAAAAAACATATTACAAATATACATTGATTGCTTTTTGTCAGACTTATTTAAATGAGAGGACTATTAAAGAACATAGATGGCTGTTTCTTTACAAAATAACAATGTGAAACACAGCTGAGAAAAGGCAACAGCCTAAGAAGCAACAGTCAGTACCAAAGCATCTAAACACATCCTGCCATACATTTTCACTTCAAGAAGACTCCTTTATTATGCCAAGAAAGAAAAAAAAAAAAAAAAAAAAAGAACCACTGCCACTAACACTTTCCATGTCCAATCACTGTGAACTCATTTGTTATTCATTGAAACATCCATCAAGGATCAAAATAGATTCATTTGCTATTCATGATGCTCCCATATGCACTTCTGCAGGTCTTGCACTGTATTTCAGCATTTAGATGACAGACTGCACAGTTGGAAGTAGCATTATATATTAATACTTTGAATGCCACCTTATTCCCTAGTCCAGAAATGCACGCAAGCATACTCAGGACGCAAATTTTAACTAGGCTGAATGGAATTAGACATCCATTTAAAATAAAGTATATTTTTCAAGCACAAACATTGGAAATACCATCTAGAAGAAACCATATCCTCTTTCTCATGAATGAGGAAAGATGTTTTTTACAGCAGTGCTTTGATGATTCAGGGCTACAGAAACCAATGAGTCTCAACTGCCTTCACCTGTGACAGTAAGATAGAAAGTACAGGAAAGGGCATAGGCACCAACAAGGTAGTTTTAAGTACATAGAATCATCAGAAATGCTATATTTCCCCAGTAATTAGTAAAATTAGATGTCTGTAAGATAAAATCCATTAAAACAATGTTACATGCTACGTTATACTTTCTGGAGAATACATTATTAAGGAGAAATTGCGTAAATTTTGTAAGAGGAATGACATGAAACTGCTTAGAAAGTTAGAAACCTTCTTCAAGAAACGGAGTCATAACCTGTGACTATTCTTGCAGCACCACCAGCAATTATCATAAAATAAAGGAAGGCTGAGGAATCGAGGAAAGAGAAAAAGTAAACAGAACAAGCAGGGAATGCTTATTTTATGTGTTGAGCCTTCCCTGAACAGCAGCAAAGACTTCTATGATGTCACACGCGAAGAAGACAAATTTTCGATATAGAGAGGCAGTTAAACTACAGTTGCTGGTTTTCTGTGCCCACATACTCATGGTTACAGATGTAAGGTAGCAGCAACCACCAAAGCATTCATTTCACCCTCCTGTCTTCCAAAGGCAATATGAAGATTGAACAGCCTGCTGCACAAGCCTTAGAGCTGTTTTACTTTACATATTGAGGTATCTTAAATTTATTCCTCATTTTGCTCCAAGGCCAAGTGCTCAACAGAGGATTTTTGATTCTACATCACAGACCAGGTACTTAATTCCAGGTCCCACTGCACCTAAGCACCCACAGGCAGTCTTCTCCCTGTGCACACTGCAGGAACAAAGCAGATGTAGTGTGCCACTAATCAGAATGGCAAAAGTACAACTTGTCTGATAGTGCAGTAAATCACTGTAAAAGACAAAATTAGAGAACTGAAAATGTGAAACTTTTCTGAAAACCTGGTATCTGTGATATCATCGCAAGATTACAGATGGGAGCAAAAGAAATATTATTTGAACTCCTACAGAAATTGTTAAAAATAAATAAGTACGTATCTGTTAAGATTTGTAGATGTTACTTAAAAGGCACACCTTAGTAATGCATTTAACAAAGTAATTCCTACACTAAACAATCCTCAAAGTTTAAACATCACTTGTTCGTATTTGAAAACACTAAAATTTAATGTCATAGATCATATTTTCACTTATTTGCCACTGACAGGAATATCAATCTTGCACGTACTGCACACAAGTTTTCAGTGACTTAATTTAATAGTTTAAAATGACAGAAACTTACATTTAAGAAATATATACCTACACAGGCACTACATTTTTAAATTCTTTGATTTTGAATAAAATGAGGTACTAAATCTTTAAGTAAAATATTATTCAAACCAGAAACAGAGAATAGCGCTTGCATAATTCAGGATAAAACAACTATATTATGTGAAGAAAGTTTCTTCGTTTCTTGACTTTTCTTCATGTTTTATATGTGATTATTATTCAAAAACAAGAGACAAACATAATAAAATAAACATTAAATATTTGTCCTGGGGTGTTCTGACTTGTTCATGCTTCACTATAGTCCATTTTAAACAGCTCTTGTCTAATAATAATAACCAGTACAGTATACAATGCATGGGTCGTTCTGAAAGTAATGCCTCCAATTTCTTTCTATGGAAACTACGATAGATACAGAGAGCACAATAACAAACTCAAAGCTACAAAACACCATTTTTCAACACAGTCACTGCATGAGCTATATTTTTTCACCAGCTATGAACAAGACCCTGCACATCATACTCATAAAAATCTGCACCAGCATAGGTGACCTGCTGTTGCCACCACTGAAACACACCACCCACTCCCTCAGTGTGCTCACATCCAAGCTCAGTGTCCACAAACATTCAGCAAACATCCATGAATATCAATTTATGCCATTTTTTTCCACATGGAGAAATTCAATTCAATATCTTTGCTTCATATGCACATGCACATCAGACTTCATTTTGTCAGACTGCCTCTCTGCTGCCATCTGTCACATGAAAGCTAAATGTGACAACACTGGTGCAAAGGTTCAAACTCTGCTGTTGTACCACCAACATCTGCCTTGGATATCATAAGCCAACATAATAAAATAGGAGGTAGTACTTTTGGAGCTACCTTCATAGAAGTCTAAAAGTAAGCTTCAAATAAGCTATTAATTTATAGAGTTACAAACTTGCAACAGTAAATATTTTTTCTCTAGATAAATGAAAGTTTATTCACATCTGTTTATTCTGACTGAAAACAACAGCAAGATCTACTGATCTACTGGGTTTCCAAGACCCTCCCTAGGACATACTAGTAAATTAAAGAAAAAAATTGAAAACAATGCAAATTTTGAACTTGATATTAATGCTTTTAGACCTGAACTTGGGAAAAAATACTTTGTCTATTGTGCTCCACCAGTACACATAATTTATTCTACATACAGGGTGTGCAGTGGTTCACTGCCCACTAAGCAGAGAGCAAG
The DNA here is from genome assembly GCA_023055505.1 of Callipepla californica brunnescens. Lineage (NCBI taxonomy): Eukaryota > Metazoa > Chordata > Aves > Galliformes > Odontophoridae > Callipepla > Callipepla californica. The sequence goes on from JALIRH010000088.1 coordinate 908,744, forward strand.
GCATGCTTGATAAAATGCTGGTACATGGAGATTGTATGGTGATAATACAGATTACCTGAACAATACAGCTATACAGCAGTCAATGCCTAAAACATCCGGTTTAATTCTGACTTAGGATTGCACATGAGATCATAACACACACATTAAAGTCTGACATGGTTTGATAAATTCTGAACACACTGTCAGAGATTTCGACTGGTCACTGCTTAAAGCATGCATGCCTTAACTGCTTTTGCGAAACTCCAGCAGGAGATTCACATGCAACATTTCTTGCTGAAGATGTATGTTGCTGCTGCCTCTTGTATTCGTGCCTAATCTTTGCCCATGCTGTAAAAACATCCTAGTTTTAACTGTCTCATAGAATCACAGGGGTTGGAAGGGACCTCAAGAGATCATCAAGTCCAACCTCCCTGCCAAAGCAGGAACACGTATATATACTCCATATATATATATATATATATATATGGAATACGTTCCATACTTTTACTGGTGCCAATCAAGGAACTGAATCACTACAAAACATACAATCATCTATAAAACTGTTTTCATTTAATAAGAACATTAGCCAGTTTCTGCGAACGTTTAGTTATTTATAATGCACTTTGGTCAAGTTCATCTTGAAGTTTTGGTCCACTGGGATTTTTACGCATTCATTTAAGCACTTTGAATTTCAACAGAGGTAGCTTTGAACATAGAATGAAAAAGCAATGTTCACCTATTAACAATGACTAAATGTGTGATTACAAGATCCTAGCAACAAGGATGCTTCTTCAAATTAAAAAAATGATCAATTACTACACAAGTATACTGATGCTTAAAAAAGATGTCTCAGGATACACATTTGTATTCTCATCGAATTTTTAATTTAAATACTTGTTTGACTAGCTAACTTGTTACACAACAGTACTGCAGTGGTAATAGATGTCTTAGAATTTAAGTTAATCTGAGAACTATGATACAGATTCATTATCATTATTTACCCAATGGTGTGGTACCAACTACTGGTTTGGTCCCAGGACTTTTCAAAAAAGGTACCATTTAAGAGCCACATCTGAATGTCACAAAATCTGAAAAAGGTGTCTATAAAACTGACAGTGAAATGTGCAGATATCTGCTTAGATGCACAAATTTACACTCTTTAAACAAAGTATTAGAGAAAGGCTGCACCAATAAGCTACATTTCTGTGATCTTCTGTGGTGTACAACTAAAGTAATAGGTCAACAAATTATTTTTCATAAGGAACCTGAATGTACAAGATTAATGAGGCGCCCCCACAATCCTCACAAACATGGCCAAAGAAACAGGTAAGAGACTCGAGTGTGCCTCCATCCTTCCTTCTTAATTTTTATTGTGAAGTGGAAAAGCAGGCACAGTCAGAGATATTTCATGATCATCTCATTAAAATGAGTTGTCATGCTTACAGAAACAAATTTTATTTAGGCTGACTCTACCATCAGGGAGATAGAAGGTACTAATAGGAGAAAGAAAATGATGAAAGAGCAACCTTCTCCCCTGAGGTATGCTGAAAGTTTTAATATATTGTACCAATAGCTTTCCAAGGCTAACCTTCAGCAAAGGCTCTTTACTAAGCCAACAGAGCCCAGGGTGAAATAAACACATGTAAAACAAAGGCCTTAATTCTTAGTGCCGCTAAGTGAACACCATACTCTGGGTCAACAATGGTACAAATAGGGATGTTTTTACACCTGTATCCCCATCCTTTTCTAGGTGCAAAACAAGGGGAATTTCAGCTAATGGATGACAGGTTATACAGTGAGAGTCCCCAGCACAACCACAGGTGATATCCATTGTCACTGAAAGGATTGAGCTCTCAAGCATAAACTGTAACAATTAAATAATGAGGATTAAGAATGCATCCACTAAATATGTACTTTGCACAGAACAGTTAGTACAGAGCGGGGCAAATAAAGTAACAGATTAAAAGACTGAAGGATATTGTAAACGCAGTGGCTGCTCCTGAAGAAAAAACTAAACTTGATGCTGGAGGATTACTAGGGAAGACTTAAGAATCATAGAATCACCAAGGCTGGAAAAGACCTACAAGATCATCCAAGTTCAACTATCCCCCTATTGTCAATAGTTCTCTCTACACCACGTTCCTCAACACAACATCTACATATTCCTTCGACACCTCCAGGGTCAGTGACTTAACTCCACTCACCACCACTCTCTGGACCCGGCCCTCCAATCAGTTTTTTACCCAGCAAAGAGTGTATGTGTCCAAGCCACAGGCTGCCAGCTTCTCCAGGAGAATACTGTAGTAGACAGCATCAAAGGCTTTGCTGAAGCCTAGGCAGACTATGTCCAACAGCCTTTCCCTCATCTACCAGATGGGTCACTAGGTCACAGAAGGAGATCAGGTTGGTCAGGCAGGACCTGCCCTTCATGAACCCACTCTATCTAGGCCTGATCCTTTGGCTGTCCCACACAAGCTGAATGAACTCCCTCAAGACAATCTTTTCCATAACCTTCCCTGGCACCAATACAGACTAACAGGCCTGTAGCTCCTCAGATCCTCCTTACAACCCTTCTTGTGGATGGGAGTCATATGAAGCCTCCAGTCTTCTGGGACCTCTCCAGTTAACCACAAATACTGATAGATTATGGAAAGCAGCTTGGCTATCACCTCTGTCAGTTCCTTCAACACTCTCACGCAGCCACTCATCGATGCCCATGGACTTGTGGCAGACCAGGAGGAACAGTAGGTCTCTGACTGTTTCCTCATGAATCATGGAGGGGGCTATTCTGCTCCCCAACCAAGACTTCCAGGTGTGAGTGTAGAGAACCCTGAGGTTCACATTATGAAATTCATGAATGTCAAAAATATTACTGTCATAGGCTGAAGAACAGTTTCATCAAGATGATGTCCCCATGAAACAGTAACCCTCTATAGTAACTTGTGACATTATAGATGCTCAGAAAACATTAATCAATGGATTGCTAAGCCAACCAGACACTAATTTAGGTCAGTATGATAGGTGCTCAACAGGTATCAATGTTAATGCATCCATGAAGATTTTGCTGTGACACAAAGACACTGAAGATAAAATTTCTTGTCTAATTATACTTTCTACAATGGTTCTCAACTTTAGATATTCCTGCTTTGTCTATAAAGATGGGCAAAAATAATTGGAAAAAAAGATACAGAAGGAGTAAAAATGACACACATGGGATGAGTATCAAAGAGCACAAGTGGTAAGAGCTGGAGGGCACAAAGCCTGTCCAGTGAGAAATGAAGAGATGAAGACCCACAGTTAAAGAAGAGTCAATATAGTCACTGAGAATAGTTTCACAAAGGGGTCTTGTTGCTTTGTTCCTGTTTAGATGGTACCTTGAGTCCCACAGGAACAAAGTGCCAACAGCATACACAACCAACACATACTTCCATCCCTTTCAGTATCCAGGCATATCCAGTTTCTGTCCAGCAATTTCAGACAAACTTCAGGACCAACTTCAAAGTTGCACGTGATATTCTCTAGTTTCTCTTCTTAACCGACAGCATCAGTCATCTCCTTTGATTAAAAATCCATGCAATCTCAAAGATTTAGTCAGGTTCAAAATAGTATTTCTGCATATCTGTTGCAATCCAGCTATACCACTGCCTGGAATTACTTTCTCCATGCTGTACAGCATTCTTAAGTCCTAATAACTGAACAGACCATCAAAGACTCTAAGACAGAGATAATACAATGCATATATAACCAATGTATGATGAATAGCAATATGAGTTGTTATTCTGAAAGCACAGTACTGCCTGCCAGGGATCAGTAGCCAGTATAAATGCAATTAGAGACATGTATACAATAGCTCACAATGAGGCTTCACAGTCTGAAGAATTTAAGTAATAACTTGGTGGAAAAAAAAAAAAAAAAAATTAAAGAAAACCACAGGTCTCTGGAAACCACTGCTGCTGTACAGAGCAAGAATGTCATCAACAACACAAACATTTTCAAAAATTGAGCAAGACAATGAAAATGCTAGCCCTTCTTTGCAAGAGTGATTTGTGCACTAACGAAAGTGCCAATCCACATGTATAGCAGTTTTATATCTGAAACATATTCCTATCACTACATGTAAGATTGCCTAAAGTTGTTCCCATATGTTTAAAACACTTGAATATTCCAATGAATATTCCCTTTTACATTCTATCTGCAACCTCTAAATAGCTTTTCTTTGGACTCCTCTCAATACTGGAACAGAAAGCAAGACAGCCTGCATAAATAAGATCACCGAGTTAGAAGATCACTCCTAATAAACAGAAAAAATTTAAAAAGCTACCAAGTCTTCCCTCCTAGCACCTATACTCGATGGAGGGCTATTCCAGAATTCCTTTCCTCAAAGAACCTGGAATATTCCAACTTCTGAATTGTGTTTATTCATCTTAAATTAGTTGCTAGAGACCCTTTCTTCAAAGTATTTGTGCTTGATATTTGCAGATTTCACTCACACTCCTTATCAGCCTTCAGTATGTTTAACAACTTTATTCTTCTGTTTTTGTATATTTGCAGCTATTTCATGCCTTCTTGAACCTCATATTTCTCATCCTGTTTCATCACAATCTTAATAGCACAAGTTGTTCATCCTTTTTATTTTAATTTTTTTAAGACAGTTCTTCTAATACTGCAAAGGGAATTCATTTTGCCCTTTTCACAGAAGTATGGCAATAGCAGTTTACAGCTGTACCAAAATGCTAACTCCTTTTCTCAGTCTCTTGTTTCCAAATTAGGAACTCTCAATGGAAACCACAGAATGACAACTGAAGAGCAAATAAAAGAAAACAAACAGTAGAAAGCCAACAAATGACACAACTAGAACCTAAAGCAAAATGTTTTATAATATATCAGTCTGCTTTTGTGTTCTCCAACTTGATTTTGTTGCTGGATTACAATGTTTCTCTACTAATAATGTAAAGGTCATTGATGAAAACATTTAGAAAAATTACTCCCAGTACCAGCCAGCCCTTGAGAAACACTAATGATTTCCTTTAGCTTGATATTTCTTCTTTTAATGAGAACAGTGCATTAACCAATGTTTTATTCTCCTCAGTAACCTCTGTTTCTTCCTGTGATTTCTTATTTAACACATAATCACTTAAAACGTTGTATTGAAGGGTAAATAAAAGAGGTCTACCTCATTTTCACACAGGAAAACTCACGGTTCTAGGAGCAGCACACAAGCATGTGAAACAACAACAACAACAACAAAAAAAACAGCAACTCAACCAAGAAGTGTAAGGGATGAGATCCAAACTGGCAGTGAAAGGTAAGAGCAAGGACTAAAGACAGCAGAAGAATAAAACAGTATACTCAAACAAGAAATATAGCAGCACAGAGAAGAATCTGCACCTCATAGTCTGTTATGTGAGAGAAACTCAAAAAAGACAACCAAAAATGATAAAAAGCTTGTGATTGTTGGAACACGGCCAAAAAAAGTCATGATGAGAAGCTCCACATAAAGGTGGAAAAAAAGTAGAGATGAGCTAGAGTAAAAGAGGAACATGTGAATCGGTGTTCAAAAAGGCGCCTTTTTTTTTTTTTTCCCCCAGAAGGTTCAAAATGAAATCACAGTTCTAAGTCTCAGTTGTCAGCAAGCATCTGCAAATTGTATTGAAGGACAAAGTATCAGCATTTACTGATCCAATTGCTATTGCTGCATCTGCACTTTGGGTCAAGTGCACATTCTGATCGTTCTCCTACTGCATAGTAAGATGAAAAACAAAAGCTAACGGGCATAGCTAGCTTTGTGACAGAAGTTAAGGACATTAACAAGAAGGGAATTGCAGGGTGGGACAGCAGTTCTTTCTGACTGGATATTCAGGGGAACCAGCACTGGCAGCTACATCATGGAGAGCTATTGTCCCATAGTTGGTAACCTACAGGGGAGAGGGTAATGAGTGCATACACACATAACTGCAGAGCAAGCCATAGGTTATGCTAATACAGCAGCACAGGAACAGCTAAGCATAATACATTTACACAAGGGATAGAAGTCTATGTTTTAGATATAACAGCACAAAAATTGATTTTACAGGTGACGCATCACTTTCTTTCAATATACCTTTGTAACCTAGTTTTCTAGGGAAATGATGCACATGGGCATGCGGCAGATGTATGCTTATCAGACAAATAATAAGTAGTGGTTATTGATACTAAAAAAATTTGACAGAGGCTGCCACACAGATGCACTCCCAGTGAACAAAAGGCCAGAGCATAAGCATAATCTTCACTTAAAAAAACAAACAAAAAAAAAAAACAACACACCTAGGCTGAGGTAATACAAATGGCCCAAATGCAAAGAAAGCTGACTTTTCTGACTTTATTTCTCTATCCTCAGTTAAAAGAAGCTGAAAAGTCTACAGTGTAAACCTATTCACTTTGGTGCTTTTAGACCTACCTAAATGAAAAGAATGTAAGAAAATGACCGTATTGTGCAATACAGCTACTCCACAATCCTGAATACTCAGGTCTGGGAGAAGTCTACCATAAGGTATTTGCATACACGTTTAGTGATAAGAATATGTGAGAGAGAGATCCAGTATACACCTCCAAATTTAAGGCTGTGTGGGTGTGGTTGCATTGATGTTTCTCATCATAAATGCTTGAGTTAGTTACCTTAAACATCCTTTAGACAAATACTTCAATTTGATAATCCTTGCATAAAAAGCCCTCAAAAATCCAATCACCTATCAGAATAAGCAATCTAAATAGAGTTGCATGGATTGAACAATGCAGAGAACACTACTGTGCATCACAGCCATCAAAAACAAACGGTAATACTCCATATTTGTGGCACAGTTGGTAAGACTGTTTTCTCCAGTACACCTTTTAAAACATTTCCTGCATTCAATTAAACCCTGAGGTTTCAATCTTCTTAAAGAAATATTCTTTTAAAATGGAATTTGTATTTCTTAAATAATACACAGGTTTGCTTTCAAATTTCCATTTCAAAGGTTCAATTACTTCAAGTGTAAGCTATAAAAGCTACTCGTCATCCAATCTGACTTTATCAAATTTGAGGGAAAATAGAAAATTAATTTTCTCCTACTCAAGTTTTAACAAGAGGAACAGGTTCACATCAGATGAAAGCTTCCATTCTTGACAGGTTTTTCATCTAGCTGTCCCTGACATACAAATGAAATTATGGCAAAAAAAAAAAAAAAAAAAAAAAAAAAAAACATAATAGGTTTAACATGAAAGTCACAACATCAAAATTACAGTCACTTCATAGAATTTGGACTTTGATGAATAACTCAGGAAAAAAAAAAAAAAGAAAATAAAGCTTCTATTTCATATTAAATCCTTCTGAATTTGTGATAGACAATCTTCAAAGGTAGCAGACTTTGGATAAGGTTTCCTCTGAATTACCCTAAGCCTCTTTGATTTATCTGAACTCTTGAAAGTCCAGGGGCCCTTGCTCCCTTTACTACTCCTATTTGGCACACTTTGCTGTAGAAGACGCAAGTTGTGGGTCCACGTAACAGTATCAATACTCATTGTAGACTGCTAACCAGGAGAAATTACACTCTTGTTCATTGCCATAGTTTGACAACTCTAACAAATCTCAGTTCTCAGCATATTATGATTTTCATTTACAGAAATAAAAACTCAACGTACTGCAAGATGCACTAAGTAACTTTGGTTCTATCTTTGCTATCTGCATTTTGCGTTACGGATGTTCAGTATGCGCCAGTCACAGTACCTGTTTCTCAAAAACATGAACAAAAATGGTAAGCTTAGCCCTGATGAAGAAGTGTCCAGATGTTTTACCAGAAAGGGAGAACAAACAGAAGTCTAACAAAAAGTGCCAATAATTTTCGGAGAAGCAAGTGGATAAAAGACACGAAGCACTACTAAGTTTCTCAGGTTAGTGGTATAAAAGACAGAGGGAGACCTGGGAAGTGAAACCCTATTAGCATTAAAATACTGAAATTTTTTTATTCCTCACGTTACTTAAGTTCCCCAATACCATTTTCTCCTTCTTCCTCACCACAAACAGTCAGAGACATATCCTGGACTTCAAAACTATTTCAGAACTTCACACAATTTCAGCAATGGTAAAAGTCACAAGTTATACAATCTTTTAAAATGAGTCAGTCACTTCAATTGCCTCACATTTTAGGAACTGCAAGCTCCTCATCATTTTCGGAGAGGAAACTGATGAGATTTAAGCCTGTCCAAACAGAAAATAACTGCTGAAGTTTCATTACAACTTATTTTGCCTTTGTCTTTTTCTGCAACTCCAGGAGTTTAAGCTAATCAAAGTCTAAGTTGTCTGTACATATTAATAAGGATAATTAATTTTGATAGAAAATTCCCTAAGCAGCTCTAATATCAAACAACACAGAGTATAATACAATCAGAGCATCCAATAAACCTCATTACATCAGTTTTTAAGAAGAAATGCAGTTTCCACATCTTAATTAAAAATGGAGATAGTCAAACTCCAAGTAGACCAGGAAAAAAGGCTCTTAAAACCTGAAAATAGTTATGATAAGAACTAGATAGATTTGTTAAATTATCAAAGTACTTACGGTAGAGTGCCAAAACATTTAGAGATAGACAGGTCTGGCAGGATTACAGTTATGGATTCAGAAAACTCTGACATTTGTCATTTTACACTTCCAGATGGTCCTTCGACAATCATGGCTAAGTATCAAAAGAATAAGGAACTTTACTAATAGTAGTGTAGGAGCTTAAACTACAAAATGGATTCAGCTTTTTTTCAAACTGAATTAAGCTCTGCCTTAATGTAAGCTATCATACTTAATAATGTTCCACTTAAAAGGAATAGTGCTTAATATTTTTCTAAACACTTATAAATTTAGCTGAGTTTTCATTAGTGTTCCAAATCCTAACATATGCTGTTGGAAAAACCCATGCTGTTAGTCACACTGTTATACTTTCACAAATAGTTGAAACGTGACAGTAACTACAAGAAAACTGACTATCCTTCCCCAAGGGTAAAGAATAAAAAGCAGAATTTAAAAAGAAGGCTTATATTGGAGTTCATAAAGAAGATTAGTAATAAATCTAAAAAAAGTTCTATTATCCTCTGGAGCAGGCTAGATTCAAAGTGAACTGCAGTTGGTTTTGAAGTAAGACAAATACGAGATGGTGGATCATTCCTCAAGTTCTGGGGTTGGGAGAACAAAATCCCTCTCACTGAAAAGCCAGAGCAAGTCTGAGATCGCATCATGAGGCTGAATGCGTACAGGTCTCTGAGGCCACATGACATGTATTCCAAGGTCCTGAAAGAATTGGCTGATGTGACTTCCAAGCTGCTTTCCATCATATGTGAAAAATCATGGCTATCAGGTGAAGTCAACAGCAACTGGAAAAAGGGAAATATCACTCCCATTTTTTAAGAAAGGGAGAAAAGAAGATCCAGAGAACGACAGGATGGGGAAACTTGCATCTGTGCCTGGGAAGGTCATGCAGCAGGAAGAGATGTTAAAGCACATGTGAGAAAGTGATCCAAAACAGCTAGAATGACTTCAAGTGCAGATCACCACCCAGAGAAAGTTGTGGATGCCCCATCCTTGGAGGTGTTCTAAGCCAGACTGGATGGGGCCCTGGGCAGCTTGATCTGGTGGGTGGCAACTCTGCTCAGGGGATTGGAACAAGATGACTTTTAAGGTTCCTTTCAAATCTAAGCCATTTTATGATTCTATAAAGTTTTTCATCATTGCTATTGTATCACAAAGAAAAAAACTGAGCCAAAGATATTACAGGGCTTCCAGGCCTCAAACTCTTTTTTCCCCCATGCTACTTATATAATTGCTTTTTCTTTAGACCAATCCAACATCCACACATGAAAGGACGGAGAGAGAGAAGGTGTGGGACAGGGAGAAACACAGACAGGAGAAGGGAGGGGGTGGTCAATATTAAGCAAGGTTTTTTGTTTTATTGTCCTCTATTCCTTGACTTTCTTTCTCCTAGCCTGTTTTATACCTAAACTACAGATTGCTACTACTGTCTTCACAGTAGTTTATAAAATCTTAGAATGGTTTAAGTTGGAATTGGAAGGGACTTTTTAGGATCATCTAGCTTCAACTCTTCTGCTATAGGCAGGAACACCCCCTTCTAGAGCAGGCTGCTCAAAGCCCCATCCAGCCCTGCCTTGAATGCCACCAGGGAGAGAGCATCTACCACCTCTCTGGGTAACCTGCTCCAGTGCTTCATCATCCTCACAGTAAAGAATTTTTTCTGGATATCCAGACTGAATCTGCCATCTTCCAGTTTAAAACCATTTCCCCTGTCCTGTCACTACACGTCCTTATAGAAATTCCCTTCCCAGCTTTCCTGTAGACCCCCATCAAGTACTGGAAAACCACTGTAAGGTCTCAATAAGCCTTTTCTTCACTTGGCTGAATAGACCAAACATCAGCCCTCTGGTCATCTTTGTGGCCCTCAGCTGAACCCACTCCAATAGGTTGATGACCTTCTTGTGTTGAAGGCCCCAAAAACAGATGCAGTACTCCAGGTAGGATCTCATGAGAACAGAGCAGAGGGGCAGAATTACCTCCTTCAACCTGCTGGTCACACTTCTCTCAATGCAATTCAGGATGCAGTTGGCTGTGGTTGGCTGCCAGGGCTGCAAGCACACAATGCTGACTTGTGTTGAGTCTTTCATCAACTGATAACGGTTGAGAGATGACATCAGTACTGCCCTTAGTTAGTCTCTTGATGATTATACCTACTACAGCTTTACAATAAAAAGGGAAAAATTCCCTTCAGCTAAGGAACCACATTTTCTGTAAACTACCCTGGCAAGCAAAAGTTGCCCAAAACAAACATTTAACAAGAGGGCTCAGTATTACATTCACAAAACTAAAAGCTGAAACTAGGGCAGACAAATTCCAGACGGTAGCTACAGGAACTTCTCATGAAGCAAACAGTGAAAACATGAAGCTATTAATAAACACTAGTATCACATTTATTATGTCAGTGGAAACATAAGTATTAAATATTTCTTCCAAATAAATTAACCTTAAATTTTTACCCAGAAAAGCTATTAGAGAATTACTTGTGAGTTTTCATGTATTTATATATGTATGCAATGAAAGAAGGGTTTGTTGTTTGCTGTTTGTTTAAGAAAAAAATAGCAACAAGATAAACTTTGCAATACTCTGCCCTGTAATACATTATCTCATAAAAGTGCAATTAACTGTCTGTTGATCCCATAACATTGTTTAACCTCCATCAATAAACAGAGATACCAGATTAGAAAATTGAGATTCTGATGGAATATGCATTTTCTATCAAGAGTTCTAACCTCTGAGCAGCAACGGGCAAACCAATCATCTTTTTCACCAGCACTGAAAATAAATTCAGCCAAGGACGCTAACTGGCCAACCATGAAATTGTGCACTTAAGCAGACTTCATACTGACAACAGAAATGCCAGATGAAATTTATATAGGTCTGCTAGTACCACATCTGCTGAGCTTTATTGTCCAGAATCTTCTTACCCAAAAGGCCACTTGTAATGACAGTAGCAGTCTATCCATTTGCTGTATCAATGTCAGTTTCCAGAGTCATATCAATCAAATTCTTCCTCCCTGATGCTTAAATAACAAAAATTATTCCCTTCATTTCAAATCTTTAAAAGAATGGTGGTTTGTTTACAGTATGCGTAAACATCAGGAACAAAACAACTACCTCAAGAACTACTGCAACTAGTCAGTATATTGGGGATTTCTGATAGGACAGTGTACTGTAAAGCAACATGGTATGCAAGGCTAAACAAAGAGAGAAATCTTACAGAAAAAAGTATTCACATGTTTTATTTAGAAATTCAACAAATATTAAGACATACAATTTGCAAAGCATGTTGTTTCAAGAAAACAATTTATGCTTTCTGTATGAAAAATAAGGATTGATGGCATTGAATTTATTCTGTAAGTTTGTAATGTCTACTTATGAATACTGGAAATAGCAAATCATACAAACACTGGAAAAGTGCTGAGTTTTTACCTACTTCATTATTTTCAAATAATACCAAGAAAACTCTTAATGCTCTGAAAATTGTTTCTTTATTCCATTTCTAATAGTGGTTTCATAATATCCATAGGATTTATAGAAGGTATGGAGTTCTGCATCCTAAAGTACATTCAAGTCTTGGACAAAGTTTTGCAATACAAATATAAAGCAAACATACAAGATCTTTGAGACTGAAAAAAGCCATGAGCAGATCTATCACAGGAAATAATATACTGAACAAGGTTTTCTCCATTTATTTCTCTCACCTCAACATTGAATGCTTTTAGAAATAGCCAGTTTTGCTTTAATATGATTATTTTTCATCAAAAACAGACTTTTTCCACCTAAGTTCAGTAGCCGTGCATCTAACTTCCCACATGTATGCAAAGCTTTTGGCACTTTTCAAAGTAGACACTATAAATACCGAAGATTTATATGGCTCTCTCACCAACTTGCAGCATGTCTTTTTGGGCAACTGCTGTGACAGGAGAGCATCATACAAGCTGAAGACTTCATTCACAGCCATCAATCCACAGCTCCTCTCCCCACCTACCAGTGAACACATGCATACACTCATGCAATACTCATCAAGTGCTGCGGCAAGGCCACAGAAAAAAAACACTTCCAGAAACATGACCCACTGGACTAGATTAAGTACAAATGACTGACAAGTTCCACTCATTTAAACCTATTTTCTGACTGATCATATCATCAGGACTCCATCCATTTTAGAAATATATTTTATAAAGCTAGTTTGGTCAACCATTTCCAGCTCCAATCTCAGCATCTTTCCCAGCGGAAATCTTCCTAACAGGTTACTAGCTACATACAAAAAGAACCAAACTAATCTCAGACTGTGACAGCCTGCCTGTTCCCCTGATCTTAACAGGGCAAACCTTGCTATGCTGCCAAGTTGAATTAAGCATGAAGAGTACTGAAAAGCCTTCCATTTCAAGATCCCAGACGATTTTCAGGGAGAACAGGATAGTGTCTCAAAGACTGCGCTGTAATCCATTCTGTGGCTAGCTTGTGCACCACCTCTGACTTTAAAGAGCCAAACAAGGGGAGTCACCAAGACCTACCTCCAAGGATGTTACACTAAGCAGCAATCTGTGGTAGTCTTAAAATTGGTTTTCAGTGTACAAGTCTTCAAAGTAAGTTTCAATAAACCTATTAACCATATGCCAACACCAGCAGAAAAGTATGCAAACTGTTAAACTGGCTCCTAGCACTTTCTTAGTAGTGTAGACAGAAGCCAGTTGGCAAAGCAAGAGCTAAGTGACAGACTGAAAGTTATTTTCAAGAAGGTATCTCATTACGGTTGCATTACTCTCTGCAGCTGGTCATAATACTGTTGTGTTTTTTCTTTTTAAATGGCCTTACTCAAGCATCTGTAAAGCAAAAACTATTTTAAATGACATTTCAAACCTAACTTAGATAGTTAATATTTTCCTCTTCCTGTATGTATCAGGGCAGTCAGCTGTTATACTTTCATTTTTAAGAGTTTTCATTTACACATTCACATTAGTGGAACATTACAGGCAGAAAAAGGATTCTGATGTAAACAAGGCCACTCCAGCAATAAGTAGTCATTATCACTTCCATTATTACTCACTAATAGAATGTGCATTCTACAAATCCAAGGACTATAGTTCTTGCAAGTCCCTTGCTTCCCTGGAACATTCAGCTGAGGGTCTATTTCTCATCTTTCTCCACACAGTCCAATGCAACCCACCTCCATCTGTTACAAATCCACAACTGTGCTAGGAGAATGAGCTGTTACATGCTATATGCTACGAACTCCCAAGGGACTAACAGAATCACAGAATCACTCAGGTTAGAAAAGGCCTCAAAGGTAATCTAGCCTAACCATTTGACTACCACCAGTATTTCCCCACTAAACCACATCCTTTAGAATCTTACCTAAACTCTTTGTGAACACCTCCAGGAATGGTGACTCCACCACCTCCCTGAGGCCAATTCCAGTTCCTCACCACTCATTTGGAGAAGTTTTTCCTAATACCTAACCTGAACCTCCCCAGTACAACTTAAAGTCATGCACTCAAGCAATTACTAACTACCCAGGAGAAGAGGCCAATACCCACCTTGTTACAGCTTCCTTTCACACATTTGTAGAGAGCAGTTATGGTCTCCACTGAGCCTCTTCCCCTCCAGAGTAAACAGTCCCAGTTCCCAAAGCTGCCCCTTGTAAGAAATATGCTCCAGACCCCCAACCACAGTTCCTTGCTACTTTAGCATGTGTTCACACCATCCAAAAGTTGCAAACATAATTTGCGGGACAGACTGAAGAAGGAAAAAACAACAACAAAAAACAAACCAAAACCAGCCCCTGATTAGCCCAAAGAAACCATAATTTCAAGTAAAACCTTCAAGTTTAAGCACAATAATGAATATTTTACAAATATTAATAAGACAAACAGTTATACTTCCAGAGCTTTGGAGAGTCCCTTTCTCTCATTCATTGTAATATTTTCATCCATAAAAATATAAATAAAAATCTCAATCCCTGTTAACTTAAACTTTAACGAACTATGTAATACAAACAATAACTATTAATGACCACATTAATATGAACTAGAATAATAACAAAATAACTACAAACAATAAAAAATTTGTTGTCTTTGCATATTATGAATTTTATCACAGATATTGATTCCTGGGAAGATATTAATGGCAGAGCTACCATTATTTCACAAGGGAATTTCCCCAAATTCCATTATACATAATATTTATTGCAAAAAGACAAGAACCTCCAAGTAACTTGCTTGCTGTATCATCATAGCATTATTTACTTTATAGCAAGGTGTGCTTATATTCAAACAATTACAATAATTACTGTTTAGATACTGCTAGTATACTTAATTTTCTGCCTCCCTTGAGAATTTGAGAAATATGCATATATTTATGTCTCAGTTTCCATTCACCAGAAAGCACATGCTATTTCACTAGATTATTTTTATTTAATGTCACATGCTGTGTCTTAGAAGGTCTCAGAAATTCCCTTCAGTTTTATAACTTCTTTAAAACAAAACTTAAAGTAAGTTTTGACATTTTTCTTATATTTTTAAATCTTATCACGCCTCCAGAAACAACTGCCTGATAGGCACGTCAAACTTCATATCCTGTACTTGGCTAGATTAGTAAATTAACTACTCACTGAAAGAGGAAGAGAGAAGATTGCCTTTCTGATCTGATCAGGCAGCGATTAAATTTTAGTTTGAAACCTTCTGACTGCATCCGGTTGCTGGCAACTGATCTGGTGGAATCAAATCCTTCCTGGTCTAAAGCTGGCAAATTGAAATTATGTAATTAACATCTCTAGGATAGAGGATCTACCATGTAGCTGTTGAACAAAGTCAGTCAGGCCTGATTTCCAGCTATGGAAAGAACTGGTGTCTCCAAAAACGAACAAGGCACCTTCAAGATTGATCTTGTGTACGTCCTTGTTTATGTGTGGTGTGTCCTTCTGATATCCATACAGGCCAGTGTCTGAACCTGAATCCCTGAGGCATGTGATGTGATTTTCTTTACCATCTTCCCTACACAGTGCTGTGTGTTAACACTGTAGAATTAAAGCGGAGGTTAATGTTCCACTTCTGGTGTGTAAGCATAAAGAGGAGGCACGAATTGAAAGCAGAATGAGTTTACACATCATACTGAGAAAGATTATACACTTATTCACCTTGAACAGCACTTCACTGAAAAAGCTTGAAATTCAAATTTGATACAGAATGAAGCCATAATTTGTTCTATAAGAGCAGAAGAACATCCTTGTAAAGCACCACAAACATCCTTTTATGTTATAAGGAGTTTAAGCAAATCTATTTTGGAATTCTAAATATTGTTGGGAGAAAACATTTCCCTAGAAACTTCAGTGAAACTACAGAGTATTTTGCTCTAACACTTCTTCCCCAAACCACTGTGCAGAAAGAATCTGGGATGCTATGTTCTCTAAAATCTGCAGGAAGAAATTCTATTAACTTCATCAGATTGAACCTTGCTGTTGATATAACTAAGTTACTACCCTTCTCAGCCTAACTTTAATAGCAGGTCAATTTCATTAGCAGAAATTGGAAGGGCAATAATAAACAGCTGACACCATCTCCATTGGGACACACCACTTCAGTCACACCTTGTGATTACAGTCTGAATTCCACCAGAGGAGCACAGACAAAATGTTATCTCTGACATCTACCTCAGTACGTTTTTGGGCCTCTTTAATCCACCCCAAACTCCACCACTTGCATTCAAATTTCTAATGTTGTTAATGATATATAATGTTAACGATTATAATAATCGTAATGTTTTGATGCAGTTAAAATGTTTTGATTGTTATATTTGCTGATGTAAATGATGAGCTGTATTAATGGAGATAAAACGTGGCAGAAATAAGCTGGTAAAGAATTGTGATGAGAGATTACAAGAAAAAAAAAAAAGAATAGAAATGTTGTTTTTGAGTTACTGGAATCACTGGGCCTTTAATAATTTCTACTTGTTAAAAGCTTTTAAAATATGTCAACGATGACTACCAGCTAGTTAAAATAAAAACAGCTAAAACATCTTGCATCAGCTCTATTCTTTAATAACAAGCTTTATTAAAAAGGACATCAATAAAACAAAAACAAGCAAAGAAAGAAAGCAAGAGAGGACTCTTTCAATATCACCAAAGTAGTATTTTGGAACAACAAAAAATGAAAACCCACCAAGAAAGAACACACACTCATCATAACTTCTCATTTGAGAAAGCAGCTGGAGTCAAAATAATAATGGCAAAAGGAGTTGAAATTAATGTGTTCACAATTTTTATCCAAAGGGAATCCCTGATGTTCATTTTTCAGCTCAGGATACTTGAAACTTGCAGTTGCCTACCATTTTAGCTTCTTAGAGTACTTGCATAAGAAGGGAGAGAAGGTGTTTTGTTAACAAGCTTCCAAATTGTTTAGATCCTCTAGTACCCTATGAAACTATGTATTGCCATACCGACTGTAGTCTCAATTCTTAAATTAAAAAAAGATATTGAATTTACCAGATAGAGATAGATTACATCTCAGATTTCCGTCAGTGAGTCTACACATTTGGGAACTACAGACTGCAACATATTGAAAGGGGTCTTAAGTAGATTTTCCCATTCAGCAATACAACGATTATTACAATATGAGAGAGATTTTCCTGTCTCCACTTCTGATCACTAGTTCTGTATGAAACTGGTGCTTTCTCTGCTTGCTTTTATAATTCTAATCCTGATTCTTATCACATCCTTTTTTGATTCAACAAAAGCAGCAGAGAAGAGTTCAGCATGTAAGACTTTTTATGAAATAAAATTACAGCACAGACTTCAGAACAGAACACAGTCTAACCCCTGGCTGTATGAAGTTACAACACCTAATAAACTACCTTCTTCCAAGATATAGGCACTCAGGAACATGAATTAAGCATCATAATTATAGACAAAGAAAAAACAGACAACACGCAAATGTTCCATAATTACATGACAGTACAGAACAAATCTTATCAATATCAGGAAGTTAGAAGTTCAATGGGAACAAAGTCAGTGCGGAATGTGATGGAAAAAAAAAAAAAAGTTCCTATGAGCACATCAGCACCAAAGCAAAACAACAGGAAAAACAATCTTGTTGCTAACCAAGTTGGAAGACCACATAATGAAAAAAGGACACAAACAGGCTTTAGCACTGAATTTTCTCTTGCCTTAGCTTTTATAGGTGATATCTGCTTTCAGTACTTTTGTCCCTGCACCTAATGCCAGAGTCTGGGGAATGCAGCACATCCCACAAGCAAAAAAAAAAATCAGCAAGAAGAGGACATGCACTTGAGTAGACTGAAAACATACATGTCCATGAACTGCAGGGGTCCGAAGGGAGTTAAAAAAAAAAACTACCCAAATTTGTTTTGGGGCAGCTGTCATCTCTGAAATATCGTACATTTATGTCATCATCTGTAGTAGATACAAAAGGTAGTGTGTTTTCTAAGAAGCAGGAAATAAGAGTGAACATCACAAGAGTCAAGTCCAAACATTTCCTGCCACAAACCAGCATAAGTATGCAGTCTCCCTAGAACATGCTACCCACTACATACTGGTAGTGCATCACCACTGGTCTTGATGGTTAGTTAAAAGCATTACCATAACAGAAGTACTACAGGAATCACAGCCTTTATTCTGTAAAGCAGCATTGATTATATAAGCCTCTTAACACTGCCCTTGTGTATTTGAGGGAAAAAGCAGCACAAAGTAGCTTCCCTATTATGCAAAATTAAGACCACAGAGAAGCAATTATTTAACACATAAATAGAAAATTCCCAGAAATTTTGGAAGCTGAGGAGCAGAGAGACTAGGTAGACTCCCAATCATTTACATAATCAGAATCACCTCAACCTTTAAGATAAGCTGTCACAAATGAAGCTCAAACAAAAGCTGGAACACCTACAGCACTGACTTGCTTACTGAAATGTGAGTTCTTTTACTTCTTTTCAGAAGAGCTATTTAATATACATAATTGAGTTAACAAAAAGTACCACATTAGAGATGGACACGTGCTGTGCATTAAGGTACTTCAGAGCTGCATCAACAGGGGAACAGTGCACTTAACTGAGATGGGATGGCAAGCAGAAGAATAAAGTTCCAAAAATAAAAAGCATCAATACTGTTGAATTATAAACAAACAGAAAGGGTTTGGAAATAGAATGCAAAAAGAAAGCTGCTGCTTTAATGCAAACACAGGAAAGAATTTTCTTGGAGGAGAATATTAACTTGGCATCTATGAAAATATGATACATACCACTACACTGTTAGAGATCATATTAATCCAGAATGGGCATATTCAACTATTAACAACAGAACATTGCACTGTTACCATACAGGGCCACTACTATATTGTGGCATTGAGAAATGCTGTTATATAAAGTGCTATTTCCAGTATTTAAAGAGAGAAAAAGAATTGTACTTATCAGGAAGGGGAAGACAGAACAAAACCCAGCTTCCTTTAGAACCTCTACAGAAGAATCTTTCTGCAGAAACTCTTTACTACCTTCAGTCTTACTTGTATGTTTAAGAAGAACGTACAGAGAAAAAAAGTTCATATTTCATGCCAAATACAGATTTTTGTCTGCTGGACTGTTATACAAGTATAACTATAGAACCATTAAGGTTTGAACAGACCACTGAGATCATCTAGCCCAACCATCAATTCATCCACAGCATGCCCACTAAACCATGTTCCTCAATGCTACATCTGCAGCCTGTTCCAAAACCTGACCAATCTTTCTGAGAAGAACTTTTTCTTAACATCCAACATGAAACTCCTCTGGCACAACTTAAAGCCTCTCCCTCTCATCATATCACTAGCTATCCAGCAGAAGAGGCTAACCCCTAAATTGCTACAACTTCCTTTCAGGTCACTGTAGAAAGCAATTAAGGCGTTCCCTGACCCTCCTCTTCTCCAGACTAAACAATCCCAGTTCCCTCAGCCATTCCTCATAGGACTTGTGTTTCAGACCATCCACAACTTCCTTGCCCTTCTCTGGACGTGCTCCAGAGCCACCATGCCTTTCTTGTAGTGAATGGGCCAAAACTGAACACAGTACCTGAAGTGCAACCTTACCAGAGCTGAGAACAGGGGAAAAATCACCTCCCTGCTCCTTCTGGCTACACTATTTCTGATACAAGCCAGGATGCCACTGGCCTTATTGAATACCTAAGCACACTGCTGGCTCACGTTTAGCTGGCTATTAACTACTACCACCAGATCCTTTTCCTCTATGCAGCTGGACAGCCACTCTACCCCAAGCCTGTAGTGATGCATAAGGTTGCTCTGACCAAAGTTCAGAACCCAGCACTTGGTCTCATAGAATCGGTCTCAGCCCATCAATCCAGCTTGTCCATATCTCTCTGCTGGATCTTTCTATCCTCAGGCTACCTCCTCCCAGATTAGAGTTATCTGCAAACTCACTGAGGGGGCACTCAATCCCTTTGTATAGGCCATCAATAAGGATGGTCAAGCATAACCTGCCTTTCATGAACTCCCACTAGCTAGGCCTGATATCCCCAGCTGTTCCTTCTGATAGAACACATTAAGCAGTCACTTCCTAGCCAGTAGCAAAGTATTTACGATTGCAATTAAATTTCATACTGTTTAGGCAGCTACAGAAGTTTCATTTAACAGCTGCAATAAAAAAAAAAATTCAGGTACCAGAATCCATTCACCTTTTATTTAGTGATTTTCTATCCTGTAATATTGTTTGTCCTATGAAGCAGTGAAACTGCTTCTGACAAGTTCTTCATGATGCCAGGCAAAGTATCACTGGGAATACCAATAGTCATATACAAGAAAAATGCTTGACTCACCCAGCTGGTGATGAGAAGCTCCAGCTGTGGAACACTCCTATGCAAGCAGCATTCATCCAGAATATGCGCGCACTTCAGAGGTTAGCCCTTAAATGAGCCTGGGAAATACGGAGGTGGAGAGGGAATGGGAAGAGAGGTCACATGGGAAGCACATGTCAATTGTTTGCACCTGTGCTTCCTAGGCCAGTTACACCCCTTCACCAGGTGCTCAATCATCACTTCTGGCTTGACCTAACAGTTCCCCTATAAACAGTTTTATGTTATATGTTAGTTATCAACATCATACTTGTGACAGTTCCATTTGGTTAACAAGGACTCAAGTACAACTTCAGTTGCCTAAAAGTGATTGAAAACAGCCTTTGAAATAAGAGCAGAAAATGAGTAATTGCAGAACAGGTAATTCACAAAAAGACATTTAGCAGCTCTAGTACAGCCATCCTATTTTTCTTTCCTTTTTTATGCATCTCTATTAACTTAAATTCAAGTTACATAGCTCAGAGATTTCCCTCCCCCATGTAGTTGCTAACTGAAGAATTCTCTACTTTTTGCATTGTTTCCCTGTTTTGTCAGCCAAATATGAATAACAGGAAAGAAAAAGGAAACCCACACAGAGTAAAATTCTCTATTGATTCTAGTACTGAAGAAATACATGCATGCCTATCCTAGGGCATAGTTGATTTTCTTCACAGGGTCTGGTACAGCACTATGTTTTGTCTTTAGGGGGAGAATAATGCTGGTGACACTCCAGTGTTTCAGAGCAAAGGATTTTTCAACTTCTCATACTGTTATGCTAGCAAAGTGAGCTGAGGGAGCTCAAAAAGTTGGGAGAAAACAGAACCAGGACAGCTAGCCTAAGCTGGCCAAAGGGATAATTCCATATCCTACAACATCATACTAACACCTTTTAAGAACTGGGGAGAGTTGGCAAAGGCAGCCACTTCTCAGAGACTGTCTGAGGAGCTGTGAGCAATTGTGTTATAAATCTACAAAACAAGTGATATACATTAGATAATTATAACTGACATTTCCTTTTTCTCTTCCTTCTCTTAGTAAATAGTGTTTTACCTGAACCCACAAGTTCTACTTTGTTGCTGTTTTTGTTTGTTTGTCTTTTTCCCCTGAATCCCTCCCCTATCCCACTGGGTAAAGAGAGTGAGCTAAGCACATGGTGCTGAGCTGCTCACCGGCTTAAACCACAACACGTGAAAAAGAATTTGAGTTTTGAAAGTTTTAATTGATGAAAGCCTCCAGAAAAGGAAAAGGCAGTGTGTTCTAAGCATCTCTGGGGCAAAAGAAGGTGACAGCAGCACCTTGTACTGAGCTATAAGCACTGTGGAACAACAGAAGAAGACAAAAATTAACTTATCTCTTCTAAGCACTGGTGACAGCTCAAGAGGAATGATAAATTCTGCTCCCTTGTCTGCTAAGGCTTAAATGAGGGTGAGGAGTGATGGACCTAGGATCCAATCCTGGTCATTCGGGTGCTCTGCTTGCACATGGGCATCCTGGGTTAGCCACACCTTCTCATCTGGCGCTCAATAATTGGTTCAGGCCATGACTTGGCAATTCCTACACAACACCAAAATTTAAGACAGACTGAAGTTCAAAGGTGGACCTTCTTAGAGAAGGAGGTCAGGCACCAATGACTCTTCACACGTAACTTAATGCTGGATCCTAAGATGATGTTCTGTAGTGCGCTGTTTATCATGCTGCTCAGAGCAGCAGAGTCAGATCAGAGAACTCTTCCTATGGCATACCTGTTAGCTCTATTTTTATTCAAACCTATAATCCACATAGATTAGGGATTTATTTTGAAAACTTTTTTTTACTAATTTCTGATTTAACTCTGTTTAACTTATCACGTGTTTATCTTGAAAAGAAATAAGTTATTTATAAAAATAATTTTATTCATTGTTTGGGAAAATCAGGATAAGCCAGCTGGAAATCACAAACTAAATGTTACGAGAATATTAAAAATCACATGAATTATGAACGTATTCAGAGCAAATATGAAAACCTTTAGACCAGCTGTTAACTAACATTTGAAAGCCAAATAAAGTGAGTTTGGAAAATAATGCACCAGATGGAAGAAATGTGTATACCCAGGGAATAACTGTTTCTTTATCTACCATTCTATCTTACTTTAAGACATGCATTCATCAGCACCAAGTAAAAATATTCTATGTAACATCTTGAAATTATGTACTATTCTTTGTGTCCTGGTCATTTTCATTTTATTTTTTAATTTTTTTTTAGTCTTTTGTCCTTCACTGTAGAAATAAAAAAAGGAACAACAGAAGAAAACTCTAGGGACATGCTTATTTTGAGTATAAGTGTCTGAGAATCTGGCTATGAAAGATTTTATATATATATAAGTCCTTACAAATGAGAATAACAAATTTTCCATATATATAAGAATTAATCATTTCACATATAAACATACTTATGCTTAAAATTAATCATCTCCTACATTTGGTATATTTTGGATGTGCAGAACTATGCTTAAAATTAATCATCTCCTACATTTGGTATATTTTGGATGTGCAGAACTGCACAGAAATTAAATTAATTGGCAAGTGTTTAGGATACCATACAGCTTTGCCAATATATGGTTAAATACAAAATGCATATGCTGAAAGTGATGCTGTCAAACAACATATTTAAATTTAACCTGGCAGAGAAAGTTTTACCAATGCAATATGTGCTAATAGACAGATAGGAAATAATGATGTCTCAAATTAGTTAGTTAACACCATAAACAAGAGGATGTTTTGGTTTTAGTTTTTCTCGAAAGACCTAGGAAATGAATAAGGTGTATCCTCCTGCACAAAGAAGTTAATGTTCTACATATGATAACTATGCATGGTCCTCAGTTGCTACACAATCATCTAGCTCATGAGTGATTTTGTAAGACCATGAGCAGTGGTCAATTTATGTGTGTGAAAGTGTTTTTTATACAGCAGTTTTCTGGTATTAAGTTTAACAAATGGTGGCATATTCTAATAAATATTACACACATGCATGTATTATTGAATTTTAAACAAACATCAAGATCCACTGAAATTATTTATTATTTATTTTCTACTGCTAAGTGTGAAAAAATGCTTTCAGATAAACTTCATGCCAAGAACCACAGGAAATACAGAGTTTGAGGCACACACTGGATACTAATGTACTCTCCCATCATTTTGTTAAACTAAACTAAGAAGGAATTCCTTTGTTATTAGAATAGGTTTTAATGCTGCATTGAGAAGAAATTAGCATTCAATTTAAAGAGATTTAATTTTTCCTTGTTTTGTGTTATGACTGTAACAAATCTGCATAATCACTGAAGCAAGTTGTGAAAGAGGCATTAAATGAATAGAACTTAGTACCTGCATTGAGAATAAAGCCATTGCTGTGAATTTTCAGTAGTGCTGCACTGTTAACTGCATGTTACACAAACTGATGATGCTCAGTTTAGATGGAGCAAGAAAGCTCAAGGAAAATAAAGTTGAATTTTGAAGTGCAGATATATATTATAAAATCCTTTTATTTTTATTTTGTACCCTCTTAAGGCACTTTCCTTACACCTGTTTCTCACTCTCTTAGTCTACCATTTTTGGTGTGAAAACCTGACATTGTTGCTTAAGAAAAAAAAAGTTAATCAATCATACAAAATACCATCACTGAAAGAAAGGTGACTAAGAAAGAAAGGTAAGAACCACACAGTTAAATTCATTTCCTCTCTCCTGAAAGAGTTGAAATCCTTGCCTAAGGGGAAATGAAGGAAGGTTTAACAATAGCTAGTACAGTGATAGCAGGAAGCTGCAAGAAGTAGAGCTTTCTGAATTAGTCTGAAATCCACAGCAACTCTGTCAAAGTCAACAGTACCAAATTCACATAGCTAGCACAAAAAATCAGATCAGCAGAAGACCCTCTGTGTAGAGTTTGCTGCAGCACATACAGTTCTAAATAACTAAATACAGATAGACAGTAGGCTCAAGCTAAGCTGTTTCATTCCTAGTTTTAGAACCATCTGAAATTAGGAATTGCCAGAACTGTATTTTCTCCTTACTTCAGCTAAGAGGTAAAGTCCAACTTCACCGGTCCTCATTAGTCAGGATGCCAAACTAGAGAAGACCCTAGACTTTATCTCAATCTGATAGTTTTCATTAAAAGTACATAAAAATTGTGCAACAGCTACAGAAAGTTGGTCTTAGGATAAGAGAAAAGGGAGAAAATACAATGTATCTGTGCCCACACATCACCTTTTGGACACAAGCTCTGTATCCCTAGAATCATCCTCTATTTTAAACTTGCCTCACAGTTACACAGATCAGAGTCAATTCTGTCTGCAGCTATACGTTAGAAAAACAAGCTTCTAGACAATAAAGAGAAGACAACTTGGGCCTGTGCTTATCCTTTAATATGATGTCATGGTTTTATGATTTTTTTTTGTTGTTGGTATTCCACATCACAACATCATGTGAGGCAGTGGGAGTTAAAGTTCCAGTTCCATGGACTGATGAATTTCCAGGTACCTGGTTCTCAGAAGAGAACTACATACCCAAAAGACTTTGCATTCCCATTTTCCACCCAGAGGGAAACAAAACTGCATGCAAGACCCAAGACTTCCTCTTTTTTTTTTGCTGTTCGTCTCAGGAGTGGGAGCTTTCTAGACAGCTTTAGAGTAAGGCCTTCAGTTTTCATACACTCTCTCTCTATTTGATTTATTAGCTTAAATTCCAATTATACTGTATTACATTGTGTCATTTTGTATCTTATTTAGTACATTAGTTCTCCTCCTCAGATCATTACTGCTGTTTTGTTTTTAGGCCCATCTCCTTAATTTTTCCCTTATCCCCCTTTCACTTTTTCCTTTCCCTTTTTTTTCCTAAATGGCTTTTTGTAATTCTCTGCAGAGTAGTGTTGAAAATTGGAGTTAGTCACCTGCTACAGCGTGAGGGAAATAGTCAGACATTGTACTGATACCTTTCCCATCCCAGACTTCAGAAGTCAGCTTAAACCAAGCCTGTGTATCAACTGCTAGTCCTCTGATTTTGCAAACTCTTAACTCTGCACTGAAAGTAGAAGGGTGAAGGTGGATGTGTACATAAATATAAAAACAATTCCATACACAGGCCTGTTAAGAATAGCATTCTGCCTGCTGCTTCTCTCAGGATTTAGTAGTCTCCCTACAAAAATCTTCTGGTCCCCTGCTCCCACTTCCCATTATCCTCTGATCAAGCAATGCCCAGAAGTCTTGCTGCTGGCTTTCATCACAACAGGGAACAATGCTTGTGAAAATCTAATCAAAAAGCAGTACAAAACTAAACCTCAAGTGGTCTGTACTATTATCACCTTACAGAAACCTCATCAGAGAATATGAACCGAAGAGGTCAGTGTAATGTTAACTTAACCCCAATGAAATATCATCCTCCTCTTTCCAGCAAAGAGGAAAACAAACCCCAAACAGCCACCTCCTCAAACTCATCATATTGCATGCACTCCAGAACAAAAATTCTGAGCAAAGTTAATGTCACAAAAATTTGTGGATCATAGATTCAGGCAGACAGGATCTCCAAACTCCCATCCAAAGCAGGGTTAGCTCTGGGGTCTGACCAAGCTGCTCAAGGCTTTATCCAGTCTGAACTTGAAACCTTAAAGTATGAAAACTGCATGGCCTTTCACACTTCTTTACTGTCCCCAGCGTGAAGGTGTCTTTATAGACAATCTGACTCTCTGGTATCAACTTATGCCCATTGTATCTTGTTTTCCTGACAGGTATCACAATCAAGATCTTGTCTTTTGACATCATTTACACAAAATTCATGCACAGAAATAAGTCATTGTATAAAATATAGTAAAATCTTCTAAGCAGAGACTGAAACTTGAAAACTTGACGTGCGGAAAGAGAGTGAAGAAGCATCCCACCTTCTTTGCCTGATGAGTTCTAAGAGGATTGCCACTGTTATTTTTGTAGTGTGCCTGACCCAACAGGAATACTTTGAAAAGGTCAGTTAGAGCCCTTCAGGAAAGACAGACAGAGAAGTGTCAAGATTCTGTAAACAAATTTCTCTGGCTTAAATATGCAACTTCTCTGAACGGAAAGCATTTACTAGCACTTCAGTTCAGTGTCAGAACTGTTGCAGCTTCAAAGTGTAGACACCTATCTGAGCATGAACAAGTTTTCAAGAGTATGATACTTGGTTTAAATTCTTTCATTAAAAAAGAAACAAACAACACAAAACCCTTCAAGTATTTGCTGCAGCTGTTACAACTATTCTATACTTCTTCACATACTTCCCCTTCACTAGTACAACCCTTTAGGCATTTCATAAATGTTAATGTAATTTATGAAGTACCTAAGAAGTCATGAACTTTTTTATTATTTTATAGAAGTCATTCAGTACACCTTTAACAACTGCTTGCAGAAAATCTTAAGTAGAACCAGAAATTGAACCTGCATGTCTCATTTGGTCAGACAGACTCAAGTTTAACAGCTTCTTTTCTCTCTAGACACCATACTACGATCTTTTGGAGATGTGAAGAAGAGACAGGCTCAGCATAAGTGTTTGACCATCAAATCAGTAGGGAAACCAGTGTTCAGGCCTCACAAGTAGTTAATTACAGTGCAGTATAGACTGCAGTTACCATCCCTAGGTAACAGAAATTTCTGTTAAATATATATATATGAGAAGAACAAAACACTTAAAAAATTTAAAGCAAATTTGGATACTTTTCAAATAACTCCTACTCGCTTCAGAATTTCTGTGCTACATCTTTTATTCTCTCTGAATGATTAGGTCAAGAGATTCTTCTTTACTAATGTGATAAAAACTTAAGCTGATTAATTCCACCATTGTTTCCCAACTTATGTCTGAGAGACAACATTTTTCAGCATTTCAGTTTAGAAATAAGAAGTTTCTATTCATCAGAATTTTCATTACGCTTCTGAGCCCTGGGTTCTTTCATTCTAGATAATACTATCAGTGCAACTCTAGAAAGCACAGGCTGCAAAACAACACAGCAGCAGCTTTTTAGTAGGCTGTGTATTTTCTTTTTATTCAAAAATAATAATAGCAGACAATTTTAAAGAGTATATAGTAACATTAAAAAAAAAATGACTTACATGGCCTTAATTGGAAACAAACAAACAAACAAACAAAAAAACTCCATAAAATACCAGCTTTCAGTGTCTTTTAGCAAAGAGACAAAAAAAAAAAAAAAAAAAGGATAAAAAACTTTGCAGAATTGCAAGTTTTTATTAAAAAAGTTTTTATTTGACTTTTTCAAGCAGTGGGGTACTTCTTTTCCAGGTTACAGGTTTATTTTCTCCCTTCTGTAACAACATTGCTAGTCAGTAGGCTTTTGTCCCCCATGGCAGGAGAAGGATGTGTTCTAAATATGTATATGCAAACACACAGACATCTTTTTATACACTCTTAATTTTGTATTGAAACTCCCAACTCTGCCTTTCCTTTCTATGACAGGAATTACTGACTGAAATTGGCTGGCACAGATTGTCCGAGAGATCAAAGCAGATGAGCACAGCAATCCCACAATCTCTTAAGACCTCAACAACTGGGAAACAGTGGTAACAAGAACATTATGTGATACATAATAGTAAGGCTAATGTTTTAATAGGTAGGAAGACTACAATACCCACACAAATAGGTCTTTCAACACTAAGGCTAAAGCACACTGTTTGGACGATCTAGCTTAAGAGTGACTTAGAGTTCTCCCTGCTGGTGTATTTTACAGTTACAGAGACTACCACACTGCCATCCTCATTCTTTACAAATAGCATATTTTACGTGATTAAATAAGTGGTAGATTAAAGTTTCATTATTACAAGACAGGTAATTACAGAGTTTATTTAAAGAACACTTCTGAAAGAAGGATTCACTTCTCTGTAAGCAGCAGTTGGTGACGGAGAAGGAACAGGTGGTGGATGTCAGTAGCTGATGACAGCAATCACTGATCAGGAACTATGATTTCCGATAAAGGAAAAACACCATCACTCTTCCTGAATACTGAAAACACTTATACTACCAGGAAGAGGGTTAAAATTGCTTGGTTACCTTATTATAAACTTGGGGCTATCTTTCAATGGCTATAAGCAAAAAGTGTACCAAAACTAACAACAACAATAACAAAAAACCCACAACCTAAATCTAATTTGACACCAAAAGCTACAAAAATTTTGGTCTAAAGACATAATAGATGTGTTAAGCCAGCATTACACAGATGGAATTTAGTAATAAAAGGGGATATACCTTGCAGTAGACAGCTCCAAACTTTCTATCTGTTAAAAAGTAAGGACATACTTCAGCATTTTTGCATGTGTCTGCTGAAATCCTGCAGGATATCCTTTCCACTGTGGAGGCAGCACACAGGAACAACTATCAGTATACAGAAATCTGAAGTGCACATTCACAGTGGTAAAATCCCTACATCCAGGTACTTCTTTCTGTAATACAAAGCCCGTTATCCTAAGTGTAAAGATTTTACTATTATTCAAAACTTCCTGGAATAAAAACAGATCAACTCAGAAAAGACCCCGGAATTATTTACTAAAATGGAAAATGGTTGAAAGTAACAGTTCTCCATTACATTCCTGTAGTAAAAAAATTGTTTTATCATCTAAAAGGTCTAGACAGTGTGTTGCTGAGTCTCCAATGTATAATAAAAGGGAAAGATATTCAAAGGCTAGATATCAGAGACTCACAGGTAAAACTAGCTTTGAGTCAAGAAGATTTGCATTAGGATCTGACACATGAAATAATGAAAAAAGTCTGTCTGAAAATCTACCTTTATAGAAGGCATTTAGTTAATTTTACAACCCAAAAAGTAGAACAGAAATGGTTTGCTTGATACTTCTAGTTTTTCATTCATATCTTTTGAGACATAAGTATTTCCAAATTTGACCCTAAACTTTATATACTCAATAAAAATGATAGATTATTCACTGAACTAACTACAAGAATTATTAATCCATTCAGTCTTCCTAATGACAAATGTTGATATGAAAAATACCACAGCATGGATACTTTCATCTTAACCATTACTTCTACAAAGCTTCAAATAATGTAGTAATATATATTTAACATCTTGAAACAGACTCAGTTTAAGCTTCATACTGGTACATGGTTCCCTTAGAGAAAGGATATTCAAGAACCTCCACCAGCAGCACAGAAAATATTCCACAAAGCACAATTTATTTATGGATTAGAAGAAAGCTTTAGAAGGAAAACTCAGGACTGAGTTTAGTCTGGAAATAAACAGATTTTTTTCTTTGACAGGAAGAGCAGCTTTTACTGTCTTTGCTATTACCCACAAATCTGCTAACTTGTTCCTTGTAATTCAAAATTATTGACAACTCAAAAGTTTCCTGCTTCTCTCACCTGCCCTTAATTCTACAATCACTTAAATTAATCTGTGCATTGCCAACTCAGTTCACGGTCAACAGTGTAGAAAAGAGTGTACTATCTCATGCCAAGTGGGCACTACTAAAGATGAAAGATCAAGTTTTGTTGTTTTTTTCACTTCTGCCAGTACTGTTTGATGATTCTATCTCACAAATTGCAATCAAGTTCCATGGAGGATGGTACATTACAGGACCATGGCTCTGTAGCCCAGATTAGTGACAATTCTTCAGTCTCCAACTTCATAGAATATTGTCCTTCCTCTTCCTTCACAGTATCCTCAAGCTTTAAATCTTAACATCAAGCTAGCCAGAGTATGTTTGAGTAATGGAACACTACCCAGCCTCAGGCTTCAGACATGTTCCTGGTTCACAATGGAGCCAGCCACCATGTCCACTAGCCTCTGCCTCTCCCAGCTGTTTTGTAGGCAGAACACACAGAGGATTCTCAGATGTACAGCTAGCATGCCAAGCCAGAGCTAATCCAAATGACCAGGGGACTAAAATCATTCTTGTTGGTACAGAAACAGCATGAAGAATGCATTCTAGAAACCTAGTAATTCATGCAAATTGAAAGGATAGGTAGATGGAGGATGGAGAGCTATGAATAGCATTTGAAAGACTGTTGTATCTGTCCTATTACTTTGTTTATCTTAAACCAAATATGAAAGTATATTTAGTAAGAAACAAAGAACCCATAGAGAATAAAAACAGATTAAAAAAAGTTACCAAAAAGTGTTGCAGAGGGACAAAGGGAGAATATTGTTCTTGCACTTCACAAAACCTGTAGGTACTACAGAAACTAGGAACCAAGAACAAAACATTAAAAACCTATGCAATTACTCCTAAAAACATGGCTACCTGCCTAAAAAGCTGCCGCATTTGTCACACTCTAGTCAGTTACTCACTGATGAGCATTTTACGTTCCTGTAATTAAAAAAACAGGTCTCTTCCCCCTCTTCCCCCCCAAAAAAAATCAGTAAATTTGAAATGTGTAGCACAAGGATTTTGGAGTGTGATGGAGTATCATTCATTTTCCAAACAAAATTTGATTGCTTTAATAAAAAGGAAATAGATACAAATGGAAAGAGTCAACATTCTAGGATTTAGTTTTCCATATTTCCATTATTTTCCCTTCACCAAAAAAAACTGTTATAAATTTTATAATTAAGCCTTATAAATTAAGCTAAAAAAAAGCAAAACTTTGTGTAAAAGTCATATTCATTGCAATAGAGAAAAATAATATGTCTGAGCAATCATCTCATTTCTTCTCTATTTTTACATTGTTATTCTCCCTTAAAGATTTGAACAATTTATACAGGTAAATGGAACGTTTCAACTTTGATGATTCACAGTGGCTTGGAATTGATGATTTCAGTAAATACCTTCAAGCCTTTCAAAATGGCACACAACATATAGATTCACATAATTAAATGCTCTTGCCCTACAAGGAATACAGCTAAAAATAAATAATCAAGATATTCTTTAACTAGATTCTAAGCTAAAAATAGATCAAAGGGAAAAATATTCCATCATTTCAGGGAAAAATTGAGTCAAACCATTTTCACAGCATTGCTTTTGCAATTTATTCTGTTCATTTTCCCTATTACTGAGATGCAATTAACACTCAAATCCCATCACACAATTTTCTAAACACTATCAAATGCATGAGAACAAAAGAATACTAATGTTAACAAGGTGTACCTTTGCAATGTTTCTATCCCATTCAGAACATTTTTTTAACAAACAGAAAATAATTAAAGACCTCTGTCATTAAGATGCTAAAAATCCCAAGTTGCTAATATCGTGGGAAATGTCATCTTTAAGATCTCATCTTCAAGTGAAACTTTTAAAAAGATAATAAAAAATTACCTTTTTTTTTTTTTTTAGCGGATTAAACAAACAGACAAACAAACAAAGCAACATTAGCCAACAGTGTATAAAGCAGAAACATCTGAATGGCATACTTTCATTTTCTCGCTTTATCAAGTTCAAGAAGAATTCACCTCTCTAAGAAACTCTTCCAGATGTGGTTCAGATCAAAACACAATCATACACCTAGTTCCATCTGGGGCAAGATATCAGAGCATCTGATATCAGAGCATACTGAAATGAAATCATTTTAGTTATGAAATGCAAGATTATTTTGCAGAAAGCCTTTGACATCTGGATTTTTTTTCCATTTCTATCTAAAAAGCAGTTGTATAACCTTATACATTTTTCCACAAAGTTCCACCGCAAAAACTCAGAATTGCTATGCTGTCAAATTTGATCTCTTCAAAGTATTGCCATCATGTGAAATGAAACTCCACTTGAGGTACTAAATACTTACCAATATGTAGTACACACAGTTTAAATATTAATATTGCCTTGACAATATTAGCAAAAAATAATTTATATGCATATTTAAATATTCAAAACTTTATGGATATGTATAAGCAAATATATATGCATATATTTCCAAATACATACAACTCTGTACAGATAGAAGTATTTTAGGTTGTTTTTGTTTTGTTTTTGTTTTTTTAAATAATTCTGCTATTCAGATATTCCTTCCTCCGCTTGTACTTCCCCACTGTCCACTCAATCTTGATCAATATTAATCACTCTTGCTCTCTAATGATGACATTAGTTATGGTCTTTCTAAAGTAGTTAAGTGGTTTTGCTATTAGGAATCTTTTACCTTTGTGCTATTAAGCAGGCAAGCTTAACACTGACACAGCCCTGGAGAAGCATTCAGGGTTGCTGCACACACAATCTTGCAACAATGCTTTCAAGTAGAAAGTTAGGTGAAAGAAGTCCTTCTACTGAAGTTAATTTAGCTATAACCTTGAGGCAAAGCCTTACTGAAGGAGTACATTAAGAAGAAATCTTAGCTTAAATTAATTCTTCCTGAAAGCTCAGCTGAGACACGTTCACATTCATAACCAGTCATATCAAGGCAGGGAGGCTTTCGGCAGAAAATAGTATTAATTAAATAAGAAAGAACTCCAGAAATTTCTCTAACCTAAAAAACTTTCAAAACCAAAGGGAGAACAAACCAAAACACATTTTATATTAATATATGTCAAATAATAAAAACTCCTTGTTCAGCAGACCCAGATTCTTAAAAGATTATTTTCCCTACTATTTGCCTGTTTTCTTCCTCTGTTTCTTTTGCTTTTTCCATCTCCCCTAAATCACTCCCCTTCTCTCATTTTCCATTTTCCATCTCTTTTGTAACTCTCCTCCTTCATCAAGCTTCCTTGGGTTAATCAATTCAGCTACCTTTCTTGCTCTAGCTACACAGATACAGGATATCCACTTAAGGTCAACAGTAAGGACAAATATGACATGAGACATACAAATCAGTAAATTAAAAAAGAAATTTCTCTCAACTTCAAGGCTAGGGAACTCGTGCTTACCTTAATAAGTATGATGTAAAACTACAGGAACATAGATGAAATTAGGAATCTCTTCCACTGATGATCTCTCAGCTCACTCTTGCTTTTTTTATACATCGTTGTATTCAGTAAAGCCAGAGTTCCTTCTACTTCAGGACTTCTTATTTATCTCCATCTGTGAAAGGTTGCTATAAATTGAGTAAAACCAAATTTGGAGTTAAGCTCTTAAAATTATGCTATATAAATTACTGCAAATACAAATAAATTTCAGTGCTGTGCTAGAATATCACTGGGGTGTATATTTCAAATAAATAAATGGTAAGTTTGAGGAAAAATTGTTATGTACTGCTCTGACATGGACTGAAAGCACCAGATACATTTTTATACAGATAAAAATGTATGGGGTTTTATTGTGTGTTTTTCTGTATGTAGAGTAGTTGTTTTGGTTGCTTTGTTGTTAAAGAATAAGTGATGGTTTGGGATATTTACAAAGCTTCCAGTAATGCTTATATAAACATTACATATCTCTTAGGTACAGACTAATGAAGCTGTTGTCTAACATGAAAGAGATTTTATAAAAATTGGTCTCTACTGTAGGACTAGAGAATAAATTAAGGTATTTAGCTTTCATTAGATTACAAATCAGTTACTGAGACTATGATGCACAAGGGATTACTTTTACTCCCATAAAACTTAAACATTGAAATAGCATTATACAAGTTAATGCATTTAAGTCAAGATAATCATTAGTAACATAAATATTTTATTAAACAGAAGTTCAGATATATTTTCTGGGAAAAAACAAAAAAAACAAAAAAAACCTGAAGACAGAAAAAAAATCATTATATTCATTATTACCTATGGCTATTAAGATGACATTTTAACTAATGACCATTATTTCCAAGTGTATCTTTAATGCAGAAAGTAAAGATCCACTCTTTGAAATCTGAATTCCATTTCATGCACTCAGCTCTTCTAGGTTACATTCTTGGCATGTAAATTCTCATTAATTTAACATTTATCTAGCTATCTAACCTTCAAAAAAGTCATGTCTTAATTTCAGAGGCAGCAGTGCTTTAAAACACCACAAACTTATGCTGAAAAGATCAGAAAATAGCATTAGTTCAGAATGAGCAGTAGAAAAAAAAACATAATTCTACTGCATGAACACATTAAGATCATACTTTATAGCAAAGGACAGAAAGTCATAAAAGCAAGAGAGGACTTGTCAAAATCTGAGCCAAATGTTATTCTACCCTGTACTATGAAACATCACCCTTACTATAAGCCCTCAAGGCACATAAGAAGGGAAAGAAACCTCAAGAAGCCACACAAAAGGTAACGAACAATCAAAGCAAAGCCCTGCATGTATCTGGAATGGCTGTTCACTTAGAAGGTTTCTTCCTTTCCTCTTGTAAGAGCTCATTCATATCTACAATCATTCAACTTACCTATTATTAGTTATTACCAGCTACCTTCATCACAGAGTTTCCTGAGGTACTAATTTTTAGGTGGTACAATCAAACCAACCCACCCAAATAGCACAGTATTTCTGTGGTGCCAACAGAAAGGAAGGACTGTGCACTTACAGAGCAAGAAGATATAACGTGAAAATTATTTTGCCCCAAGTCATCTGAATGGACACTGAAATATGATCTTTCCCAGTCATGTGAGGCAAGATTCACCTAGTAAAACAGACTGCAGTGACTGAGGAATTTTTTCTTATTCCTGAAATGACTTTCAGTACTGATAGTATCTTATTTAAAGTTGCTGGACTAGCTTCAGAATTAGACATCACTGTTTTCAATTCAACAAATTTCAATTTAACACTAATAGTTAATTTTTTTGCAGTGAGTTTTGTTTAGAAAGCCTAAATTTGTTTCACATATATTGATTAAACCTGGTGTAACAAGCAACCTTTTCTTGGATAAAAAGCAATAAAAATCCCAGCTTTTTCAATAGCTAATGTCAAAGGAGCAGAAGAAAGTTTATCTGGCAGACAGTAAATACTTATGACTGGATCAACAATTTAAACTTTTGATCTCACAGCCTTTTTTACTGATAAAGTAATGTAAGAAGGCAAGCAGTAAAGGCATGGTGTGGAAGAGGTTCCTTCTCCCTCTGGTAACCTTTGATGCTAACATTCTTTTAGTACTGAGCAGAATTGAATAACCTGTTATTGTAGGCCACGACATCCCATCACTCAACAAAGTAGCAGCAGACAGTAGTAATGCAGTTTCCCCTAAATACTCTGTTCTGAGTTCAGAGCACTGAATATAAAGATTTCAAACATTAAAATAAAAAGTAACAAGACATGTATTAAAGATCTTGAAAAAAGAAAAAATAAAAGCAAAAAAAATTCACTGAACCCAACGTACTCCAGGATTGGGAAGATTACTCAGTTCCAGGTGCTAAGTACAGTGTGACACATTCTCAGACCAAAGAAGTCTCTCCTGTCCCTGGTCCATGGGTGTAATTGTTCTTGTGCTCCTCAGCCAGCAGCAGGACTGAATGCTTATTCCAGTGGGACATGTTAAAACGCCACAGTGACAAAGTCAGTCACACACAAAGAGCAGTGTCTCTACCATCACTCACACTGTCACCAACAGTCATCAACTCCACAGTCAACCCTTGCTCCTTCTCGTCTAATCAGGGTTGAAGCTCATTTGTGATAGAAAATACACCACCACCACATTCACTAGAGTGTACCTACATTCACAGTTGTCTGAAATACCAGCAGAGATTCCACACCTATCAGCTATCCATTCCCAAACTCTGTGTGCCTTAGTCACTGCTTCAGACCTCAGGCCTCTTCAGATGCAGGGCTCCTGTTTGCCAGACAGTTCAACTTGGCACCTGTTAGCTCCCTTGCATATACATAAAACAGAACTCTGGCTGACCAGGGTGGGGAAACTTAATACAGATAAAATGTTGGCACTCAGACCCATGTGCCCTGTGATCCATGGCTAATTCTCCTGTAGCAGACGTTAAAACACTGTTGTCCCTCCCTTCAGACACTTCACCATACAGTCAGAAGATTACACAGATAAAACAGTTTCATTAAGAAAATGGGATAGGCTGCAGTGAGCAGGCACTGGGTTCAGTCAGCCAAATGTGCTGACATGTAGGTGCTTTAATGTAACTGGCACCTACACACACACACACACACACACACTTCACCTTAAACTCCATAAGCTGCTTCCAACTCATCTCCAAGGATGCAACTAATCCCTCCTAGTTCCTTCACCAAAACTGAATATCTAGTTCTTCCCTGACAACAGTTGATCATAGTCTTGATGGTGTAAATTATAGCGGATTGCTGCACTAGCTGCTAAGAGGTTGGAGAAGTTTAGTTAGTCAAGCACAGAGAAGCATAAAAACAAAATACAGAATAGCCTGTAAGACAACAGTTGTCTGTGTACTGCTGTTGTGGCCTTGGGATTTTGTTTACAAGTTGCTCCTCTGGTATGGAATTAGTGAGTTGATCTCAACACAACACGGAGAAAAAGCTTTGTATTTTTGGTAAGGACATGCTCCCCTGTTCTAACAACAGCATAAAGCCTGAAGACAATGAATGTTTGAACTCCATTTTACATTACCAAACAGCATGCTGGGACTTTAATGCAATTGAAAGTTGCATTACTTTTTGATTAATACTGCTACCAGAGTTACAAGCCTTTAGTCTGGCACAGAAATACATCAATAAGTGCATTGGTCTCCTAAAATCATATTAATTGTATCAGACAGAAAAACACAATTAGAAGTGGTTTAATTAGGGAAAGCAGAATGAAACTCAAGACAAAGCCATTGATGCTTACCATAAAAGAGTCTGCAAAGAGCTACTGCTGCTGAGCATGTCCTACATGACATTTCATAAAATATGACATCTGTTTTCTCCAAAAGTAAATATTCATTCATAAATAAGTGAACTTTTTTTTCCACTAGAGTTCATTGAGGTCACCTTTTACAGTGGAATTTAGTAGCTGCTGGTAAAGTCCAGCCATACCAAATGCAGCTGAATGACTGAGTATCTCTTGACTGTGGTCCTGGAATCTTTACATGAAGTTGAAATCCACAAGAGGAACTCAATTTCAGTTCATTCAAACGGAATCACATCTTACTACTTAAACCTCAGACCCTTGAGGGACTAATCTGCCAACATAACGAACAGCTTATGCTGAGGTAGATAATGCTTGCTGATAGATCTGTTATCCTAATACTTACTGAAAGCATTTATAATACTTAATCCATACCCAGATAGATAGATGTCTGAACTTGTCCACTAAAATCTGAAGGCAGACAAGACCAATGGACTCCTTGTAATGCTTTGTCAAACTAGCAGCTATCCAAGATAGTTTCAAAATACCAAAAATATAGTGGAGATCCTCACCAGGAGCAATAGTTTACTCCTAAGTCAGCTACAGTTACACAGATTTCCTGTGACAAAAACAGGAGGGGGAAAAAAAATCTCAAGCTTGATGTTCTTATAGAGCTTGTTTTTTGAAAGTTGTTTTAAAAGCCATGAAGTATGAAACAGGGATGAGATATGAGTACACATGATACTGATACATAGATTTGGAAGAGAAGTTAGGAAAAGAAGCTCATTAAAAAATTCCTTTGGGACTTTGAATATGACTCTGTATGTCAAGCTCTATCTGAAAGAAATTTTAATACAACCAAAGTTATAAACCTCAGAAGCTAAAAGTTACTGTGAAAATTTGGAGTGACCTGTACTACAGCCACAAACATTGCTATAATCTAATTTCCCCTATGATTCAGAAATGAGTACAAATTCTTTTTCTTAGTGATATTTGACTCTGACCATTTAAAGCCTACTTATTAGAGACTATATGGCAGGATACACTAAAAATAATGTTAAGAATGAACTAAAATCATCTTCTCAATTTTTTTCCATTCAGTTCCTTTTGTGAACTCACAAAATTTTCTTTCTCAATGACCCTTCTCATATTTTCTGAAGCAGGAGTGACCTCTTTTTAAAATCTGCCAGCTAATTGAGGGTGAGTACACTTTCAGATAAGGAGTATGCAAATCAGGTGGAGAAATACGGTGAATTGGACTTCAGTGATTTTTTCCTCCCAGAATTACAACAGACATTAAGGCAGATCAAACCGAGTCTGTAAATTCCTAAAGAAAGGTACTTTACTAACTTACTCTTCAAATATCACAAGAATCACCCAGATGGCAACCGATCATTCCCGACCTTCAGAACCCACATTTAAGTGGTCCAGAGTGCCATATCTTGCTGGGTCATTTAATCTTGATGCAGTAGTTCACAGAGTTATTCTCCCAGACAAGAAGTTTACATTTCTTATACTGCTCCCCTTCCTTGCACCTGCATAGAGGTTCACATAGCATGATAAGAAATCATTATTTTTATTTACAGCCCTTCCCCATCCTTCCTGTAGGCCACCTTTAGGTACTGGAAGGCTCTCAGGGTCACCCCAGAGCCTTCTCTTCTCCAAGATGAGATGCACCAACTCTCTCAGTGTGCTTTCATAGAAGTGATGCTCCAGCCCTCCAATCATTCTCACATTCTCCTTTGGATCCACCCCAACATGTCCACATCCACTTAATGTTGGGGAACCAAGTGATGGATGCAGTATGGCAGGTGAGGCTTCATGAGGGCAGAGGAGAATGAACAGTGGCCTCCAAAAAAGTATGGCTCACAAGTTCATGTGGGTATGATGTCCCATTTAAAACAAACTGCTTTCATAAGGAAAAGCAGACAAATTCTGCATGATGTTATACTATTTTCACCTCCCAAAGAGCAGCTTACTACAGAATGGTAAGGAGATGAATATTGCTGCAACATGCAACTTCCCTGTCACTAACCTAAACTTTATAGAGCTTCAAACCTATCCACTTTGTTCAATAGAAAGTGGAACTTCCTGAAAAATTTGATTAATTGTTGCTTTTAAAGGCCTAACATCTGAATGTTAACCCAA
The DNA here is from genome assembly GCA_023055505.1 of Callipepla californica brunnescens. Taxonomy (NCBI): domain Eukaryota; kingdom Metazoa; phylum Chordata; class Aves; order Galliformes; family Odontophoridae; genus Callipepla; species Callipepla californica. The sequence goes on from JALIRH010000088.1 coordinate 947,884, forward strand.
AGTTACAGTCAAATATTAAAAATACAATTGTTTTTGAAAATATAGCAAATAACTTATGTTTTCCATCAAAAGGCACATTTCCAAGAGCATATGTGCAAAATAAACTATTTACTACAGTCAAACGCTGGTATAACCTTGGCACAAGTTTTAAATCAAGGAACTAGGAGCTGTGGAAGTACCTGACATCAAGACATACAATAAAGGAATGTTACTGGAACTAAAAGGAAGCTAAACAAAATACTGCATGGATGATAACACACCCAGGCCTGCCTTTTAAAAGACCTGCTTTTAAAATTCATCTTCCCCAGTTTCTCCAGTAAATATACAAAAAAATAAGTATTCCAGTTTCTGTTTGAAAAAAACTGGTTGAGTTGAAAAGCCTTCCAGTCTTCTTCAGAAGCCCATTGCAGATCAATGTAAAACTGCTTTAAAGTATGATTTAAATCAGGATCCTATTGCTGTCATTGTGCAATGGGAAGAAGATCCATGTTAGGTATCCTGTGTAACCACTTCTAAGAGCTGTTGAATAAAATGCTGGGCTGGGATTATAAATTCCTTACAATACCTGGTCTTAAAGTCACCCATGTGCCTAGTTCCCCACTGTAGAAACATGACAGCATTCCTAGTTACCCACTGTAGAAACATGACAGCATTCCTATCTTCTCCAGAGGCACAGCTGAACTAAAAAAATACCAGAAGAACCACAATGAAAGCAAACAGATGCAACATTAACTCTACACAGTAATAATTGTGATACAGTTACCATTAACATTTTGGTACTCAGCATTGCAGGCAGGCTACTCTCATCCACACCTAATGCGAGCCCATAGTTTGCAAAGTAGGAACAATAAAAATGAAAGTTTAAGACTGACACTAGCATGAAACATTGCCAAATTTTCACCTTAGACCAAAGGCAAAAGAAACCAAATTAAAACCTTCAGATCATGCTTGTTGTTACCAATCTGCTCTCTCATGAGCCACAAAATTCCCTTCTTAAGACAAAACCACAGATTTTGTATTATCGTGACAATTTGAGAGAATTCTAATGAGAGATTAGTATATCTTAAAGCAATCATATTAAAGGTGGCATTATAAAAGAAACAAACAAACATCATAACCAAATTGCAATCACTAGAACATAGTGTAAGTAGTTAGCCAGTTTCATGCTTTTTATTTTGTTAAATAAGTTGAATGGCCTTTTTTTTTTTTTTTTTTTTAAAGCTCCAGGGTGTCTCATAATGAGCAGCATAGCTATTATTAAATTAGGTTTTAGCTTTCTCTAGCTCCTGTTTTCTCTTTGTGAAGGCAATAGCAATTTTAATCTCAGAACACTATCAAATATGAGGCAAGATACCTGGAGGGATGGTGCACATAATCTTTCAACATGAGCTGCATGGGTTAGAGTCTGTTCTTCCCTTATCCTGATAACTGAATTCTCTAACTATGCTGGGTTTCCCTTTAGGCAAGGGCATTCTCTTTCATTTGAGTTTAAAAATAAAAAAGAAAACCCCATACATCCTCAAATTCCTTACACACACAAAAAAGCATTTTAGCAGAGCTGATCTTAAAAAATAATGTTCAAGACTACCGAAAAGGAAGACTATTTTAGGAAAGTTTGATGCTCAGGTGCTGAACAGTCAAGGGATGCGAAAGCAACAGAATTTCATCTGTGTTGACTTTAGCTATGGTACTGCAGTCACCTTGCCCAGGAGATACTGGAAGTGGCAGCACAGAGCTGAAGAAGAAATAAACAGATCTCATTACTGAAATGATACTTCCTCCCACAGTCAAAGTCAAAGTGCAGGTACACTTAATGTACTCTCAGGAAATGTGACTATTTAGATTTTCCCTGAATGGAATTCAGAAATCTGAAATATGTTTGTGTATTAAAACTGTCTTTAGACGTTCAAAAACAAGAGTAAGGGACTAATGATCAACTCTAAATTGAATGAATCACCTGCATCACTGGAACATAAAATAAATAAAAAATAAAATTGCCATCGTCAAATTATATGTTCAAAAGTCTGAAATAAAGACCTGCTCAAACACCAACAAAAAGTATTTTGGAAAAACAGAATGATATCTTCAAATGGGATATGAATATTTTCTCTATGGCACAGTGACGTGTAAGATTATAACAAAACTATCCTAAATACATTGGTTTATGTAACAGTAAAGTATATCTACAGAAACAGTACATTACTAAGTCAGTGAATGAGCACACATTCTGCTTATCTGAAAACATCTACTGAAGGCAGCTACTGTACATACAAAGCAGCAGCCATATGAAGTTAACAAAGGAAGAGTACCTCCAGAGAACTTATATTGACACCCAATACAAATGCCAGTAACAAATCAGAGATATCTCCTCTCAGTCACTGCTAAATTTTGCAGAACCTAAGGGAAGTTTCTCCCAGTATATGCTTTATTTAACTACAGTAGGATCATTCATACTTACACATGCTTTTTATGTACTCCAAATGAACCTAATCAGCATGTTCAGAAGAAAAGGATTGAAAACTTCTGACTTGAAAACCCTAGACAAAGCTCACTTAAAAATCTAGACATCTCTGGATAAAATCTGACATGACAAATTGAAACTAACTTTTTACATACAAGTCATAAGGTCAAAACCATAAATTAAGCGCCAATTAAAACAACTGTAGCAGAATTAATTAGTATTGCTTTACTGTGTGGTGTATTATTTAGAAACAGGGTTGAATTAGACTTCAGTGCTATATTTAGTCCAAGTAATATTTAGTCAAAGAGACTCATGAAGTAGTGTCAGTGGTAGAGCACTAGAAAATTCACACTGGAGCTTGTGCTTGTAGTTCTTCTGGGGTTATTTTTTTTCCCAAACTATCTTAGCCCACAGCATTGCCAACCTCAGAATAAGAATAGTAAGAACTCTAGAAATAATTCTTATCAGCTCTAGAAAAAATTCGCTATTGGCTGAATAAATTAGTCAGATCTGCTAAGATGAAAACTGAATGACAAAGGAGCAAAACAAAGTATTTAAAATGGGGAAGCCACGTGTCTTAATTCTTCATCTTTTTGGATCTGTCACTTAAACAGTATGATAACACACTGGTGTGTTTTCTTATTATTCCTGAGCACTGTTGCATAGCAGTAAGGCTTCTCCATGTTCCCCCCAGCATGTAGGGTGAGGGTACTCAGAAATCAGGTACAAGAACAGGGACAGTTGATCTGAACTGTCAATGCCACATGACTTGTATACTATATGACATCATACTCAGCAATGAAAGCTTGCAGAAAGGAGGAGGACACGGGGACATTAACAGCTATGGCATATCTTTCAAAGTATGCATTATGCACGCTGAGGCTCTGCCAAGAATTGTCTGGACACCTCCCTGCAAAGGGTACAAGTAAAATAATTCCTCATTTTACTTTGCTTGTATGCACAGCATTGCATCACCTGTCTTTATATCAACCCACAAGTTTTACTTACTTTTGCCCTTCCAACTCTCTCCCACATCCTACTGAGGGGGAGGGAACAATGATGGGATCAGGGGTTAGCTACTGACCAGGATCAACTCACTATAGCCAGTTAAATAACCTTCTGCAGGATCCTCCCTACTGAGGCATCTAATTTAAGAGCTCAGTGGGACAAGTCACAAAAGCACCAAATGTATGAAGCAGCAGTAAGTCCCAAGACTTCAAATTACACTCATTTATATTTTTATTGTCTGTAAAACTGCTACACTGATTCAATTCCACAACAGATTTGTTCAATTAAACCACAACACATTTATAGAGAGCTATTACATAGGCAGGTGTTTTTAGTTATTATTATCTAGAAGACGTTAGATATCTATCTGTTTATGTATATGTACATATATTAGAAATTACATGATAAAAAAGAAGTCAAAGTAAGGCACTCAGTAGTTCCACATTGGGGTTTGCATCTCCACTAACCAGCATCTCAATATGGATTCTTGCATAGTTCATTTCTACTTCATATGAAAGCTTTTAAAAAGCGCTGTCAAAAGGCATAGTTCCCTACAGTTGGGAGTTAAGGCTTCATAAAGTTCCTCCGGATGTTGACTGGAGAATATGCATGCTTTACTAACTAATAAGACAACGCATGTCCTTTCTCTCATGTGCCTATGAATCTTGTATTCATGCTTCCCTTGAATCCATCTATAAATATTGATTTTCACGCTAAATAATAATAATGAAAATAAAATTAAAAAAAACAACAACACAGCACTATATGACTGAGACTTATGAATTGTTCTGCTAGCTGTCCTATTTTGTGATCTTAATTAAAAAAAATCCAGCAACATAGTTTGATTAGATGAAGTTTTCTATTCTTTTATTATTTCACTTTATTTCCTGTCATATCTATGCAGACGGTATGTACAGTACTCTACGAAAAGCAGAGACCTTCTTCTTCCTTTCCATTTATTGATTAAGAAGGTATAATTGAATTATTGCTGGCATCCTATTTAAAAGTTTGAATAATTTAAATAGCTTTGTACATCCTACTCTATCCTTCCAAAGAAGTTAGAAAGCTGAGAAGCAAATCTTGCTATCACTACAATATCGGTTTAGTCAGTTAAATGTTAAAAAAGTGACTCAAACTATTTCCACAAAAATGAAAATGTTTTTAGCAGTCTATATTCTTTTCACAAAAAATAAAGTTTCAATGCCATTTAAAAACAATAAAAAAAACCCACAACAAAAAAACACCAGCAGTATTATTGTTTTCGATCCCACAGTGAAATTTCAGCTTCTTTATTAGAGAAGAGCTATTTCACTTAACGAGAAACTCTACTGGATTATGAACCTCGGTGAAAATATCAAAACCTGACTGTTAAGTCTGGAAAAAGAAAACAAAGTGTAAGGAACTTGGCAAAGGTAAGGGAAGAAATGCTCAAAGAATGAACATGATTTGTCCATTACTAATTAGCTAAAGCAGAAAAAATGAAGCTATAGGAGACTTTAGTTAAAGAAACAGTCCAGAATGTGTCTTCTCTAGCCACTGAAAGATGTGATTTTAATTTTCAAGAGCATTATAATATAGTATAGGATTAAAGAAATTGGTTTTATCATGCTACTGACAAAAGAATACGTTTGAATGCACAAACCATAGCAAGTAGTACAAAAAACACAGAATAAGAACATTCAGATAATTTCACTACAAGAGTTTCTAAAAAACTAATAATGTATCACATGCCACAATACAATTTTTTTACTCTTGTGGAAAAAATGTTTTCTTTTTTTAAGAGCAGGCAGTTCTCCTTCACTAATCACATCCTGCAGTTATTCTCTGTACAATATGCAAGCCAGGACTGTAAAAAGCTTTTCACACCTTTTGCTTCTGTAGCTTTTGGAATGTATGCTGTGCTATCTACAGCACCCAGCTGTACTCACACTGGATATCCTCAGCTAAGCAGGATCAGATTTTGGTAGAGCTATTATTAGCTGTAAGTATTTGTTTATTTCCTTAGTGCCAATTATGCCCTGTTGGGACTGCCAATAACATAAAGTGATTCATGAGGTAGATTTAATAAACAAGCTCCTATCAGTGACAAATAATTCACAAAGATGTGAGAAAGCACACTATTTAACATTTTTAACTATTTTTTAAAAATGTTACAATTAACTTCTAGAAGCAAGAAATCTCACTTTTTTTTTTTCTATAAAGGTATTTAGGTCTTTGACTTCCACATTAGCTGTGGATGAGAAACAATTATTAAAAAAATAGTCCTGAAATTTCATTAGACAATGCTCATTTAGAGGAATATTTCTGCTTCTTGTTCCGCATGGGTAAGCTTTTAAGATTAGAGAATCAGAACCTGTCACAAAACTTTTTTTTTTCCTTTTGGTGCCTAGAAGTCTATTGGTCTAGCTACAACATAAGGAGTTTTGCCTTCATAATGCTCAGCCACAGATTGCTGTCCCTAAACTTGAAGTCAGGGAAGAAAATAAAAGTACAGAAGTCCACCATCCAGTACTATACTGGAATAAGCTGAGTGAGTTGAACAGGGATGAGAATAAGCAAGTCAAACAAATCACACAAAAACAAAGAAAATAATAATAGTAGCAAGTATTAAATTCAAGCTTAGGTTTGTGGTCTTCAGAACAAAGCAGAAGTACTAAGTAATAAAAGAATCATCCTTTAACTTCAGATAATTCTGTGCCACCAAACTTGGGAACAAATGAAATCAGTTGATTTTGAAGCAGATTAAGTATTTAGATAATACTGCAATTTGGCTTTTCATCAGAAAAACCACCGTTTGCTTAACAGGACTGGATGGTCGCTGTGCTAAATATAACTGCTAAAGGATGTTTAAATAGTCAAATATTAAAGATCTGTCAAGTAGATTTTAATTGCTTCCAATACCCTCCTTTGGTCCTACATTCAGTTTAGGAAACATCACAATATCTAAACCAGAACTACAAAGCTTGGCATTTGTTTAGTAGTCACCAAGAATTTATGGATCTACTGTTTTAACTACAGTATGGATTTTGATCACAGAGATCAGAATGACAAGTCAAAATCCAAATAAACAAAGAAAAGTAGGTGACTATTAACAATATACCATATTTTCTGCCTTTTTATTTGGATAAACAAAACAACAACAACAAAAATAATAAATAAACTGATAACCTGAACAAATCATATAAGCCATGAACCGTAGCAGGGGAACAGTTCTTCAGCTATAGAAATCTGCTGTTTCTCATTAGCTTCTTAACCCCTGTTAGAAAGCACTGAAGCTAATAAGTATCTAGTAAGAAAAAGAAACACTATTCTTTTAGACAAAACAGAAAATAAACAGTCAGAAAAGAAGGGAACTATACAAAACTCCAAAGTTCCACTGTTATATCTAAATCTTCATTGTTCTTTCCCTCACAATTTAAACTAAAATTAAGAAAATATGCTCAAAGAGTTTACTCTCACTCTCTGAAAAACAGTCACAAACTTTTTTCCTTACTGTGTTTACATTTATATACTTAGAGGAAAGGCAAAGTTCTAAAGAATTCTATTTGGGGAAGATTATCTGTTTCATAAAATATCATCTGCACTGGATATTTATTCAATCCTTTTATAAGATGAGATTTGGCAGCTGAATATTATGTATGACAGACTTCTTTCACACCATCTGTTATCTGTAGCAAATCAGAAAGCATTTCTGTGTTTATTTTTGTGCAGGTTTGGAACACTTCAAAATATATTTGCAATTTATTTGAGTAGAAGGAGTAACAGTGGTCATTCATTTCTGGGTCTTCAACACCTTGCTCTTCAGAATTCCTCCTCAAAGCTCACTATGTTGGAAATTTTAAAGGGTTGCAAAATTAGGAAGTAACCCCTTCTCTGTTTTCTTTTTCCAATCTACTCTCTACTGAGTTAATCCAATTACCTTTTATGTGAACTTCATCCTCGTGGAAAGAAAACTAATCTCAAGTGAGGTGCTTCTTTTGACTTCAATTGGCTACACTGAACAACTTCTTCAGCTGTTAACTTCTGTTGTCATCTGTTAGTATGAGCATCAATTGAAGTCAAAACTTGAGTATCCCAAGACTGTAGCTCACTTGAAGTAGAGTTTGAATGAAAACATAATTACAAAAAAAAAAAAAGGTTAAAGATGAAGAGCATAAGGTGTGTTTTGTTGTCTTTTTTTTTTTGTTTGTTTGCTTTTGTTTTCTTGCAGAGGTGTGTTATCTTCAGAAAATGTCTCTGCTCACTTTTGCTCTCCAGCAATTTCAGTACTTTTTTCTTCCTTTATCTGCAAACATAGATTTGAGGTCCAGAAGTGGTTTGGAAATCAATTTTATGCTCACATTTTGCATTGTTCTAGCACTTGAAAGGAGCTAAAATATCAGGTTGATGCTGTTCTCTCACAAATCCAGACAAACGCCCTTTCTTAGAACAAAATTTAAGCTACACAAAGAAACTCAAGATCACTAACTTCACAAATAAAATCCCTTTTGTCAATTGACTGAAATCACTGAGAACTGGAAGCATGATAAGCAAGGAGACATTAGTAGACAAGTAAGCACCAATGCATACTTCCTGTCTTTTCTGCGAACATAATAACTAATCTGAAGCAATTTTACTGTGGATAGTGTTGTATGATTATCTCTGAAAACATGACAGGATCATTGATCAGGAAGCTTAGTGAATTTATGTGTATTGTATGAGTGTATCTAACTAATTCACCTATATTTAGCAACTGTGGCAATCTGTACCTACTTTTCTACATTTCTACTCTTTGCTACTACTATTTGCCTTTACTGTCTGTTTTGTGAGCGTGGAGGTCGTAGCAATAACATCAATTTGTGCAGCTGAGCATTTATCTCCAGTAGGTACACACATGAATACAGCCAGTCACCAATCAACACACAATGAAAATACACAGCACAAAATAAATGGCACAGGTGCTTGACTTTGCTTCTCCTACAGCCGATCAGGATGGACTTTGCAGTTGACTCTCTATATTGGGTAGGTGGCCCTGCCTCATGTGATCTCTCTCTTCATCACAGAAGGCCTTTGGAAGCCTAACATCTCTCCTGTATCTGACTACTAGGCCTCTTACCCTACTCAGTAGTCAATATGTTATTTAGATCAGCTGTTGAGGAATGCACACAGGGAGCACAAAAGCTCACTAAAGAAACAGCCTCACTTCATTTACCAGCACTCAGACCTCAATATGCACACACACACTCCCAGTTGGATCAATGCCTGAAGCTCAACTTTTAAGTCACAAGAAACTTAGTATGAAATCCAAAACTAACTCCTTCAGGTTTCAAGTTCTTTTGAAGCCACAAAATGAGACTAATTTCATAAGGATTCAGAGAATTTTCAACAACACTACACTGAGCACAAGCAGACTTCCCAATATGCAATTTATATAATGAGAAGTTCACTCTTTTTAAGAAATGGAAAGAGTATTAACAAATTCTGCAGTATTTCTGTTAAAAACAAACAAACAAACAAACAAACAAAAACAAAAACAACAAATTAAGAATGATTTTAAGAATTTAATTAAATATGCTATTTCCCTCAGAAAAATAATCCACAGGTTTCTTGTTTATTCCATAATCTGAAAGGCATCTACAACAATAAAGCCATAGGAAAATCTTTCAGGTATTACAGAAAGTCTTAAAAGAACTTTAAAATCAGGAATTGACATTATGAGACGTTGTCTTTCATTCTAAAGAGGTACCTGGAATTGAAATTAGCTCCAGGGATATAACAAAAATAAGTATTGCTTCAAGAAGAATTTTCTTTTAACAACGTTATTTTACTTCCACATGGATTATATCCCATAAATACAATAGTTTTTGTCTGCCTACTGCTTTAACAATAAATAATCCTTCTCAAAAAACTTGTATCATGCAGTAGTAGGTCTAGATTCTTTTCATTGCCTAGCTCTTATTTTTATGAACATGCTTCAATTACTTCTCTGGCCTTGACAAGCTTGCAAATTGAACTAAGGATTACATTTTAACTATCTGTGTATGAAGCCAAGATTACAATACAACTGGACTTCATTTTAACCAAATACGTTTCACTCCATTATCCTGAAAGAATGAAGAAACCTTTCATTCACTCTGCATCTCATTTTCATTTACTCTCTCAGCTGGTCCTGATCACATTCATAGGGTAGTTACATTTCAAATACATTTTCAGTTTCAAAGACACATTTCTCAGTGGTTCTTCAGTACTGTTATTTAACAGCACACGCACACAGCATGTGCTATAACAGGAGCATCCAAGTCTTTGTCCTCTGTAAATACTTAAATAAGATGAGAAAGCATGTTCCACAACACTCCAGCATTAAGACATCAGCATCATTAGTGCACCACAAGACATGGCCACATTCAGCATAACCAGAAAACTTCTGTGAATCCAGGATTCTGCCTAGACTATTTCAACATTCACAACATACACACTAGCAAATAACACAATTAAGAAATCCCAAATACAAGTACGTGGGCATAAACTATAACATTTATAAATACTTCGTTACTGTTAGCTGTTGGTACAGCGTAACAAGAGTTTCACACTAACCAGCCAAATTATTAACAACAAAAGTCAAATCAGTCAGAGACAGTAGCTCAATCATTAAAAACAAAAAAGCTTTTTCCTTAACAAACCTTGCATAAACCTCCTTGAAGCAGCAGAAAAAGATATAGTTCTTAAATCTACTTATTATAAAGCTGTATTAGGAAACTAATCATGGAAGTGTAATGGTGACTAAATGCAATGTACTGTAAAGCATGGCACCTGAGCATGATGTAGAAACTATGGAATAAGGGGATAGAGTTAATTTTCTTCCTAGCAGCTGACACAGTGATGTGTTTTGGATTTAGGATGACAATAACACTGATATCACACTGATGTTTGTGAGGTTATTGCTGAGCAGCGCTCACACCAGGTCAAAGACTTCTAAGCTTCTTGTATAGCTCTGCCAGAGAGGAAGGTGAGGGAGCACAAGAAGTTGGGAGTAGATGGAATCAGGGCAGCTGACCCAAACTGGTCACAGGGATATCTCATACTATACAGTGCTATAGTTTGCTATAAAACTGAGAATATATTTATACTGCAGGTGGGAAGTAGTGGCTAGACACCAGTTGTCAGGTGCAAAACAAATTGCATTTTGCATCAGTAATTTTGTATATTCTTTTATCATTATTTTCCTCTCCTTTTCTGTCCTGTTACACTGTCTTTATCTCAACCTGTAAATTCTACTTTTTTTGGATTTTTCTCTCCTATCTCACTGCAGCATGAAAGCACAAATAGATTTGTAGCACTTAATTGCCTGCCTAGTTAAACTACAATGCTTGATTGGCTAAGTGAACTAGGTCTCTTTAGCCTAGAGAAAAGAAGACTTTAAAAAGAAAGGTTTATAAATATCTGAGGTGTGGGGGACAAAGTGGCGAGGCCAGACTCTTTTCAGAAATGTGTGGAGACAGGACAAGGGGAAACAGCCAGAAACTGCAGCACAGGAGTTTCCGCACAAAGGTGCACAAGAACTTCTTTACGGTGAGGGTGACAGAGAACTGGCACGGGCTGCCCAGGGGGGGTTCTCCTTCTCTGGAGATATTCAAGATCAGCCTGGACGCCTACCTGTGCGACCTGGTGTAGGGAACCTGCTTTGGCAGGGGGGTTGGACTCGATGATCTCTTGAGGTCCCTTTCAACCCCTATGATTCTATGATTCTATGATTCTGGAAATAATCTGCTTTCTCTATCTGGTTCAGCTCACCAAGTAGCTGAGCATAAGGAAAGAAGTTGGTAAAACAGTTTTCTTTCAAAACCTGTAGTGGAAACATTATACAGCTGGATTGTCAGTGCTTAGAAACAACGAGAACAGTATTATGCAGCTGCTTAAATGAAAAAGTAAACATTCTGCTTTATGTAAGGCAAACTCCTATCCTAGACACTGTAGTACAGCACCAAAGTCTCACTTAAGAATTTCTCAGTTTCCCAAGTGAACAAAACATGCTAATGATTGACATGATTCTTGAAATAATTATTTTGATATCTCATTTTATGATTTTACATCTATTTCCAGAAGAATTCCCTTTTCTAAGTCAGCTCACAAAAGTCTAACAGCAGAATAACGATAAGTGAACATTCTGCTTTCCCATTACAATCTTCAGTCTTAAAGACTTCCTATTTTCTTTCCTTTTATCTTTTAAGTTATCCATTCTGTATCAAAAGCTAAACTCTGAATCTCATTTCCTAATTATAGGAAACCAAATCTTTACTTCAACTGCTAAAGAATCAGGCATTATCCTAAATACAAAAAACTCAAAGCTCCATATGCAGAGAACTTCAGTCCAGTTATTCTGCTTCCTAAACAGACTGAAAGGCCTCTTAAAAAAATATTCAAATGCAGATGGCTAAGCAGCACCAGGGCTGAAACTTCAATCCTTTATCTCTATAAGCTTCCCTGAACATCAAACAGAAGTCTGGAGCAAAATGATTCATGAAAACTGGCCCTTCACATTCATTAGTCTTTAAACTCAGCTACCTACTAATCCAGACTTCAAGGCCAAGTTGCACATTTAGTGAAGTGTCACGAAAGAAGCTGTAAAAGTCAACAAGAAAGAGCAGCTCTTAAATTTTAGGAACCTAGAACTGACGTGACAATATTTCAATCGAAAAAGATATATTTCTGTATGTGAATCTGGTGCTTTAACAATGCACATTAAGAAGCAGACCATCTTTCTTCAAATATAACTTTCACGAAATTACTTCCAACAAGAAGCTTTCAGTTAGGCAAATGGAGTCATTCTGTTCCTTAGGGAGAAAAGTAGAAAACAGTTTCTATCTGGGCAGAGGGCTGGGAAGCAATTACATTTTGTAAATAGGTTTATTTTCAGTAAGGCTAGTGAAATTAGTACTTTAGCTTCATAATGCCACATGTACGTATAAAAGTCTGTAAGAACAGGTCAGCACATAAAAATGTATGAATGATACAAATCCATTTCCAAGCAGATTTATTGCTTCAGTATTTTGTTCCTCTTTCAGGGTGTGGATTCCCAACATTACAGTGAATTCCAAAACTCACATAGCTCTTGAATTAGTGCTCCTTGTTGCCCATTCACATAGCCACATATCAATACTTGTGAGACTGAAGAGCTCAAGGGCAATTCCATGACTGAGGACTTGGTTAAAGAGGACAGGGGCCTGCTGGATGTTTTACTCAATCAATTCAAGGAGAAGGGCTTTGGCAGGAACAGATGCATTCTCCCAGTCAGCTGATGGCTCTGCAGTGAGCAGAGGGCTTTGATTTCTACAGATAAGTGATCTTCACAGAGAAGGCTGCTGAGAATGAACATTGGTACTACCTGACAACATTGGGCATCCAGTGGAAACAGAATAGTTTTCATGAATAGATTTGAGACAGATGAAAACAGGATTTTAAGGATAAGATGGAAGAAAGGCACTCTGCAAAAAGAAACAATAAGATTACACTGAGCTTTCCTACAATAGCCAAACAGCATTGGCAACAAGTCAAAAAGTGAGATATTAATGAACAGCTAAGGAAGCTATCAAAAAAAGCTATCAAAAAAAAAGAGGTAGACAATCTTAGACAGCTGGAGAATGTTCCAGTCACACCCTGCCTCTCAAAGAATGCTTTAACCACTTTAATATCTGCTAGGAAACCAATACTGCATAGAAACCCTCAGAAGAGGAATTTTTCTCATGATTGTTGTCAATGGTTTATGGGATGGCTCAGCCCAGTTTCGTGACTAATGGGATAAGGGACCCATAGACCCATGTTCCAGAAAAGGGGAGGGGGGGGAAAGAGTATCATACCACATCATACCATCATTAATTGCACTGGGAGTTAAAGAGTTAATGCTCCAGTTCTGTGGATCATCAATAGTTCCAGGGTAGTTTTCACAGAAGAGAGGAACTGCATCTCCCAGAAGACTTCACTGTTCCATTTTCCGATCAGAGAGAAAAATTAAAAGTGCTTGCAAGTCATGAGACTGCCTCTTCTTTTACTGCTCATCTCTGAAGAGCGTGCTTCCTAGCCATTTTGCCTTCAGTATTAGAGCACGGCCTTTGGTTTTGGACACTCTCCCTTTTTCTTTTGATTTGTTAGCATCAATTCAAATTATACTATATTATATTGTGTTACTTTGCATTCCACTATCGTATTTAATAAATTAGTTTTCTTCCTTAGCTCTTTGCTGCTGTTTTGTTTTCAGGCTCATCTCCTTACCTCTGTGCCAGGGAACAGGTCTGTGGGTACCTCTACCTTATTTAGTCCCAGAACCAGGCCAAACCAGAACCTTTGACAGAACCCTTATCTTCAGGGTTTGCTCATCAGCAGATCTCAGTCTACTCAGGGAACTGCCAGCAGGTTTCCACATGTTGCCCTGAAGAGCTTATAAGGTCTGATTGATCTTCAAGGGTAGCCTCCTTGAAGCACAAACACGATCAAAGACAGCAAATCAAGTTTTAGATCAAATAATCTTAAGGGCAAGAAAACAAGTAAGCATAGCAGAAAATGTCCTGGATGGATAAGCAAACCTGGCTAAGCTCAAACACAAGAAATAAAGGCTACAAGTAGATCCATTGATATTTATTACAAGAACCCTAGAAGCATTTGAAAAGGCCAAAGCTTCCCTGGAGTCAAAAATGGAAATACAAGTGAGGAGCGATAGGAAGGTAGATACTTGTACATTGCGGCTAAAGGAAAGCCATGAAAAGCTTTTGCTCTTAGTGAGGGTGTTGGGTAACCTAGTACCCAACAAACAACCCAGGAATGAGCAAAGACAAAGTCTTCTGCTACAGAGCAGAAAGTACTTAACACTCTTACATAACCACAAAGTAAAGAGATATTTAAAAGCTGAGTAAAAATAAAACTTTGACCAGAGGAAGAATACAGGCATTTTTAATATAGAAGAAACTCCTCCAGCATGTTACAGACTACGAGATCAAGAGATGCTCTCATGTTGGAAAGGGCCAGTTCCCAAGTGATTCAAAACAGACTAACCACAAGACACAGCTGAACCATCAATCCCGGGTACAGCATCACTACGATAATACATTTAAGAGTTAAAAAAACCCAATACCAACTACATTGTGCAGCACTTAAGAGGAAGGAGTGAAAAAAAATGTGAAGCAATCCTGCAGATACAAAAATCAGTGGAAGAGGGCAACAGATGCTCCAGGCACCAGTACTGAGATTCCCAGTGCAGCAAGACATGATTGTTCCTCTGTAGCCCATGGAAGAACACACTGAAGCAGATCTACACATAAACCTGTGGAGGACCCCATTGTGCAGCAGGAAGATGTGCCCTGAAGCAAGCTGTGGCCTGTGGAAAGCCCACACAAGCAGCAGGTTGTTTGGCAGGAACTGCAGCCTGTGGGGTACCCACACTGGAGCAGTCTGTTTCTGAAGGATGGCACACCCTGGATTAAGCAGGGTAAAAGGGTGAAGAAGGTAGGGCAGAGAAGACTAGTTATGAACTAACTGCAACTCTCAATTCCCCATCCTCCTGCACCACTTAGGGAGAGGAAGTGCAATAGTATAAAATTTGTGAACAAAGGAATGAAGTTGAGACAGGGAAAAAGGATAAAGATGTTTTCAGTTCTGTTTTTGTTTCTTAGCAATAAGTTAATATTGCCTGTGATGGAAAACTGTAATTGATCTCCGTATCCTCACCCTGATCCAAGAGTTTTTCATCTTATTTTCTCTCTGTCTTGCTGAGATAGAGAGAGTTGCAGACAACCAGGGCAACCCCCTTAATCTATATCAGTCATTACTACAGCAGAATCAGGTCAGGTATCTAAATGCAAGCAAAATGCTTCTTGTTTACACATAAGCTATTCACACTCAGGTTTGTGTCAAATACCTTTTACCTTTAAACCCAAAGCGAACTATTAGTATAACAATAACTATCATTACCAAGCCTAGTTCACATTACAATCTGTATCTCATTTGTTCAGCACTTTCAAACATTCTACAGCTCCGCTCATTACTAAAGACCACTCAATCTAGTAATGTTATTTTAAACCTATCTCCCAATTTTTATCTTCAGAGAACATATCAGATGACAGGTATTACTAAGTCACCATAATCAGGCAGAGTGCACATGAGTTTTCATAGCACAGTGAAGGGGAAATTAGCCAGTCTTCTCACCTACATATTTTCAGCATTTTAAACCTTCAGTTTTCCCTTCCATTTCAGCAGCTGTCACTTCCACTTCCATAACCGTTTCCATTAGCCAGTCTCCTTGCTTTAAGTTCAATGTCACTACCAGACTCAAAAACAAAACAATTGTTACATTCAGACAAATTAATCTCAACCCAAAAGCATCAAACTGTCAAACCTTGACAGTTTTCTCCTCCCTTCGCATTCTCCACATGACTAAGGATACCTAAAATCATGTTAACTTCTGGAATAAAGAGGCCTCTCAAAGGAGTTCTTATACCACAATTTTATTTATTTATTTGTGCATGGAAAGCAGGTTATGATACCTCAGAATTCAAACAGAAAAAAAGAAGGGAGCAGGTAAGAAGTTCAGAGGGCAAGAACTTTTGTTCAACTGGTTGCTCCCTTCTCCATAATGACACAAGTACAGGGAGATACTGCAGGCGAGACAGACTCATGTTTTACCTTGGGAAATTTACTGCCAGCCCAGCTCACGTGAAACTTTGACCAAATGAGCTGAGTGCAGAAGGGATACCCATGTCATAAAACAGGCAAACACCAGACTTTGTCCTCCCCAGTCTCAGCAGGGTGTATGGGCAGGTGGCCAGCACAGTGCTCCCATCACCCCATCTCACTTTCCCAATGGCTGGGAACATATCTTTTGCTTGACGGCATCTCACCACCCATCATTTTGTTACCTCGGGGTCAACATGGGACAGTTTGTGCACCACCAGGTGTCACAGCAGCCCACTGCTACTCACAGCTTTTACTGCATGTAAGAGAGTATTATTTTATACCATTGCCTCAAAGTTTGCTGATGAACATGTCCAAGCAAGTCCTGGGCAAGGGTTGTGAAATCCTTTGTCTAAGGGACAAGCAGATGGGCACGTCCTGGGGCAATGAAAAAGAGATAAATTGCAGCCCAATGGCCACTGAACACTCTTTTGTGTGGTACTCATCTCCTTGGGGAGATTGCCATCTCAAGAGACACTTGCCTGGCACGGTAGCACGGGATTTGTTACATAGGCAAGAGAAATGGAGGATAAAAGAGATCGACCACCATGAGATTGTTAGGGGGTGGGTGTTCTTCCATCGGAAACCTCATGAGCTGATTCCCTGCTGCTGAACACCCTCCTGGGCCTGCTGCCTGAGACATGCTGCTTTCTCCTGGACCTCGGCACTCCTTCGAGGTGTTCTACCATCTGAACCCTCACGAGCTGATCACTGTTCGCTGCTTCTCTGGTGCTGGCTGACGCTGTTCCTGGACTTTCCCCATGCTGCTTCCCCTGTGCTGACCCGGTGCCGCTTCTCCAGACAAATGCTTGCTGCTCAAGGCTGCCCATCGCTGCTGCTGTTCTCCCCACTTCTGCCACCCCTGCCCTTCTGTCTCAGACCACCAGAGCCGCTTGCAACCGGACCGCCCATAGGATCCTGGCTGGTGACTTTCCCTGTGTTGTACAAATCCTTGCTTCTTTCCTATTGCTCACCTTTCCTTCCCCATCACCCTTAACAGTGTCCGCCTTCCCCTTCCCCATCTCCCTGGTCAATGTTGGTAATAAACTGGTCAAACCAACATTTCAACCATTGCTTCTTAATCTCACTCCGGGTACACACATAATCTAAGAACCTTGTTTCCCTCCTTTATATTGGAGCGTGACACTGCACTGGGACTGGAGGAGATAAATCAGCTGCTTGGTTGTCTGTGTCCAGAAAACTGTGTTTATAGGAACTCTAACAGCTACAGCAAAGCACTGCATGACCCAGACTTTAAATACTTTTCAGTCTTCTGCAAGGTACTAGAAGAAAATATAAAAACTTAAAAATACTGGAAAGCCTAAGTTAGCTCTCCCTGCTCCCTTCAAGTCTGCATATTCTTTCAGCTTTCAAGGCTGATTAACACAAAAGGAGATGTGTCAATTTAGGCACTGCCTGCAGGCCAGGAAGTGACCATGCACCAGTCACAGAATGATGCTGTCAAAAACAGGAAGAAATTGTCATTATTTCAAGTAGGCAAATGTTGCATCCTTTCAGACTTAATATGAATGTGTTTATGTAATTTGTGGATTGATTGAAAAAAATTCTATGCAAAAAATACATCATCTCTCATCTCATTTGCAAAATAGGATTATATGCTCACAGCAAAGGATGAAAACATTTGTCACCTTTATAAAAATATTTCAAGTTATTTAAACAATCAGTACTACTCATTCATCTGAAGGACAGACTAGCAGGGAACAAGCTATTGTTCACAGTACTGGAAGTACAGAAATGGTCTAGGTTTAAATAGAGTTTTCAGTTGCATTAAATTGTTTTCAAGGACAGACTTGCTGTGACTACTAGTTCTGAAGAATTCATCACTCACCCTAGATTTTAAAGCTTAGTGGATATAGATCAAGTTCCCTTACATATTTGAGAGCATTAATTTTCAGTTTTAACATCAATGTAGTTACAAGACTTCAATTTCATTCTCAGAGTTAACAGAGGAAAAAAGTCACATTGTGACAATGAAGATCAGGACTAAATCTGAAGATTTATGGTGAGTGCTTTCCTAGGCCAAAGAAGGAAATTGCTCTGATCAGTTGGAATACAGTATGTTAGCTTTTGTTGATATCATGATCACTAAATTCATTATTTTTCATTATAAATAAATATTTATGACTGAAAAGAGACTGTGGTAAAGGTGAAAGACCCATTTGAAGTTGATTTTTTTTTTTTTTTAAGTTATGATCTTATTTCAAACTTGTTTATACATACCTGTAGTGTAACTAACATGACTGTGCAGAACACAGTGACGAAGTAACTAAAACAACAAAAACATCTATTGGAGTAAACACTCCGAGTGTATGGCTCCTGAGCTGTCACCCATGCATGAGATCTGCTTTCCAGAAACTCATTATCAGTTAGGAGTCTGGGACAACTCGTTGAGAGTAGGCCTCCTAATAAGGACTTACAGGTCCTGGAAGATGAAAAATGACATAAGCCAGCAGCGTGTGCTTGCAGCCCAAAAGGCAATGGTATCCAGAGTTCCATCAGCCAGCATAGCAAAAGAGGTGATTGTTCCTCTCTACTCTGTCTTTTGAGGCTTAGCTTGGAGTACTGTGTCCAGGTCTTGACCCCCAGCGCAGGAAAGATGTGGAGATTTAGAGGGTACAGAGGAGGGCCACAGAGATTATCAGAATGTTGAAGTACCTCTCCTATGAAGATAGGCTGAGAGAGCTGGGGCTTGTACAGCCTGGAGAAGGAAAGGATAAAGGGAGAACTCACTATGGCCTTCCAAAATCTAAAGGGAGATTATAAACATGAGGACAAGAAGGAATGGTTTTAAACTAAAATAGGGCAGATCTGGGGTGGGGATGTTTTTCAGTGGAATTTTTCACCGGGGGGTGGGGGGGGAAGAGGGAGGGTGGTGAGATACTGACACAGAATGGTTCTGGATGCCCCATTCCTGGAAATGTTCCAGGCTGGGTTGGATGGGGCACTGATCTAAAGGTTGGCAGCCCTTCCTGAGGCTGTAGTTTGGAACCTGATCTTAAAATCCCTTACAACTCAAGACATTCTATGATTTTATTTGTTCTCTTAGATTCCTAAAGAAACACTGAAAAATGGTACAGAGCTATATTATTCTTTAGAGAAAAATATTCATGGAACACCACTGTATAATTAATTTAGCATTTTTCTTTTATGACTAAATATTTTATCTTCTCTATTTTTTTTTCCATTTGCATTTGAGAACAGATTTTTTCTCACTGACTGAATAACATAATCTAGTACAACTATGTAATATAGGACGAAGTCTTTGTCATTTTATAAACTTGTCTCTATGGTTCAAACGTATGCCTTTCTCCTCTAATATAAAAATCAAGACAAAAGATCTGTACAATACTCTGGTCACTTAAGTATCTTTTTGCCTCTAAGGTTACTTTAATACATATGCTGTTTCACACAATACCTATAAACACTTCACTTTGATTATTACACTGATACAGCATAACTTTGGAGAAGTAGGAACAAAGATATGTGAGAAGCTTGCACAATCTATCCAAAGATCAAAAATCTAGACCAATATGATACATGTAATAGAGTGTCTAGCTTAAATGTATGCCAAGCTCTTGAATTTACTAATTTGCAATCCATTCAGTCTGGAAACAGTAATATCAGAAGGTGGCAGCTAGGAGTGGAAAGTCCTCAAAAAGCATGAAGAAACTTTAACCCTCTAATTTGGGCAGTGGTGGCGGAAAAAAAATCTGGATTAAGTACTGGGCCTCTAAACCAGAATTCAGATTAAATAGTCCATCACTTAGTACTGGTCAAATCATAAGAACATCATTTTGACAAATTATTCGGGCAGAAATGGAAATACTAGAATACTCACTAATATTCTCAAATATAAATAACTACATGTTATCATTACTGAATCAGTCTAGAGCAAGAATAGTCAAAAAAAACAGGAAGAAAAAAAAAAACCTTATAACAATGATCTGAACTGGAAAAATTTAGCTAGAGAGAAAGAAAAGTGCAACCAAATACAACATTTTCTTTACTGCGTAAGACAAATCATTCTTGAAGGAAGACTGAAAGCCCTGCAGTACATCAGACAATGCCCAATACAAAATATGCTGTTCTTGCTGCCCTTTGTGTGTTCCTTTTACTTGTTGCTAGAACTGAATCTCAAAACACTTATAAAGGATATTCAGAATTTTCCTTGCCTCAGCTGAGGTCAAGGGAACGTGTTCTGAATGTCTGTAACCACCGTAATACTAAAAAGCCAGATGCCTCATCTAAGTAAAGATGCCTACAAACTACAGCTATTTCTAAGACACTTCACCTTGTATCTCAGCCTACGCCATAGGGACTGCAAATCTCTGCCTTTAGAATGGTTCTGCAGACAAGTTAGTTCCAAATATGGTATTTTGATCACAGAAAAAAAAAAATCTGTAAAAATATTAACTTAATTTTCAGAGTGCTAGCAGTGTTCAGAAAGCAGGTTACGATTATACTCTAAGACCAACCTGAGCAAGGAGTCAGGTTTGTAGACTGAAACAAATACAGTGTAAAATAATATGATCACAGCACTAAAGACTATAATAAACAATACAAGGAGTAAAAATAAGCTTATTCTTAATTTTGTTGTCTCCACTAGCTTTGCAGAGTGTTAACAATCCTGAATATTCATCAGTTAAATGATTAACAAGCACTCCCTCAGTAATTCTGCAAAGAACATATTGTGTTCATAATTACTAACAAGTAGAAATTACTTTGTGTATTTTGAAGTATGTTTTAGTGTTCTTTTCCAGCCCAATATAATGTACAGTGTAACCCAATATATTTTCCCAATGCACTGCGGTGTAATTCTCATTCAGAAGGAATGATACTTACAAAGCAAATGTTTAATCTCTGCTGAGTGAGAGGTCACTTTCATGGGAAATTCATTTCAGAACAATTTCATATCTGTGATATTCAAGAATGATCTTCCAGGAACACAGACTGAAATAGAAATCTTCATGGGGAAATTATACTACATTTCTCCTTAAGATTTAGGTCATTTATGTTTTGAAGAACTATGTTTCTGTCAGAATGTAAAGGTATCCTTAGTGAATTGAAAAAGGCTCAATAATAAAACCATCTGAACTGAGGAATGTGTGCAGTAGGAAATAATTTCAGCGGGACGCAACAGTACATAAATTGAAGGTTAGATACAGAAGTATTATAACTTCTGAAGAAAGGTACCAGATGCATAACACAAGTTATCCTATTATAACAGGGAAAAACAGAGGGAAAGAAAAAAAGATACTTAGAAGGTAAGATAAATTTATTTCTATAAATAACCTATGACCTCTGGTTTTTTTATTTTTTTTTTCAGACAGCTACTTTTTCTGAAACTGTCAGTGAGAAAGCAGTGAACATCTACAATAAGTATATGTTACTACTTTGGCATTCAAGATCATAAGGCTGCTGATAACTCAGAAGGATTCTAGTTAGGAAATCTCTCAGATATATTGCTTTTAATTGCTCTTATTTCAAGAGGCTGATAATGAGTTTCATACAGAAGCAGCAACTCAGAGAAACATGAAAGAAAATTTTGAAGAGGTTTGAGTACCTTATATCTATAGAAGATGTATACATTAAAGGACTTAGCAAGCTATATTCCTTTGAACTTTATCCTGTGATTCTTTTAATCCTAAAGGACTCAGCTTCAACTGATAACTAGAGAAAAAAAAAATCTCATTCTTTTCTTGTTCTTAATCATACAGTTTATGTTTAGAATAAAAAACAGTAAAAACAGAAAGCATTTTTATCCAAAATATTTACTTAAAAGCCAAATGTCACAACTGTATTTGTCCTAGTTGAAAGTAATCTCCATATGAAACATACACAGCAATAAAGAGGTGAAAATAATCTGTTTCAACAGATAATTTGATAATTGTAGTTTTTATAATTTCTAAGAACCCTGTTCAAAGACCTGATTTTTCATTGTTGAAAACTACACAGTAGGCAAGTAAACAGAGTACCACACATATCTGTTTAATACAGCCAGTCTTCCGCACTCACATCTTTTAGCTTTGAACTGTCTTGGGGGCCAGTGTTCCATCACCTGCTACAAACATCTCAACTCTTGAATGGAATACAGTAAACAGTAGGTCTCTAGTCCCAGAAGAGAAGACGCAGCTGTATGTCAGAGGAATGTAAAGTTCTTACCTATAAATTGCAAGTGGTTCTCTATGTCTGCAAAACTCATAAAAGTCATAAAATGCCAATATTAAAAAAAATGCAAAGACAAATGTTATTCATTATTCTTTCAAGAACAACATTATATGCCTTTTAGGGAAAAAAAGGCAATCATTAAACAGTTTCATCATCATATTTCCCAGTCATGTTTCCATATATTAAGTTCCATTACTGTACTCCAGACAGTATTGGTCTGAGAAGCAGACTTCAGTTGTCTGACATTATACTTCATAATGAAATGTTCCCATGAATGAATCCATAAAAACACTCAAAATTTTCAGGCTCATTCAACCTACAGCTTTACACTAGGATGTAGCCTAGCATGTAACTAGGTTATTTTTAGGATGTAGTTTTTGTTGGTTTACAAACATAGTAAATAGAATTGTTCCAATTTAGACTGTTCAAATAAAAAAAAGTCCATGCCTGTTTTGTGAAAAAAAGATGTTGAATTTGAAAATATTCCAGTATCTTCAGTGGAATTTTAACTTCACAAAAATCACCCTTGTAAATTAAAGATTCCTTCTGGATATAAATTTAATGGATAAGTACATCCACTTACTTTTAAAACAAAAAAGCACATTTAATCAAGAAACTTCTAATCCTCATTGAAGTCTCTTAATACACCAAGATCAGAAATAACAGCTAGAAGTACAGCCGCAAATGTAGGCCATTGGCCTCAGCAGAGATCCAGTATTGGATATAATGCATTTTAAGGTAGCTCCAGGAATGTCAGATTCCAGCAACTGAGAGGCAAGTTCTTTTAACATTAGAGATCAACTTTTTACATAATAATGGATCTTAAGCAACTTTAGCTAATAGTAAAACAATTTCTGCCATCACATTTCTCCACAATCCTATGATGGCTGTGCTGAAAAAAATATTCCAGTTGTTTTTAGCTACAAATTAAACACGTGCTTTACCATTTGCACAGTAAAAATTTAAGCTTCCATCTGAAAATTGCAAGATTCTAAAAGGGCCAAGACAATCTAAATTAGCAAACTAATAAGTTATGCCTGGTGAATAAGATCTTTAAATAAAAAAATACAGCAAACATCAATTTCTTTTTTTCATTGTTTCCAATCAGCAGGATTCACTGCATGTTGATTTTGAAGCCTTTTAGTAGACATAATGTGTGTAATAGGACATCATCATATCCGCTTTCAAGCTGAATAAGTTTGAAAGTCCTGATTAAGAGAAATTCATCTTGTGGTTGGAGACTTCCAAAAGTTGGTTAATTGTCCTACAGTGGATCTGGAAGGTGCTTCTCTGTTTCCAAAATCTAAATGGAGGGGACAGAGCCAGCAGCTGGGGTGTTGAGGTGAGTGTTTCCTTTTTTTTGCCACTGTTTCCTGCTTCAGTCACCTCCTACCTCCCACCAGAAGGTCAACATTTTAATATACTTTTTTGTTTTGCTAATGTACCTGATTAAGCACCCATCAAGTACCTTAGCACTACAGCCTGTACAAAATAGTATACCACCAACAATTACATTTTTATTATCCTAAAAAACTAGAATATCTGATCTGATCAAGATGCTTCATAGCTTAAAGTACGTATTGCTTCCTAATTCAGAATTTGTGCTTATGCATTCTACAGAAAAGCACCTAAAGAATGAAAAGCATAAACAGCTGTACGACCAATGATTTTGCATGGCTGCAGCAACTCTAAGAGCTCTGTCTCAGATTCAGCAGCTTCAACTGCACTCTATACAGTTTGAGTTATCATAAAGAGTATCTCAACCCACAGCATAATGTATTTTGATGTATATTTTTGAGTATCCAGACTTTAGGTAGGAAGTGTTTCCAGTATCACTCATCTCAGACAGAAAAGGCATTTTCAGAATTACTTCACGTTTTTACCAAAAAAAAAGTATGATACGAGTAGGTATATTCTAACTATTTCCTTTCCCAATGTCTCTTCGAGTACATACCTACAAAAATAGACATTTTCACTTACCAAACATCACATTTTTCCATCAGCAAAATAATATCTTCCCCACTTTTTCCCTCATTATATATTCCATTGCAGTATCACCTGCTGATTCATTTCTGCTGCCAAATTTATGCTTTGCACTGATTTACGATTTAAGAAGTTGGCTTAGGCTAATTTACACTGATCTCCACATTAGCTTTAGAATGTGTCCTTCACAATATGTTGCTGTTTTATTACCAAATGGTGCTTTGTTTGCGGTTCTTTAGTCAACTTTCAATTTAACCAGTCTAAATGGAAAGCAATATTGACAAATATTCATACAGAAGTTCTACATTCCAAAATTTTCTTTATCCTTTTTAAGAAGGAATTTGATACATTTCCTTTTGCTACAATTCCACAAACTTTCTTACCAACATTAAACAAAAAAATTTTGAATAAAATTCATAGTCAATATTTACCTTAATCAGGCTTAAGCTTATAGTAACAGACAAATCATACAAGACCAACATGAATCCTGTAGCAGTCTACTATTTCACTTAAAGTTTCACTTAAAACTGTTACAAGTGTCCAGTGAAGTCAGGCTTCTAGAACCAACACGTAGAGGGCAAAAATGACAGTCAATTATGCCCATTCCTGCTTTGACATTAATTTATACGCAGCAGTGGTAATAAAGATTCTCCAGTCCTTACTAATGTTAGCTTAAATCAAATATTGCAATCTTTTCTTCACGTCTGCCATATTTTCCCAATTCTTACTACAAGTTGCTAAATTCAAACAGAAGAGTTTGCAGCTCTAAGAAGATTTACAGTTTAATGTTTTAACACCATTTTAAAATGGTGTAAGAAACAGAAGGGAGGAACCCTTAAAATGGAAGAAATTCTTCCAAATATGCTACTTTTGCCATAAGCAACCAAGCAAATATTTTCTGTATTCTATCTGCATATGCCTTCATTCTGATGTTACATGCTCTGATGCAGTTAAATAAGCCAGTTTATCTTTGAAGCTTTCCTTTTGTTTATTTTGAGAGAAATAAAGGTTCTGATCAATATAATCATAGATTCAATAATTAAGCAGGTGACTAGATCTCTCAAGCCTCTTTTTCCTCCATGTCAGGAACCTCCTGATGTATAGCATTCCCTATTGTACTCCAGGCAAGCCATCACACTTTTCTCATCTCTGTTTCAAGAGATGAATTTGGTAAACATCCTACAGCACTGGTAGCAAGAACAAAGGCTATGAAAAGCTCCTGGAAAACACTGATAAACTCTTAACTAAGACTGTCAAGACAACATGTTCTTTGTTTAACACTTTTCATGAGAAAAGTCAAGGACTATTTTGCCCCAGTAGTGCCATCTTTACTTACAGAACTCATCTCTGCCTGCAAAAGAAGACTTAGCTGAGACTTAAGATTTGCCAGTTATTCACAAGACCACGACAACTGACATCATGCAACTACACTAAAATATACCACAGAAGCATAAATGATCTTCTGAGGAGTTCTGAAACTGGTTTGTTTTTTTGGTTTTTTTTTTTTCAATGAAGCAGCAATTAATATGAAAAAATTCTTACTGAAAAACATATCCCCAAGAAATGTCAAGTGAAACATGGTCATCCACACTTCAAGGAAAATAAAATTTGAAGCTCCTACTGCTGTTAAGATGCTGGAGGGAAAGAAGGAATCATATAGAATATCCACAGCTAGGTCTCAGAGGAGACAGTTCTTTAGAGAATAAAGGGAAACTGTTTGCTCCACTGCAGATCAAATACTGAATTTATAGCCTGTAACCAAGCCTGAAAATAGTAACTCCTTATAGGCACAGTGGGCAGATAAAAGTAATTACCAGACTTAGAGTTTGTTTTATCTGATCCAGATACCAAATTGCCTGAATTTAAAAAGTATTGTAGTTCTTCTAAGCCAAAGTTTCCTTTGGAGTGTTGGCCATAAATTATAGATACGCATTTTAGAAAAGCCTGGACAAGCTATAACTTCACAGTACTTTGTTAGCATCTTATGACAGAATAATTTTTTTGGACTTTCTGAACTAAATTTGATGCTAATTAAGATCAAAGATTTTGTTCAAAAACAGAACAGAACTAGCAGAGAGGTCAATGGAGAAAGAAGTATAGAAAACAGTTAAGTCTAATCAAAGCAGTTTTGCAATCACTCACAGAATTGCAGGGGTTGGAAGGGACCTCAAGACATCACTGAGTCCAATCCCCCTGCTAAAGCAGGTACTCTACAATAGGTCACACAAGTAGGCATCCAGACACTGAACAAGACTCCACAACATCTCTGGTTCCAGCGCTCCATCACCCTTACCATAAAGAAGTTCTTTCCCATGTTAGTACAGAACTCCTACATTCAAGTTTTAGACCATTACTCCTTGTCCTATTTCTATGCACCACTGAGAAGAGCCTAAACTCATCCAATTTCCTCCCACCTCCTTGTAGATATTTACAAACATTGATCAGATCCCTTCTCAGTCTTCTTTTCCCAAGTCTGAACAGACCCGACAACTCTTCCTATAAGTTCTTATTCAACTAGTATTCTTAACTTCAAGGAAGCTTTTACAGTCAGGTGCTATCACACAAATGGTTTACAGGGCTCTTACACTCTAAAGAAAAGAGCCAGCAGAGTCACCATCAATACTCAGAGGCCACAGAATCCTGTGATGAAGTCTAGCAAAGTCAGAAAAAGAAAAAGGGGAACTGTGTAACATCTTCACTGCAGAGACACAGGAAACCAAAGTCACAATACATTAATTTATGCAGGTCTAGACAGAACAATACTTGAGATACAAGTATAACCTGAGGGACAGATAAAGCTAGTAGGCTACTGTCACTTTCAGCTGACAGATAATTTCTAGGCAGACTTTCATACGGCTATCCAGAATAGATTCTCAATTGCTGGGATCCTGAATTCAATCTCTTCTCCACTATTATTAAAATCAAAATCTTGTAAAACACAAGAAGGATGGTGATGACCTTCACAGATATGCCTCAAGTTTTGTTGTTTTGATAAAAAAAAAGTTTTCCTACTCAAGTAGTATATAGAAAGCACTCACACTTATACTTTCAGTGCTAAGTAGTTATAGCAAATGTCATTCAAAGATAATGGGGGAAATCTCAAGAGACGGATCACTTTCTCAGTAAATCTAAGTCAACTCTCAGAAGTAATTACTGGGCTGGTTAAGCATTTAGAGAACTGTGGCTAAAAATATTGTCCAGTTAAGGAATTATCCAAGTGATCTGGTCACATAAAATAAAGCTTCCTTTAGAAATACGGATAAAATAAATGTGTGGAAAGAAGCATTAAGTAGTGGAATAAGGGTTTTTCTACCAGGTATGAGATGTTGAAGCACCGTCACATGAGAATCTCTTTTTGTATTGCAACTGCACACTTCGCAATGTTTCTCACAGGAGTTACACAAACTGAGAAAACTTCAGGAAATAGTTTGACTCAGAGATGAACAGAGAGATCAAGGACAAACTTTACATTTAGTAACATTAGTTTGACCTTTTGCTACCCTGCATATGCTCTTCAGAGTACTTTTATTCATTCAGCTGGGAATCCATAGCATTTTCTACAGAATTTATAAGAAAAAATGATAACTGAGTGAATGATTATGGTAATCATACACAAGTATTTGCAGATCATATTAAACAGATTGAATCCCAAGCTCCTACCTAATGAAAAAGCATTGTTGTGAAAGTGAATGAGTCCACTATCAACCATTTCAAACATTACTTACAGACTGCATTTGAACCAAAAACTACCTTCAACCTGTATCGGGGGTATTTTTAATGCATTATTAGACCGATTTATAACACTAAGAGTTCTTTACTTCATATATACTACATTGTATATTAAATCTTTTTTTAACAGTGCTATACAAAGTATTACTGAACTAAAACAGTCATAATACTTCAATCTTTCAGTGGAACACCCACCATAGGAGTGAAAAAATTGTTACTGTTTTAACGACTGCTTGACTGTTGTACAAGGATGTTTTTCCCCAGAGCATCTGAAAAGCTGAAAACATAATTTAAAGTCAAAGTATGAATGATGCACATGATGCTAACATATCTTTGCTCCCTTGGGAGCAGGTCTGAATGAGCAAGGGTACAGGGGTTAACAGGATAAAGACTGCCAGTGTTTAGGGTTTCAGTCCAGAGCATGTATCCATTTAGAGCAATTCAACAGATACATAATAACATATGCATAAACTTCAATAATACAGAACATCAGTGAAGACTTAGAAAAACAACTCCTGCTATGGAATAAGAAACGATACCTTGCCACAGTTGAACATTAATAAAGACAAGGTATTGATTTAAGTTGCCTTCAGACCACAACATTTAAAAAAATTATTTTGTTTACACAAGTAGGCTTGAAGTTGACTTTTGCCAATTTTAACCTAAGATTACAGTAGTAACTAAGTTATTTTGGATGCTCTCTGAATATGTTAACCTCAAAGTACTTATATAACTAGCCACTGCAGGAGACTATTTTGAGGCAGATAAAATCTGGCCACAGTACAGACAAGAGTCAGCTAAAATAATGCAATGTCTTCATATTACTTTTCTGTAATATAGCAGAGCCATCTGACATTCCCCTATAACATCACTTATGGGAACTCTACCAGTAGCTGTAGTCGAAGTATCTCAGGACAAGCAAAGAAAGATGGGCTTTAGACACAGTTACTATGCATGTGGGAAGAAGTAATGTATGAAGATCCACAAGTCTACTCAAGAAACCATATTCAGCACAAAGGAGTAAAGGCAAGTAGAATCACAGAAGCATAGAATCACCAAGGTTGGAAAAGACCTCCAAGATCACCCCGTCCAACCATCCACTTATCACCAATATTTCCCAGCTAAATCACATCTCTCAGTAAAACACCTAAACATTCACTGAACACTTCCAGGAATGGTGTGACTCCACCACCTCCCTGGGCAGCTTGTTCCAGCACCTAATTACCCTTTCAGAAAAGGTAGCACTGTCTATGCTTGCATTCCTGACAACAGTAATGTTAGTGATATGGTTCCTAAGCAAGGATGAACAGCAGCAGAAATACACCTAGCAAGCCTCCAACAAAGTTATTGTGCTAATGAATGGTACAATAAAATGCATGAATAATTTTGTCATTTGCCTAGAAAATAGCTAGGAAGGAAATATTAAATATTTAAGCCATTTTCTGATAAACTTAAAAATAGTTTAATATCTCTACATAAGCACTGTTTTCATCGATGGAAGTCAATTGCTTAGGGTAATACATATTTTTCTTCAAAAAAAAAAAAAAAAAGTTATAAATTCCTTGTATACAGCTTATGTGTGTTTATACACAAAATGTTTGAGTGAAATGGTTACTGGCCATTATTTCCTTAGTATGCTTTAAGAATATTTACAGACAGCATATATCATCATTAGAAAAGTTGGATAGGGCTACTAATAAGCCCTATAAAATACAAATATCACTTCAAGCAATCTAAGCATTACAGCTATTTAATTGAAGTTGAAATGAAGCTGTATGGCTTGCTAACTCACTTTGCAGCAAGAAACAGATTATTCCTCAGTTTTATCCTTGTATTTTCTTCTATGTCAATCTGATTTGAATACACTTCTTAGATTAGCTAGGATATTAGTGAACAGTCATACAGTAATTTCTAATTAGCATTTTTAAACCCTTCCATTTTGAAGGAAACATGCATGAAGTCTAATCTCACTAATAGCAATTAGAATCACTTATTAAGAGCATTTTTTCCTAATAAGTGTATTGTTCTAAAATTGTTTAGACAGATATTTCACAGAAGAATAACAGAGACTTTGGGAGTATCCATGGTAATACATACTTGGAAAACTTTTTAGCAATAAGGTGCTGCTGTGTGGTTTGTTTGCTTTTGTGTTATTTTTGAATTTCCTCTGATTTGATTTAAAACCAACATCAGCCCCAGATAGACTTGACAGCAACCTAGCAGCTTACTCCAAATAGCTCAGTATGATAAAGACTGATTGATGTATCTGCAACAGAAGGCGCTTTGCCATGAAGGTATGGCTGTGACATTTCCGCTTTTTAATAAAAAAAACCTGAAGATTCCCATCTCTCATCTAATACAAACTTTAAAAACAATGATGAGTTAGCACACTGATGGAAGTATCACTGTGAGGATTGGTAGGGCACTACTCACTTCCTGTTTTTAAATATAAAAGAAAAAAAAATCAGCTGAAGAACAGGTGAAATCCAAAGAATGTACAAAACCACTTTTAACAGCTAGCTAGGATTGCACTGAATCCACTTAAACAAGAATCAAGATGCAGTGTCTACCCTTAATGAAGATAGATCTGATCAGTCCATACTACAATGCTCTAGATTTAGTCCAAGGTCTGAAGCAAACAAGTTGCCCTACTATTTGACATAAAAGCCTGAGAAAAAGTACTCTGGTAGGTAGCTTGCCTTTTCACCATCACAGGAGCCATATCTTCAGCCTGCACAGCCACCAGAGAGCCTGTGTTGTTAAGGCTACTTACTTGTCACTGGGAAGAGTTCAGCTTTCCAGTGGCATGTTTCTGGAACATAGTGAATGTGAGGACAGGCTACCTACCCAGTCAGCTGCAAGAACTGGCTGCTGTGCAACCCCACATAACAGTGTTGCCCTTGATAGCAGCTGGCCACAGGCTGCAAAACAAGTCTGCAGGTCTTAAAGACTAGGCCAATTACAGTTGCCGTGCTAGCCCTTGTCTTTGACCCACCTGCAGCTTTCTTTCACCCGGCTTAGTGTGACATTTTCTCTCATTGACCAGGTGTCTACTGCTGATTTATTTCCCTTCTGTTTATGTGCTACAAACACAGCTGTATGTAGATTGTAGTAACAAACATTTATTCCTTGCAAATAACTCATTCTACAACATAATACAGTGTATAGATGATACCTACCAGTACAACAGAGACTTTTAGAAAGGGAAACAGCATTAGATGTACTTACGCTTCCTACGTAGACGTAGGATGATGAGGAATGGGGCATGTATTTGGCAATGGAAGCCCCACAGCTACAATCAATTAGCAGTCAGATAAGGAAGTGCAGGACAGGAAGGAGGAAGACTGATCTCAACAGATGCCCTAGTGCATAAGAGTAAGATCACTAGGAATTCTAATTGCAATTTGCATTTTTTATTATTTATTATTGTAGTTCAGGAGACAACTCAGCAGCAAATTAAGCAATATGTATACAAGGAGAATGAAAATGCCACAGTATTTCCGTAAAATTTTTCACTTCCTGTAATTTCTACTCTAGGAAGAAAAAAAAAAGTGGCTCAAATAAGACAATTTCCCCATCCCTTTTAAAGAACCTGAAGCGGTGACTGATTAGTTGGAAACTGCTCCAACAGCAAATCTTGACAAAATATAATGAAGATATATACATCAATATACAGTAGCTGCTATCAGCTTAAAAAAATATATTTTTATAATATTTAAAAGAGACCTCAATTAGACTTTTTCCACTGCTTTAAATCCAACCACAAATCAAAAGTTGAAAGCAAGGAGTGTCCATACTTTCTGGTACTCACAACAGTACATTTATTATTATTATTATTATTATTATTATTATTATTATTATTATTATTATTATGGTAACTGCCCCTGCTATCACAGTGCAGTGCGTGGAACTCCCCACAGTCCTACTAAGTGATCCATATTCACAGATTTTACCTACATACACTACCTCATCTTCAAGCTTGTATTACAAACTACATCTTTCTTACACCGAAGAAGCAAAGTGCATTCAGACTTCCTGGGATTCCTACACCAGTTAGCACAAATCAGGATCACCATTAGCTCTTACACTGCTTCTCAGACTAAACACTTCAAAGTCTGTATCTACAGCTCACAAGGTCTAGTGATACATGTGCAGCACAGAACAAGTTAACCCTCCTACAGCTGGAGGTCTTCACCCAATTTTGTTACTAAACAGTGTATAGCACTTCAGCCTGTAAAAAATTGGACAAAGAAAGGCAAGGCTGTCAGAGAATTCAGTTAAATGTTGACAAGCAGGTGGGAGAAAGCTGGAATGACTTCTTTATTTTTTCATACAATGATATAATATTGCTTAAGGATTTCTGAGAATATTCAGAAAAAATATTTAAGAAAATTGAGACTGAAGAAAGACTAATCCACATCTTAAGGTTCAAAAAATTCTTATTATTTATCCTTCATACATTGAAATAGTATTTCTTCTCTATTTTGTTTTTTTAATGTCTGGGTTCTTCTCCCCACCCCAGCTCCTACCCCAAAGAGAAAATTAGTTTTTAAAATTTCAGTGTCTTATGCTACTATTTGTCATTCTTAAATAACTTCCATGAAAATGTTTTCATTAATATTTCAGTTAGGCTTCACAGCAAGACATCTCAGATTTGATCACCGTCTTCGTAAGTACATGAAGAGGTCATTAAAATGCTTGGAATATAATGATTTGCTGATAACACTTAGGTGTGAACATTACCTCAGGATGTCATGTCATGCATTTCTAACAAGCTAGATATGAAACAGTGAGAGAACACCTTTCCCCTTTACATGAGCAATCAAGAAATCAGTCTACTGTACTTTACTTATTCAGTTGTCATTCTTGTTCTAGTTGTAGCTACGCTGGTTAGCACACCATGATTTTAATAGAAATCACTTTCAGGAAGCGTCAGAAGCACAAGGTCTTCCTTTTTTTCCCCCCTATAGAATGTGGCTACTATCGAGAGCTCTGACACGCAAACATCAGTAAATAAGAAAATATGAATAATCAATGCTTTAACCAACAGTGAGCAACTCAAAGATTTTTTAAAAAGTAACATATTAAGCAGTTAAAAAAAATATCAAGGAAAGGGAGGAAATAGAAAAAACAAGAGCCATGAGAAGTGGGGAAAACCATAGAGGCTTTCCCCGCATTTTTTGTCTGCAAGTGACAAATGGTAATACAAAACAGACATAGGAACACAATATCTCATCAGGTCTGATTGCAGTTGAATTCAGAATTGATTCAAGTATAAGATACATACAAAAAGGTATGTCAATGTCAAGCTAGACAAAAAACGTGAAAACTAACTTTTCAGTAAGTGTGCTATCCATTTCCCAAGGTTTTTCAAGTGAAAAGGTCATAAAGGTCATAATTTCTTCTCTGAAACAGTAGAGAGGTGCTGGAATGGGCTGCCCACAAAGGTGGTGAAGTCATTAGCCCTGAACATGTAGATGCTGTACTGAGAGACATGGTTTAGTGGAAAATATTGGCAACAGGTATACAGTTGGACTGGATGGATGATCTTTTCCAACCTTGGTGATTCTGTGATTCTAAGGACATAGAATAGACACACAATGTAGCCATGACAGTTACCTTTATGCTGATTTGCTCATAGGAATCACGTCTTTTTCATTTGAATTCAGAATTAAACATGCTGCTTTGAATGCACTTCATTTCAAAATCGGTTTACTTAAATGCCACAGGCCATCAGAACCTCTAAAACATTATCTAAAATTTAAAAAAAATATATGAATCTGCCAGAAATTAGGCCCTAGAATTAAGGTTTCCTAATAGGAAGTGAAAGACTCCTATTCTGACTGTCTGTCCTCAAACTGAGCCAGACAACACTGAATTTTACTGTCCTCAGAAATAAAACTTCTTAGGAATCAAAAAACATGGGATGAGAAGATTTAGAAACAACTTTCATTAGATCTATTCATAGCTCTGTCTCAAGACAGCTAATTAGATCTCTTCAGGATTTTCTCCTCCTTTTCCACCATATTTTTCCCGTCATCTAAAATAAAAATGGCAGCTATGGGGAAGAACTTATGTTACAACTCAGTTTAATAAATGCCTACATAACTTTCTCGAACTATTGTGTTAACTGGAAAAAGATTAATTAGCTAGTAAGCATTCTAAAGATGTAAAGTGAAATATCAGTGAGAAATACTAATAACCACTCTGGTCAACTCAGTAAGGAAAAAAAGTTCTAATTCAAGCAAAGTACATACACTGCCATAGTTAAAAAGCTGATACTCAGAAATTGTCATGTTGGAAACATGAAAAATGAACGCAAGTTACTTATATGTAAATTTTGATCTTCTAATGAAGCAAATGCCCCACCAGACCCTCCTCTCCAGGAGAAAACTGCAGTCTCCAGGCACCACATAAAACATGGCCAGAACTTCAGGTTGTTGTCTTTTGTTAAAGGCAGAAAATAAGATATTTCTAGGCCTTTCAGTCTCACACTGTAGTTAAGATTAAAGCAAATAATGTGAACTAACATAGGTTAACTTAAGAAATTAAAAGGTAACCAGGTGGGAAGGATGAAACTTGCACATGAAATAAACACTTTGTTCACAAAAAATGCAGCCCAGAGTTAGACCTCTAGGACAGATGTATCCAGAACTCAGATTTCATATCAAGTGGAAACATTTCATGTGTTAAAGCACCAGTCTGCATCTGCCTCCAAAGTTCACTTTTGCCTTTCATACAGTGGTGGAGGTGGGATGGGATCTCTGGAGGTTACCTGGTGCAAATTCACTGCTTAGGCCTACATAAGGTTTCACTGAACTACCTCCAGTACGTCTATATCTCTCACACTGAGGAACCCAGAACTAGGTTCAGTACTCCAGGTGTTGCCTTGCCTCACAACTGTTGAATAAAGAGTAAGGATCACCTCTCTTGACCTGCTGGTATCACCTTGCCTAATGCAGCCTAGAATATTATTAAGCTTCTGCGTTGCAAGGGCACACTGTAGCCTTGCACTAAGCTGTGCATCCACGGGACCACAGAACATTTTTTTTTTTTTTTTACAGAGCTGCTGCCCAGCTGGGTGCCCTCCAGTCTGTAGTCATGCATGGGATTATTCCTCCCCAGCTGTAGGACACTACTTCTTGTTAAACTTAATATGGCTCCTGTCAGCCCATTTATCCAGGCTGTCAAGGTCCTTCTGGATGACAGCAAAACCTTCTGGCATACTAGCCACTCCTCAGTGGTGAGTTATCTTCAGACCTGAATAGGGTACACCCCACTCCATCATCATCCTGATCTTCCATGAAGAAGAGCAGGACTGGACTCAGTATACTACTACTACTACTACTACCACTACTACTACCACCACCACCACCAGTCAAGCTTTCCTCCTTTTGATATGGCTACTACGCAGAAGTTTTTTTAGTATAAAACATTCTTTCCTGATTCAAGCACATGAATTTGTATAATGTCAATTGTCTATATTTACAGTTGAAAGTATATCCTGATCCCAGTAAGCAGCTAAGGCCTACACAAATACTGCCCCTCAATCTCCAGTAGGATTCTCTCCAGAGAGAATCATAAGGGCAAGTGAGGAACATTATGAGTTGAGATAGAAGCAGTTTAGTAAATAGAAGTGGGGAAGTGAGAAAAACTGATGCAAGAGCAATTGTTCACCACCAGCCATTCAATTCCAAAGCAATAATTGAAAAAGAGAAAAAAAGTAGAGAACTCTGCTCCCCAGCCTGCTAGTTTTTATTGCTGCACATGACATTATATCATATGGAATATTCGTTTGATAAGCTGTCCTGGCTGCATTTTCTTACAGCCTCCCATCTACCCCTAACCTTTGGGCTGTTGTTAGAGTCAGAAAAGGCTTGATACTGAACAGAATGTCCAGCAACAGGTAGAACAACAGTACATTACTAACAGCCTTTTGGTTACCACTCCAAAAGGGCACCATACTAGTAACTAGTAAGTAAATTAACTCCAGCCAGTCAGACCTACTTCAGCATACAGTCAGTTCTACTTGTTTGGAGCTGCAAAACACTTTTGGATGTGTTTGAAAAACCTTACTGAAGTTTAAAACAATGAAATCCAAGTGAAATCCAAATAAAATCCACAAACAACATACTATCAAAACCACATTACAAGCCCTTCCTCCAATATACTTCATTAATTCTCATGAACTTCATATAAAAATCCCATCTTCTAACATTTATTTGTGCAGTTATAGGATAACTAATTTAGCTATTCTTTCTCAAAAGGATTTTCTTGTTACCAGCTTAACTGCTCAGCATCATTACATCCTCAGAGAAATTATCTTTTCTCACACAACTTCTTCCCAGAAACTTCTGCCAGTCATTGGATCAACAAAACAATTCTCAGATGCTTCCTGCTTTCTCTCAATGCTCCAATGATCTGCAGGGCCTATAGCAAAAAAAGCCTCCTTCCAGAAACCAGGCTTTCTGGTAAAGCAGAGTTAACTTGTTAACTAGCTGGTCACCTAGCAATGGTCTCAGTAATAGTTAAAAGCAATATATTAAGAACATTTATGAATATTTTAATAATACTGATTCTAAAGCTTGTTTACATACCTGGAACCCTCCTGAGAAGTCAAGTTTAAGGCATTTGATTGATGCTTAATAGATCAGGGCCATGTTAGTCACATTTCCATTAACACTGAAGCCCCTCTGGTAACACCAGTCAGCAACAGCAGTCATCACAGCAACACTGGCTGAAATGTAGGTAACATGAAAGGTAAATGGTGAGAAACTTTAACTATCAATGTGTACATCTCAGTGAGAATCTTCATAGCATTTTCCAAAATTTGTGAAAAACATCAAGCATGCAAGACAAAATATGATCCTCTCCTAATCTAAGGTTCAATATAAGCAGTTTTAATAAAATATCTCTCCTTCATAAACTCAGGGAAAAAAATATCCATGAATAGGAGAGGCTCAAGAACATATTTTCAATAAAATAAAAAACAGCAGTATTGTCTTCAAGAGATTGTGTTAACATACCCTGTATTTTCTTAGCTATTGGCTCTCAACCTATGGTTGCATACATCTCAACTGCTTCATTATATCTAGCATTCAAATCTCTTATTCGCAGTTCTCACGCAGACCTCAAAACAATATCTGAGTGCCCCAGATGTATTTACTCATTTTGTGTAATGCTTTTATTCCCCTTACAACTTGGCTTACATGAAGATTATTGTTATCATCTTTAAATAAAGATAGCAACCAGAAGCACAAGAACACTAAGAACCAGAGCAACAAAAGGATTTGTCTCTCACTGTGCTGACTTCTATGCTATATTTTTTAAAGGAACTTCTGCTTCTCTAGTTATTCATAGGAAAAAAACAAACAAACAACAGTTCTATGGTTAATCTCTTATGTCTGGCCCTTCAAGTAATGCATTCTTTACTGGTAGATACTGAAGTGACTCCAGTATCCTAGAAATTGGCTTCATAAAGTAGTATACTCTTTACACGTTTAACATATATTTAGGAACTTAGGAAGCAATTCCTCAACCTCTGTGGCCAACCAGGTAAGTTTCACGTGGCTGAATTTTGTACTTTCTGTATATGCATACAGGGTAATGTCATGCAAGGACCAGAAAAAGAAAAGGTAAAGCCAGGATGGAAGTAGAAGCCATCCTCCTCCCTGCTCTCCTTCAAGAGGACACAGTGAGCATGCAAGGATGAATTACAGAGCCCTAAGGGAATGCAGCATTAAGTAGAACTGAATTTAGAGAATAATGAAGATGCATTTAATATCTGTGGATATTGGCAGGAAGTATCACAAATGAAAAGGTATGTTCCTGTTGTGACTACCCAGGTACAAAACAAAGAAATAATAGAGAAGAATCAGTCCAGCATCATCTCCCTGAGAAATGGGGAATAAAAGGCCTTCACTGAACAAAAAATTTTAGAGAAGAATTCCTGGAGAAGAACTCTTGGAAAAGAACTTTTAGA
Source organism: Callipepla californica brunnescens (assembly GCA_023055505.1). Taxonomy (NCBI): domain Eukaryota; kingdom Metazoa; phylum Chordata; class Aves; order Galliformes; family Odontophoridae; genus Callipepla; species Callipepla californica. Next base: position 985,932 of record JALIRH010000088.1, read on the forward strand.
GAAGAACTTTCAGAAAAAAACTTTCAGAGAAAAACTTTCAGAGAAAAACTCCCAAAGAAAAAATCTTTGATGGAGAACCCCCGAAGAGAAAAAACCTTTGAAGGAGAATTCCTTGAGGGGGAAACCACTTTGGAAGAACCCCTTGGCCTACTTGCTGCGAAGCTTCCCAGCTTTCTCCCATCCCCCGCGGTGACAAGTTCCTGAGATCAACAGACCTACTACGAACCTCGCTGGATCCACGGTGGTGATTATATCTCTCTTGCTTTCTGCCAAGACTCCTTGCTTTTTATCTCCTTTCTATCGCTCACTTTCCCCCCCCCATATCCCTAAGCAACTAGTATCTGTAGTAAACTTGTTGGGCTAACATTTGACCCACTGTGTCTTAATCTCACGCCGGGTATACACATAATCAAAGAACCTCGTCTCCCTCCTTCATATTGGAGCATGACACTCCCACAGCTCAAGACACGAGCAGATACATACTACTAAAATCACAGGTTAAGTCATAGGTAACATGAAGAGTTGTCATCTTCAGTTTTGAATGTGCCTCTCACAGTATATTATACTACTGCAGACTCAGCAGTCACAACTGACTTTAAATTTCAAAGTGCCTTCCCACACATTCCATGTCACCTTTTCCCCACGGCCATGAATGATACCAATTTGTCAATGTCTTTATGATTGCAGTTGAAATCACATCTATATGTTTACTCCACTTAACTTTTGTGCTACACCAATTACGCCACAATCTACTTAGTTGTGTGGGGGGGGAGGAGGAAAGCAATCTGCAGGAAAATAATTGCCAGTACTGATAAGGATTCACATGTGAACAGTTTAGGAAAAGCACACCAAATAAGAGCATTATTATGATACAATATATTATTACATGATAACAATGTGGCACTGGATACATACTTCAGATAGAATATAAACACCATTTCAGGTAAAATACTAATTTAGCAGTATACACTGAATATTCAAGTTGACTATACACATCCCAGGAAATTTTATTTGCTTTGTAGTACCTTGCTATAAACATGCATAAAAATAAAAATACCATGAAAATAGAAGCGTGCATAAACCCCAGAAGATAATACTAACAAAAGCAGTAACAGTTCTAAGTGGCACAGGCAGATATGCAACAGTCTGATGGATGCTACAGCTTGTCATACATAATGTGAACAAGTCTCATCTACAATCAATACAGTATGCACTGAATCACTAGAGAATTTAGACATGAAGTTAGCCAACTATATGCAAAGGCATTTACTGATACAGAAACGAAATCCTTTCTCATGGATAGAAGGTGAAGGGTAGAACTTTGTGCAGTTAAGCTCTGCTTAGACTTGGAAGAAACAATGAAAATTCACAGTATTCAATTTACATGAATAAAAATAAGAGTAGCACTTGAACAACAAAGAATGTTTAAGTCAGTAAACGACAAGTTCAATAAACTTTGAGCCTTCTCATAATAGCATTCACAGTACAGTCAAGAAGCACTGGTCTCACGAACTCCATCTGCTTTTCCTGATGTAACGCAATGAAAAGCAAAGCAAAGTTCTACATTTGAGCTTATCCATACTTGCTGCAATTCAGCAGCTGTAGACACAAATAAAAGAAAGAATCTGCTTACCCTAGACAGAAATCTCCAGCAAGATACGCTTGACCCCAATGTCAAGCTCTGCATGAGGTCTGTGAAGGGGTGGATCCTGGCTTCAACCCTTCTGGTTACTCAGATGCATTGCATGCACCTAAGCACTCCTGGGTCAGTCCTGCCTTTCCATCCGATGCTCAATCACTGGTTCAAGCTGTGACTTAGCATTTCCACTACACGTGATTGTTTGAAAGATAGGGTGAAAGCCTGCAGACCACAACAAACAACTCATATGAGTGCTATAGGACTTTCAGAAATACGTGCTATCAAGAACTTGCCACTTCAGAACTTTGAACTTCAACACTATACCTCTGTGGTCTTTATATGGCCTTTAATGTTAAGCAGCGATGCAGCTGGTAACTGTGAGTGCAGCTCATTATTAGTGAAACACTTATAAAATTCAAAAATGCTGAGAGGCTAAAGCTTACACGCTTGTTCACCAGTGTTTAAACAAAATCGGATGCTTTAGCTATGCTACTAGGCAGTACTGCTATATGAATAGCCTGATGCTCAAAGCCTTACTGATACTCATTAATGCACCAACGCATCCATCTCAGCTTCGTGATTTGCATCCAAACATTTTATTTGTTTTTGCCAAACCACCTCATTTTTGCAATTGCTAGACCAAGGAGTGATTGTTAATTTTAGGATGATTTATTTACAACAAACATTGATGCATTTACTTAATGTGATTGACAAACCACACAAATCATCAATGCCTGAATTTTTGGAAGAGCTTCAACATGTCTTTGAATATATTCTCACTGCCTAGGACTTGATAACTAATAATACAACAAATGGTGCTTGGAAGGAGTGTGTTCATAACTTTGAAGGCTTTAAAAAACAAATCTCAAATAGTAATCCTTTGACAAAGTGCTCTGCTTGATGAATTGGAAGAGAGATACTCCAGAACCCAGATTCACAAAGAGTAGTGAGAAAATGAATAAGAGCAACTCGCTGAAGAACAAAGGGAAAATAAGCTTGTAGAAAATAAGAATGTGTTCCAAGAAACTGAACAAGAATATCTGCAGCTTGTTCAGACTAAAGAGGGTAGTTTCCATTTGTTATGGAAATTTATGATGCAAAGTTAAATTTGTGATTTAAAACAGGAAAGATTATTTACAGGAGAGCAACAATAATAATAACAAAAAAAAACCATCAAAATGGCTATCTCTCACCTAGTTTACAGTCAGACCAACTTTCAATACTAGTATCTTTTCTCTTTAAAATTGGAATGTTTTCTATCTGTCTTGCTTACTCCACACTCATTCCTACGTCAGCTGCAGCTGGCAATAGCCCATGTAACTACCTACCCACTTCTGTTAAACTCAAGTATTACTTAATCATATCTATTATTATAGGTAGTTCAAACTAGTCACTATCATTATAACTTAATAAAGTGTCCTGGTTTCAGCTGGGACAGAGGGTTTTTTCCCTTCATAGTATCTGATATGATGCTATGCTTTGGCTTTGGGAGAAAAATAATGTTGGTAAGACCCTGATGTTTCAGTACAAGCACATTTCAACATCTACTGTTCTCCCAGCAAGAGAGGCTGAGGGAGCAGAAGGAGCTGGGAGGGGACAGAACCAAGACAGCTGACTTCAACTGGACAAAAGGATAATCCATATGATATTAGGCAAAAATCTTTAAAAACTGTTAGGAATTGGCTGGAGGACTGTCATGGTTTTATGATTTTTGTTGTATTGTTGATATTCCACATCATAACATCATGTGGTGCACTGGGAGTTGGAGAGTTAATACTACAGCTCTGTGGATCATCGATAGTTATGGATATGCCTGTCTCAGAAGAGAGGGAGAACTACATTCCCCAGAAGACTTTGCGATGCTTTGTATTTTTACATGTTTTCCGCTCAGAGGGAAAAGATGAAAACTGCCTGTGGTCACAGGACACTCTGTTTCCTTTGGGATAGACTCAGCAATGGGTGCTCTCTGCCGTATCGCCTTCAGCATTATTATAAGGCCTTCGGATTATCGAACACTCTTTCTTGCTCATTTTATTTGATTCATTTGTCTCAATTCCAATTACATTGTATTATATTGTGTTATTTTACTTTCTGATATCTTATTTAGTAAATTAGCTTTCCTCCTCAGATCATTGCCACTGTTTTGTTTTGGAGCCCATCTCCCTTTTCCCTTTCCCCCTTCCCCTTGTCCAGGGTGTGGGCCCATGGGTCTCCTTCCTCAGTTGTCACAGAACCGGGCCAAACCAGCCCACAAACCATTGACAAGGACAGCCACTGCTCAGATTGACAGGGCAGTGGTTGCAGAACAATTGCCTTGGGAATCACTTGTTTTATAAATGTATAATATATTATTATCATTACTAGTATTATTTTCTTTTTCTCTTCCTATCTTATTAAATACTTTTTTTTTTTTTAATCTCAACCCACAACTTCTACTTTTTTTTTTTTTTTTTTAAAGATTTTCTACTGAAACCCACTGGGAAGGGGAGAGTAAGCTAACAACTGCGTAGTGTTTAACTGCCTGCTGAATTAAACCACAACAAGAACTTTTCATGTGTGGATATGGCAGAAAGTTTAGCTGATTGGAATAAGCAATCTCCTTATAAATGCCGATTTCTGCAAAAAACAAGTTCCCTCAGTTGGTATTAGAGACAGACTGCAGTAATATTGTACAAAGTACAGAGCCGCAAGAACATACTCCATTGTGTCAGGACACATGGACACGAGCACAGTCACTCTGTGCTTTCTGGGTGTACAGTGGCACCTTACAACTGACAGTGTAAATAAACACAGATTAATTCCAGTAATCATTAAGAGTTTAACCTTTATGAAGGCAAGTGGGCAATGTAAAACTTCCTTTTCCTTTCCTTTGCTTTTCCCTTTCTCTTTCCCATTCCCTTAACTTTGGCAGCCTACAGTTTCCTCACAAGGGCAACACTGATTTATTCTCTCTGGTTACACAGACAGGGCCCGAGGGAACAGCACTGAGATGTATCAGGGGAGGGTCAGTTTGGGGTTAGGGTAAGGTTCTGCAACAGAGGGTGGTGAGCATGGAACAGGTTGCCCAGGGCAATGGTCAAGGTCCCAGAGTGCCAGAATTCAAGGAGCGTTTGGACAGAGCTCTTAAACATTATCTCATTTTTGGGTGGTCCTGTGTGGTGCCAAGAGTTAGCCTCAATGATCTTTGTGAATCCCTTCCAACATGGGATACTCTGTGAGTGAGTCTGCATCTGAGTTAGTTTAATTTCCACATTATCATGTGCTCTGTTTTTAAATCCTGAAGTAAGAGATACCAACTTAGGACCTGTGAGAAATAATGCACTTCTGCATAACAGCACACTGACCTACATAATGAACTAGCTAGTCACATTACCCTTGTGTTTTCTTAAGTACAGTCTCTATCTTAATTTCTATTTTATGCCCAACTGCATGAAATATCTTGCATCTCAGGTACCATTTCATGGATTTCTGCAGGACAGTGAAGTCAGCTCCACCTCTTCACTGGCACTATCCAAACACTGCTGTAATCACTTCTGAACTGCATAAGTTTTCAGACTAGCACAAGGAAAGACACTGGTGTTCTTTCAACTGTGTTCTAAAGTACCAGTTGGAGGAGCTGGGCCTGCCATCTGGTTTAGAGAATTTATCCATGCTATTCCTTCGATAATGGCACTAGTCAGTAATGTGGAATACAGAGGAGAAATATCAGTGTATCACTCAAGCGATGTTTGTTCCTCAGTAGACCATTTCCACAGATGGTAAAGCAGAACACTAGATTCTTTGTCCCCCTTCATCTCCCATGAAGTGCTATTTATGTCTTCCTGATGATGCCTGTCATCACCTCTGTTACCCAGTACAGTATTGTCACAGAATTACCCTAACTTCAGCTAATGATATTTCCATATCCTTTCAAAAGATGGGGCTAGTTGGAAATTTGTAAAATATACATTCTTGTATTTCAATAGTAGAAGAAAGAATCCTGAACTAATAAAACACACTCCTGCCTAGCTCTTGACAAGAAACAAGAGCTGGCTTTACAGTCAGACATCTTTCAGAAATGTAGATTTAGAACATTTTCCCAAAAGCTGTGAGTTACATATTACAACATGTTTATGAAGAAACAGTTTTCCACCTCCAGTGCTGTCTAAAAGCTAGCAGTTCTTCCCCTTCCACTCCCCTCAGGACACTTCAATTTTAGAAGCATTTCTCTTTTGCTTTAGTAGAAGACTTAAGCAGCTCCTCAAGTCTCTGAAATCTTTGCTTATTTCTCTACATATGATACTGATAGCCCCATTTACAAGTTTAAAGTCTTTGTTGACACAAGGTCAACAAAAATGTATGGAAGACTAGCAAGGGAGGGGAAAAAAAAAAAACAACAGAAAGCTATCTATAACAACACAGAATGCAGCAAAGCAATTCCTTCCCGCATTTCTTCTTGAGATTACAGTTTTCAATGTGTTAGCTGCAAAAGAAAAATGAGGAAAGAGAAAAGATAGCAATCTTTTCCTTGGAAGAAGGCTTTTTATATAATTATGAGAACAATTACTTTTCTTAGCAAGAAAACTAATAAGCATAATGCAAAGAAGATCTGAAAATTAGTGGAACAATTGAAGTGAACTATTGAGTGATCCCCCAACGGTCACCATTGTTTCTACAGTAGAATGGACTTCCTGAAGGATGAGAAAGCTGTACTCCAATGTGAAGCAACGGCAGAGAGTAACCAGCCTCACTCCTGATACTTGTCCATCAAAGCCTGAGGTCTGCAAAATGTCAGGTGAAGAGTACCAGGAATAGCAATCGGAAGCCTGTTAGTCACAGAAATCAAAACCTGGGTAGCGTTCCAATCTCAGAGATACAGACAGACACATCAGGAGAGACTACACAAGTTTCAGTCCTAGCTAACAGCACTTGTTTTTACACTTGGTTCTGCATTTATTACGCAAATCTGTCCTCCCTCAGATAAATCAGGGCTGTATATGCTAATAAGCATTGAATTATAGATTGCCTAAAATGAAGGCATATAAACAGTACAAAGCTGTGCAATCTTCCATCTAAACTTTGGGGCAACTTAAATAATCTAAGGGTACATGCTCCACCCTTAGAGAAAAACACTCAGTACATTAATTAAATAAATCAATTCTTTCTTTAGAACAGTCACTATTTCAGTGAAATCTCAAATGCACAGCAGTTTGTACAATTTTCCTTGAATCATTTATAAAAGAAAGAATCCTACTCACCACCTCTGACAATGCTGAAATCTTTACTGTATGTCATGTTTGTTTACTTTTGAAGACTTTGCTTTTAAACAAGGTAATATTCATCTGCTCCTGAACATGTAGGACATTTCAGGCTATGAAGCATGTTCTACTTCAGTATCTCTCCCCTTTTCATCACTATTCTGGTAATGAATTGCAGCACTCTCCTTTTGTTATTAGATAAGAATAATAAAAATAATTTTTTTATGGCGATGAAGTAAGATGCTCATAAATAAGTCGCCCCATCTCAGACCTGATCTATCAGAGCAAAAAGCAATAGATTTGCTGGTAATTCAGACCTTAAGAGACACTTCCAATTTCCACTTGAGATAAAAATCTGCAATTTTTATCCTCTCTTCCTAATAAATAAATTCGCATAGAGTTTTCATTGTTTGGGTTAACAGGTGGGAGTAATCTGGACAGAGCAAAGAGAGATAATGCAAAGCATGTACAAAAAAGCCAGGATATTTAGGCTTAGTTTTGAAAAAACAAGTACAAGACTATCAAAAGCCAAAGACCACTTAATGCCACTGTTTCTCATTACTCCCTGCATGTGCTCCAGGCTACACATTCAGGATTCTTAATCTTTTACAGAAGAGGAAACAAACTAAACTGTTTTCTTTATAAGGAAAATTATAAGTTATTTAGGTCAAGGACAGAATAGCATAACAACCCCCAAAGCCTTAACAATTTCTGTAATCACTTTGACCAACACATAAGCAGAAAAAAAGGGAAAAGACAATATCATAGCTATGCCTCTTTATAGTTTCTTCCAAAGGGCTGGTAAAGATTGACAAGATTGCTCTGAAAAAAAAAATAACAGCTATTTTTAGGATAATAGGCAACAGCTCTTCTTATTATTGTACCAATAGAACATACAAGGAAGCCAGCAACTCTTTTTAAAAGTGCTCCTTCAGACTGAGTTTGGCCCTGAAGCAATCAGCACTTTGAGACAGTGGAGCAGCTTCTCTGGAGCAACTTCCCTGAGGACTAAAATTTCTTTTATCTTAATAAACAAATGAACACAAACCAAAACACTCCACTTATCAGAATAATAAAAAAAAATACCTGGAATTTTACATAGAGATGTGAGGTGACTGAGTCACTTAGAGCAGAAATGTACAAACATATATGACTGCCAGAATGCACCTGCAGCCAGGCTGGCTGTGACAGACCAGCAGCAGGATGGTACACTGGCTCCTGGGCTCTCTTCAGGACTCTCACTCCTAAACATGCTGTGTGCCCCAAATAGAATGTAACTCATAGCTGAGAGCAGTCAGCATCATGCAATCTCTACTAAAGTATCTACTATATACTATTATCTTTATCTAGTCTCATTATGTCCAGGGTCTGCTTTCTCCAAAAATTGATTTTGATTGAGTCTCTTCCACTTCAAGTCATCATTTGAGTGAGCAATTAAAGCCTAGGGAAGAGAAACTGGATGCGTAAGTAACAACCAGCACACATTAAGGGACAGGCAAATCTTTATCTCAGCAAGCAGCAAGCATTTCTTAGTAGGTTATTAAGAAAATGTACAGTCCTGCAGCAGAACTGCACTACAGATATATCACATACTTGTCCATTCTAGAAGCCCCACAAGGTATACTCAAGGTTGAACAACTTTTGTGAAAGTTATGCTGGAACAGCAGAACCATCTTTTGTTAATTGGAAAGATGATATTTAGATTGTATCCTTTCTAGTGCAAAGGCACTTGTACTTTGACTACATGCAGCTTCGCAATTTCAGACAGTAAGTTTTAGCAGCTCACAGGTCTGCAGGAAGCTGTCAAAAAATACTTTTTTTTTTTTTTAAGGTCAAATTCATATACTACTGGAACGTGTGTTGCTTAGTGAAGACTTCATAGCTGACAAAAACTAACAATAGCCTCTTTATTTTAAAAGTGATGTTTTCTTTTCAGAAATTAAGGCTCATTGTACCATTCTTAGATACTAAGCTGTGTAACTGGTTCTTGCTGGTGCAACAACTCATTCACTAGATCTTTCCATTCAAAACTTATTTTTTCTTTCCTTAGTCCACCCTTCACATTACCATATGTGAATTTCTAGCCCATAAAAATATAAAATTAAACAGCAAAGCAAAATTAAGGCAACACAAATTCACTGCATAGTTTCTCTTATAACCTTTGAAATTTCTGCCATTTGTTGACAAGAAGGAAGCAGAAATCTCAGACAGGTATCTTATGGCTGCAATTTCCTTTTTTTTTTTTTTTCTTCCCATGGCCCTATTAAGTCTTTGTATTAAAAAAAGCATTCTCCCTTTAAAGTGAAACAGCACTATTAATAAACAAAGTTGCTGTAACGGAGTGTGTATGTTTGTCTAAAGGGTTAGACAACTAAAGGTCTAAAGGGTTGTCTAAAGGGTTACACTGCAGCATTCCCCCAGTTAATAACCAAAAGGACTTGGCAAGTTCACATGAGAAGTGGCCACACATGAGCCAAATGTAGGTTCAACAAGGCCAAGTGCAAGATGCTGCACTTGGGCTGGTGCAATCTCAGACACGCGTATGGACTGGGTAATGAAGAGATTGAAAGCAGCCCTGTGAAGGACTGAAGAAATTTACTGGATGAACAGCTAGACATGAAATAACAGTATGTGCAGCCTGGACAGCCAACAGTATCCTTGGCTGCATCAGAAGAAGAGTGGCCAATAGGGAGAGGGAGGAGGTTGTCCACCTATTCTGCTCTGCCCTCATGAGACCCCACCTGGAGTACTGTGACAAGACCTAGGGCAGCCAGAACAAGAAAAACATAAAGCTGTTGGAACAGGTCCAGAAGAAAGCCACCAAGATTATCAGAGGGCTGGAGTACCTCTCCTACGAAGAAAGGCTGAGAGAGCTAGGCTTGTTCAACCTGGAAATGGGAAGACTCCAGGGAGACCTCACTGCTAACTTGAAGGGAGCTTATAAACAGGAGCGAGACTGACATTTTACACAAGCAGTCAGGACAAGGGAAAATAATGGGGAGATTTAGATTAGATATTATGAGAAAAATTTTCACTCAGAAGGTAAGGCACTAGCACAGGCTACTCAGAGAAGTTATGGATGCCCCATCCCTGGAGATGTTCAAGGTCAGGTTGGATAGGGCCCTGAGCAGCCTGTTCTAGTGGGTGGCAACCCTTCCCGTGGTAGTGAGGGTGGGATTAGATGGTATTTAAGGTCCTTTCTAACCCAAGAAATTCTTTGATTTTATGATTAATGCTGTCAAACAGTACAAGTTGTCCTTCCTTTGATATCATAATGGTAGAGGCATTGCAGTAAACCAGTTCATAGGAGAGATGCATCAATTTCTCTATCATTATATCCATCACTGAATAAATGCAAAAAACAAAAATCAAGACATTTGGAACTAGTAGCACTGCAGAACTAGCTTTAAATTGCATAGAAATGCTGTCAAAAAAAAAAAAATTTGTCTTGAAATGAAAAAAATTGAAGTGTCTTACCATTTAGTAGTCCTTTCTAAGCTTAGAAGTTACATGACAAACTCTAGTTAAAAATAAAAACACGCATTAAATGCAATTAAATCCTTTACAGAAGGGAATTAACTAAAGGAGCATTATTCTTGAAAAATATCTACCTTTCCACGTGAACGCACACAAGAACTTCTTTACAGTGAGGGTGATAGAGCACTGGAACAGGCTGCTCATGGGGGTTGTGGAATCTTCTCTGGAGATATCCAAGACCCACCTGGACGCCTACCTGTGTGACCTGGTGTAGGGAATCTGCTTTGGCAGGTTCTGTCTCTTGAGGTCCCTTCCAACCCCTATGATTCTACGATTACTGCCACAATTGTATACTTATTTATGCATCTTATCAACTGTATACCCAAACTGATCTTTCTGTTAGCCAGCTCCAAAATTCTTATAAATTGAATAAATACAAGGTACATATGACTTCTCTGTTTCAACTTGGAACCTTTTTGATGTAGGGCAGAACCCAGTTTTGCTGTTATAGTCCCATGGCATTATCAAATAACCTCATTATCTCACCCATCTCCCCACTATGTGAACTTCTGTTATTTCATGCTTCTGTTTAATTATTGTTACTGTAGCTGGTGGAATAAGAAGCAGTAACAATATCACTTGATGTCATGCATTTTGATTATTTGTGTCATATCAGCTGGGCAGGATGTTGACGAACGCAAAAGATGATAATTTGAACTTCTTTAATTTAACACAGGTTAGATAAATTCAGTAGCAAGGTCCTGCTGTTTCCACCGAAACTTAAAAGAAACAGTTCCTCTGGTTTATTTATTTTTGCATACACATTAGCATTAAAAGTGATGGAAATTTTACTCTACTCTGATGATTTTTCCATACAGTTTGAAGTGTGCATCCCATGTACAATCAGAATCAGTCTTCCCTTTATAGTTTCACAGACTTACAAAATGGCTTGGATTGGAAGGGACCTTAAAGCTTACCCAGGTTCAGCCCCCAGCCCTAGGCAGGGTTGTCATGCACCAACCCAGGCTGCCCAGGGCGCCATCCAACCCGGTCTTGTGAGCTTCCTGGGTTGGTGCACCCACTGCTTCTCTGGACAGCCTGTTTTATGAAACAATATATTTACACAGTGAAAGTGATTTCGCTTGAAGGCGTCTTAATTATGATAAACTTAACTTTGATATCAAGACAAATAAACTAAATAACAAATATTTAAAACTTTCCTACAAAATATTCTTTAATCTCATTTACTTTGCTTCACATACTGAGATAAGTTGCTGAGAAGTATATATTTTTGATCCAGTTTTGTCTTTCTCAGTTTTTTTATTCCATTCAACTTTTGCACATTACATCACTTTTTCATCAGCACTGCCATTGGAGTTAAGAAAAATATTGAAGCTCTGCATTAGGAATTCTGCTTTATGAGTTTGGCTCTCATATCAATAATCATTGAATATGTATGTAATGCACTGCATTAAACAGTCTTGAACTCAGAACTGAAATCTATATAGAAATGTTTCTAACAGATGACTGCCTGACAATTAATTTCTGTGTTCCCAGGGAGTTCAAATCTCAAGGTTTGTGTGTTCACTCAGCGATCATTCTGCATGGGGCAGCAGAGCAGAACACTTCCAGTTTTCCCACTCAGATGAGGAGTTCTCATCTGCCATTCAGACAACTCTTCCAGGAAATGTTTCTGGATTTAAGCCTATGTAATTTACAACTCATTAAATAAAAAGTGATGCCAGTGTTCTCAAACACTGAACTTTAAAAAAAAAAAAAAAAAGTATGGCATACTGTGGTCTCATTAGGGCAGTTTTCCAGGTGGGACAAAATTTCACTAAGCTATGAATATTTATTTCTGCTGAAAATACAAGTCATAGTTTGCTGAAAATCACAACTGTTCACCAGCAGAATTTACAAAATACTTGCCACAGATTTTGGTGAAAAAGTTCTAATCCTCACTACTTTCAGCAAGCCCAAAGTTTTCTCTAATAGAACTGAGTGCTAGGAAATATTTAAACCAGATGGAAATCTAGCATAAAAACTCCTTGACCCTCAAAGAAGTAGAAGAGCCTACCAATATATTAAAATAGCTTTCCATATGAAGACTACTGCAATTATTTTTCACATTACAGAAAAAAAAGAACAGCTGCTGACATATTCAGTTTGCAGGTATGGAGAAAATACATGTATTTTTTATTATAACTTGATTTCTTACTGATACTTCTGTGTGTTGCTTTCAGAAAAACCAGAAGTAGAATTGAATCTAAAAGAATATATTTTGTTTCAGTCAAAATAATAGCTGTGTAACCAAGCTACAGATTATACTTAGATATTATTTTGGATTATGAAATACTCATCACCTCTTCAAAGGCTGCTCTTCAAAAATATTATTAAATAAATTGTGTATCCTCTTCCTAACTACATATTTTATGTATGTTTACCAGACATACTTGAACCTAACATTGCTGTTATTAGTATTCACTTAATATTAGAAAAGAGTGTAAACTTGTGTTCTAGAAGTGGTAGTGAGAGTTCTATAGCTATATGCCTTTATACAAACATAAATCACTGCTGCACACAAGTCATGTAATAATTTTCTACTTCAAAGTATCCAACTTTCAGATATAGGTAAAAAAAAAAGGCATCCAGAAAATATCACATTACTTAAAAGACAATTTTTAAATGAGAAAAAAACCCCACAAATTATTAATCTCTAGTTCTCTGCCAGGGTAGTATTAAGTTCATCTAAATTTAAAAGTTAGATATCACTAAGATAGTCTTTAGTCTTCCTATGGAGGAAAAAAAAAAAATGATACAGCCAAAACGTCATTCTTTCTATTTGCCCTTAAGTGCTACCTCAGATGTTTGATTTATCTGCTGACTAGGAAACCATATAACCAACTTGATATTTTACATCTAATATAAACTGATGAACTCAGGTGGGCCAAGTCCCATTTTTTTCTGCTTTATGTCTGGAAGCATTTTTGCAGATTTGTTTATATTTTCTCTAGAAACAAAATACAACTCTAGCAGTATTTTATTCTCCCTACAGTAACCCATTATAGTCAATATTGCTAGTTATTGGCACCAGACAGCATAATAAAAGGGAGAAAATGAAATAAATTTTCAGCTTTTTAACTAGATGTGAGAAATAAATCAAATAAAGGAAATCTTCATGGACACAACAGAAGTTCTTTAAGTAGAAGTGGCACTAGAAAATAGGTATTTGCAGCTAGAGGAGTGATCAAAAGAGCAGCTAAACATTCGTGTCTCCATCCATCAAGCCTTGTTTTACACTTAGTTATGTAAAGAATCCCTGTGTAAACCCAGATCATGAAGGTATAAAAATCAGCAGCTGCTTCAAAACAGGTAGACAGTATTAAAATAAAAAACAAAAACAAAAACAACCAATAGGTTTCCAAAGCTTCCAGTGAGAAGATATTTCTTTGCAACGCTTCCACACAGATTCTTGTGTCTGAATTCATGACTAAAAGACTTTTGATAGTTCATGCTCTTACAACATCAGCACAAATCTCAGCAGTTTTTGTTGATTAACCAGATAGAAAAAAACATATTTCATCTTCAGAAGAAGCAACAATGCGCCAACAAACGGAAAAAAACTGACTGAAAAATTCCAAATAAAATTGACACTTTTTCCAGCAAAATGAAGAAATATTGTACAAACTTTGAGGCTGCTTCAAGATTTGGACTAAGTTAAGAGAGAATTGGTCATGCAAGATTTAAGATTTGTAGTGACGGATTGATAAACAATTTTAGTAATATTTCATCATTTCTCAAGAAAGTGTCTTTTTTTTTTTTTAACTTATGTATAAAAAAATGCTTCTGTATTTTTAAAGATGCTTCTCCATAGTTTTTCCTCTGTCATCATCAAAAAAAATTTCAAGATTGCTTTTGTAATAAGACTGAATTATTATTGTATCCTTCCTTTCTAAAGAAAAGCCCCTCCCTGATTTTTTGCTCTCAAAAGCTTACACTGAAATTATTTGCTTTACATACAGTTTCAAGGGTATTAGTTAACAGAGGTGTAGGTAAGTAAGTATTATCTTAAAAAAATCTGAAAATCTGTACCAAAAAAATCATTAACTTTGGAAAAGACCTCTAAGGTCACCTATTCCATAATCCTAACTCAGCAGACTTGGATGCAATAGCACACTAGACAAGTAGCTTCAACAAGAACAAAATCAGTTAAGGGCCTATCATTTGCAATACTGATATATTAGGGTTTGTGTTTTGTTGTTTTGTTTGGGGTTTTTTTTGTGCAAAACAGATTTAAGATTTTCTACATTGCCTATTCCTTTAAAGCTTTAACAGTAAGGATATTATCCTGCAGCAGTAAATTATGCAAGTCTTTTTCTTTTAAGAAGAATGGAAAATTGGAAATTGGGAAGACACAGAGGGAAATCAAGATCTCCCTGGGGTGCCTACTGTAATGCAGAGGGGTAACATACTGCAATTGCCCTTTAAACTCTCACTTAAAGAAACTCTTGATTAAGATCAGCTTCACAGCACTATTTTTTGGATATAGAGGTTCACTGAACAGAGAAACATTTACTTTTATAATGTGTAATTCCTCAATAAGGAAGCAGTAAGGTGGTCAAAGGATGTCACAGTTGTGAATAGCTTGCCTGACTCTGCATTCCTAGCTGCTGTTTCAAATTCAGAAACTGTAAAAGGGATCAGAAGAGCTGCACAGACCCAAGGTAACAAAAAGAACACACTCTTCTTGAGGGTCACTGCTTCTCAGGGATTTTTCTCATGCCATTTTCGCATCTCTGTTTGGATGACCTCATAGCACCAGTTTGAAGCAGTAATCCAGGGAAACATCAGCAGAAATAACAGGAGCTTTAAAGAAAGCTTGAGAAGGATGAACTATCACACACAAACATAGGGCAATAAGGATTGAGCTATTTCAAAGAACAGTACCTTATGTGAACAGTCAGAAATTCAGAAACTGCTTACTTAGATTGCTTGAGAAACTCCAGTGAGTCCAGGAAGCAGGCTGCCCTTCTGAATAAAGGATATAGCCATTAAAGGAAATAGCTGACTATAGCAATGTAACAGCAAATGACCAGTGCACTGAGAAGATATTACAAAAAGAAGGATGCTTACCCATCCCCAAAGACCTCAGCTTACAAAAAAAAAAAAACCAAAAAAAAAAAAAACAAAAAAAAAAAAACCAAAAACACAAAAACTCCACAAAGTAAGGACCTCCAGCAAGAGACCCATCCCCAGCAGCAGTCAGCCCTTAAATGAGGTCTAAGATGGGTAGAGCCTGGCACCACCCCTTCCTGTTGCACAGGTGAATTGTCTTCATCTGTGCTACCAGGGCTGACTGGGCCTTTTTTTTCAGGTGCTCAATCAGTGATTCAGGCTGTGACTCAGCAGTTCCCATACAAGCAAACTCATTGAGACTATGTGTAGGCATAATTAGTGCATCCATTTTGTTGAGAACTGAATATATCAGTAACCAAACAAACAGTACAGAAGTTTGTCATAATTCAGTTACAGTACATCTGATGATCGTGATATAACACAGTTTAATATTATTAGTGCAAGTCTGTACAATCAGATGAATTCTCACATGCTCTTGTTACTATGGGTTCTATTTCCAAATGCAATGTCAAATGCTTTATTGTCTACTTCACAGAAGAAGCAATAAAGGAATTTGTTTTGGAATACTCTGTAGAGTTAAATAGAAAAGTGAATCTTATCAAAGAATCACAGGCAGAACTTCCCCTGGGATAAAGGGAGAACAGGAATGCAGAATGGGCATGCAGTTGTTCATCTTCATCATTAACAATATCATATAGTGCTTTATGAAGGCTGTTTCAGGAAAATGCCACGAACTTTCTTTGCTAGTCATCTGGGTTTTCCTGCAGCTTCAGAATTCATAAAATCTAGCTCCAAAGCCTAACAAGTTCATCTGATGTACTGATATGCTCATTTCAGGGAAGAGCTACAAGAAAATCAACTTCAAAACTCCTGGCCAATGCAAGAACATCTCACATAAAGAGTTTACATCACATCACACCCCAAATCAGTTCTTCTTTCCATGTATAGTATACAATGTAGAATACTAGTGAAACTAAGTAAATAAAGTCACAAGAATTTCAGAGGCACATTTAAAAGCAGAATCTACTTTGTATAAAAAACAAAACAGTATTATTTTCTCTCTAAAAGCCTAATGAGAAAAAAATAAAAAAGATTATTCAAGTTCAGATATGTTTGAAATGAGCTCATGAAAAAGTGAATCAAAAGCATTTAACCTTTTATTTCTTCTACAATTTCTAATATGCTTCAGTAAACAAATCTGACTTAATTTTTACAGTGCTTCTAGTGCTCAGAAGTTTTTGAAAGTCAAATCCTTTCAAGGTTATTTCAGCAACCCCACTTAGTATCTGAGTACCTGCTGCTGAGCATATAAAACAATCACTACACTAATTAAGTTACTGATGTTGTTATGGAAAACGTCTTCTGCTTCTCAACAGAAATTTACAGAACAGTTCAGGTCTACAAACTGTAAAATGGGAAGAGAGGCTGTCATACTCAGAGGCAAACTGATGTCAGGAGGTTAACAAAGGAGGTACTCCTGAGAGCAGGGTCACGCAATAGAAAAAAAGTAATATATATATATGTATATATATAATTATATATATATATATATATATATATATATATATATATAATATAGCATGAGATACCAGAGCAAGGGGATAAAAATAAATAAATAAATAAACATACTGAAATAACAATCAAACACATGCTCAAAAATGAGCTCACTCTACAGCAATCCATTCATTTAGCCACTGATAATCTTGAAAGTTGGTGATGCAGAAGAAGCTCAAAGTTAGGTCCTTTAAATCCAATAGCTGTGTAGCCTGTTGTCTATGGCTTACAGGTAAATCTTCAACTTCTTCTCATTCCATTAATATGAAGATCCAAATTCCAGTCAAGTCTGACAGGATATAGTATTCCCTTACCTGCTTATGTCCCTAGTAATTGCAGGGGAGTTGGACTAGATGACCTTTACGAGTCCCTGGCTAACTCAAACAATGCTATTACAGAATATTGCAATAGAAGATAAAGGCTTGGGAAATGCTTTACTGAAGGAAATGGGAAAAAGATATTGCTTTTCTTTTAATATTTTAATTTTTAATGAATTCATTTGTTTTACTTTATTAATTGGTATTCTCAAGTGTATGCTAATTTTATCTGCAGACATGTTCAACAGGTAACTGAGTGCCAAAATTGGTTTCAATGTTTGCACCAAGTGACTTGGAATTTAGTGTTTTTATTTCTGGACTCATGAGTATGAGCTGGAAGGTGCTAGATGGAAGAGCACTTTCAATTTACCTACAAAGTTAAGTTCTTGATACACCAGAGAGCACTTGAAAGTTCAGTATCTGGAAGCCATCCCAAACAATCAATGGTGCATTTCAAGATTTTTATTAGAGAGACAGACAGCAGAGTGGGAAAAAAAGAAAAAAACAAAAGGATGACATAGTCTCAGGGAGACTCCTGAGGGTTGCCAACACAAACCCTGACTTGAATCCTGATAACTGAGTAAGAAAGGCAAGACCACAAAAAGGACAGAGCCTATCCTTAAGTTACTTTGAGATTATAGGAAAGTAATTTAGACAGCGTGTAAGATGCTCCATGCAGATGCTCTGACCAGGATTCTGAGTGTTGATTTTTGTCATAAGGAATGTACCACATCCCTCCTGTATGTCTAAGGAAACTCAGAAGCACTGCCCTTTGCTCCAGGAGCACCTCAGCTGGGGAGCTAAGCACAGCTCTTCCTCAGAAGGCAGAGCCATAACCGAGGGAGGGCAGAAAGAGCACCAAGGAGCAAGAAGCATCTTGCCCAGGGACAGGCATCTGCGGTAACACATTCATGGACCATAATGAAGAGGGAAAAAACATTCCAGGGTGAAAAGAGCTCCATGAGGTCCTAAGAAAAATACCACAGACATAAGACAATGGTGGGAAATAAGAGACCTGCCACTGATTAGGGAAGCTGTGCTGTGAACAGGAAGAAAGTGCCCACTCCCATCTTCCTCCCAATGTTCCTGAGCCCATAGGCTCCATGCCAAGAGCAAGAGTTTCTGTCCTTCCTCCTGTGCCTACCCTGCATGTCTCTCAGAGTCAAGTGGCGAAGGCCTCATGGCAAAGCCACATGACCCTCCTTTCTGCTCTACTTTGACAGGTAGAGGTCTCCATTCTGAAAATATGGTGCAAGACCAGCCACATGCTTGACCCCTGCTAACCCAGACTCTTGTCAACTTCATTTTGAAGAGGGAGAACGTTCAATGAGCCTGTTTCTGGTACTGTCTTTAAAACACTGAATGGTCCATCACCTCGTGCTACAAGTCATTATATTTATTTTATTAAGTTCATATTAATATACATAGACCTAGCATTTGACATCTGTCGCGTTTTAACAAGCTAAACTCACAACTGCAGGCTTCACTGAAGTCTACCAGCTACAGATAGGAAGTAAAATGGAGACACAGAGGTACCACTATTGTCTGTTGCACACCCAGTGGATGAAAGCTAAGAGAAATCTACATGTTGGCTCCAACTGAAAAATCCTGTGTGACACTTCAGAAAATGGATTAAAAAATAATAGTCATGAAATTCCATCATCTGTTTAGGTACCCCTAATTCCAATATTTCACATGTCAGAAGGGAAAAATAGGTGGGATGGATGAACAATATATCTGTCCAGATATGAATTAAAGTGTAGAGAGAGAAAAAAAAATACCAACATTTTTTTTTTCCTGACATTTTTGCAGAAAGATAATCCACTGAATGGTGGGATTTCTTCATTTGTTTGCTACCAGTAAAAAAAAAAGCTTCAGATCCTTAGCAAAGAGCTTCATTCTCTGCTTAACTGCGAGGCAGGGATTGAAGAATGCTATTTATTCTTCCCCCTGAATCTCATTCTCTCTGTGAATGGACTGTAAGTACTTTTTGCACTACTAGGGCCTGTGAAAAGAAATTCTATTAGGCAATTTAAATCAATTACCTCTAGCTAGATGAGTCTGCCTGTTAACGTCAGAAAGTCTTCCTCTCTTATGTCAGTCAGTTGTCTGGAAGATGTTCAAAAGGGCTATTTGATAAGGGAGTGCTACAAACATTCACAAAAGATGTTACCATTGCCATTATGATATTCAGACAATATGTACAGTGGCTAAACTTCTCACTGAAAATCCTTTACGTTCTCTGCTTGGACCTGCTCTCCTGTAATACTGCCATCCATATTTTCATAACAGCTTGTTATATATTTAGTGAGAAAATACTTGATTCCATTTCAGTTTGGCCTTGCTAAACATTCAATACATGCCTGAAAAGACAATTATCCTCAAGTGGAGAAATGAGGCTATAAGGAGACAACAGTAGAACAACACATTATTAGGGCAAGAATGTTGTGCGATATTTCCAAACAGGAAAACAAAACAAAACAATCTGAATAAGAGTAGAAAAGATGGGGGTGAAAAAAGGGGGAAAGAGGTATGAACACTCACCAAGCTGTGACATAAAACTAGAAATGTTGTGACAGGAGAGTGGAGATCAACATCACACACTAACCCACAATAAAACACAGCTGTATTTTGCAGTTTTCAGATCACTGTTTCATATTTGTTGCTCATTTCACCATGTGAAGGATCAACAAAACACTGCCTATTACAAGCCTGCAAACTCCCTGAAGCCATTCCACGGGTCAAAACTGAAGCTCAGAGCTGTAGTAAGCCTGAGAATTAAGACTTGTCCAAATTCTCTCCCACATTCAGAGCACTTCTTTCAACTTTCCTAGAAGTACTGACCTGTACATGTAGAGAACAACTCTTACACACTGCCACACTGTCATAGTTAGAATGGGCTGCAAACCAGCACTTCAGGTCTACGGAGGAAGCAATTTTAAAGAAGACTCACTGAAAATCTAAAATGCATGGTTGATACCTCTTTCTGTGCATGAGGGACAATGATAAATTCTAGGTGAAGAAAGTTTTGTGATAGATATATCTGAGTAATTCTACCATATCTGATTTGTCCCTCATACATGGATGTTCATACACATGCACACATCTCCTCTCCTCTTACTGCTTATTTTAATATGATACTTTCATGAACCCACAGAATTTCCTTCAGCATCTCCTGTATTATTTTAGGATTTAATTTCTTTTTCTTAGGATGCATTATCTATCACATTACCCATGTTTGTTTTGTTTGTTTCTTTCTGTTGTTTTTTGTTGTTGTTGTTTGTTCATTTTTCTTTCATCACTTCTAATCTGTGTAAGCTGATACTGAATTGAATGTTTTACCACCTTATCCAACATAATTTTGGATGAAAAATGCCTCAACAAGTTTCCAAAGCATTTTTTTCACCGTAATTCTTCTCCTTGAATTTTCTTTTAATTCAGTATATTTTCTGTTTTGTTTCCTCTTTTTCATCTTTTTTCTGCTCTTCTCATAATTATTTCTAAAATGTTGACAGTTCCCTTCTGAAATTAATTGGTCTCACTGTTTCAGCACTCTCCTGTTCTCCATTTATAGGAGCTATTTCCACTTTCTCACTGCTGCTTTGTCCTGTGAGATGAACAGCTTATTTGTTATGACATTTTCCCCTCATGGCTTTGGGCTTTTTGGCTCAATTTGTGTTATAACACTGCAGAGATCACACTTGCTGAAGACTGGTGCTTGCTCAATGTACTTCCTGTTGTTGCTTACAAAGCATAATAACAACGCCAGGAGCCTGGGCTTTACAAGAGCAAATGCCATCTCTCTGAAAAATCAGGAGTGAGATTTTTTTTCAAATGTTCCAGAATCTGTACAGGTTTATTCTAATTTAAAAGCAAGGGTTTATGTATGAAAACCTCTCAAGTTATCTTGTGGTAGCTTATTTTTCTATATGTAAAGGGGTTGAATTTTTCAGAAACATCAGACAATTAACACTATCAACATTCTCTTTTACCTCATGCATTCCTCAAAATTAGAGAAAGAGTTATCAGCACACTAAATCTTTAGAGATGAAGTACAGCTGATAGAGAACAGTGATGACAAAATACCAGCATTCAAAAATGCATCACCAATAATTATTTCCCTAAAAGTCCCTAAAAACATTCCACCTCCAAATCCATTTTGGGGGTAGTTCTTTTTGTATGAATTCAACAGACTGGAACTGTCATATAAAATTTCGAAGTGTATGCTCAAATGCATACGAGGCTGAGCGCTCAGCATTTTCTAGCTTAGACTGTATTAAAACTGCAAGACTATAGAATTTCCCAGGTGTCACTTCACCTGTGTTCACTTCAACACAAGAAACAGGCATGCTGCCTTCCTGTCAGAAACCATAGCACCACAAGAGCTGGCCAAGAGAACTCTGGAAAGCATGGATCTGTGCTTTGTTCCCTGCTGAGGTGACTATGACTGTACTGAATGTTGACAAGTGCACCTACTCTGCTGTTTAGAGTTGGCGTCAGTCTTCCTATGAACACAGTATCCGGTGGTGTGCTGTACACAGGTGGTCACTTCCCAGTTTGGCATGTCAACAGATGTTATAAATGGGTATAAACTGCTTTGTAATTCAAATATCTGAACCAAACATCAGGTTTCTGAAGGAACTGGGCAGACTCTATTATAAATACATGAACTGCATTAACATTTTTTCTTGATATTTTAAAGAATACTAAATATAGCCATAATTATCAATTGAAAAATCTAGTCTTATGCTTGAACTAGACTAGATATTAGTAACTTACACTGGATATTAGGAGGAAATTCTAGAACATGTTGCCAGGGAGGCTGTGGATGCCCCATCCCTGGAGGTGTTAAAACCCAGGGGTTGCATGGGGCTTTGAGAAACCTGGTCTACTGGGAGGTGTCTCTGCCTCTACCAGAGGGGCTGGAACTCAATCATCTCAAAGGTCCCTTCCAATGCAAACCATTCTATGATTCAACTATGACACTGCAGAATATAATTATTATTTCACAAGGCAGAACCATATTAATTATTTGACCAATTTATACACTGACATCTTTTATCTGTTACATGAGTTTATGGTAATAATGTCAGAAAGGTAATTTATAACAGTTTGTTGTTGAAAATAAAATGGCTTTTATTAGCTTGGTAACATCTTTCATATTTTTTAACATCCTTTTACAGTAAGAGTATTGTTTAAAATTATCAATCATTCTGCCCAAAGAAAATTCCAGGATGGATTTGTGCGTTACTGCTGCTGCTTTTCCTGAATGCCTTGATACATGATCATCTGAGGTCATGTTTGTGGAATAGGCTTCTTCAGAGATTTCTATCTAATAAATCAACACAGTGATCTTTGTCTCCAAGTTGCAAAACTTAAATCAATTACTAAGAAAAACATTTCCTTTTTTTTTATTCACTAATAAGTTGGAAACTATAGTAATGCTCTAAAAGTTGTATGTAAAGCAGATCATTGTATGTGCACAGACATGTATGCAGACCTGATCTACTTTATGAACATTTTTTATAGTTTCTATATTATGTTAACACTATAATATAACATTGCTATAGTTGATAATATATTTTTATATAGAGACTATTAATTAAATTATTTTTTTCAAATTATTCACTTGAATTAGTCATCTATTTATATTTATTTAGATAATGAACCAAAAATCTGTATTACTGGAAATTCTCTACCAATTAAGTAAGAAATTAGAAGCCCTTGTAAGCTACCTGAGATAAGAATGCCAGTTTTGCATGACTGCTTACCAGTCAAATTGTAGAGAATCTCTTTTCATTGCCTAATATTTTTAAAAGATGTTCTTTATGGCTGGGCTATGAAAGTTGCAAATTATAGCTCAATATACAGGAGTCCTTGCCTACATCATAGAACATTTCAGGGAACTGGCGAGTCTCAGTTTTAATCAGAAAAATATTTTTAGCTTGAAGTACAACTAAATGGGGAATCCTGTGTTGACAAAAAAAGTCAGCACATTGAAACCTCCCACACCCATGCAGGTCCATAAAACTGGAAAACATTAACTCTGTTTTCAAGGATGCTATCCAAATTTATAGAATTAATAAAGCATCAGAAGACTAAATGATCTAATGGGAAAGAACTGAAAGGGCAGATAGAAACATTTCTTCAACATGATCCATAAGAGCAAAATAATGCTCTTGGACAAAATTCCTCTCAACTTATATAAACATAAGAGGGCTTATACAATTTGAGCCAAGGCTTCACACAGGGTGTACTGACTGAGAATAAATCTTCTAACACTCAAGAAAACAAAGAGGAAATATGAATTTCTGAAAGAAAAAGAAAACAAAAAGTGAAAACATGAAATAACTTTGAGATAGTACAATGTTTCCTTGCATCTATTAAAATAATGCAGATATTTGAAATCTGAACTAGCATCAGATTGCCAGAAAGTCTTTTTAAACAAATATTCAAAAATCTTTAATTTAAATGACACACATTCATTATTAAGTTTGTATGATTACTTCAAAAATTTAACATTTCTTTTTTTTTCCCAGTTACGAAATTGTAGAAGTTTGAGAGTACTTTTTTTTAATTGACAGGATATAATTTGAAATACATTTAGTTCTTCTCATATATTATGCATTCACCTTTCAGATACTAGAGTAATTGGCAGAAAAGTGGAAATAGACAGTTTGGGGACTAAGGTAAGATTCCATAACAGGAGACAGACTGCTCAGCAATAATAAAATATGGCAATGAGTGCAGTATTACTTGTTTATTTCCATATGTACTTCATAAGTATTTGGAGTCTAAAACTGACATAAAGATTTACTGAAGATTTAAAGAACCGAAAAGACCACTGTGTTCTGTTCAGTTTTACATCTTTTGTAACAGAGGTTACAGAACTTCACTCAGAGAAAAAAAGAATATATTGGAGATATAAGTTCAAAAGAACATGGATTTATTACATTGTGACAAGAGACTTTGGAAGGACAGAAACGTCAAAGAATATTACATTAACATGTGATATATATTATCGACACAGATTTTTAGAAGTTACTGAAGTGCAGTTGCACTGCTGTGGTCATAGCTTAGTGGTAATTAATGCAAATCTGATTAGCCAAAAGAAATTTTGTGATAGTTTAATGCCTTGGAAAAAAAAAGAACTACCTGTACCCACAGGCCTGACCTACAGTGAAGGTAAAGGATATAAAAAGACAACAGCAATCTCAGGTCAGAGGATAAATTCAGGCCTTTCAAGAACTGATGCGAATAAAGAACATAATGAAATGGGCTGACTATTCTGCATCTGCATTAAGGAATCAATTGGGATGATGGAATAAACCGTACTTACTTCATCCTATCAGACCTTATGGGACAAAAGAAGCCTGCAGGACTAGGACCATATTACAGTTCATAAGCCTGCTGGGCATAATTGCCATGAATTACAAATAGATTAAAGACCAAATCGGTGGTCTGAAGGGAAATGAGCATAATATCTCAATAGAAAGAGATTACCCAGCAGTTTGACATTCAAATATTGTTTCTCAGAAAGCTGAATGACCAGCAGCATCATTAATCTGATAGCTGTGGCACAAACATGATATGGCATTATGTAAAACAGCAAATATTCTGGAGTAATATGCATCAGATAATGAAAAAACTGTTGGAAGGTTGTTTGGGTTCTATAAAAAATATTTTTCCCACAATGTTTAATTCATTTGAGTGTACTTCCATCAAATTATAATAATTAGGGTCAAATATATTCCTACAAAATTGAAATTAGGTCTCCATGTAATTTGCAAAGTTAGATTCTGTATATTAGTTTTCACAGACTACTAGGCAGAATGAGTGCATTTTGACAAATGAAACAAACACACACTGTACTTGCAGTTTTTTAAAACTAACTATGGAGAAACCACAGGGTTTGATGCATCAATGAACTGATACATCTTATACCTTTTTTTTTTATATTTTAATATCTCTTTCTCTTCTCATTATTTTGAGTGAGAGCTCCTTGCAGGAGGACTGAGCTCATGACTGTCACAAAACACTGGAAGTCAGCATGATAATGAGCCAATCTGTGTGAAAATGAACTCATTAATGCTAATGCTTTGCTGACTCCCAGCTGATTCATGAACTCATAAACAAAGTTCAAAACAGAAGAAGGAGGGGAAGTTCATGAATTTTGGAAGTACTAAGTGAAGGAACAAATGTTTATCTTCCTCATTCATATTCTCAATTCATTGATCTTCCTCACGCTCTGAAAATCTACAGTCAATCCCAGATTATAATACTCAAATTCTCAATTCATTGATCTTCCTCATGCTCAATCTATGGTCAATCCCAGATTATAATTTTCTGGGGAATATTAGTTCATACAAGAGATCTCATAACTGAATTGTAGAAATTCACATTAACTGGACAATAAATTATTGATTGATTCCAGTTTTTAGTTTCAGATGAATTGAGTTTTCAACCTGGACAGGCATTTTTATTTAAGAAGTCATAAAAATAACTCAGTGAGTTTATTCGCCCATAATACTTCAGGTCTATGAAAGAACTTGTCCTTGACACAAATTAAATTCTGCTGAAAGCATATTGTAAGACCAGTTTGCAAGGTCTGTGCAAATCAGATAAATATCTCAACTCCCAGCTCAAAAGCATTAGTTTAAAAATGTTTGGCCTTATGTGCTTGAAGAAGGAAGTGATGAAGTATTATGTGAAGTTACAACTATTTTATGACAATTAAAAGCATATTTTTTAATAATTATGGATTCTTTAGAAAAAAACCTGCTAGGTTTAGATTATGTTTTACATTATGATAACATAGGGATCACTTAACAGTATATAATTATTTTATCCAATTTAATCCATATTTGAAAGCTCTAATTAGCTTTGTTAGAATTTGAAGATGTCCTTCTTGATGACACAAGATGACTTCCATCAAAATTGCATTTATTCTTTATATTACTGTGGCCTATATCGTTGTATTCCTTTGTTTACTGAGCTATATGTGTATCAAGAAACAGAGAAAAAATAATCTAACTATATATACTTTCATTTCATTTTCTAATCAGTAAGCAAGATTTATAATTAGTTTGTTCAACATGACAGCTGTAAATTTGCACTACTTTTTAGAGAATCTTGTCATATTAATCACTTTTTAATGACAATTTTCATAACCTTTTTAGTTAGTTTGTTTGTTTTTTAATTGAAACACCCTGAGTGCATCAAAAAGCTTTGCCTACATATATGAAGTAGGATATGAAAGAAAGTGATCACCACCCCAACTATTACCTCACACCTGGATTCTGCAGCACAGCTCAGAGATGACTAATTATAAGCCATTCAAGCCATAAAGTGGCTGAAGTAGTACATCCAGGGCTTCACAGAGGATGTTTAATTACTAGAGCAAACTCATTTTAATCTAGTGTTGGTATCTCTGTATTACTACATTTTATTCACATTTCTGAGTAGTATTTGTATCATATTAATCCCTCTTGCTCTGAACTCCAGAAGTAGAAGCAAACTGAGACACCACTTGCAACAATCAGTACACTCACTGAGCTCATGGCTCAATCTTGGTCATGCTCCCAATATGCCTATTTTTTAGTGTCAGCAGAAACAACAAGCACATTGCAAATCACATTAATTGTGCCAATGACTTAGAGAATACACACCTCTGGATCTCCAAATCCTTTTTCCTGGCACCTTGCTTTCCCCATCTATTTCATTGTGCTACAGATGATGAGCAGGAGAAGATCCGGTTAAAATTGCAGTGGTGAAGTGATAACAGTAAGCAAAGATTGCATCCAGTGTTCTCATCAATTTGTAAGTGGAGGGAGAAACAGAAAGAATGATCATTCTGGCAGCAAAAACCTCTCCTAGAGTAGGGAGTTGTGAAACTGAATTCAGGTAAGAGTTTACTTCTGAAAAGGCTATCATACCATTAAGAAATAATGTTTCTCCTAAAGAGCTCTCATTGGGATTCTACCTCTTAATATAAAATGAAGATCTGACCACATGCTTTATTCACTCACCAGTCAGGTAATGACACGGTTTTATGATTTTTTGTTATTGGTATTCCACATCATGAATTCAAGTAAAGCACTGGCAGTTAAAGAGTTAATGTTCCACTTCCATGGACTGCTGAATTTCTGGGTATCTGGTTCTCAGAAGAGAAGAACTACATACCCCAGAGGACTTGGTGTTCCCCTTTTCCACTCAGAGGGAAAATTGCATGCAAATTTCAGGACTTCTCTTTTGCTGTTCATCTCAGCAATGGAGATTCCCTAGCCACCTTGCCTTTAGTTTTAGCATAAGACCTTTGGTTGTGGATACTCTTTTTTTATTTATTAGCTTCAATTCCAATTATATTGTATTAATTGTGTTATTTTGCATTCCAATATATTACTTAGTAAATCAGTTCTTCTCCTCAGATTGTTGCCACTGTTTTGTTTTTAGGTCCATCTCCCTATCCTCTCCTTTCTCCCTCCTCCTCTTTCCTGGGTTGTGGGTCCGTGGGTCACCCACCCCATTAGCCACAGAACTGGGTTGAACTGGCCCCATAAACCACTGACAACCAGCAGCTAAAATTATTCCTTCATGCACTATTTATTTGTTGTCAGCTATCCAGCCTTTGCAGCACAAAATGGGTGAAAAAAGGTTAGATTACATTTGTCAGAGCCTCCAAAGACAACCACACTTCAATGGAAGTGAGTCAGCAGGTGATCTACAGATGCATATTCAGCACAAATGGAACACACTATTATATAAACTATTACTTCAGCGATCAATTTCCTCCTCGTGAAGAAAAACATGTTCCAGATAAGCTTCAAAAACACACACTTTAGCACCAGAGAAGATCTAAGAGCTTATGCAGGTGGATAAAAGAACTATAATCTTATTATGAGGAATTGTGTCATAGATGGAATATCTTTGAGTACTTAGGCCTTTTTTTTATAATCTTCATAAATCACCTGAACAGACAACTCAGGTTGAAAAAGCTTAAATTTGCTGACAACACAGAACTACATATAATGAAAAAAGTAGAACCAAGAGTTAGGTAAGCAGTTCCTGTGATAGTAGGAGAAAAAATAGGTTGATACGTGCACTAGCTGTCTGAAGTCATACAAAAGTAACATTGAGACATTCAGAGAAAGACACAGAAAGTCACTAATTACTTATTAAAAAAACAAAACAGTTAGGATCAGGAAAAAGCAAAAGCACTGTGTGCTATGTATGACAGTTCTGCTCTTTAATTGAAATAATAAATAATGATGCAAATTAAAGTCTTTGAGAAGAAAGTGATATTTTCAGTGTCTAAAAGCAGATTTTTTTTCAAATATTTTTCAAAATTAAAAGCCTGCAGTTTAGAATACTTATTAATACAGAATTCCACTGAAAATGCAAAACAAAATGTGACAATAGGTTCATTATTCTGTCTTTTCTTTCATTTTCTCCACAACAGAATTGGTAAAGAATCAGTTCAGCATTACAGGAAAATTTGCCTCGTATGTGAGCCCGAATGCACTACCTTAGTCCCAGCCTGCCACCAATGCTCCACAGAGAAGTACTCAAGGAAGTCAGTGAAGCTTTACTCAGGTTCACCTGTATACTCAGAAACATTTTCAAGATGTACTCAAAAGCCTGTTGAGTAAAGAAGCAAAGATTTGTGACTCAAATTACATTGGAAAAATGGATACAAATATATTTTGTGACTGCCAGTAATGTGTACGGCATGGAAAAGACAGAACTGGAACAAATTTGTCTCTGTTCCTTTTACCTGCCAGCAATGGGCAAACATCTACCTGTCTGACACAGAGCACAACACTGTTATGAGAAAAACACAGGAGAAAACCCTCAGATTTCCTAAGCAGTTAGCTCTATTTTCTTTTACATTAAGCTATTCTTCCACCCGTACTTAAAACCATTCAGACACTTTTAAATGCTTCTTATCCTTAGAAACCAAATGTAGAAACACATAAATTAAAAAAAAAAAAAAAAAAAACCTCCTTAAAAATAAAGGCGCTGAAAAACTAATAAACAAACCTTTCTCACACGCATACACCCAATCTGTTTCTGCCATTTTCTGACAGACAGGAACAAACTAGATTTTGTGAAGATCCAGAAATGACATTCCATTCACACACTCTCTAGCTTTCTGAAGCTGCTCTATAATTCCTGTTATTTGACAGAAAGAAAAACAAAACAAAACAAAACAAAACAAAAAAAAACACCTTTACTGAAACATTCAATTAAACAATTTTGTTTCCACTTAGAAAGGTCACTCATCATCCTCTCTTTCCAAAGCAGTCACTTTCTTTGCCTTCTATCTAATTAATTTAAACTTTGCATATAGAACTCTTGAATGACAGTCTTTAACACATTTTGCAGCTATGGATGATAATGGACAATTGTGCTGTCTCTAAGGACTTTCCTACACAGAGAAGATCATTTGCAGCAATCTAGGATGTAAATTTATAGCACAGTCATCACTTCTTATTAACTTCACCTGCAAGCACTCATTGTTACCTGCCCATGGAGTATTATGCCTTACTTTGCAAGAGGAGTAAGTGGCTTCATGAAGAAGATGCTTATAGGAGAATTTTCCAACCAGGCAGACAGGCAGGCAGTGCTGAGCATTGAGAACACTGTAAATTTATGCCTTCATTTATATTCATTAATTTTCACTAACTTGTCTGCACAGGCAAGCCATAGTATTTCAAATCAAAGAAATATACTAAACATTTCATGCTGTCCACTGTTTTGACTTGGTTGATTACATTATGTATACACACTGGCTTATTTTCCTTCCCCCACGATCCAAAGTAAACAGAAACTGTCTCAGAGTTTCCCTACATTGTGATAGTCCTCTTTCTTATAACTGAAAGCATTTCAACCTGCTTTTTCGGGTAAAGCCTTACTGCAAGAAAACAGGTATAAACAGCAGGCAAAGAGGAGCTTTTCAAAACTGGTTTGTGAAGAGTTTCTCAGAATGTCACTCTTTCCAAAATATAATTTTTATTTCCTTATACTGCTGAGTTTCAAATATTATCTGAAATCACTAGAGCTGAAGAGACCTGTCCTGAAGATGCCTGGCCTTCAATAGAGGAAAACTGTCACTTTAAATGTGCAGTCTGAGGGGTTCCCTTCAGAACACCAAGCCTGGCAGTATAGATGGGAGGAGGAGGTGCACGCTGCTGTGGGCACTGCACTATGCAAGAGGTCTAGGGTGAGGAGCAGCTAAAAGGCATTAGGACCACTGGTGAAATCCAGCCACAAAATAAGAGAACAATGCTACATAGCCATGAAAAAGAAAATTAATACAACGCAATAACATCAAATGTATGCAGATGCTGAGAGTGATATGGAGGTTAAGTAAGATCACTTAAAAATGTAATAAGAAAGTAGATATTCAAAATGAAATGCACAGAGTTTCTAGAAAATATTATGAAAATAACTCATTAGGACAGATGTTTCAAGGGAGGATTGAAGTATATCTAAACAGATTCTCTACATGGGCAGATTAAGTGGCATGGTGTTAGTTGCTATTATAGAAAATACTTTTAGCTTTTAAAAGTTACTGATAATATTTTATCGTGATCTAGATAAGGTTAAAATGCTGTTTTGTTGTTTTTTTTTTTTGGCTGCTTTGGAATTAGGCTATTTCTTCTGTCTCTTACCTGAAGAAAAGCAGACCTCTTTTTTTTCTCACATTGCCATTTCTCTGATGGTTATCACATAATATTTCTTGTGCTAATTTATAACAAGTATAAGTCACAGGTCTATTTAAAGAGTCAGAATTAAAGACTGAGCCTCTGTCAGCTTCCAGATTTGCTGAGAGCACAGAATGGATCTGTGTTTATAGAAAGGTTTATCTGTTAAGACTGTTTTGAATTTTATGGATAAATGAATATGTGGATTACTTGGTTTATAGAGAAAGTTTCCTCTGCTGCACAATAAGTAGCTGCTTATGTGATCTGAAATAATCAGCGAGAAAGTATTTTCTTTTAGTATTTTGTGACTGAATATCAGACCTAAATTAAAGAACGTTTAAACATCTATCTTCCAACATCTGAAGAGATGTTAGTCAAGTAAATTAGCATCTAGCTAAATAAATAAAGAATAATGTTTAAGTGCAGTTTAAGAAAATATGACCTCGCTGCTAAAATGAAACATACATAATTTATTTTCTGTGTAATACATTTTGCTTTGTAAAGTGATCTAGGCATACGTTTGCAATAATGATATTTATCATTCACAGTGCTGGGTATTTGTATGCGGCTCAACAGACACTTGATCGCACAATGCTGTCGTGACAAAAGTATATAATTCTTCATTTTTAAACAGCGTGACTGAAGCACAGTGTTCAGAAGGATGCCATCAACTTTAAAAAATTCAGCTGAATTACTTCCTCTACTCCTATTTGCGCCTCTGGTGTTACTAAGCCAAAGTTACTTGACTTAATTCAAATGAGACTATTCAGGTTGAGCTCTTCTGCATACACATGCTTTGTCTTATTTGAAGCACTATAATTCAGAAAATGTTGCTGCTTCCTCTATATCTTCTCAGGCAACAAGAAAATCATAAAATACTTGAACACGTTATTCCAGAGAATTAACTGATGGACTTGTGAAATTAGTGTTACTTTTAACATCCTTGTTAGTGAAGTGCAGTGCTTTTAATGCAATGATGATTACAGGCTTGTTTCACATAAACCAGGTATTATAACCTTTTTTCTTTCAAACAAATACAGTGAAAATAATGCATTACAATTCATATTCAGTATGTTTGCACACTTCAGATAAAACAGCAACTCCATATTTCCATTTGTAGCTTCTATTTTTTTTTATTCTTTTTTTTTTTTCTTTCTCCTACCCTAAGCGGGCCATTTTTCTGCCACCCAGGCAGTTCACTGTCCTGTGCCTCCTGTGCTCTTCTCAGACACAGCATGGCTCCTTCCTATGGGGAGATGATCAGGGACATGGCTGCCTGAAAGGCAGGGAACTGGCGTTACATGCGATCAGGTATAGAACAACAAGTTCGTCACTGCTGTAGAAATCTGACTATAATTGCTGAGTTGATTCCTGTTCCTCCTGGTTCACCTAATTGCACACTGGGTAAAAGTTGAGCTACTTTCTTTGACTACTGAGCAACATATTTCTACATATTTTATTTTTAATTAAAGAAATATCTTTGTCTGGCAACATCTTGCCAGTGTAAGCTTCTCTGTCCAATTTCAGCTAAAGCCAGTAAAAAGAGAGCCACTGTAAACCTGGAGGTAGAGCTCAAGAGAATTTACATGTATTTCCCATTACTGTCAACTTCTGTCATGTACAGAAGAAGCAGTAATCTTGAAGGCATAAAAAAGCAGAAAACTGCAGCAGTAATATGTGGAATGTGAAAGAGACCCAATATGAGTAAGGGAGTTTGCTTTCATAATTCTTATTCCTTGCTTAAGGAGGAATTTGGGTACTGGTATAAAAAGCAGCCAATTGTTTCTGCAGATCAATTATTTCATGATCTTATAAAACCTTGTAGTATTTTTGACTTTGGGATTGGGAAACTGACAAGCTGCTTTTGTTCCTGAGTTTATACATAGGAGGTTATATTTCAGATTTTTAAAAAAGGCCAATTTTTGACAATAATTATTCACATTACTCAGGCTTGGTTGTGCCATTTGCAACACTAATTAACTTTTCAATGCACTTTCAAAAATGTATTTCATTGAGAGAGGCAATGTTAATATAAATAATAACAATTTCATTGCAGGAGATTTATTTTCTCTGCTGTGCTCAAGTCCATATATGGTGAAGTCGACACAAAAGATTTAGTACAAATACCTTTTGCAGCACTCACAGATACACTGTTCCTTTTAGGCGTTTAATGAAATTTATATGTTCTCCAGTAGAGATTATGATAAAATGGAACTTATGCTTTAAGTAACAACAGGAAGAAAAACCCAGAAAAATTTCCCCAAAAGCTATTGATAAATTAAGCTTAAATTCTGTCCTTTTGATTGAGTCTGGTGATATTCTTTAATCTGTATATGGTGATTTGTACACCTGAACTAGAAGTATTTTATGTAATAATTTCCCTTTTCTGTCTGTTTATATTGAGCAAAAGAGTCAGAAAACCTTCTTACAGATATTCTACTATATGATTTATTTATGAATAAATTGCATTTTAGTGCTTTAAAGGAGGCATCACTAATATTTTCCTTCAATTATTTCATATTCTTTAACACACAGCTACAGAATGAAAGTTCTCAAGAAAGTGGTGAAATTTTATTTTTAAAAATGGCCCTGAATTTTTAGCAAATGTTGAATGAAAAAAATACTAGTGATTCAAAAATGATAATATTGGATACTTGCTTCAATATTGTTAAAAAGATAAACAAAATGATTAAACTAGAAAAATCAGGTAATTTGAAAATACTTACAGAACGGCTTTATTATGATGTTTGTTTCAAAAGTTTTCTTCACGGGATGGTTCCAAGTCTTTGATTCTCAACTAGATGATCTTTAAAGTTCTCTTACTCATTTGAAAAGAGTAAGAGAACTTATCACTTGTTATCCAGAGTGCTTTTGTTCATGATCTCCTCTCTCATCTATCCTGTCTTTCCTCCAACTAATTTTCTTGTGTATGCTAAGATCACAATGAGCCTGGGATTCCCTTCCACATTTGCCTCAAGACCCACCTCAGTTATTCTCATGTTAGGATATTAAGTATATGAGAGTATGAACTAATCCTTCAGCAGTATTTTCCATTGGCGGCCCCAGTGATCAAAGAAATTCCCTGCTGATTCAAGGTCAGTCAACCCATCTTTCTACTGTATTTGGACACATACCAAATTCCAAAACAGGTTTTATTTCAGACACGAATTTGTATGAATCTGCTACTACAAAGGCAATGCAGCTTGAGTTCTGAATTTCACTAATGCCATCACCACTTTTGCAGCCTTTGGAGTAGGACCCACAGGAAAATACTTCAAAGATACATTTTGTTACGCAGAAGTAAGGCTAGTTGAAATATAAAAACAAAGAGATGGATCACTGCCAATTAGGCTGGTGTGCTACAACAGTTGTTTCACATGAAGCAAGATATACCTTGAAGTTACTCTTTGGTTCCTTATAGTTGAGCTATGTTGATGAAAAAAGCTAGCATTGAGAGATTTTATATTCTTCACAAACTGTAGAGCGTTAACAATTCCTCAGAAAAGTGCTCTGGGGTACTCAAATGTACATATATATACAAAATCACTGGTTGTATGCTTATTTTAGACAGCTGTCTATTATAGTTACTTTTGGGAATCTTAGGTCTTTTCTGACCAAGCTTTTCTTTACTTCTTTATATCCATCCACATAGATATCCAGAAATATTGGAAGAAAAAAAATAAAAAAAAGAAAATCTCACTCTTATTACTAAGTTTCCCCACTCCCACCTCCCCACCTTTATAAATTAATCACATTATTCTTACAGGTTTAGTAGCTAGGACTGAAACTGCTCTTCATCAAGATTCCTTCTAGAGATCTGTAATCCTCACAGATTATTTTCTCATTTGAGCAGAATTTTCCCTTTGGAACCTTTCCTTACTTTGTCTTGGTGGCATGGCAGCATAGACCAGGCTCAGTAAGCATTTAACCCTGCCTTTCTTGACATGGAAGCTAATAAACTTCCCACAATTGCTAAAACTGCATTTCGGAGGCCAAACCTGTAAAAATAGGTATACTCATATTTTAGCCTAGTATTTTGATTCTCCATCTGTTTAACCTGTGCTTTTAACAAATACTCCTTATTCCTAATTCAGACTTAGACAGCAGCAGAGACATATTAATGGAGGTTTAGGTGTTAAAATTCCACAGACTGAGACATCATTTCTGCTTTCAAAATTTGTTTATGAATTGCACTCCCATAAGACACTGAAAATCAATTTTCCTCTGCTTAAATAAACCATGAGGTTCCCAGGTCCCTGTGAGACTTTGATCTCATGATATTTTGTATTTCTCAGTCATGATTTATTTCTTGAAATCATTTGCTGCTATTTTTAACTCCACTTAGTTTTTGCTCTGGAATGATGTCACTATCAAGTAGAAAATATAGGCTCTTTTATTCTTGTAGTTTACAAGAAACAAATATAAATGAAAAACAACCTTTTCTTCTCTTTCTACCATGTGATTTACTAATGTAAATATCCCAAAGAAGATCAAAATACAGAAATTGCCTTTCAATAATATTGCATTTTGATTTTTTTTAAGTAAGCATATCTTTATATGAGAATAAGATTTTTAAGTTTATAAAAATACTTATTACTCTCAAAAAACGAATCTCAGTTTGGTAAATTGATTTAGAAATAAAAATACAGGTAATAAAATGTTATTTCTACTAAAACCCTCAAAATCTATCCACAGCTAATTGGGTTTACTTAATGAAATATTAAGATTCCAGATTCAATCCAGGCCATTTTGTGTTCCTTCATTTTTGCACAACATTAGAGAACATTTTACAAGGATAAAGAGAAAACAAACATAACTTGCTAATGCAAAATTATTGCATATGAATTGTGTCAGAACTCAGTTTAAGTCCTATGAAAGGTTGCCAGAGGAAAAAAGTTAGATGGTGACCACTACTTTGTCATGTCCAGAATCAAAGGAGGGAATATGGACTAAACCTGAATCCTCCTCCAAAATTAAAATGATTTTTCCTGTCTGCCTCAACATCTGTGTTCCTTCAAACACTCCATATTCTGTAAATCACAAAATGTGTTGTTTTAAGTAAAGGTAAGAGTTGCACAGCTCACTTGAAATAATTTGATATATGTTAAAACAGCAAAAACACTATTTCTCGTTATTAGAAATATGAATACAAGTTAATTTGTGTTAAGAAATTAATTCCTAGCTTCAGTTTCTTTTTTCTTTAATCCCACAAGCTTTTATAATTGTATTTCTAATAAATAAAGAAATGTTATTGAAAGTATATGACCTCCACTATGCCTTTTGAAATAAGAGCAGTCTTATGTAAATATGGTAACACAAATGCTACTGTGACCAGGATTTTTCTCTTAACTTTGTAGACTTACACTATCTATATTTGAAATGTTAAAATGAAATCATTTATAAATTATAGGTCATGGAAATCATCTGATGTCTAGAGAATTTAAGAAAGGATGCAATTTAATTGTTGTCAGGGTCTGTTCTAGCAACCATTTCTATCTATGGGAGTCAGTTTATTATTTCCAGTAGATTTTGCATCTGTCCCACAAACACCTTCTCAACTAATCAAAACAAGCAGAAGTTAAAATGTTACCCTAAAGGTTCATTCAATACTTTGCTTATGAAAAATGAATATTTTAAACTTCACAAATGAGATGTAAGCTCTGTTTTAACTGGAAAGATGCCATAGAACAAACCAAAACTTGAACCATGAGTTTGGTATAAGTATTTCTGTGGAACAGAGAGAAAAGTAACAACAAAATTCTGCATCATTACTTGTACAGTCACTGAGATTGAGTGACAACTTGCAGACAATTGTTTTGCATCAGCAAGTGACCTAACAAGTAGAAACTTGCAGAGTATTCAATATGCTGTCTTACTACATCACGAGATTTGGAGAAACACCTGCTAAAGTAATTCTATGCTGTTCACTTGAGAAAACAAAAACACAAAGACTAACTGGCTGACAGTTATATTTTCCCTTCACTTTAACATTTCACGTCTTTTATTCCTCTGGAAAAACAACACGTAAAATGAGTAAACATGAATTCATTCTTCTGGATAAATAATAGTCAAGTAGATTTCTTAGTCTGACTTAATTAATGAAACAAATATCAAGAGAAGGCTTAGAAAAACAAGACCTGTCCTTGACCATAATTCATCCTTTTGTTATAAGCCCTTGAAGCACTTGTGCAGAACACTGTTATTGTAACCTAGCGAATAATGAAAATTACAAAGGAATTAGTTACAGTTCCCGGCAAAAAAGGGTGCTAAGAGTTAACAGGTGCCTTCTCTCTCAAGATAGGATGTTGTAGGAATGACTTTGAACCTATGAAAAATTAATTAATTGACTTGTGGTGTGCTACATGCAGGATCTGCTTTATTGAGATGGAGTTAAATTTGGCATTAAGATGAAAATAAGGATAATTCTTAAAAAGATTTTGAGTTGACAGCTGCAGCTGCAAATTTTTTCTGTCAAAACACATTCTCAGGAAGACTGCTTCCTATAGAAAAGTAGAATTCTTAATCAAAAGGGACAACTCTACAAAAACTGGGAACCTGAAAAAGGGTTGAAGTTACACAGTACAACAGGTGGAAGCTGTCCAGAAAGCCCTAGCTACAGAATGGGGGAACAGCCTTCAACAGGGATACAAGAGCTGCCATGGGGCACTGTGTTAACCAGTCACATGTCAAATGTTTCCACAAGGCAAAGGACATAAAAGATAACGTCATACAAATTTTATGACATATTTGTGGTACAGAAGGCAACAGCCTGGCAATCAATAGCAGAATATCCATAAAGAATCCTTAAGAACATCTTATGCCGTTGGACAATTATACAATACTAGCCCCAAAAGAATCACTGAAAACAATAAATAAATAGCATGATCTCTCACAAATCAATGTTATCCAAGAATACTGTGAATTAAATGGTAATGGTAAGGACCTAGAAGGTATATATTAAAAGTTATTGTGGAAGGAGATGATTCCTAAGCTTAACTAGGGAAAGGATTTAGTTACTCTGTAAGTAGATATGGAAAAACCTTGCTTTGTTTAGCCTAGCCAGATCAAAGTTGACAAGACATTACTGAGGTAAAAACAAAAGAATAACATAAATAAGATAGATCCTGTAGTAATATACAGAAGCATAGAATGATAATGAATTAAGTATAGAGCTGAATTTCTAAGTTCTATAAGGGAAAATTCATTGTAGGTTCTTAACCCCTGTGGTACACAACTCATTCTACTTTCCCAGATCTCACAGGAATTTTATTTGTCAAAAGCCCCGTGGTGGTTGCAAGAACTCAGAATGCTGGTAAGAGTGCTTCCTGCTATATGACATTCATTGCTGATAACAGCAGACAAAACAGCACAATGTCTTTCAGTGAATTTCATGTTTTATTTTGTTTTGTTCTTTTAGATTTACTTTTAAGTAAAGATGAAAACAAATAGAACTGAGTTATCATAGTTTAGTTATTACATATACTACCAACATTTCATCTTTTAGCTTGATCTCTGTTTTTTAATGACAAAGTGAAAATTGCCTTTCCTCACGAAGATTACAGAAGTAATATTTTCTCCTCTTAGCAACTAATGGGATTGAACTCAGGTCTTCTACAAATGTAATCAAAAGGTTTAATTACTTCAGAAATGCATAATGGGAGAAGTTAGTCAAAACAGCATTTTGGGAATGGAGGATCACACTGCATGACAGGGTGTACTTGACAGAATCCTTCCTGCCTCCCATGAGCTAAGCTGTTTCATATAGTACTATTGCTATCTATACACGCAGATGATATGTCACCTTCTCAGCAGGAGGTATGGGAAAAAAGAAACTAGGAGGGAAATAGTAATAACAATAAAAATAGGAATAAAAACAGCTGAAAACAATAATAGTAAGGATTTGCAAGTCAGGGATAATATGCTCTACCTAAATCTTGCTGAGTTTGCAAGCCTTGCAAAGCTGTATTTTGACACATGCTGCAATTCAAGCCATTCAGCAAAGAAAGGATAAGGAAAGAGTACTTGCTTTGATTTTCTGCAAGGCCTTTTCACAGACACCAGTAGCAAATGGAATTTACATGTCCATTTAAAATACACAACAAAAGCAGAAATCAAAACTCAAAAAAAAAAAAAAATGCTACAGAGATGAAAGTAGATGACCTCTCTCTCTGCTTGTTTCTCTTCCTACTTTCTTCAAGAGACTGCAGTCACCAGAAAACTTCTGCAGAAGGAACAGACTCGCATTCTGTCTTCTGCCCTGAATTTGACAGATCATGATTAGCTCTAAAGAATCTTCTCTGCCTTTATCTTCTACGTTAATATATTGTAAAGCAGTAGCACAGCAACCCGATGAGAGATACACATTCCCATCCGCCTCAAAGTGAACATAAGAAAGTAGAATTTGCTTTAAAGTAGGAAAAAGAAGAGTGAATTATGTCTTTCCTCAGTGGTTGCAAGGATACCAGCAGGAAGAATGTTTCTTAATTTCAATTGATTTGTTTCTGCTCTGTTACTACTTCTTGAATAATAAAAGAACCATAATGAAGGAGCCTTATAATTACTAATCTTTTCAGAAGAGCTTTATCCTTTCCTTAAAATGTATTTGGAATAGCTAATGATACAGTCTTGTTATAATCTCACAGAAAGACATACTGAAACTGGGAAAAACACTAGTGATTCACGAAATGCTGGAACACAACACAGCAAACAGTGCATGACAAACACAGGATAAGAGCACATAAACTGCAAAAACAGTACAAAGAACTTCACAGACCCACAAAATTGACAAAGAGTGATAAAGAATAGTTCTTTGACTGTCACAAAGAAAGCGAAATATATTGTTGGTTGCTGTAGACTACCTTGAAGTTCTGTAGATTTTCTAACTTCTTTTTGGAACAGCAAGTCAAGGTCATTGAAAAGTTGCACAGATAAAAGGCAGCTCTTTTTATTTTTTTTTAACCTGGATATTTCAGAAGAAATAGTTAATGACAGCTAGTCACAGTTGTCTGCTTTGGCTGCTTTTGTGATTTCAGGCATATGGGTTCCAACAACTAGTATCCACAATGAAAAGGAGTGGCTGAGAAACCAAAATGAAATACCGAGAAAAAATAAGGATGGAAGGACTCCATGTATGAGACATGCTAGTGACACACGTAAGGGGTAAGCTCAGTTCAGAAGGCTGGGTGAACTGCTGCAAGAACATGGCTGCCAACCTTAAGCACCCCTCTTTAAAGGTCAGCTCTCCTCTTTAACTGTTACAGTAAGGTTTGACATTGCCCCACATTCAACCTGAGAAAATCAGAGAAATCAGAGAAATTCAGAAAACTGAAAGAGGTAAATATGAAAGAATAGATGTTGCTACTGCACCCTTATCTGCACAGTCAAGCTGCTTGTTGCCAGAAAGTTTGTTAGTACAAAAGAAACATAAAGTTATTTGATTCAGCTCTTTGGCTCCCTGACTTTCAATATACAGTCTCAGATCAGTGTAACTTATTTTTTGAGACAAGGGTCCTAAAGACTAATAAAAGCTTCATAAATGTGAGCGATCAGATAACCAACTCATTAAAGCAAAAGACAAAGAGCCTGGAAAAGTAGCAAAATTGTTCAGGATGATCGTTTATTTTGGTTTTCACTCCCAGTGGAGAAGTACTTTACAGTAAGCAGCTGGAAGATATGAGGATGTAAGGGAAAGAATAACAGAGTGGCATTCGGGATAACGATTACATTTTTCTCGTTATGGCAGTAAAGTTTCACAGTCAGCACTGAAGAAAGTCACTTTTCTAAGATCATGTATCATTATATTCTGAGAAGCAAAGTAAATCAGCTTATGCTAGGGTGCATTCTGCAGTGGTACCCTGGACCCAATGCATTTACTGTTACCATTTCTGTGGCCAAGACTTTCATACAGGCAAGTTTAGCCCTGTTTTTATTTGATATTCCTTCTGAGGAAAAGGTCTTGTGATGTATTCATAGCAAAGTAAGCCTGTTAAGGTGCCAAAGGTTGAAAAATGAGAATATTTATACACTCATCAAAATGTTTTTATTTGGGACATGTTGTGTTATAGTTGAAAAAGAGATTAATCAAAAGAGAATATTTATAGTGACAGGTTTCAGATATCCTGACTGTAATTTAACTTCCTTGTATAGGGTGTTTTTGGGGTGGAGTTGGTAGGAAGCTGATTAATAAGAGGC
Organism: Callipepla californica brunnescens; assembly: GCA_023055505.1. Lineage (NCBI taxonomy): Eukaryota > Metazoa > Chordata > Aves > Galliformes > Odontophoridae > Callipepla > Callipepla californica. The sequence goes on from JALIRH010000088.1 coordinate 1,027,189, forward strand.
ATAGCTGTCGTGATGATAACATTCAGTTTATTTTAGAAAACATTAATGTATTTATATTTGCTACCATCATTATCAACAGCAAGCAGGAAAAAATCTGCTGCATCTATAATTAAAATAAAATAGATAAGGCATTTTTATGTAGTGCACACAGACATTTTTTTAGCTTAGCAGTTTATGGAATTCTATCAGTGTTCACTGATATTTCAAGATGGAAAGTAGCTCTGAACATTCAGTGAAATAATAGTTCTCCATTAGAAAACTAACTGCCCCCTTGCCTTTATAGAGCAAACCAGAAAAACACTTATATTTACTGTGCTTGTATTTCTGTGATAAGAATATCTTCCATGAGGGAATATTATAATTCTCTACAGGAATTTGATCTATGGGTTATAAATATACACTATCAAGTGTCAGATCTGTCCCTGACCTTTCCTGCAGATAAAAGGGGAAACTGGTAAGAAATGTTTGGTGAAAGTGACTGCTAAATTACTATGGAAAGTTTTGTATGCTCCTGGTTTCCTTTCGTTACACACTTATTGTCCATGGAAATTGAAAGATCTTTTTTCTTTTTTTTTCTTCTTTTTTTTTTTTTTAATTAACAGCTTGTTGAGTGAGAAAATTCATATACTCAAAGAGATGCCAATATTCTTCAAGCATTTATGGTCATTATTCATGTTTTCTTTTTTAATTATTAACTGTCATGGACTCGTTACTATCTCATATTTGTTATTTCTAATTGCTGCACTTTCCCCACCTTTATAGAATCATCCAATTAAATCCACAGCACCTTGCTCCCCACTGGAACACTATAAACTTGAAACAGTTCTTACAAACTCAAAGAAAAGTGATATTGGATTAAACATCAAAACAAAATTTACATGAGATTATAAATTAGATTTCATTCATTGTTCTTTGCTTAGCTGCCTTGATCCTGTAAAAACTGGTTATTATAGAAAAAAGTTATTTTTAAACATTGTGATTTTTTTTTCAGACATTGTCACCTAGCACACCAGGAACAATTGCAGTGCAGTCGTATGCTTTGTATTCTGATCTTACACAAAAGCTGATTAATTCATGCCATTTTTCTACTCTTACATCAAATTCAAGGAAAGCAGAGACTGTCTTTCGTCTGAATTACTGCAGCACTCCAAAACTATATTAAGCGTCACTGACTTGTTTCAGAAGATTTCACATTAGATATCTCTTCAGTCTCTTACCTATTAAATAGCTGCTGTCAGGTTCATAATTGCCACAATGGGCAGATTAAACTTAGGCAGCTGCATTCTGACCTGACCTCAGCAGTGCTGCACTCGTCCTGCACTAAGCTGCTTCTTACAAGCCTTGCTGACAACAACAGCAACTGAAATTGCTGTTATTTTTGTCAACTGCCAACATATGCATCCTATTTCACAAATACATAGGCATTAAAGATTCTACTTTGTAGGCTAATAATACTAACTTGGCTGTAATTAGCCTACAATTTCAGACCTAATGGCTGCATGAGGTAAATATTGGCCCTTCAGAACCAAGCTTCCATTTCTACATCTGAGTAACAGTATTTTTCTTCATTAAACCTAGATTGTCAGATATCAGAAAATAATTGTGTGATACAAATATCATCCTGTCAAAGCCCATAATGGAACCCATAGCACTCATGTTGTTTCACTCTTTCCTGAATTTTTAAGGTCTCTAATGATACCCCTTGGGAACAGAAACTACAGGTCCTTTCTCTATCACAAAAACACTCAGTAATTGCTGTTATTCACATCTGGTGAGAATCTCAAATTTCATTAAAAGCAGGGGTCACTTTTGATTTTCTAAAGCAAATATCATTATCTGTACTACAAGGAAAAAAAATAAAGGGGATAAAGGAGAGAGGAGAGAAATAAACACTGATATTGAAGTATGACTCCTTATCCCAAGGATTTACAGAAACATTCTGCAAAGTTATCCTGAAAGACCATAGTAAGACTTTACTGCCAGTCTTTGTAATGCCATCTGTGGTTCACCCAGCAGTCAAAATATCAGTCAGTGAGATTGCCTCTCTGACTTCTGAGCTACTTTTTTGTGTTCTAGAAAGTTATGGAAACATTCCAAGAAAATATGTTCTGAAGTACATCCACAAAAATCAATTTTTATTTTCTAATGTAAGAACTCAATGAAAGAACTTATAAAATAAAATAAAATAAAGTAAAATAAAATAAAATAAAATAAAATAATAAAAGAAAAACAGTCATCATTATTACCTGTAATGCTTTCTTGGAAAAATTAATACCTGAAAAGACATAACAATCCAGATCTGTTTTCTGATATAACAATGATAGCATAATTGACCACTAGATTTCACCTGCAGGGTTTCTCTTCTATTCAACATATTTCTGCACTCAACAAAAATATTAATATGTAGGTTGCTCCGAAGTAATGCTTCATGGAAACTACTATAGATAAAAAGTGCACAACAGTACTGTTTGGCAGAGAAAAGCCTCAGCTACAAAACAGTATTTTTCAACCTAGTTCCCACCATTAGCTATGCATTTTCACCAGCCACGAACAGCAGTCTGCATGTCATGCTCATTAAAATCCGTACAAGTAGAGGTGCCTCACTGTCACTGTCGCCACTGCTGAAACATACTACTCACCACTTAACATCCACTGTTTCATCTCCATAAATGTTCAGCAAGCAATAATGAGTGCATATTTTTCAGCACAGAGGAATTCAGTGGCACACCCCTGCTTCACACCCACTACCATGTCAAATGTTATTCTGTCAGACTACTCCTCTGCTGCCATCTGTCACGTGGCAACAAAATGTAATATAATGTTGATGAGAAGTTTCAATCTCTGCTGTCATATTATCAACATCCACCTCTGATACCATGGGCCAATGTAATGAAATAGAAGGTGTTACTTTCAGAGCAACCCTCATTAAAGAATTCACCACAAATTTTTTTTAACAATTAAAATAGATAAACATGTTTGACCTGAACACAAGACCTGAGTAATTAGCTCATAAATGTCCAGTAGGATAATAGATGTTTCAAAGTACAATTGTACTGATAAAAAAATACTTCAGGCAAAAATAATTTGGAATGTAGCCTGAGATTGACTTAGAAAAGGTGAGATAAAAAGTTTAGAGTGTTAACTAATCTGTCTAGATGTAACAGACTTACATGGATTTGAGGTTGCATGATGTTCTGATTAAGGTATGATATAGTATAATTCAGGTAATTTTGTTGTACTCAGAGTAAGATTTAGGAGAAAATGTATTTATTTGGGTAGCCATCTTAAGTAAACATCATGAGAAGACAGCATCTACTGTGTGCATGATAAGGGAAAAAAATAACTGATGTTATTCAAAACTTCCTCCAAAAACTAAATTAAATAAAAATAAATTGCTGGGGTACAAAAAAAATTGCTGGAGCAGGAAACAGGGGGCATCCATACTGAATGACTTTGTTTAATTTGGGCCAAGCCTTTGACACCACATATGCAGTAATCAGCTAGAGAAAAAGCAACACAGGGCATAGTTAGAGAAACTGTGAAAAGAATACAGAAAATACAGTAAAAAGCTATTAACTGTTCTTTCCAGCAAAAGATTAAAAACATTAATCTCCTCACTTAATCAAAAAAAAAAAAACAAGCAGACAGAATTGTGATTTCCTAAACTGCATTTTGGATGTATTTGTTTTCTCCTTCCACTTTGAATTTACTTTCTTCTATTTTCCACGTACACAATTAATTGAATAATTCTCCAAAAACTGCACCGATTGTTTGTAACTTTTTTGCTATTTTATCAAGAAGTTACTTCCAACATCAAAAATACTTAATATTCAAATAGTGTTGATATTTATGAAAACCTTCATAGCTGCTAAAAGTTGCCATTTCAAGTGCAAGCTTTCTGGTCTAAGCTATAAGAAGTCAGAAAGTGCTATCATTGGTCCTTTACATGTTAGTATTTAAAAACATGTGATAATATCCAAATAGCACCTTTGACTTCTAAAAGTTTTCAGTGATTACCCCCATTCGTTACAAAAAAAACTCGTAAGTTGAAGATTATTAAGTTTGTTAATATTGTAGGCAAATTCATATTATAGACAGACTGTGTCCCGAGAGCTATTTAAGAATCTTCTTTATGAACTTATTTTCTTTATAGACCTACAGACCTTTTTCCCATAGATTAACTTCTGCATGAGGAAGAATTCAACTGATGTGAAGCTAAAAAAAAAATTCAACAAAACAGCTTTCCCTACTATGCTGTTCTAGTCACCAGCACCCAGATAACAGGTCCTCTGTGCTTAGTACCACTGTGTGACCTTTAGGTATCAGAAAAACATATGCATCAAAATTAACAATGGCCTAATGACTGAGGTAATCTCAGTGATGTCTCAGCCATTCATGATAAAACTTACTGGTTGCATTTTTTTTTTTAAACTTTGGGAGAAGTTTCTACTATCTAGAAAAGCCTGTTTGTTGGATATTAGGAAAAAGTTTGGGTTTAAGCACCACAAATTCCTTGAAATATGCCAAATGTCCAGCATTTATCTCAGAAAGAAAAAGAAATGTATTTGTAAAAAAAGATGGGAGTTCAATACAATCTATAACTAAGTTAAGAACCAACAACAAACAAAATAACGTCTTGCCTATGCAGAGACGCTCAACATTTATCTTAATCGAAAGAAATAAAAACTGATACAAATTCAAAGTAAAAAGAACGGGCAGTGAAACAAGATTCTGAATAAATTCAGCAAAGAAACTGGATGAATACTGTTTCCTGAAATCTTTCATTACTCTTAAGTCCTCACGAATCCTTAAGAATCCCACTGGACAAATACAACCTTACTTTCATGTCATGTGACATGAAGTCATGTGATGTAGTCACATCACATCACTGTGAAAACTAGAAGGAAATTAAACTTGACCAAGAATATCAGAGAAACAGAAGCATATGTTTTAAAATGCTTGCAATTACAAGATGCAGTGTATCCTGATTCACTCCTTGCATAAGTATACAAGCTAAAACTATTTTGTGAACACACGGAATTGAACTTCAATTGACAGTATATCTTTCAGTTGCTTAATATTTTAGGAATGATGCCTTGCTAGAGATATAAGACTGAAAGGAAGTGATTTGAAATGCTGATTGCGTTAAGTTATGTTTCGTTAAGTACATTCACATTGCATTTTGAGTTGGATATGGCCTTTAATTCCTATCCTAAAGTGGGTGTTGGTGCACAGCTAATAAAAATGGATGGATGAAATTATCCTTGTGTGCAGAATATAAATCAATTTGTAAAGCTCTTTGAGATGCTTAGGGGTGAAATATGTCATAGAAAATTATCACACTATTGTATAAACATCAGCCCTTCTTTCTATGTTATTCTCATAAGCTATCCTCAATAGCATCACCTTCTGATCAGACAGTGGTAATATATGTAAGAATGAAGCACCAGCATGGTTCCTCAGAAGTCTCTGAGATTAAATTCAAGAGTATAGCTTGATTTCACAATGTTGTTTGGATTAACAGCAAAATAAGGGCATGAAATTTTTGTATGTCATTAAAAAATAACACACAGATCAGAACCAAACCTAGTGTACACTTATATAAAGAAAATACAAAATAAGATATTGTAATATATTTCATAGAATATTTTAGACTCTCATTCAAATGGAGTGTCACCAGACCAACAGATAGCAACATGGACACAGAATCCTTGGAGTTGGAAAGGATCTCTGAAGGCCATCTAGTCCACCTCCTCTGCAATGAACAGGGACACCACAGCTAGATCAGGTTGCTCAGTGCCTTATCCAGCCTCCCCTTGAAAGTCTCCAGGGATGGGACACAACATCACTGGGCAACCTGTGCCTTATCACCTTCACTGTGAAAGATTTGTTTCCTTATACCTAACCTAAATCTACTCTCTTCAAACTCAAAACCATCTCCCCATGTTCTTTCACCAGACCCCTCTAAAGAGTCTGTCCCCTTCTTTCCTGAAACTCCCCTGTAAACTCTGAAAGGCCACTATCAGGTCAACTTTTAGCCTTCTCCAGGATGATGACCCCCAGCTATCTCAGCCTGACCTCATAGGAGCATTTCATGGATCATTTTTTGGCCCTTCTCTGGATATGCTCCAACAGATCAATGTCTCTCCTATACTGAGGACTCCACATCTGGACGCAGTACTCCAAGCGAGGCCTCACCAGCGCAGAGTATAGGAGCAGGATCACCTCCCTCAACCTCCTGGTTATGATTTTTTTCATGCAGCCCAGTATACAGTTGGCTTTCTGGGTTGGGAGGGCACACTGCTGGCTCATGTCCAGCTTCTTATCTACCAGTACCCCCAGGTCTTTTTTTGTCAGGGCTGCTCTCAATCTTTTAATCTACGTGTTTGTATTGATAACGGATGTTGACTAGACACAGGTGCAAGAGCTTGCACTTGGATTGGTTGAACCTCATGACATTTACATGGGCTTACTGATCAAGCCTGTCTATCTCTGCCTGGATGGGATCCCATCTCTTTGGCATGTTGACTGCACCCCACAGCTTGGTGTCAACAGCAAACTTGCTGAGAGTGCATTCAATCCCACTGTCATTTTCATTGATGACAATATTGAAGAGTATCAGCCCCAATTCTTAACAAATATACTTAACAAAAATACATTAACAAATCAAATAGGATTTCACTAAATTTGCAAAAATCACCCCTTCTTCTTTTAACTGTCTTCCATAGCTTCTGACTGATCCAGAGTGTCCAGAACCCATAGCTTCCACGGTTGCCAGTTCTATTGGTTGGCAGTTCTACTTTAGTTCTACTTAATCCCAAATCACATAGTTCTGACACCTTCTTTGAAATACCTCTTGTGTATGGATGATCTTGTTCTGAATCCTGTCAATATGCTAAACAAGATTGCTTTTCTTTGTTGGGTTTCTTTTTGCTGATAGAATAAACTATGGGTACAAGCATCTGCACAAGAGTGGTGCGAGAAGAGGGCAAGTGAGGGCAGAATGGGGCTGTTCCATCTCCTGTCTCTGATAGTGCAGTGTCAAACCCATCCAGAGATCTACACTGATTACACCTAAACTCATTTAAATATGGTTTTAAGGAACAGCTAACCCTGACTGCCAGCTGCTGCGGGAAGTATGTTTCCTCCACCCTAGCCTACCCTAGCCATCAAAGTTGCCTCTTTTGAGCAATGCTCAGAGAAATGACTGGTCACTTTCCTACATTACATCATATATACTAAGTCCATTGTACTGTATTACTTACTGAATTATAACAAACTTGTTTATTTTGAAGGATATTAAACACTGTTTTGGCGTCTGACCATTAGCCTCACAATTTTCTTCCTTTCCTTCTATTTCAGGAATATATGTATCTACTGAACCAAATAATAATGTAAACATGCCAATATGCATACTCCTTTGATAGATATCTGTCTACAAAAGTCTAAGAAAGGCTAATGTTCTTTTCAAATGTACCTGTTAATCTAAATCATTTTTGTTGTGTCAATCCTACTTTTTATTACAGGCTGAAATCATAACAGAATTGGATTAGATTCTTTATAGACTTTTTTCATTTATTTTATGCCACAAAGAAAATTTAATTCTTTTTTTTTTTTTTGTGTGTGTGTGTGTGTGTGTGTGTGTGTGTGTGTGTATCTGTATGTGTGTCAGTTTATTCATTTCTGGAGTAGAAAATGGACTCCGACAGTATGTCTAAAGCAGCCAGGGAAAATATTCTTCACAAAGACCAAACTAATCTAATTTGTCAAGTTAACTGAATTTTGTAGCTTTCTTGTTTTTTGTTGGGAAAAAAGGTCTTTTAAGAGTAAGCAAGCTTTTTGTTTTTAGGCATAGTCTAGGCAGACTATCATTACTCAAACATATTATGACTGTAACAATAACATCCAGTTGTTATTTCTCTTATAAGTAATACATGATACCATGATAGCCTTTATTTCTAAGCTAGGAAAGATGACAGGTGGCAAGACGATTTTAACCATTCTGTGGTTTCCAGTTGTAACGCTGAAAAAGGTACTTTTTGGACTGTGAAACTAATCTATAAGTATCATTAATTATTTGTCTGTGTTCTATTTTAACTGACTACATTTACAAAGACATACAAGACATAATTATATTAACTGTTGTTCTGGTTTTGTAGTCTGCATTCCTTGCAAGAAGTATTTAGTCTTTAAAATAAGATTAATAATAGCAATGACAGTAAAAATAGTATTCCTTTAAATAAATTTAAGCTATACAACTGCTCTTTTAAACTATTATATTTTTTAACATTTTAATCTTTTCTTATCCCTATTCCAGAAATATTTAAAACCCAAATCCTACACATATATTCATTACTAGCCTAGGACTAGATTTCTAATTTCATTTAAATGAGCAGTGCTCAAGAGATTGACATCATCTGGACCCAGATTTCAATGAGAGTCTCCTACATATTTCCTCCACCAATGTCAAGTAAAGCAGATTATTGCTTTCTTCATCAATTAATAAAACTGTTCTTGTGCCTAATGATGTTTGCTCATAGTAAAACATATCTTGTCACTTTAAAAGATATCAGTGATGTTATCCAGTCAGTAACAAGCCCTGAAAATTTTCCATTGCAATTATAACTGAAGGCATTGAAATCTATTTAAACTTTTTCTCGCTTCAAACATTACAAGACAATTGACTATAATATTTCACTGACATGCTACTTATTTTATAGAAAACCTAAAGAACACAATACTTTCCTACAGTGCTCTGATTTACACTGCTGTCAGACAGGATAATAGTGCTGATACTATCATAAGTTCCACACAGACTGCTTGTGAGGATATGGTGGGATTTCTATTCCACTGATCTCTGAGAAAATCTGACAACAGCAACAGCAGGTCAGAGGATAGGTTAAAGAATGATTGTGAGGATGTTATTATTTTTTTTTTAATTTGGTTTTCAGTTTGTTTGTTTGCTTTTTAGGATTCTGGTTATTACTGAAGACCAGATAATGCATCCTAGTAAACGGAGGTAAACCTATGTTCATATGGTTCTAAACTCTTTTCCTTGACCTTCACAGCACAGTCAGAGCTAAATACTTCGGTCCCAGTCAAGCAAAGCTCCTAAGCATATGTTTTACTTTCCTCTCTGCCAGGAAACATAAGACTTCATGGAAGATGCAGGTTGATCTGCTGCATCAATACATGATTGCTAAACATTCTGAAGCACTCATCAGGTAAATTGTACCTACAGGCTGTTAACTGAATTCACATCAATAGCTCTGTCTTCTAGAATGAAAATAGTTGATACAGTTAATCCCAAGATGATTACTGCAAGATATTACCACACTTAGTATGGAACATTCCCAAATCAAAAGCTACTATTAACAGAATACATTTCTGCTTGTTTCTTCCCAAGAATTAGATTGCATGTATAGTTAGCTAAGAATTTACAAATGGCCACTACCTAATACAAAGGAATGAGAAGGAGGCAGATACATTTGAATGCGATGTATCATAATTAAATTGTTTTGAATATAGTAAAAAAATCTACAACTACAAAACAAAAGAAAAACTGCTAATCTGTAGAGTACTTCATTTTAAATGGATTTAATTTTAAACTTTCATGGTGAAAAACTTCAGCAAAATGCAGAAATGTGAGTGAACCATCAGTAGCTAAACGGTTGCTGAAGCATTCACTATAGTGTAGAGGAGTACTCTGTACATCTGTACCTTCAGTACTACCAAATCTGTAGCTTTGGTAATCAATAAAGCCAACTTCTTTTCTAAAAGAAAAAATAAATAAATAAATAAAAGGTTTCCATGCAATTATATAAAGGTACAAAAAAGCGTGACTTTTTTGTCCAGCACACAAGAATGCTTTCCCGCCCCTATGGTTCTGGTAAGGTGAAAGCTCTCACTACACATAAATAGGGCTTGTCATACTTTATGACAAAGACTACCTCACCTGTGCTGGGACAGGGACTGACAACCCTGACGATCTGAAATAACGTCCTGGGATACAAGAAGGAGCTGGTAGAAGCAAGAAGATGATAGTGGATGGAATTGCTATGAAAGAACATTTTCCCACAATGTTAACAAAAATACAAGTTTCTAGAGCTGAAAATGTCAAATGTATTTTTTTCTCACAGCAGCATCCAGTGCCAGAAAGTCAAGAAACAAAAATATGTAAAATAAAACTTCTCACTTTTTCAACTGTTAGCCACACTTTTCATGTGTCAGATAGTAATGTTAACCATTTAGCTTTAGGCAAGAATGGAAAAGAATATTTTGTCTCTAAATCCTTTAATTACAAATTCTTTAACTATACATTTCCCAAGTTATATTAAAGGAAATGGAGTTACTTAAAAGACAGATAATGCTCGCTTGGATGATTGAAGACACAGAGAAGAAAAACAGTAAAAGTATATTTAAAAACAGTAAAATAAGATAGAGTTAATGATTTGCAATACATGAATGCAATAGCATTATTTCATCTTGATGCAAAATGCACATTTCTAATGGGTAAAATATGTTTTAAAGCAAACCTAAAAAAAATTACTGTGAGGAATAACCATAAATAATCATGCATACAATTACGTTTTCCACAACAGCAGAGAGAAAGGAAATAATGCAATATCTACTTCAGGTTTAACTTTAGAGCCTTACATGTGGAAAAAAAAAAAAAAAAAAAAAAAAGTAGTACGTTTTCTAAAACCAAGGGGGAACACACATTGCTGATTTTTACCCAAGCATTCCTGCAAAGTATTATTTCTATTAATAAAGGCATATCTATAGACTTTTTTCTCACTTCCATTCTCTATTAAAATTTCATATTTTGTCACTGCCATCTGATAAGAGAACATACTTGTAGAGACGTGGCAACTCTACTTTGGGGTATCTAGTTCAAACCTGTGTGGACTGCCTCAGTATTTTCATGGAAACCACTGAACTGCTACAAAGTGTGCAACAGCACCTCAAAATGTTTGGTTACAATGGTCTAAAAGTGGCTTCTTGGAGCCTGGTCTGCCTGGGTCATGGACAGACAGGAACAAATGAGGAGGAAAAGAAGTGGAACATCACTTCTATAATCCCTACAGACCTTGTCTGCAATGCAGAAGTAGAATTATACTAACATTTCAAGGCAGATGCTTTGTAAGGTTCAAGCTTTTCACTGATACCATAAATACTGTTTATGTCAACTGTCTGACATAATTGAATGACATTCAGTTTGGCTGCAGTGTTTGTGTCAACTGCCTGAAAAAATCACCGCAGCCAAACCGAATGTGAATCATTCTGTGGACTGTGAAATTGGAAGCTATGTAAACACGAGTGAAATCCATAATCCTACAAATAATTTTGATTTAATATGACCAACTGTCTTAAAGCTATCTAGTCATTCCCTGGAACTTTCGAAAGAGTCAGAAGGGTTCATAATGATTTTTTAAATGCAGTTTGCCCAGAAAAGTTTGAAACTACTTAATTCATATTTTATTTTAGTATCTAATTTCCAATCCAAATCTACAAACTATGAAATAATCACATCCACATAATTCTAATGTAGTTGAAAACTGTGCTTGCTCCTCTGCTATATTTTCTTCCCTCCTTCAAAGCCTTGACATGCTATGGCTATTTAATTTTTCTTTACAATAATGCCTGTGATAGAAATTTAATGGAATCCCAAGGGATCCAGGCTTATACTGAAATTGGCTGAAACACTAACAAATACACATATCTGAGACTGGTAAGGAATGCATTGTCTCAAATCAACAAGAAGCAATCAACAACATTTTGTGGACACTTTTACATATGAAAGCATTTCTTGGGAATGTGGGAACAATATGGGAAAAGTACATACTATTTTGGGGAAATCTCTAAATAGACTTCCAAATGAAGGAGTTTACTCCTGATAAACTTTTCTCCTAATATTAATTTCATGTCTAGAATTCATTATTGATGTATAGCTTGTGGAGGTAATTAGAATAGTACTTTGTGATGCTCTTGACATCCGTAAGTCTCACAAGCAAGATTTCTTTTCTAGTAGTTAAAAGCATTGTTTTACAATACTTAAAACTGTAAGAATGTAATTCTATGCAATTAAAACAGACTTCATCAAGTCTTGAAGGAAGAAACAAAAGTAGACTAGAAAGAAAAATATAAAGAATACCATGTACCTGAACACTCTCAGAATTTTAGCTCAAGGAGCTTTATATTTTTTAAGTTTTTCTTCTAATTGTGAGAATCTGGTTTCTATCTTTATGTATCAGTATTCAAGTTATTTGCTACTTGTTTTTCTTTTGAGCAAATTGTTATTCAAAGATAAAAAATGAAAGGCTGTTCATGTTCTGTTAAAGATGATATTTTTGACTATGAAATATAGAAGGAGCTATACATCTTCGTCATGGTTCACGAGGTGTCAAGGAACACAGCCATTTTGGTTAATGACAAACAGCATATGCTATCCATCTAGAGAAGTATGGAATACAGTCTGTCAGTTTTTGCACTTTCTGCTATATACTTTCTGCATCTGAATGTGATTATCAATAAAGATTCTAAGAATCTGTGAAAAGCACTGATGACAAGACAGGATGGATATGTTTGATGCATGAAAGAAAGAGTATGTGAAAACAGGAATCTGGCAACTGTGGCTTCAGAGCATGAAAATTGCATAAAATCTATAATCAAATATTTAAAATCTCCTCTGAACCTGTGCTTAAACTTATACTGCGGTTATTATTTTAAACCCTATCAGAAGTTTCCCTCTTGGCTAGTACTGCAAAGCAAGCTTAGACAAAAGTGGATTTTTAAGTCTGATGGGCAACTTAAATAATGTGCAGAAAATAAATTAGGTTGAATAAAGCCAAACTTTGTTTCCAAAAGTGTTTTCAGACCTTTAATGTCACATCAAAATAATTTATGCAGTCTGAAATGAATGACTCTGTCTTTATTTTTTTTTTTTAATACTAGTCTTCAATGATACATTTCCTCTTGAAATGAAGAATGTCTTATTTAAAAATTACAATGCTTAAATGTTTTAAATATAAAGCATTATTTTACAGTTGCAATAATTCCAAATAGAATACTTCCCCATTGTCAATACTTTCTGTTCTTTAAGACTAAAACAAAAATGCATCTGACCTCATTTAAATCCTTTTGAAACTATTTTTCCATTAATAAAAATGTCACCAAGTTCTATGCTAGCCTTCTAATGATTGTAAATCATCTATTTATATTAACTCATGTAACATATATAACATGCAACATGATATATACTTCCTTTATTAGAGGCTACGTATTTCTGAAGTGAATCTCAAGAAATCTTCGTATAATTCTAAATAGCTAAATTTACTAAAGATATCAGGAAAAACTGTGAATTTTAAACTATACATCCTGATATCAGTACCCATAGATTAAAACTATTTTTGATCTGGGTTTAATTTAGATTTTTAATTTAACAAATGAAGTGATCGGTTAAAGCAATATCCAAATACTCTGTATTTCTTGAATTTATTACATTTGCCCTTTCTCCTCTTTCATCAAAAATACACCAACTCAATATTTTTAAGAAAGATTTACTCATTCTCAGTTTGATTTAAAGCTAGTTTTAGATAATAAGTTCACAATAAAATACCGGTACAGAAAAACCTCATAGCTCTTGTCATCCCTCTAAATTATGATTCTTACTGAATCTATGTATTTTATATACATATAGATATACTTTACATATGTAAAATGTACATACACATATATATTATAAAATGTCTCATAATCCTAGATTCTAAGATGGGAAACTTTCAGTTTCTTTCCGTGAAAAAACCTCAAAATGTCTTTCATAAATCACTGTGACAGAAATAGCTCTTTTTTTCCCCCCCAAAAAAATGGTGAAATTAAAGTTTTATTAAGTAAATATGTTTTTTTTTACACTTTTAATTGTTATTACTTGTTTTTTCACAGTAGCAGAAGTAAGAGGTGATTATGAAGAGCTGCAGAAGTGTCTCTAAACACTAGGTGATAAAAGCAATGCAGTTTGTAAACAGGAATAAAAACATCAAACTTCTGAAAAAATAGGGAAAAAAATCACTGCAATCATGCTACTATATAAGCCTCAACTAATTATGCCTAGAAAAAGACTGCTGAGTGGAATCATGGCAGTTAGCTATATTCATGAATACCATGAAAAATACAAAAACATGGATTGATCTCTGTTTCATGTAAACAGGAGCAACAAATCACTAAAAGAAACAGAGGCAGAGTAAAGGAAAAAAAAAAAAAAAAAGAAAAGATGGGCATTAATTTGAACAATACCTACAAGAACTATTGCACCAGGATATTACAAATTGTGAAATTATGTAGACTCATATTTTGACTAGACAATTAATGGAAACTAAAATATCAAAGACCAGTAAGCATTAAAAAAAAAAAAAAAAAAAAACCATAACCTTTTTTCTTAGGAAGTCTCTGCACAACAGTGTCAACTGCATGTTTCTAATAGAGAAATACCTGTATATACTTCCCCCAGACTCACTCACTTCTCATAGCATCAATTATTGAGGAGATGCAGAGATGAGACACTGAGCAAGAGATACTTCTAGATAGAGCACAACAGCTAATCTTGTGATATGTTACTTTATTATAAATACTGAATATTCATCGTCACCTCAGTTTATTTTCCTTTATACTTTTTATTTATTGGACTAGAGAGGAGTGTTATTTCAGTCAGAAATATCTTCTTGCTATGAGCCTTTGACCAAAGGAATAACCATTCCTAAATGGTTAAGGCTTAATCATTCCAAGGCCTGGGACTCCTAGATCTGACTTTCTTTAAAAAAATAGGATTTAAAAATAACTTACTTGCCATAACTCACCAAAAATCCTGTTACTGTTGTGAATCTTTGTGCAGCTGAGTCAGGTGTAAGATAAAATATTCTTGTCTAAATCATTTTTCCAAGTAGCACTGCATACGGGAAGGAATAGGTGTAACAGGAAACTGCAACACCTGTAAAAAGAGATAGGGAAATCCAGTTTAATGCTTTATTAAACACAGAATGAATGCATCTGCATAATTAAAACAATAATAATTTTGTAATAATAATTTAACATTCAATTCTTTTTTTTGAGTTCTATTGCTAATGAAATCATAATGCATTTGTTCCACACACCATTTTAATTTGGGGCTGATCAACTTTTTCTTTTGATTTCTTTGAACAGATATTTCCAATATGTTATATTCTTAAACAGAAATATTGAATTATGCTGTCTTTTTATTCTAGTGAGTGATCACACAGGCTTTTTTTTCACCTCTTCTGACATTCTGATCAATGTGATAATCGATTAGAATTACACATTCTGAGGAATCCTAATCTTCAAGAACTCTCATTCCTTTGTGCTGTAGTTGTCTCTTGTAAAGTGAATATCTTCATTAGATATTACATTAAGATCTATTTAAAAACTTCATTGAGACGTATTTCTGAAAGCCAACAGCTAAGGATAATAAAGGTTTGAGTTCTTCCACTTTTAACCAAAGCAAACAGTTGATATGCATTGTACTAGAGGGAAAAGACAACACCATGTTGCCTGATAAAAAAAAAGAAAGTGCTTCTGGGCACTGTACCTCTTGCACAGTTTCAAAAATCACCATTTCTTTGACACAAATTTAAGTATGCATGCTGTTTTCATAACAGTGAATCTATTTTGTCAAAATATAAATGACAGTAGTTAAGAGACAGTTCTGCTTTCTAACAGACAGTAAGAGTTGGTGGAGGTTACACAGTTGTCACATACAATTGCAGTAATCCCATCAGTCTATTTTTTTTGAGTGTGCATAAATGCCACATGTTCAGAGGGGCATTCGAATTTCAGGCCCTCTTCCAATTTTTCTGTTGCTCACCAGCTGGCTGTGGCTAATGTTTGTCAAGATGTCAAGACAGGCATCCATCCACCAGCTGGTGATGCTGCCAGCTGCCTACTGCAGCCTGGAGGCATTGTACTGCCCCATGCCCTTGGAAACTCCTATGGTATTCTGTGACCTGTACATCCCAATATGCTCCCTATCCTCCTCTACTGGGAAAAAAACTACCATAAAGGATGTTAAAAGGATGTCAAGTCTTGAGGAGGTCTTCTAATATTAAGTTCTAAAAAGAAGCTTAATAAATGTGTTATCTTGCAACCTATAAAGCTATTTTTTGGTATCTGGTATGTAATGATGCTTTTGAAATACACTTTGTTCACTGGGCAAGCAGAGACAGCAACATTAGCTACTTAGCTATAAACAGTATATTCATACATTATAAGTGCAATTCCTCCAACACCTCAGAGTTCATGAAAATTTTGGTACCTAAACTCTAATAACACAGAACTCAAAGCATTAGGGCTGGAGGCAAATTACTACCTGAAGAGAGGTTCAACTAACTGGCCACAACATGGAAGACAAAGGGACATGGTATGAGGAATTGATTGCTGTGACAGAAAACCATGGGAAAACCCGATAAAAATTAGATATGGTATCACGAGGAACATTTGGGTGTCAAAGGTGGTAAAGAGGGGCTGATGGAGAAATGACCCAACCTCACAGGAAGTTGAAGTGGATCCCTGGGCACATTTTGGGGAACAACCTTACAAGACCAGCAGCACCAAGGTAATTGCATCAGCAATTTCAGATAAAGCTGAGATCACCAAGGTAACTGTACAATAAAATTCAAATATGAGCACATTTGCTGCAAAATTGAGAACAAAGAGGAAAAAAGTAAACAGAGCAGGTTGCTCATCTGGAATGAGAGCAGGGTGGAGAGATGATGTGAGGGTGGTGAAAAAGAAGGTTAAAAAACAAAAAAGGGGTTACAAGATATGCAATTCTTGCTGGTCCTGTCTGTGGGTTCCTCTCAATAACTCCAGACATGACTGCTGCTGCTGGAGCAGGACAAGGAAATAAACCCAATTTCTGACCACCCCATTAGTGCCAGGCCTCTTTCCATGGTCTCAAGGCCATGGAGTGTGGAAAAGGAAATTCCTTGGGCCAACAAGGGGAGCACACAGGTGGCTGCCTCAAGCATCCCGCTACCAGTGTGTCAGTGACCGCTGAAGACCTGGTGGCAACAGCAGTAGCCCACACTTCATAATGCAAACACGATCCTTGCTCAAATGCATCAATTGTAGGAAAACATACAGTAAGTAAGCAAAGATTTATCTCAAACATTTTGATGGCATCTCATGTAGGAATATCGTTAGGGTCAGTTGTAATTCTTCAGCATAACAACTATAAAAATTGGGCTGTACTCTTTTGCTATTTTGGATGAACTGAATAAGTCCATTGATTTTCTAGTTTTCTCTGAAAAGTCCGGGTTTATTTCTGTTGCCTATTTTTTCCCAACATAGAAACAACGCAAAAAATAAACCTCATGAAAATTGTTTATAGTCTGTTTATTCATAAAGATATGCCAAGACATTTACAGAAAAAGCATTTCTGTCCACTAGCCCTGAAAGATAACTTGATTAAGACACAAAGCACTCAAGCATGTATTCTAAACTGTATTTTTTAGACAGTTAGAAAGCCTCACATTGATCTTTTTGCTCACTGCTATGCTGTTCATGAAGTACACGCTGCAGTAAGAGCCAAATGTCATTTGAAAGGGCAAATCACATGTGTCATGTGTGAGAACAAATGCACACACAACAATAGGTAGAAAACAAAAAAAATATTTTCTCTTAAATTTCATGATTGTCGGACAATATTAGTAACAGAGTCTCATTATAATAACAACTCACTAGAGAAATCTGTGGGTATGAGTAACCATGACAAATTATCACATAAACTGAAATACTTTTCAGCTTCTGATGGAATAGTGTAGTGTGGGAGCTGCTGAGAGAATAAGGAAAATGAAGAGGATTAGAAAAACAAAAAAATTGAACAAAAAAGTAAATATATAGCATCTTGCTCATTTGCAAGTGCTTTATTTAGTTTTACAAATGGGAATTCTACCTGTTCTGTACCTTGTTAGTTTTCAAACAAAATTGAAAACTTGCATCACAGAACTGTCTGCTCCAAATGAAAACTATTGTTATACATTGAATAAATGGATGCGAAAGTGAGATGTACACACATTTGTCCTGTCTGCTCATGTTCCTTCTGCACCTGGATGTCTGTAGCTACAATATCTTGTTTTCTTTTTGTTATCCAAATTCTTATTTATGCTCGTGAGAAATGGCTACTGGGTGATGGGGATAGCAATTGGTCCTGGAAGACAGAGTGTAATTGCTCCAAGTGTGCCAGTCAGAGAAGCAGAGAACCAAAAGAGCCATCTGTTTGTCAAGAGCAGACAGCAAAACAAAAAAGAAGGTGAAAGAAAAGGAAGTGGCAGGGCAAAAGCTGCTGCTGCAGAGCCTGACAAGCCTCATGGCTTGTATGTGTTGCTGAAGTTCTGCTCTGTAAGAAAATGTATTGTCACATCTCTGAAAAGCACTGCAATTTATAAGCTAACCTTGCTGCACAAGCCAGTCCTGTGACAGCCTAATAGACATCACTGTCAGGGGAATTATTTAGTCTAGTAAAATATGGTGTATGTTGGAATAATGGAACTTAGATTGGGACATATCATATCCTATTATTCCATTAAGCTCCCTAAATAATCTCTGTCTTCCAATGTTTTCTTACCCTTCATGTATTAGCAGATTTTTGTCAACCATCCAAGCTATGCATATTTAACTCTTCTAATCTTTCCTCCTAAATGATCCCTCCACCTCCCTAATTGATTTTAATCCTCTTCTCTGAAATCTCTTCCATATTTTTCTGGCAATTTGGTGCCCTACATTTAAAGCAGCTTTCTGAATATAGTCATGCTGCAGCTGTACAGAATATAATACTCTGTGGCAAGATACCTATGAGAATTTAGCCCCAAGTTGTTATAATTACTTTTACTTCAATATCATATTGCATACTCAATGTTAATTTGCTGCAACTGTAACCTTAACATTTCTTTATTCATTATTAATTCCTAGATTCCTTAGGTATTAATCCTGCAAAGACCAACCTGGTGCTTCACAGGGAATACGGCAATGTTGCATGCTGTTGACAATACAGGGAGGCTAAAATGTGAATGGGGCACTTTAGTCAGGCTGGATTTTTATTTTCTTGCCCCATTTAGGAACACTCACTGTCACCGTGCATATCTGACCACTGTCAGCATCTTACCATTGCTGCACCTGTTAACAGAAACTTCAGTCACTTCTGCTGTATCTTCTTTTGCAAATACCCCTTCCAAAATTCTGCTAGTTCACTAGGGTATTGTATTTCTATTAAAAAAATCACTTATACTCAATACTTGCCACCAGAAAGTGCTAGTAAAACAATCCTTTTGCTTCTTCTCCCAGCCCATTACAACTTAGTGATAGGCAACAATTCCCTGAGAGCTCTTTCCAGAGCATCCTTCATAAGAGAATAGTATACCACAAGGAATGCTTACACATCTATTTTCTAGAGATTAATTAAATTCTTTCACAGTTTTTTTTTAAGATTTTCTTTTACTCAGGTGTACAAAAAAAGCATCCTGTTTCTTTTGCAATTAAATGTAGCTCTGCTTGCTTCTGAGTACACATAAGACACATCAGTCTTCATGATTCATTCATGGGTATTATTATTCATACCTTGTCTCTCTCTCTGAACCTTCTAATACACCTCTGAGATAGTGCAGTGAATACCCAGAGAAAACTGGATATGTACCACCAAAACAAAAACAGCACTCTGTTCTAGATTCAAATATCAATTACTGTTACTCATCTATGTGATTCTGGAAAAAAGACAGGATATTCAAGAATATATTATACATTTAATTCTCTTCCTATTACTCACATGAAACACTGATTATATATACTCTGGGACATCATAACAGACGCACTTATTTTTTAAAGTAAATGTGAACAAACAGCCTGACTAGATTGTTTATACATTTATACTACTGCTACAAAATGCCTTCCATCTCCATAGAAATTATGAAATTATCAGTGAATAGGACAAATTAGATGCTATAAAGGCTTTATCTGATTCTCCCCGCTTCCATTAACCAACTGATCTGCATTATTCTCTCCATCCCACTTTAGTGTCCCTACTGTCAGTGAAATCACATTTTTTAATTTGTCTTTAATCATAAATTAGGTCTGGTCATGGTTAAGAATGCAGTCAATTGTCAGAAGTTGAATCGCAGAATCAGAGAATAACAGAATCATATGCATTGAAAAAGACCTCTGAAGAGCATCTAGTCCAATCCACTGCTAAAGCAGTTTCCTTGCATTAGGTTGCACAGGAAAGTATCCAGGTGGGTTTGACTATCTGCAGAGAAGGAGATTCTACAACCTCTCTGGGTATTCTGTTCCAGTTTTCCATCATCCTCAAAGTAAAGAAATTTTTCCTCATATTCATATGAAACTTCCTGTCTTCTAGCTTGTGCCTGTTGCCCATTGCTTTGTCACTGGGTAATACAAAAAGAGCTTGACCCTATCCACTTGACTCCCATTCGTTAGATATTTATAAGCATTGATAAGATCCCCCTCAGTCTTCTCTTCTCCAGGCTGAACAGTCCCTCATCTCTCAGTCTTTTCTAATGAAAGAGATGCTCCAAGCCCCTCATCATCTTCATTACCTTCCACTGGACTCTCCCTAGAAGAAACCTGTATCTTGAACTGAGGAGCCCAGAACTGGACGCAGTACCTATCCCAAGGACATAACATGTGTGAAATGGAAGCTGGACAGTCATGGTGCTCATGTAAAGTCTTGTTCTGTAGTTCCTCAGCTGTTTGGCTAACATTCATATTCTTGCTGGTTCATATACTCTGTGATTATATCCACCTCCATTTTTCAATTGGTATCCTAGCGCATGACAGCTTACTTAAGTGACAAGCTGGAAGTACTTCAAAAATTTATCTGTTGAAGCCTTCTTGCCATCCCACAAAATAATTAATTTACAGTTTTGTACTCTCTCTTGTATCCAGCTTTGCTGCAAATAAAAAATTTATCTAGAGGCATCCCTCCTGCAAAACTGATTTTCATCAAGAGCTGATTTGTGGCTGCTTGTAAGCAGTGTCAAGTAGGAAAGGGATTCACAGTGTTCACTCTGTTCTACATATGGGAGCACAACATGAGTATCAGTTTCATGAGCTGATCCACAGCAGGCATGCATTGCTGCACACAGCTGTACTTTTGTGATTTGTTTGCATTTCAAATGTGCTCTCTGGTTGTCTGTACTCTGATTCTAGGATGATACATCACAGACATTGCTTGGAGCCTTCTGGGAACCTGGAGAGAAGAGCTACATGACCACCTGTGTACTCTTGGAAGACTTCTCTGATGTTTCCTGTTTTGTTAATCCAAACAGACAATTTGAGGGTGAAGGCATATCTTAGAAGTCTATGTATTTTCCAAAATGACTTTTACACCTTCTTTACTTCTCACCCCATCTCCAATTCATAAGGAGAAGCACTTCTAGGTCATACAATTTTTTTTTTGTGGTAGGCCAAAATGAAACCTATATATTATCTTGATTTATGGTTGCAAAGATTACATTACAAGGTGAAGATTTTCATGGGAGCAATGCCATTCTCACGTCTTGGAAAAATTCAAACCCTCATTAGATTCTGGGAGAGTTTAACCAAATCAAATTTGCTTTCTCAAACACCTATTTATGACAGCTGCTCCAAAAGTTACGCCTCCTATTTTATTATGTTTGCCCACAACGTCAGTGGTGGATGTTGGTGGTATGGAAGTAGAAGTTGAACCTCCCTACCAATTTTCCATTACATTCTGTTGCCATATGACAGATGGCAGCAGAGGAGAGGTCTGTCAGGATTGTATATATCATGGAAGTGCATACGAAGCAAAGGTGTGGCACCAAATTCCTCCACATGGAAAAAATTGCAATCTCAGTGGTTGCTGAATATCTATGGAGACTGAACAGTGGATGTGAGCACAGTGAGGTGGTGGGTGGTGCTTGTCAGCAGTGGCAACAGCAAAAACGAGTCATTTCCACTGGAACAGACGTTTATGAATGCGGCATGCAGGTTCTTGTTCATGGCTGATGAAAATGCATAGTGAATGGTGGTGACTACGTTGAAAAACAGCATTTTGTAGCTGAGAATTTTCTCTGGAAAATACTGTTAATATGTTTTTTTGTTCGTTTGTTTGTTTTAAATCTGCTGTTGTTTCCATGGAAATAAATAGGAGGCATTACTTTCATAGTAACCTACATAACTTTTCTAACACAGGCCATCCAGGAGACAAAGCTTATTCATGTAGGATCACGTGTATATTTTCCTCATATTCTTATATTTCTATTTTTTTGTTTCATCTGTGTTTTATAGAATTTCCAGTTCAACAAGAACATAAACATGAGCTTAAAGCTAAGCCTATGCTTAAATGCATCATTATTAAACAAATGAGCTTAATGATTAATGTTTATTGAAATCAGTGAGAGCCTGAAACCTGCACAAGAACTTTACTGAACTGCAGCTTTTCACACAGAAGGTGGATTTTGGAAAATTTTACAAAAGATCTGCTTGTTAATGTTATTCACCTTTAATTTAGGATTCAAGTAGTTCCTCTGCACTGAAGTACAGAAGCACAGCTCGCAGTACTTTAGCCTGTATAGTTCCTCACAAGTTAGTATCCTCTGAAAACGAATTTATTTGCTGTTCATTCCCTCTGAGTCATTAGTGAAGCAATGGAATATAACCTGACCTCCTCTGGCAGTAGCCCAGCAGTCATTTTCTTCGAAATCACTAGTTTGCAGCTCATCATTTCCCTTTGTTTACTACTTATTACCAGTGGTTCAGCCACAGGATGACATTCAAATTCAAGCCAATTTAAATTAATTTTGAGTTTTATAGAATGCAGTATCAAGTATTTCCCTTAATTAATTGGAAATGCCTATCATATCAGACTTCTCTTTCATCCACTAATTTTATAATCAAGTTTATTTGGCAAATCTTAATTTATTCCTTTGTTTGCTTAGCTCATAAAATATGAGAAGGAAAGCTAACACTCTTACTCACAAATAATTTTCCTAATTCAAAATGAAGTTAACAGATATTACGTCACAAGCGAAAGTAGCAAGAGAAAAAGGCAAACATAGGTCTGCAGGTTTTTAATTTTATAGTCATAAGGAATTTTTTTATTAAAACAAATGAAATAAGAGAGAATGTAAGTAATGTAATCAGTAGGACTTTCTGCTTTTCTTCTGGAGATATGTTTCTGCTAAAAACTTTCAGATTATTCCCACTAATCATGATCTCCCATGCTTCTGCACCCTACATCTTCCTCTAAGATGTTAACTTCTTAAAAGTACTTTTCTGTGACATAGGGGCATAGTAACAGAGAATAAAGCAAGATTCTCTAGCAAGTAGTGACACTATATTTCTGACAGTCCAAATTCTCCTCTAGTTGAAAATACCTATTTTATAGTGTTATAATGGATACCAAGATGAGAAAGTATATGACATAAGGGCAAAGATAGCTTCCTGTATAGACAGCATCACTCTAGATGTAGCTATTTGAAATACCAACAAAAATTAACTGCAGCAATCTGAGCCTGCTACTGTTTATATAATAGACTGCTAGAAATGATGAAAAGTTATCTAGCTGGCAGAATCCTCTTTACCACTACCTCAGAGATGCCAGTACTCAAACTAGTGTATTCATGACCACAGGAGGTACAATTATATCCCTGAATATCAAGAGATCTATACACTTTGAAAATGTAGCAGACAATTATTGGGAAAGAACATAGACATATAGGCACAATACCAAAATCTCCTACAGCTGCTGTGTAGTTACAGCAGGTAAATGTACATATCAAGGGAAGCCACAGAAAGTAGAGACTACACAGCTTGAACTGATAGCAAAAGCCTCACATATCTCACCTTCTCAAAGACCCAGAGTAAGGAATTCAGAGGGTTATCTTTCAAAAATTACTAGTAAACCTATAATAATCTGAGATTTTTCTAATTAATTAAGATTTTTGGCCTCTGTTAATAGTACTGATTTTTCCTGTTACTATTAGTAGAGCCTTGTAACATTTTGTAGATGCTGGTGTCATTAACAGAAGAGATAAAAAATCAATCAAAGAAAAATGCTTCTTACTTCTCACTTTTCTCTGTAACTTGAAAATGACATAATCTAAACCAAACAAGAGACAATAGAGGTACTTTCTCTTTACTCTTCTATGACTCTTCCACAGAGATGATCATCTTGTGGAATAGCACAATGCATTTTGCATATTCCCAGATTCATATCTTCATACCCATTATCTCTGGGCAATACAATCTCCTAATTCCTCTTCTATCAGTTGTCTTCATAGCTAACAAGTGATGCTACGTACAGGTGTCTTTTTCGATAACTAGTGCTCCATTCAAGCAAACTAATTGTTTCAGTGAAAACAGACGATGCTGGTTAAGATACTGTGGGATCATTGCAAATCTTTCTGTCAGAGAGCTATTTGCTTTTGGACTGGAACATACTCCAAGATGAGTACTCATTGCACTAATGAATTCCCATTGTTAAAAAAAAACCAACAAATGGGGACTTTTAATTTAATCAGATGTAATTAGCCCATGGCATTATAGGATTTAAGTCTTTTTTCAGCAGTAACCTAAGCCTTATGAAGTCTTTAGAGGTAACGGGATACAACAACAGAAAGATAAAAGGTGTCATAAAGCCACTGAACGTAAGTGGCTTCATGGACTGTGATTAGATTTAAGAGCCATCAAGTAAAAGGTCTGTCTACTTTCAGGCTTTCTGTTACTTCTTTCAATTGAAATTAACAGTGCTAAGAGGGAAAAAAAGGAGCCATTTGTCTACACTAAAGTTACAGTAATGGTTTGATTAAATATATATATATATTAAGAGCAGTGACAGTTAAGGACCTGGCTTCTAAAAGAACAATCAAAAATTGTATGATGATCCAGAGCACTGAATCTGTTTTCTTACAGGTACAGTAACAAACACATCATCTTTATTTACTCTCTGGGCTTACCTGGATTTGATATTATTGAAAAGGGGTCAATGGGGAGGGTCCTTATTTTAATTTACTTCCCCTTTTCCCAGACAGTTTCTTGTGTATTTTTTTTCCAAAACAAGTTACTTTTTGTACCATCCCACGTAGTAGGAGATCAAGAAAACATCTACTCCAGAAAATCTGAAAAAAGACAGGACAGAGTACAGGCAGGTGTCTATGATACATGTTTTTTGTTTTTTTGTTGCCTCACTGAAATGTTTATCTGAAGAAGAAGTCATAACTACGTGCTAGGTGCAATTCTCTAGTATCCTATTGAGTTTGGAGTACTTTTTAAATATCAAAGCTAGGTCTTTTTCAAAGACTACTTATCTAAAACTGAGTAAATTAAGGGACTAAGATTTCTTAATATATACTGCCCTTTAAGATGCTTTTGATGTCCATTTGTGCAAGACAACTGGGGAATGTGTGGGACAACCTTGGAATCAGGACCAGCCAGCACAGTTTCATGAAAGTCAGGTCTTGCTTGACACACCTGAATGGAGTTAAATCTAACTGATAATCGCTCAAGAGTAGCATTCCCCAGTGGTCAATACTGGGGTCTGTCCTCTTCGATATCTTTATTGATGACCTGGATGAGGGCACTGAGTGCACCCTCAGTAAGTTTGCAGATGACACCAAGTTGGCAGGCAGAGTCAATCTGGCAGGGGACAGCGAGGCCCTTCAGAAGAAAATGGACAGTCTGGATTGCTGGGCTGAGGTCAATGGGATGAGGTTCAACGAGATCAAGTGCCAGGTCCTGCACTTTGGCCACAACAATCCCAGGCAACGCTGGAGGCTTGGAGCAGAGTGCCTGGAAGACTGTGCAGAAGAAAAGAACATGAAGGTATTGGTTGATGCTTGGCTAAACATGACCCAGCGGTGTGCCCAGGTGGCCAAGAAGGCCAATGGCATCCTGGCTTGTATCAGAAATAGTGTTGCCAGCAGGAGCAGAGACTGCTCCCATGGTGAGAGATGCTGAAGCCACACCTTGAGTACTGTGGCAGTTTTGGGTCCTTCACTACAAGAAAGACCCTGAAGCAATGCAGGGTGTCCAGAGAACAGCAACAAAGCTGGTGAGGGGACTGAAGCACAGGTTTTATGAGGAGCAGCTGAGGGAGCTGGGATTGTTTCCTCTGGAGAATAGGAGGCTCAGGGGAGACATTATTGCTTCCTACAACTCCCTGAAAGAGGTTGTGGTAAGGTGGGGATTGGCGTCTTCTCTCATGTAACTAGCAACAGAACTAGAGAGAATGGTTTCAAGTTGATCAAGGGGAGGTTCAGGTTAGATATTAGGAAAAAATTCTCTGAAACAGTGGTGAGGAACTGCAACAGGCTGCCCAGGTGTGTGGTTGAGTGACTGTGCCTGGAGGTGTTCAAGAAATGTTTAGATGATGTCCCTTTATACAGGTTTAGTGGGGAAATATTGGTAGTAGGTGGATAGTTGGACTTAATGATCTTGGTGACTCTATGATTATCACTTATTTTAACTTTCTGAAAATCTGGTACCTAAACTGCATACAGAAGTTCAGATGACTCTTTACTCAGTAAAACAGAATAAATAAACTGGTTTCTTACACATAACACATATATTATATCTTGGATGAAATTTTGCATCTTTAATACTGCATTATTTAATATCTTATATCTAGTTTGTGACTCACTTTAACACCTCAGATCTACTTCTGCTCTGCTTCCTAAATAGTTCATTTGTCCATCTTGCATTTATGAAATTGATTTCTTTTTCTTAGTTCAGCATTTTTGCACAACATTTCGTCATGGAAAAAAATGAAGAAATGTGTTACAAATTTCCATTCCATACTCCAACATTTCCTTGGCCTCTTGAAAGTGTTTTCTATTACTCAAGATATTAATGAACTGATTATAACCAGGTAAAGGGGACCACCAACTGTTCCCTGCCCCTTTAGTTCTAAGAGGTAATCAGACACCATTATTCTCCATGTTTTCAGTCAGCTGTAATTCATGTACATCACTGTTTCCCAGACTTCTTACAGAGGAGAGTTCATTTTACTGCTAACCGTTGCCTGGTGATCTTTACCATAGCCTTTGGGAATGGGAAAAAGCTAACTGTCAAGCTAACTGGCAGGAGCTCTGATCTCCCAGAGCCAAAGAGCAAAAAGGAACAAGAATTGGCTATTTTCATATTCAAAGGAAAGCTGTTGCCAACAAGTAGTCAGTATATATATTTTTAATTATTTTTATATTGATTTACCCTTTATTTAATGATTTAATTAATATTTTCATCAAATTCTACAATTCTTATTTTCCTGGAGATAGAAAGATTCAGCTTAACAAAAAAATATTTCCTGTTACTTTGTTTGTACATAACAGTGTTTTCAAAGGAGCGCATAAAAAGCATTTTCAACTCAAGTTTGTAAAATCCTGTTTGTTGACTACTCACCATCCATTAAACAAACTCCCCAACAAAAAAAGGAATTAGGAATTCTCTCCCTCTTCTCTTTTTATTCTCTAGGTATTTACACTGATTTTTTAGGAATATAGTATGCAGATCTTCTGAGAAACTGTTTAAGTCATCTGACTGGTCTATAAATCTTTGTTTTTTCCCTTTTGTGAGCCTGCAACCATACTGAATTCAAAAGATATTAAGGTTTAAAATATAAATCTGTAGAAATTTAATGCACAAATTACCATGAAGAAGCTTCCAGTGGGCTATGTTTTGTTCTAATTGGCAATAAATTAAATTAATTTTGCCTGTAATGGTAATTGGTAAATGATCTCTTTGTCCTTATCCATGAGATTTTTCAGCCTACTTCTCACCTTTTATCCTTTGAGGAAGGGGAGTGAGAGAGTGGGTTGGTGTTTTACAGACAGCCAAGATCAATACATCATGAAATTGCACATACAGTTGGTTGTTAAGTATATATATTAACTTATATGTGTTCCTTAGAACAAATTTTTGAGCCACTGGGAATTCACTGTCAAACCCTGCACAAACTTTTATGCAGTCACAATTTCATGCATGACTTTTAGTGCACTGCTGCATTAATAGTTCGAAAACAATCATAGCTCTATTCAGATTTATTTATTTATTTATTTATTTATTGTAAAAAAAATTGGGGGCAGTTTCATAAATGAATAAACTATATTATGAAATCGCTTAACTACTAACAAACAATGTCAATGTGTTATCTTGCAAATAATGTCATTGTTTAAATAAAGAATGCTAGTGATACTCTTCTGAGTAAGTGAAATTTAATAGCTATTCATTTAAGCTAACCCTCTCCAACCTATTCTAATCTGCTCCCCGTATAACTAAAGATGGAAAGTTGTTTGTGGTAGGAACTTGCCTTTGAAGAAGCCTTCCTGCCATGATGCCAGGGAAGCCAATGAGATTAAATTCAGAAATGAATTTAACCTTGTGAATATCACCTTTAGTAGGTATTTCAGAAAATATACATGACTTATTGAAGAAAGAAAGGATGATGAATTTTTTAAGAAACAGTTTCATCAAAACATTAATTACAAGGCTTAAGTAAGTATTTGCAGCCAAGAAGTTTTATGTCTAACTAATAAGCAGTTCACTTCTGTCAGCCTTTGGTGATAACAAAGAAGGAAAAAAAATAAAAAAGCAGAGAAAAGAACAACAAAACATCTCAACAACCTGTCATCAACAGACATCAAACATATTTTTTCTTATATTTTAGGTAGAATTTCATGTGTTTTTTAGTCATTAAAGCATCTTCAAAGTTAAATGAGGTATTTGAAATTTGAGCTTTGATAATAAGAAAAGTAAAATAATCTAGGAAACAAATGTGCATGAAGCTCCAGCTTCAATTATCATTCATCCCAAAAACAATAGGTCACAATTGCTTAAATTTCTACACTTTGCCACTTAATTTCACCTGGTCAGGATCTAAGCTTTTATTAGAATTAAATTTTTTTAGAGCCCAAACCTTTACATATAACTTGCCTCAATTGAGATCAACAGCCATTAAACACAAAATAACAAAGCAACAAACCAACTCTCCCTCCCCCTGACAGTCTAATAGTGATTTATTAGCAAGTACAACAGAATATCATTCATTTTATTATTTAATGCTAGGAATTGCTCCTGTCACTTTAACAGCTATTAGTATAGCTGAAGAGTTATAGTTTTATAGAAGTATGTGTATTTCTTCTAACATGCTCACAACTATCTACCAGAAAGAAATAATTACTCAAAGACTTAAAAAAAAAAAATGTCACAGACTCAGAAATCTTAGTCTTTTTCCACAGTCCTTTAACACTCTTTCACCTCTGCTTTACAGGTCATTCATTTGAGTAAGAAACTAAAGGTTATTTCAAAATCAAGGCATATCTATGTTTAAGAACTCCAGAAATCCAGATTAGTTAATCCAGAACCTAATTGGAAGTAGCTTTACAAGAGATCACATCAACCTATATGTTAAGGATGGAGTTCTTCTTCTTCACAGACATCTAAGACCCCTGACATCCCTTCCTGACAGCTTCAAGGTAGATCTGAAGATAGATCCAAGTGTTTCTAGGCCCAGTCTCTCCAAAGCTGAACTACACAAAAAATAAAATTTTAAAATTGCATGCATAACAAAAGCAGAATTAAGCACTGTTACAGGGAAGCTGCTGAGTTCAAGGAGTGACATAATTACGTGGTGAAGGCAGCCAAAATAATTTCCAAATATTTGCTCAAATATTTAATCAAACTTTGCTTCCATTTCTCAGTTGTTTCCTTTTACTTTACATAAATTACATTACTGTTAGGAATTGTTTAGTGGAGACTTTTAAGTAACTTCTACAGAATATTCATATGAATTAGATTGGGATATTCACGTTGGAAACTACACAAACACAGTTTTGACTCACCAAACAGAAAATTTAATTCACTCTGTTCAAAACAGATAAAATGTGAATATTAAATATGAAGAGGACTGTTCCAAAAAATAATCAAAAAAGACACAAGTAGCTTTGAATCACCAGTGAAGGATAAATTCTGAAAGATTTTCTTCCAGAATATATATATATGCAAGAAAAAAAAATAAAAAGCAAAGATAAATAATATTTGGGATAAAAAGGTATCTTTCAGCGTCAGGATGAGATATTTTCCTATAAGACATTTAAAGGCAATGCTGTGTGTATTAAAAGAATTCATGGCTTTTGTGGCATGTTTAAGGAGAAGGTGCTGTCAGCAAGCAAGTAGCCTTTTTTTTTTTTTTAAAGCTCCTCAACTTCATTTGTAAAATATATTATTTTTCCCTAATCTAAGCTGTTCCTTTCAGGAGATGTAATTTTACTGCCTTGTGCAAGACAAAGAAAAAAAAAATACAGTAGCAGTAAATACTTTCTGTGTATGGGATAGAAAGGAGGTAAAGGTGTCACTAAATAATTTTCAATCTTTTTTGTAAGTAATTTTTATTACTATTTTACAGAGATTTTCACAAGTTAATACTGCTCTTGACCACCTAAGCCTCAACACTGAAAAAGTATCTTATTTTGAAGTATGAATTCCAGTAGTTTAAGCACAGGAAATGTAGATACAAATTTTAAGTCTTAAAATTCCTTGCTAGCTGACTTCCTATCTGTAATTCTCTGCTGTCAGAACACAAATTTTATCTGGTTTACACTTGGGTTTCAGGTTTTGTAAACGTTTGCAACTCTTACCTTTTCTACTGTGAATGACCATATTGAGATTAAAGGAACTGCATGCACCATTAAGTTGTGAATTAGTACCCCGAAGACAGGGAGGAATGACCACTTTAATTAGCATTTCAACCACCTTAATCATAGAATCATAGATTCAAAGAACCAGACAATGAGAGAATGGCTTAGGTTGGAAGACCAAGTAGTTTTAACCCTTGTGTGGTGCTCAGGATTGTCAACCAGTACATCAGGCTGCTCAGGGTCCCATCCAATCTGACCCTGAATGCCTCCAGAGAAGGGACATTGACAGCTTCTCTGGAAAATCTGTTTCAGTGTCTCACCACCTTCTGAATAAATAATTTCTTCCTA
The DNA here is from genome assembly GCA_023055505.1 of Callipepla californica brunnescens. NCBI lineage: Eukaryota > Metazoa > Chordata > Aves > Galliformes > Odontophoridae > Callipepla > Callipepla californica. Next base: position 1,058,208 of record JALIRH010000088.1, read on the forward strand.
ACATCAAACCTTAATAGCCCCGCTTTTAGTTTAAATCCATTTTCCCTTTCACTCTCAGACTGGGTAAAAAGTTGAATCTCCTGCTCATATGATCCCTTCAAGTAGTGAAAGGCAACAATGAGCTCTCCCTGAATCCTTCTCCATGCTTACCAAGCCTAGCACCCTTACCCTTTTTTCTTACAGGAGCTGCTCCAACCTTTTGATCGTCTTCATGGACCTACTCTGGACATGCTCCAATAAGACAACTTTATTGTGCTAGTGGCCTCAAACCTGCATGCAGTATTCCAGATGAGGTCTCACAAGGGCATAGTAGAGGGTGATAATCACCTCCTTCTCCCTACTGGCCACCCCTTTTTTGATGTAGTACAGGATACTGTTGGCTTTCCAGGCTTCAGGCACACACTGCTGGCTTATGGTCATCCACCAGAATCTCCATTTGAATTACCATGTGATGCATTTTTTGTATAATGCTGAACTTAGTAAGTTGTAATAACTTAATAAATAAATATATAAATAAAAAATATAACAACTTAATTCACTTCATAACTAAGTGAAGCAACTGTAACAACATAAGTACAGTTATATGAGGAACATAAGCTACATTCTGATGAGATAAACTAAATTAACATTTAATATCATTTTTACACTCACAATTAATCATAAATGAAAATGAGACAGTTACCTGCCTAATTACCTAGATGTTTTATCAAATCAGGTAAATGAATAATCAGACTCTTAAAACCAGTTCTGTGTACCTTTAATTAATGGTTGTTAATTACTATTAAGTGTGAATTAGCTCCTATCACACATTCACCTACACAATAAGAGATGTTTCATGGTTGTTATAAATTCAGCAAGTGAGTTGTGTTATTCTGCCTCTTTATATATATAAAACATGTAAAAGCATTGAACTAGAATCATTTAAAGACATTTTAACATTCTTTGTTTCAGCTGTGTTTCAAAAACCTTAAGCCTTTCACCTCCTGATGAAAATGTGTTTCCTAATGTATTAACCAGCTTATCCTGATGTTAGTCATTTTACATAGCTAATACTTCATGGTTTCTAGGATTGCCATCACACTGAAATAGAGAAAGAGGCTAGCTTATTAATAAGAAATTGTGAGATTTTAATAGCAGCAATTTCCCTGTCTTTTCTTGATAGAGACCTATAGCAGTTTCTAATTGAACTTCTTTGTCTTTAAAAAGGAGTGAATCTTCATTAATGTGAAACTCTCAGTCTCTCACAGCGTTTCTTCAAAACCTCTTTGTCAATTTACTTTGTTTTGAATATAGAGCATAACTTATAGAGAATTAAAAGCTAGATTACCCATTTTTTATGTGAATGATGTAGGAGTATCCAAGGCTCTTCCAAGCAGAGATTAGTTAATCTTTTGAGAATTATTTAAGGGGATCATTTAATCCATTACTTAATGTAATACTGTACACCAATCTGTATCTAAATATCATGGCAACAGACTCACTAAAATTACCAAAAGCAGATCTGTATACCCATTCCAATAGTTTATGTTGACCTTTTGGAAATCTAATGAAGTAGAATGAAATGAGTTCATATCTAAGTGGCAATGAATGAATATATAAATATATATCAGTAAAGATACTGAAGTAGCTACACAGAAAATAAATGAGGAAAGAGCAGAAGCAGTAAAAAAGGGACTGGCACAGTGAGCTTCAGTGGTTATTTTTAATGCTAGAGAGAATGGAAAAATTAAGGAGGAGGTCTGAAGAGATTGAGATAAAGTGCAGAGCAGAGAGAAGGGAAAGAGAAAAGAAGCTAAATGGCAGCCGGGAGGTCAAGTACCAAAGAAACTATTGTGCTGCCATAATAAAAGAACAGCAGAGAGTTCAGCAGCTAATGTAAAGCAACCAGCAGATGATGATTCTATTTTTAAGAGATTTAGACAGTTGACTTCTTTGGATCTGCACTGAAACTTAACATGTTTGGAACTTTCCGCAAATATATGTTCTGAATATGTTTCATTTTAGGATGCAACGTTTAGAAAATCATCACAAAAAAGGATCTGGAAAAGAAAAAAAAAATCATTCTTTTATTTCTTTGATTTGGTTTGCTAATCTTGTTCTTTCTTATTTTTTCTTATTTTTCCTCATTTTTAGTTTTTAGAACAATGCATTTTCAAAATGAAAATAGTTCCATTATTTTTTTCCATATACTGGTAGGTGTGTTTAACTAATAAAGATCATCTGACAAAATCTAATATGAGGGGAGAATTATGCATGTTTACAAAGGTGTATGTATGTTCTAACTCTTGAAGTTGGAGGGCTCATACCCTAAAAGCCTTCATAGATTGTCATGGTTTTATGATTTCTGTTATTGGTACTCCACACCATAACATCACGTGGTGCACTGGGAGTTAAAGAGTTAATGCTCCAGTTCCAGTGGATCATCATTAGTTCCAGGTATACCTGTCTCAGAAGAGAAGAACTACATACCCCAGAAGACTTTGTGTGGCTTTGCATTTTTTCTTCGTTTTCCCTTTCCCCTTCCCCTCTCCCAGGGTATGGGCCCATGTGTTTCCCTGCCCCAGTTGTCACAGAACCAGGCCAAACCAGCCCATAAACTGTTGATAGAGATAAAAGCAGAAAACATAGATGTTGATGAGGGAAAAAAAAAAACAAAAACAGAGAGAAGCAAAGGGGAGGGAGGAGGTAATTTCTCATAAACATTTAGTAAACTGGAAACTAGAGTAGCTGTAGTAAAGATAAGTAGTTCACAGAGTAAGTTTTGTAAAGCAAATCTAGAAAATGTGTATATAGGGTGTAGTGGAAAGATCAGTATATAATTCTGAACATGTCTACAGGCCTCCAAAGTGAAGGGAAAAATAATTCAGAGGGACCAGCACCCAAACCCCAAGGGAGACAGATAACAGGCTTTCTGGAGGAAGAGCTTACTTATTCACTGGTGCAGACTTTTACCCAAAGGATGCAAGTTTTGTTCTCAGTTGTTTTACTGATAAAGTCAGTATTAACAAGCCCTTACAGTATTTGCATTAATCAGGCAGTTTAACTTTACCATTTTGACTGGTTCCCAGTTTTAGATGCTGATTTGCTCAGTAATGGCCTGAAAACAAATTTCTGTTTGAGACTAGCTGAGTTACACATGTACCTGAAACCTTCAGTGGAAATTTTAGACTGCTGGTCTCAATACTCACTGTCTAAATCCTCTAATTAGTTCCTCATTTGCTCAAAGTTTGGGCTACCTATACAAGAATAAGTCCAGCATAAATGAGATCAATTGATTCTTTCATGAGAGTAATTTTCTGTACCGTCTCTAATTTCATTGTCTCCATGAAATCAATTTAGAGAGATTACTTTTTTAACCTTTCATATGAGGCAGACTGTACTTTTGCTCATGGTTCACCTTCTAGAATATGCTATTTCACAAGGCTGCACATCTTTGTAGATGATGCTTTAATCAGCTTGAGGCATTGCTGAATAGTCTGTAACTCCAGTGCAGGTCTCTTAGTGGTACTGCCCAACTAAAGGATTTCCAAAGTCAGAACTGCTATTTGAAAAGATTGCAATTGTAATATTTTACAAGAACATGTTGATTTTCTTCAGTGTTACCTAAGGAAACAGGTCAAAACAATTAATTCTGGATTGGCTTTGTCCCGATCACTAAAACTGGATACAGTTTTCTAACCACGCAGACCTCTGTCATTAAGCGACCACGACTAAACCTGAAAAAGACTCTAGAGGCATCATGTCCCCAATCTCTCCCACATTCTGATGATGCCAGTGCTTCATCTGAGGTAACAGACGCAGAAGCTCAGTGTTGAGCAGCACGTTGTAGGATTACTGACATTCCTGTACATGAAGCCACCAAATCAACACCTGGTCTAATTAAAGTCTTTACAAGGCAATGGCACAATTTTAAGTTCTGAGGTCCACAAGAATACTATGAACATAAGAATAAATTATACGGATACCTATTTCCACTCAAAATTGACTTTTCATGGGAAATTTTGAGACATCTTAACTTAAAACTATTTGGTTAAATAGAAAATGTCAATCCTGCATACCAAACAGTCTGAAGAACAAAATCCTCATTTTGTAGAATTATTATTGCTTAAAAACATTTGAAATAAAAACATACAGTTAAAATTTCAAAGTTTTTACACTGTATACGTTTGAATATTGTTTTAAATCATGTAATTAATGAGCACCATTAAAACAAAAGAACAGCATTATGTTCCCAAGTAATTTTCTTTCTTCAGCATTGCTACTCTGTAAGAAGAAGGAGATACCAATCACTAACCCTGTTTTATTTTATTTTTGTTTCTTTCTGTTCTAGACTAAACTGACAGCCTTTTCAGACAGGTAGCTATATCAGCTTTCCATCTGGTGCATATTAACTTCTTGTTGAAGAATTCTATAGTTGGCTTTTAATCAAATTATAGGAAGGAATTAACAAGCTGGTGCATTCAAGGAGGCAACCTAATTTCTTGCGCTTTTTTTCTCCTTCCAATATTATCCTCTCTTCTGCACAAATCATACTGTCCCCCACAAATCCTTCCTTCCTCAGTAAATTTCTTAGTTTTCCCAGTAAAGCATGGTTTATTATTTTGTTTGTTTGTAGCTATTTGATCATACTCCTTTCATATTGCAGGTATCTAACACCTTCATTATTAACAATTTTTCTTAGTTTCTCTGAATACTGGCTGGGGTTCTTTGAGAGACAGAACTGAACTGATAAACATAATAGATAAAGATTTTACTTGTCTCCAGCACTAGAACTCTTACCTGGCTCCTTCAGTGAATAAGTATGCAAAAATTTTACCTGTAGAGATCTAATCCTTAATTCAACAACCAAAGTAGGTACCTACTAATTTTTGAGATCCATTGAGATCCTACAATTATCCACCAAATACAGATTTATCTTCAGAATATCTCCAGAAGATAGGATATTGAATTTAAAGTGAAAATTAGAGATTCTACAATGAAATTGAGCAGCAGCATGTGAAGTGTGCATGGAAAACCTGAGGACAAAATTGAGCTCTCCAGCTCTAATTTGTTTATCAAAACCTGAGGTTGCCATAGAGACTAATAATAAATTAGAATGAGTAGCCTATAGGAGCTTCAGGCATAAAAAGTATTATATTAGACTTCATTAATGTTCTGTAATTTTTCATTCTCCACAGATTTCTTTCCAAAGAAAGACGATAAAGAAAACTTTAAAGAAAAAGAGAAAAAAATAAATCTTATATTTCAAAATAGCAATGGTGGGACACAGTGTGCTCAGCTCTTCAGATGTTTAAAGAAAGTCCTAGAAAAATGTCTAACACAGTTGATGAAAAAGACTCAAGAATATCTCATGAAGGGATAAATACATGAAGCTTACTATAGAGAAGACTGAAGGATGCTTCATCTTTGTGCTTGTACTCTATTCTCTAAGTATAAGGGACCTTCTTTTTTACTTTTTTTTCTGACAAAGGCACAGTAATACATAAAGGCTGAAATTAGACAAATGCTGTGAGAAAAAAAGGACAGACAATTGGAAAGTGTGTAACACTGCCATTTACTATGACAGATATATATATATATATATTTATTTATTTATTTATTTATAATTAAGATTTAATATGAACTTCCCTGGAATTCCAGGAACAGACTACAGGAGAGATGACAAATGTCATCATACATAATGTTCCTCTTCAGTGATAGTTTGGTGGAAGGAGGGAGGAAGACCAACCTTTTGCACAGTCTGACAATGATAGGATAATTTAGAATGGCTTTAAACTAAAAGAGAGAATACAGGGAAAGAAGGGAAAGGGAAAGGGAAGAGGGAAAGCAAAAAGGGAAAAGGGGAAGGGGAGAAAACAAGAATAAAAAAGGGCAGAAAATGTTCAGTCAATTTAAGTAGGCTTCTAAGCATTTTAAACATTTTCAATTTGTAATATAAGATCTAATTTTGGATCTTTCAAACATTCCACTTTGAGAAATAAAAATGTTTATTTATTAAACATCTAAAAGAGTGCTCTCTGAGCTTTTTGAAAGTTTCAAGTGTATTCTATATCATGGTGACTTATCTGCAGTCTGGGAACTCTCTGTATTTTAAAATGTTTTGATTTTATAAATGTAAATATTTCCAAAAGCATTTTCAAAGCACTGGCAATTGATCTTTTCGTGTCTCTTGTGAGCAATCCAAAGTGTCATTAATGTTCTTGATTAGTGGCATGTCAACTCCATATTATTTTTCTTAAGTGTGTCTTCTATTTTACATTTTGTTTGGGATAGTTCTGATCTTTTTTTTTTTTTTTTTTTTTTCTGTAGCAGTGTCAAGTTGGGAAAACTGGGAACATTACATTCCTTCTTGCAAGGAGATGGAATTACAATAAAACACCCTTAAAGCAGATGAAATATATCTCAGCCTCTGAGTAAGCAGGAAGACTTAAGTGTCAGTAGACAAAATCAAAAGAAAGAGTTCATATTATTAAAGGGAAGGGGAAGGGGAAAGGCAAGGGCAAGGGCAAGGGCAAGGGCAAGGGCAAGGGCAAGGGCAAGGGAAAGGGAAAGGCTGATCATAAACTTTTTCTCAGGTAATTCTGAATTTCAGGAAAGTTATCAGTGATAGTCTAAATAATAACTATAGTGTTTATAAGAAGGAAGATCATAATTCTCTAAATGTTTGTTCAGAAAGTATCCCAAACTAGAGTGGTTTGTTCTTTACATTTCTTTAAATATACACAAATGTTAGGACCAAGTTACATATTTGCATATGGATATCTGAGTGAATGATTCATACTAATAGGCTTTGGTAAGAGTGCTAAAGAAAGAACTTAGTAAATCAGGCCTGGATTTTGTGACAGACAAACCTGTTTAGATTTAAATCTGTGCATATTTTTGCATCCATCTGGATACTTTACTTTTAGAGCCAACTTTTATTTATTTATTTATTTCTCAAGACATTTTGTCACAAGTGACAGTTTTAAAATAATTCCTCTTTCAAATACTATTAGCTGACTATAAAAGAACAAACCTGAATTTAAAACTTCTCTAGTCTGTCTAAACTGCAAAAGTTAACCGATTATTTGGTGAGGTGGAATGGTTGATGTTCATTATACCTCCCCGTATTGTATTAGAGTTGTGGGTTTCTTTTGGCTACAGTATTTGTCTATGAATGACTGAAAATGAGACTAAGAAAACCTGTCTGTGAAGCAAGATTCAGAACGTTCTGAAAGCCCTGTTATCATATTTACACAGTGCTCTGCACACACAATGAAGATAATAGCTTGTGAGAGTGAAAGAAGAAAGATTCCTTGGGGAACTAGCATATCTATACATCTCACTATAGACTGAAGTAATCTATGGATAATACTTTTCAAAAAATCATCAGAGAATCCTAACAGGTATTTTTCATAGTTATGAATTTATGATTTGTAGTACAGCAGATTACTGTTTCAAAGTAACTACAGTCGACATACTGAGTGGGTAATCAAATAGTTCCTCCTTAGCTTTCTTCTTCTGAATTTCATATAAATTTTTAATTAATGCCTTACATTACTTGAGCTTTTATGCAATTACATGATAAATTATTCAGATTTTGATGTTATGCTTTAGACAGATGTTAAATCAAAGAAGTTAATGATTAAACATATTTTAATAGATTTGCCACTATAGCTTTTACTTGCTTTAAAAGTAGTTTTTGATTGAATTTTAGTGCTCATGAAAGTGAAAGGCTAAGGATTATGTTTTGAAAGACTCTGACTATAATCACACAAATCTGCAGACAGTTATGAATTACATTCCACAAACATAAACTAAGATAAAAAGGAATTAAATTGCATTAAGTACGACATTTTCCTCTCTCATAAAGCCTAGAAGACTCAAGAAATAGCAAAATATAGGACACTTCTTAGCCTCTGCCCAAAAGCCACATAACTTCCAGAGCTAAACTCTAAGCTTTAAACAGGATATTTCTTCTGCTTCTAGATCATAAATAAACCTACATTAAAGTGCAAATCAAATATTTTATCCCCTTTTTCTGTGAGCATTATGCCAGGCAAGGACTGTTGCAACTCAGTATTATTCCAGCTATGCTTACTCTTCAGGGCTTTTGTCTGGAAAGTAGTGTGGTTGTGTAAAAACAGGATAGAATACAGGAGAGCTGCTTCACCTCTTCCAGTTTAGATTTCTGTTCTGACCACTTGAATCCAGAACATTCAGAAGGACAAGATACAGTTCCTTGCATTCTTATTTTCCAAAGGAGAAGGGAGCACTATGTCTCTGGTGATGTGGCTGTGTTAACCTTGGTTCAATAACTGCTAACTTTGTGCTATGGTATTTTATGTCTGTGTGTAAATAATGGGGAGAATAGCACTTAGTGCTGTACTTAAAGAATACTGAAATAATATTCAGGACACACAGGCAAAATGGATGTACACAGTGGAAACTGAACTATTACAGCAAAAAGCCTTCAGTACCATTGGTTGCTAGAACTCCTTCAACCAGCATCATCTTTGACTTCTATCTGGTATACCTATCTGGTATGGAACTTGGAGGAAGAGAAGGTTCAAAAACAACCTGCCTCTTTTGCTTACTGTGGGTTCTTAGTATGCTGCCATCTCTGGCCAGTGGAAATGCCTGGGTATCTCTTTTACCTGTCTACATCTTCCCACAACACCTTACAGGAATTACATTAGGGTGAAAAATCTCCGCTGTTCTGCTGTGTCTGCTACTCCAGACATTGTGATGCATACAGAAAATTATCCTACCAGCTGAGTTTGCAAATCCCTCTCATTTCAGACATCAAAACTGGATTCAAACCACCTGCACTAGCAATAGAAGTCATCATACAGAGGCACAGTTTTAGAAATAATCTTCAAAACATTGGCTTTGTGCAGCAAAAAGAAAAAAAGAAAAATGTCAATTTTTATTTATCCCATATGATCTAAATTCAATTGAAGGGACTAGAAATGGGCACAGTACAACTTACACGAATAGTCAGGCTTTGCCATATTCATATCAAAGTACCTGTATCACAAAGAAAAGCTTCTAAGCAATTGTAAAGCTCATAAACAATTTCATTTAAAGTGCAAGTAGAAATCTACTTGCAAATACAAAGGCTTGTTCCTGTATACAGGCACAAGCTGACTTTTTGATGTACTGTTTTCCCCTTGATTTTATGTTTTAGGCATGCACCTTCATTACTCTCCAGAAGTACTCATCATTTCTAACCACCTTCACTTGAAAATAGGCAGCCTGTGGTGGGGCCCTTTCACTTTTAAAAGGTAGCTCATAGGATGTTACATGATTCAGTGTGAGGACTGTTTCTAGTTCCCCTACTTGTACTCTACTGATACAAAATAAGCATTACCTCTATAGAAATTTTTCATCAAAATTCCCAGATATTCAGTTTTGTGTTCAAGCATACAAGCACTGTTGGTTTTTGTCATGAAACTATCTCATTATTGTTGTTACTATATTATTATCAGAGGGGAGGGAAGCAAAAGATTCAGAAGTTATTACCCATGACATTGATTAGACTACAAACTCTAACGTAGATACCAGTATTGCAACCTTCCCTTCAAAAAATGGCTCCAAAATTCCCAGTAATGACAGTCTGAATTACTGGTAAGTGTGAGTTATATTACAAACATTACTTCAATGAGATGATATAACATACAAACCTAATAATGCACGAACGATGCCTGCCATTTTTGAGAAATGGAAACTATTCAGAAAAATGATTTTTCTCTCTCTAATTATAGCAAGTCTGTATTGCTTTTTACTTATCTACCTGGGGTAGGTCATTTTTCATAGCTATCAAGGGGAAGCATTCTGATTAAGAAGACAAATATGAAATGAGAATAATGTTAAAACTGATTTCTTGCCTTATTTTCTAAAACTAGGCTGCAAAGAGTATGACGAAGAAATGTCAAACGTAAGATGTGGGGAGCACTGTTTCCCAAATTGATATTTTTTCAGTAGTTCAATCAGCTTGCATATTTTTTCCCAAATAATGACATTGCTCCAATATTGATCAGGAAGAGGGAAAACAGAATTCTACAGAAATGGTAATTCTCAGTATCTGACCAATGTTTGCTTTAACTGATAGGTAGGTACTGTAGGTTTAGGAAGTAATTAACATTTCAATACACACTTTCTAGTTTTTTAAAAGGAAATATTGTGAGATCAACACTCCTAACTTCTGCTCATCTTTTAATACTTACAAGCATATAAATATATATATACAAATAATATCCTACTTCCTTCAGTACCATTTGTTCAAAGATTATCTATTATCTTACAGATATATAGTTTAAAAAATATCCCTTCCTATGTGCATAAGAATCAAGTATGAAAGTTATTTTTTGTTGTTTTCCAAAGACATCACGAAATAACCTTTCCTATTTTATTCTGAGCAGCTTCCTGACTGAAGAACTTCCATAAAATGAGAGTTTTCACACTCCGAATATTCAAAAGTGAAAAGTTGCAAGTTTGGCAGCAAGCTATTTTCATTTCAAGTAAAACTCAGCCTACACAAATTCACACCTGCAATACACTTTGCTCAAAATGATCAAAAATAAATGCGTACTTACTGGACGAAATAGGTTTGCTTTCCACATTGAAATACTGTTATTTATCCCTGGAAAGAATATCTTTGATTAGAAGACAGTGGAAGTACAATAGCATATTCCCATACATATGCTTACCTTGTACTTGATTTTATTTTCATTGTTTAACCTATTGATACGATTAAAGTAGAAAATATTGCTATTAGGAATTATTTCACTGAAAAATACTTTCTTTAATTTGTGTAAAAAATGCTAGCTTTTTTTAATTCTAAGAAATATAATAGATTTAATTTTGTATGAGAAGGCTGAGACTTGGGTCTGTTCAACCTTGAAAAAAGAAGACTCAGAGGGGATCTGTAAATATCTACGGAGTGGGAGGGAAAGGGACTCTTCTCAGCAGTGCATGGTAGTAGGACAAAGGGAAATGGCCACAAACTGATGCATAGGAAGTTCTGCACAAATGTGTGTGGGAATTTCTTCATAGTAAATGTGACGGAGCAGTGGCACAGGCTGCACAGAGAGGTGGTGGAGTCTCCTTCTCTGAAGACATTCAAGACCCACCTGGATACCTACCTGCGCAACCTGGGCTAGGGAGCTGCTTTGGAAGGGGTTTGGACTCGATGATCTCTGGAGGTCCCTTCCTACAGTTCTGTGATTCTGTGATTATCAACATAACATGAACTGAAATGTTGATAACATATATGTGTATAATGTATGGATAAATACATCTAGAACCTAAAACATTTCAACCAGGAAATCAAATCAGAAATGAACACTAATACTCTGATGAAATCAAGCATTTCAATTATTTTTTGTTTTATTTTTCTACTGTTTGTATTTTTTATAAACTGGAAATGAAATTGTATAGCATTTATAATTTGAAATTGTAATGTTATTTGGTGCTGTTCTTGATTCTGTGTAGTGTCAGGACAATTATTTTCTGAAAGGCATTCCTCCAGGGAAATCTGGAAAGGCAGATTACAGTGTAAAAAAAAGGTAGCTGTAAATCACACTGCATATTTCAGCAGATCCTGAGCCCAGAAGTAGGTTGGACAGAGAATAATGTCTCTTTAATCATACTGCATATAAATGAATGTGTTCAATCACAGTAATGAGGACCATGTACAGCAGAATGACATCACAACACGAAACAGCGAGAAAGCATGTGAAATGGGTTGCAAACTAGAATCTAATAATTTTGGATGAACAAAGAAATTGCTAACTAACACTCACTTCCACATCTACTGGCAAATTAACAAAGTTATTGATTGAATATTTAGATTTCTACAGGTGGCCTTTCCAGAACATGTATAATAACTTCAATATAAGATCACTATTTAAATGTTAATGTTTTCTTACAAAATCATCATGAAGGCGAAGTTTAGTAAGGCAATTTTAATCCTACTGAAATCCTCTATGAACTACACAGTTTTCTGCTTGGATCAGAAGAAAAGTTTTCGATGAAAATCAAATACCATCATTCCCTCACTGAGATCTTTTTACTGAACATCAAGAAAAAAAAGATTCTTTAACATCCTTTCTCTGAGCAATTTGTTTTAATGTTCTGCAGGGCTTATACCAAAGAGTTTAAACATATGCTGTAGCAGGTGACTCTGAATTTGCTCACCAAAGATCCAAAATTCTGCATTTTTGTAAGCAGATAATTTCAAATTTTCTTCATCACTACGAAATCCAAACTATATCCTGCTGGGAATTGAACTTCCCACTTAAAAGAACTAGCAAAGTCTGTGGCAAGACTGAACATGAAAGCAAAAGATTTAGAATATTAATCAACAGGAAGCTGTGCACTTCCATCCCTGAAGAAAAGGCAGGATAGGATATAATCCTTCTGTCTTTATTATCAAGCTCCAAGCATCTCTCTCAGTGGGCTAAAACGTTGTTTACTTTTTGATTCAATCTACCTTTTCTACCCACAGTTATCTGCTGGCAGGGAGCCTGGAGAGTATTTAAACCCTTCAGATCTCTGTCTACAAATGAATTGAAGTTTCTTGGATTGAAATAAACATTAATAAACCTTCTTTTGGAGTTAAGGACCATCTCAGAGGAAAATACTGATGTAACTGGCAGGTGTTTTTTTTTTCTATCCATAACTTTCATGCAAATGTGGGCAATTCTTACAGACACAAATTACTACTCGTGTTTTTTTTGCTTCCAAAGTGGCATGCATTCAGGATCAAACTACCATATAGATTCAATCGCAATTTCTTTGAACTCTGAAAGAACACTTCTCCTGCCAGTAAAACGGATGCAACTCTGAGCTAAACTCTACTCATAAAGAAGAAAGACATTCAAAACTGAGTTAGAAACAAATTGGTCCCTTCCTCCATCTGGAATATTTGGAGTAGTGTCCCCAAATTGCACTGAGTATATTGACTGCAGCAGAAATTATTTGATTTCTGTTTGAAAGAGAAGAAGGGAAGGGGAAGGGGAAGGGAAGGGGAAGGGGAAGGGAGGGGAGGGGAGGGAAAGAGGGAAAGAGGGAAAAAGGGAAAAAGATAAAAAGGGGAAAAGGGAAAAAAAGGGGAAAAAAGGGGAAAACAGGGGAAAAAAAGGGAAAAAATGAAAACAAGGGAAAAGGGAAAAGGAAAAAAAGGGAGAAGGGAAAAGAAGGGAAAAGTTGTATTGTAGTTTTACTGTTGTAGTTATTGTATTTTTTGTTTTAAGAGAAGTACCAACTCAGAAGATATAAAAGGCAGATATTTTTCCCAATAAAACAAAATATTAGGAATTGTGCAAGAAACATTAATTCTGTTATTACTGCGGTATGAACTAGATAATGCTATTTTGGCAAAAAAAAAGAAAAGTTAGAATGACTCCTTTAAGTTGATCATTATGAAAATTGAAGAAAGGGTGAAAATACTGTACCAGCCAACTGCAAATGTGCCATTTCATAGCACTGTATGTAAATGATCTTTTAAAATAACTTTTTTTTTTTTTTTGGCACAGTGCACAGTCCACCCACATTTCTTTAACATAGACAACACAGTTGTACATTATACAATTTGCTATGCATTAATAGCAGAGGAATTCAGCACAGAAGCAAGTAACATGAGCTACAGAGCAAAATATCCTCATTTGCTGCCTATAGCAGATGAAGGGCACACATTTCAGTAAAGAAAAGGTAATGATACATCACATTTTGCATAGGGAAACTTATTGTTCCCTTCTTCCATGTGTAATATATGAAGTATTGTTCCCAGAGTAGAGCACTGAGTACCTCAATTTCAGTAGAATTACCATGATTTCTGTCCAACAAAGAAAAAAAAAAGTGAAATAAAAAGAAAAGAAGCTGAAGAATTATTATAATCAATTACTGAGCTGAAAGAGTTGAAATGCCAGACTTTGCACTGATACAACAACCAAAAGACTCTCATAATTTTGTTTTATGCTAGTAATGAACAACTTTTAGTCAAGACAGGTCCTATGTCACCCACTCTATGCTATTTAATAAAGCATTTTACAGGCACTAAAATCTTTTCTACAGTTGGTAGGAAGAGTATGGCCACTCTTCTACAAACACAGCACAGTGGCTTTTTTTATCAGAGAAAAGTCTAGACTGTATGGTACTACCTACTGAAGGTAAATTCAGATAGATTATTTGACAGGACAGAAAATGAAGTAAGTATTTCTGAAAATTGCTATGGTAAACTGAAATTGCGTTTTAGATAACATTCATATTAAGAGAAAGAAATCAATATAGTTCCTTGTTTAATCTCTACTTCTACCCAGAAAAAAAGATTCATGTACTGTGTGAGGCCATATAGCACATCCTTAGCTGGAATTTTTATTTAGCTGTCATGCAATTTTAGAGTTGCACAGCTGTAAAACAGCCGTATCAAACAGCACATACTACACACTAGGTAAACAATTTTAATTGTACTGTTAAACTATGATCTACACAAATATTCTTTTTTTTTTTTTACGACTTTCTTCAGAAATCAAAATGTTATCAAATTGCATATAAACATCAGATATATCTTTAAATTATCCTTTTTTAAAATGTATTTCCTCATACACTAACAGTAAAGGAAATATGTGTTGGGGCACATATTTTATACTCCTTTATTAGAATTTATATTTAAAAGCAAGTCCAGAAATGCTTTCCCTCACTAACACATACCAATCTACTAGGAGTTGATCGATGTGGTTTACCTGAGATACCTAACTGTACTAACACTTATGGCATATAAAGGCATTAAAGAAACATCTACTTAAGGTTCAGCCAAAACAAGTTTGATTTTCCATTCACAACTGTGAGATTTCATATTTTTTGATGTATTGGAGCAGAGTTATTATGAATTTTTGGAAAACAGAGGGGAAGATATATTGGGTTAATGTTTGAAGTAAATCATTATACACATATATATAACTCAGTATAGTTTAATACAAATTAAGAAAGTCTGTATCACTTTACTTCAAAGACAAATAAACACAGCAACAACAAACAAAATCCAGCAATTGAGAATGCATTTCCACAGAAAAGATAACTCACCATTGTATTTTCCCCACAGTCAGCAAAAATAAGCAACACAGTTCTATTGCAAATTTTATGTAATAAACTTTATCTTTTTAAAATATCTAAGATTTGCTCTCCAGAAGGAGAAGCTTTCATTAATCTTCATGAAGATTGGATTTACTGGTATTTTGAAAATTCCATCATCTTTTAATTTATCATCTTTGTTTATGGAAGCTTAAAAAGTAAAGAAGAAACTTAAAATCTGAAAAAAAAAAAAAAAAAAAAAGAGCATGTTTTAATGTTCTCACAACTTGAAAGCTAAAATATCATCTAAGGCCTATTATATAAACATGTTTTAAGGACTTATGATGTGATCCAAAGCATATTAATGTTAATTAGAATCCTTCTGTTGACTTTGCTGACTTGAATTTGATATATAAAAATCTATTTATGAATTCATAAGAACAAGAAAAAAACATACATTCTAATTCTTCATTATAACTACTTCACTCATGACATTTAATTTTCCCACAAGAGTTGTCATTAATCAATAGCTAAGCACATTGTGTGCTTTCAATGTATGGGAATTCTTTTGAGACTGAAAAATACTATCCTCCCAAATAAAGGGTAGAAAGTCAAAATCTAGACTATCTAGAAAAATTATTACCTCAGGTAATTTCCTACTTTTCATTTCCATATTATTGGTTTAATTATACAATAATTAGCTAAAATTTCCCAAGAATCTGTGTTCAGATAAAATATTATTATATTATATTATATTATTATAATATATTATTATATAAATATATAATGCTTAGATAGTTTCTCCAAAAACAAAACAAAAATTTTGTCAATTGATCCTTCTCTGTTTTTCCAGAGAAAAACCTCAAAAAAAAAAACCAAAAATCAGAACTACTACTACTAATTGAAGATCAGCAGCCTTAACACTTCAATTGTATTGAATTTTATAGAAGAAAACCTGAGACTGACACTTTGACTGAGGAGTTACATGTCTCCTATTGTTTCATTCTACTATAAGTAATGGACAGGTAGCTTATGTGTTAAGAAAGATTTCTTCTTTCTGATTACTTTCAATTATCTAAATTTTCTTCATTAGAAAAAAAAAAAAAAAAAAAAAAAAGAGCGATGAAGAGGGAGAGAGTAGGAGAGCTTCTGTGTCAGTGTGCTTGTGGCATCTAAAAAGAGTGAAGAGCCAGGGCCAGCTACTGGGTGAATGAGCAGTCTGTTTATGCTTCTGTTTGTGCCTGCGAGAGGAATTCCAGTCACAGGGTCATGTATTTCAAGGTATCAGCAACTGGGAAGACTGGGAACCTAGGGCAGTTAGTGGGCAGCTGATGAATTGTCTGAGTCCACCAGCAGGGTATCCACACTGCACATATATGTATGAGAATATTTTTTCCACTAATGGACATTTATCGGGAAGAGTGGAATAGGATATGGCTATTGGTACTGGTTTTGTTTCTATGAGTGCTGAGTGTTTCTGTCTATGAAGACATACCATTATCTGTTGGAAACTGTAACACTGCCAACTAGCAACAGGCAGCATTCCTCAGGGGCTGGTATTAGGGCAGCATTATTTAACATCTTTGGCAACGATAAGGACAGCGGGAATAAGAATATCCTCAGCAAGTTTGATGACAACACTAGGCTGGACTGGGCCCTAGGCAAGCAGGTCTGTTGGAAGGAGTCCCTGTCCAAGAGAACTAGATGGTCTTTAAGGTTCCTTCCAAACAAGGCCTATGATCCTATGATTCCATGAAACATGAATAAATTTACCGTTTGTAGCACTTTCTTATGGTTATATATATTCAAGAATGTAAAAGGCAAAACAGCAGTTGTACATTAGAGTAGTTCAACCATCAATTTTCTTTTAATAATCTAAAATCTGTTTGAAAACTCTTAGTTTGTTGTAAGCTTTTTCCTTTTTGTTATTTATTTTTTATTTTTTTATTTTTATTTTTTAAGTCAAATGTGTGTGATTTTAAACTCTTGATTTGAAAGTGTTTGAAGCCACATTCAGTCATCCCCCAAGACAAACAAACAAACAAAAAACACATGTGCTAGCCTACTCTCACTATTTCAGCGCTGGAAACACAAGGGAAGAGAAGATGAACCTAAGACATCTAAGACAAGTAAATCTGAACCAGTTTGTGTCCAGGTGCAGTATACCGCAATCTAATAGGCCTCACCCAGGCTCTATGATTATTAACTTGTTTAGAGCACTGATTCAGCAAAAAATTATATTTCTTCCAGATCCAAGCCAGCAAGTTTGCATTGTATTGTATAGGATTTTAACAATTTTTATCTTTTAAGTGGATGAAGCATTTTTCCATTGTGCTGCATTGTTTGATGTAGACGTACAATAACTTTATAGTCTGGAAAAAGCTCCTTTGTTATTGTTAGCAAATGAGAACTGAAAGTAGGAAAAGTCAGCAGGGAGAAGCAGCAGCCTTGTCTGCTCTTGATGGACATAGTTGCCTGATTATTTTCTCTCACCCGTATCATTATTCCATTGAATTTCTGATAGTTACTCCCATTTTACCCTACTTTGAGAGCAGCTTGGCTCCTAAAGATGCCATTGCACTTTCCTCAGCAGCAGGGGCTTTCCATGATGTACTAAAACTACATTTTCTCTCTCCTTTCTTTCCGGCATCGTGCTGTGCACATCAGCTAAGTAAGAGCCTCCATCCCAGAGGAAGCTGCATTTCATTAGTGATGAACTGTGCAGATACATAGTTCAAATCTGATTTGAAGATAAAAATATTAATAATTGGATCAGTGGTGTTTTCAATCCTTTATAGCTTCTATTTCAATGCTGCTGTCATCTCTCTGTGCAGTACAAGGAGGATGTGCACAAATCTCTAGCATAATACACTCTTTCTGTCCTGTGCAAGCAACAAAACCCTACAGGGTTTCAAGAGCCCATTTCATTTTTTAAAACAAGTTTTTAGCTTACTTTATTGCTTCACTCTCAGGGAGCTTCATACCATAGAATCTGCCAGCCTCTCTTCGGGACTTTAATAGGAAGTCTTTGCCAGAACACAGATCAATGTGTACAAGATAATGATTGCTGCTGTCACACTACTCATTTTTAAAATGTGAAATCTGGATTGCCTTTGTTTGGTGCACTGTATGCAAGAAACCCAGTTTTTCATGCGATCAAGGACACACTGATGGATCTTGCTTGATATGACATTAAATTAAGTGCTACTTAAAGGCACCTTTAAAGGAAACTATTGCTCAACTAATGATGTGCAACTGATTGAACTTGTTCCCTTCCCTTCTCTGTGATGTCATCCTGATGAACAAGGGAGGCACTAGCACATGGCTGGTAGTTAATGGAAACAGATCTTAACTTAGTATGCATCTGTCCTTCCGTGTTTAGTAAAATTTCCTATATTCATTTTTTAACATTAGCAAATCCCTAAAAAGAAAGACTTAACAGTATCAGATATTTCTATATTAATAAGAATTCTGATACTCTTGGCACTTCAATTTTTCAGCAAAGCCATTTATTTTTAATTTGTCTAGGTCATTTCCTGAACCTTTCCTCAGTACTGCACCTCTCTAGTGATAGCTTTCTTTTAATACAGCTTTAAGTAAATAAATAAATACTCTTCCTAACAGGGACGTAGAACCTGAGATGAAAGTTAATTTTTCTTCCACGCCTTCTACTGAGTGGCCATAAGTAAATTAACGATCTCACCATGTCTCAAGACTTGCCTTAATATAGAAAGTGCTGTTTTCTTTGTATATTATCTCTGTTTAAATTCATAGCTCTATGAAGAAAATATCTGTTGCTCTGTTTTTAGATCATTCAAATAAAAAATATGTTCATCACTTCCACTTCGCCTAAATCCTCAAAATGTTGCTATTATGTAAAAATTCAATAAAATATATGTGGTCAACTTTTGCAGTAAAAAATTATTCTCTGAACTTCTTTGATTTCTCCCTTCTAGAAATAAACTATAATCCAGTCACCTTTTCCCAGTTCTACAGGGAACTCTGTGGATTTTGAGATGAACAAACTACCTGGGTTCAACCACAGCTCTCCTCAACTCACATCAGTCTTCACTCATTTCTTTCATTCCTTCTCTTATCAAAACATAACACACTGCTGGCTGCAAAGTGCTGAAGCAGACTAGGAAAAGAAGGATAACATTCTCCTGAGAAAAGGGGATTTCTTGGATCATCAAGAAGGAAAACAAAATTTTCTCTGCCCATTAGTATCCCTGTATCTGAGGGACACAGCCTTCTTTCTTTCCCACTGACAGCAGTCCTGCTTTGCCACTGCTAGACACAAGTACAACTTCTCTACTGAAAAGTCAAATATCACTTAGGTACACATGGCCCTTTGTTTTTGTCTGGTGTTAGTAGAACCTAATAGGTCATACTAGTAACTTGGAGGACAACTTGGTTTGGTCTCCTTTGCAAAAGATACAGAAAGAAGTCACAGTTTATAGAGCTCAGCAGAGCTGGCTCTGTATTTGTCTTGTTCTATCCGCTTTTCCACACTGAATTTAATCAGAGCTGTAGCACAGGAGGAAAAGGAAGCAGGACTTTTGGAATCTGGTAGGTCACTCCAGAAGTAATGGCTCTTATTTATTTCCATGGAAACTACATATATGCAAAGAGCACAGTAATGCTGTTTGATAAAGCCTCAGTTACTAAACAGTATTTTTCAAACCAATCACTACCATTAACTATGCATTTTTTCCAGACATGAACAAGTGCCTATAATGTCACGCTTATCCAGTGAAAGCGATCCACTGTTCCCATCACCACTGCCAACCACCACCTCACTTTGCTCACATCCACCATTTGATCTGCACAAAAGGTTGATGAATGTCAATGGGTGCAATTTTTTCTGCATGGAGCAGTAACACACTTTTGCTTCATCCATACTTCCATTTTAGATGTCATTCTGTGAGGCTGCCCCTCTGCTGCCATCTGTCAAATGGCAACAAAATCAATGGAACTTTGGTGGGAAGGTTCATCCTCTACTGCCAGACCAGCACCCATCTCTGATGTTGTGGACCAACATCATAAAGTAGGACTCATGACTTTCAGAGCAACCTTCATATATTCTGTGTAAGTAAAACTGTATATTATGGGTTAAATAGTTTGGTGGGGGAGGTTGTTTGTTTGTTTCTTTGTTTTAATTGTATCTACCTAATTTAATAAGGTAAATCTGCAAATCCCAACCTGTAGTTTTATCTTCTCTACTAATATAAAGCCAATGTTTGACAGGCAATCTTCCATTTCATTTTGTATTTTTAACTTCTCAGCAGTTTTTCTTCTCTCTTCTGGATTTATTCACAACGCTGTGAATACAAATACATTTTAAACTAAAATTAGTAGCCCAGCTACACCTTTTTTGTTGATTTGATGTTGCTTTTACGCTGAAGTATGTGTGCTGCTTACCACTTAATTCTGTGAATTTTAAGTTTGCACTCATCAAAGCTGAATGCACACTGTGGTGAAGTGCTGTTTAAATGGCAGGTCTTCAGATCTTTCTCCTTGTTCCTTCAGACTCTTGGATGAAAAGTCACTCAATATTCTGCTGTTTCACATGAGAAGAGTCAGTGTCTCTTGTCACGAACAACACAACTACTAATTATTTGTGAGAGAAAAATCCTTGAGTGTGTGCCTGGCTTTTGATCATTTCTAGTCCAAAACATCCCTTACTTTTTTACAGGACAGACACTACTGTTAAGTATGACATGAATAGCCATTTGTGTAATGTGATACAATTTGTCCATACTTCCCAAAGGCAGCTGTTTTGGTGCTTTTCATTGGGGGGTAATATGGTTTAGTAAAACAACGTGGGCCAATATAACTAGTTTCAACAATTGGAAGGAGCAGGCTTGCCTCTTCCCTTATCTTTCTTTCAAGGACATGCACCTCACCTTTTACCTTACATCAATTCTCAGATAAACTCAGAAGGATAATAAAAGATCATTTTTGCTAGCTTAGTGAAGTGAATTGGTCCAGAGGACTCTAATGCAAACCACAGCGAGAGTGAGGGAGGGAAATGGACTCAGATCGGGGGGCAGGTGTAGAAAGAACTCTCCCACAATGGCACGAGGAAGCAACAGATTGTACGTAAGACAGTATCACCATCTGGAAGCCATATTAAAGAAAGAACCTTAAGTGTCAGATAGTAGATATCTAACCAATTAACTTAGTATAATGAGGCCATTATCTAACATATTAAGACAGACACACAAACAAAAACACAATGGGATTTAATGTTAATAATTTGCAGTTAGCTGCTTTCAGTCAAGATGATAACTCTTTCCCAGGAAAGCATAGAAAACATCGTGATATTTTTCCTACCTACTTCAAAATGCTGAACTAGGCTTTTAATCGCCTTTTCTATCTAACATATGACAACAAGACTGTAGGCTAATAGTGGCTAGGTAAGACTCCATCTTCTCCATAACATCTTTTTTTTTTTTTTCCCCTCTTTTAATCTTGCACAGATAAAAATCTCCTGCAGTGAAATTCAACCTAATACAAAACACCAGAACAAGCTCTGTGCAGCTCCTGCTTATTCTCTCTACTGAAGAACAGATTTAAAGAACCAGCAAGGGGGGAGCAAGCAGCCATGGCCATTGTTCCAAAACCTTGGTTTACAGTTTTTATAATAACTGATAGATCTCTGTTACATTCAGTAGGGAAAAAATACAGAACCAACTCTAAGTCAGTATATCTACTTCACAGATTATTCAGATATATTAAAAAAATTAATCATCATGATTTCTGAAATATGATTTCTCCCCTTCATTTCATTCATCACTTCATCTGTATCACACGATGTACTTGAGTACGTAAGGAGGTCAGAGAAGAGGTCAGTTATTGGCTAGATGAGCCAGAAAGAGCATTCATAAATAAATGTAAGACTTTAAGCAAAATGATGACACTGCTGTATAGAACTTTAAAGAACTTTTACTTTCCTAATAAGGGAGGAAACTTTGAGCAGCTTTGGTTTATGTATTATTTATGCTATGTTCATCTCTTTCTTAGTGCAATGAACTCAAGGTAAAGAGAACTATCATTATCTCCTCTACATCATAGTCCATCCCTCAGTATAAACACACTGCCAAAATAGATGGCCCCATCTCCTTACATTTCAGACTGCGTACACGGCCACTTGTTCAACCATAGCAGGGCTAGAAAAGACAAACTGTTCTACCATCAGACCAGGATGTGTCACCCTTGCCTAAGCTGTGCCCCTCCTCAGGAGGAGTGAATTTCACCCATGGTATACTCAGAAACAACCACAAACCAGCACCATGACCTTCTGTAATATGAATTTTTCAGATTTCTGGCTAATGCAAATTTTAATTCCAGATATATTTTTACCTAATTAAAACTCTCAATCTGCACCCAACCATAAGTGGGGGAAAAAAAAATCAACACCTTTCTACCATTTTTCTTTAGAAATAGAATAGCATAGAATGTACTATTAGAAAGCCATCTGAACGCCGCATTTATGTAATATATCTCAGTTTGATCCTCTCCTAGAGATACAGATATGGACCATCCACTTGCAATATATACATTTTTTTATTCTTCATTCAAAACCAGTTAGTAAAGAGGTTTGAGATCTCAAAAAGGGAAATAAACAGGAATAGATTAAGATACATGAATCATCTGTATGGGTCCAAAGCTCATACTAAATCAAGAGCTAAAATAAAACTTCATATACTTCTTTCCATTACAGTGCACATACTGTTTTTTTTAGTGTGTTTTCTGTGTGTTAAATTTTAGAAAGGAACTGAGACTATTGTTGGGTACTTGCTACTCTGGTACTCCCTTCAAATATGCAGTGAACTGATGTAGATTGTAAATGGGCTCCATGAATATTTCTTGCCCTACTGAACATTCATGATGATATGGATACCTTTGATTTTAATGGGAAAAATTATAAGACAGAGGAAAGTTTCATCTAAAAGAAGGATAGATTAAATAGATTCTTTTTGAAATGGGAAAAAAAAGGGAGGACCACTTACAGTAATACTTGTACTGCTCATGTGCTGCTTGATTTAGTGTTCTGCGTGCCCAAGACCATTTGGCAGTGTTCTGGTTATTGAAGGATCGCTATAGCTACTCTGAAGGTAATTACTAGTTGACTGAAAAGGAGTACCAGCATTACAGAGAAAATAAATAAATTAATTAATATGTCTAATATCTACTCCTTTAAGCCTTGTCCAGAAACAGGCCTTGAATTTTCTAAAGGCGTGATTAACAGCTTGTTGCAAATTGCCCAAGGGAAGTGGTGATCACGAAATGCAGCACTGAATGATGCACTGAACATCTGCTGTGGCTATGGCAAAGAAGCAGTTTGACAAAATATCTTTTATCCTTCTTAGTTAAGAGTGACAAAGGATAATTCAGTATGCAAGTCAGTTTGTTCAGAGACTATGTGCATTGAGACCCATGGTTCTGCCCAGTTATACCTGAACTCTTCCCCAACAAGGTATCTCAGAATGGCTCTTTACTCTCACTGTTTCATAGGATGGTTTGGGCTGGAAGATACCTTAAATGTTATCTGACTTCTCTGCCATGGGCACGGCTACCTTATGCTAGACCAGGTCGTCCCA
The DNA here is from genome assembly GCA_023055505.1 of Callipepla californica brunnescens. NCBI lineage: Eukaryota > Metazoa > Chordata > Aves > Galliformes > Odontophoridae > Callipepla > Callipepla californica. The sequence continues at coordinate 1,081,868 of JALIRH010000088.1, forward strand.
TTCAGCGTGACAACCTGTTCCAGTGCCTCACCACCCTCTGAGCAAAGAATGTACCGCACTGAACGTATAGGAATATAATAAGGTCTCTTTCCCAGACACCAACATAATTCTCAGTCAGCAACTTTCAGCCCATAGAGAAGTCTCCAGAATACCACCAGTTTGCCATGAGCTCCATAGAAAATCTGCTATCAGGTAAAGTGTGAATCACACTAGGTCTGTCATGGAAATACCATGATGATGTTTTTTGTAATAAGGTTTTGCAACAGCCAGCTGAAATCACTTGAAACCTATGAGCTTGGCATATAAAAATAACTGAGCATTCTTGAAAACCCTAGCTTTACTGAAACACTTGCTATTGTCAGTTATGAATTTGTTCTAAAACTGGTGCTTAGTTTAGATGCAGTGGAATAGATCTCAGTAGTTTCACTTTAACCCACAAATCTTTTTAATATACCTTCCTTACACTACAGATAACAAATATTAAAATACAAAAATAAGACTGCTTACAGTAGACAATGATTCTTATGTTTATTCAGCTCTTGAGAAAAGATGAACAAAAAATACCCAAACACTTCAGCTGTTCTTCCTATAGTACAGCATTTCATGAGATTTCAAGGTAGAGCAGAATCATCTTGCTCTAACACAAATCTTGTTTGCCTTATGAGCTGAAACCACCTAGTGCTAAAATCTTTAGGTGGGAAATAAATAATCTGGAACATGTAGGTGACATTTTACAGGGTCACTTTTCCATACTGTTACTATAATTTAAAGGGTAATTCTTTCTCTGTTGCCTATTCAATGTCGTCTGGCTATTTCAAATGTTCACAAGTGGAAAATGTGTACCACTATATGAGAACTGTCAGAGAAGATTCTCATACTGCATGCTCTCTGATAAGGCAAAAGTAAATCCACTGCAGTCTACACAGCGATACCTGCGTGAAAAATGTGTTGCCAAGGAAATCAAAACCAAACATGCATTGTCCACCAGTGTTTGACTGATATTTACTAATATTTACACAAATGATGAAGAACAAAATGCTACTGCCTCTATTTAAAGTACCTATTTTAGGCAAGAGAAAACAAAATATGTATCTCAGCATTTCATAATGCTTCTGGTGGCTTCCACATCAAAGAACATACACTAAATGAAAAGAAGACCACACCTCTCTTTTCATATTTAGTGACTGTCAGCCATTATGTCTGACAAACTAGAACAGAATAAAAGTATCTTATTAAAAAAGTACTCTTTGTCTATCTAGTCAATACACATTCATATGTGGAATCTAAAACAAAACTGAAACAAAGGGAAGAAAGCACTATACACAACATATAACTGCACTGAGTATATACCATCCTGCAATGGGCCCACACTATACTGTAATGTGGAATATGCTTTTTCAATAAACGAGACCATGAATGCTTAGCTATACCTTGAAAACTACACAGGCATGGTTTGCAGACAAATAAATGCACAGGAGAGGCACAAAACACAGTTGATTTGTGCATATTTAAGAACAGCAGAAAAATACGGCCTTCTTTTAAGCACTGTAATTAAGAAGTTACACTTGGGGGTGCATTTAATAGTTTCTAATATAGTAAACATACTGTGCATGCTTGTATTTTATGGATTTCACTCTTGCCTTTCTTTAACATCTTTCACCTGCTGAGAAAGAGACAAATCTTCAATTGAATTTGAATGGCCACGGCTTGATCTTCAGCCTACATGAATGTCATTGCTAATAAATGTTTTCAGCTCTACTGGCAGAAACTGCCTACATAATAGCCACACGAACAGCGCAGTTTCTGTGAAACAGATTCTTCAAATCTTATTTAGTACGCAGTGTATTGAATTTTTTTTTAACACACTGTTTTTCTCTTACCTATCTCTGCTCTACATTTTCTTAAGTGGTTTGGATAATAGGATAATTCTAAGCATTTTTCTTACATTCCCCTTTTCTATTATCTTTTTAAAAATATCATGAAGGAAGCTAAGGTTTACAAACTGCATTAAGATGGTAGCATTTAATCAAACAGTCTGAATAACATATATGTGAAGAATGTAAAACAAAGTATGCTTATATTTCTGCTGTAAGAGCCATGCCTAGGAAAGGTACCTCAAGCCATCGTATAAAGAATTTGAGAAAAGCACTTGAAGATGGTGGTCATCGATTCCCAAATCTGTACTAACATTAAAATATATCTTTTTGCAGGTTACCTGAGACATATGAAAGTTTTAGATTTCTTCTGCTATAGCTAATATATCAAGATTTTGGTTCATATATTTAATGTGTAAGGGAACATAATGGGAAGCAAGCAAATCCATTCTGCTTGGCAGGTTGATAAGCACGTACATATACCCATGCATCAGTCTCATTAATATGGATGTTTAATTTACTAAGAAGAGGGAAGAGGAAGATTTTTCTTAATCTACATTTCAATTTCATGATACATCCAGAAGACTAATGATTACGTTTTGGACCTGATGAGATCAGTGGTAGAAATCCTAAACATTTCCCCTATACTTCAACAAAGATGGGAAAGCTGGGACAAGGGTGAATCTCTGGAAAACAGATTGTTTGGGTATCATGCTTGCTTATTATTCATCTTGGTTGGAAAGCACATTTGCAGGATTAGGAACGAACTTGCAAATGTACTTTCCAACCAAAATGAGTAACAGCAAGACATTACTGACTGGCTTTGAGAATTCTGGATCAAAATCACATTGGAAAATTGGAGACTGTATTAATAATGTTGTTATTGCAGGATTCACCCTGCAAATATACTCAAGGTTTGTTCAAACTGCAAACAATTCGACCTTAACAAGGAAATCCCTCTAACTTTGTTCACCCTGAAATTCACAGATCAAGACTTTTAAACTCCTCAAACAGATCCAGTATTAATTATCAGTATCAGATCTTCAAGATTTGTAGTCCTTTCACTGAGAAATATGCTGCTGCATTGGTTTCATGACATTTCATCAGTACTAAAGGACAGCAGAATTTACACCTGCCACTGAAGTATCAGTGTCAATACTTCTGAAAGTAACTAGTTCCCATTTTTTCATTCCATCATTCTCACTGTTTTGTCTGTTATGCTAACAAGACAAATGTAAAGTGAAATGCAAACTCATAGGACTCTGAACAAACCAGGTAACAAAGTGACAGTACTGTTTGCTTTGGGGCTTTTTTTTGACCAGTAACTGATCAGGAAAGACACAGACAGTAAAGGGGAAAAAATACAGACAAAATCCGATGCAGTCTTTGGGGAAAGGAACCTTTTCTCCAGAAGCCAAACTGGTTTTTGCTGTTATGAAATTTCCCTCATCTTGCAGATATACGAGAAGCGACAACAGAGAGGAGAGATTGTGCTTTAAATTAAAGCTTATTCCCTAGTGTGCAAAAGAACCTGTGTAGTCTATTAAATTCATTCAGAATAATTCTTTCTACTAGGAAGTACATCTAGATTACCTCTAGTAAATGACGGAGTCTCATTTACTATTCTTGTCAGGAGACACACTGCTGAGTGGTGAAGACTACCTTTTTTTTTTTTTTCTAATAACAAGTCATTAGAAGATGAAATTAGAGCTCTTTTTAAAAGTAATTTATAGTAACAAGAAATCAATAATTCAAAGTCTCGAAAAAAAGAACCTTGCTACGGATCTAGATCCAGATGGACAGACACATACAAATGGGCTTATAATTAATGAGAGTAATGATGAAAAAAATATGTAGCTGAAGATTTTAAAGCTGTAAGAGGAAATAACTGATATTTCTTCTCTTATTGGAATCTGCATCAAAGCCAATATCATAATGATAACATGTAGTCTAGTGCTTGTAGTGGATGATTTATTTATAATTCAAGTTTAAATAGTGAGGTAAGCACAGGCATTATACCACGTGATTATTTCCGGCAAATATGCCAGACACAGCAAAGTAAAATAAAAAAAAAAATAATCTAATTGAAAACTTGACATGACTTTAAGCAAAAGGAATATAAATGATATATGATTATGACATGCAAGGAAAAAAAAAAAAACAACAATCCAGAATGTGCAAAGATTCCTGTCACTTTTTCTTTCTCCAATATCAACATGGGAATGGAACAAAGCTGTGCCAGAGGATGTTCAGACTGGACATTAGGAAAAAAACTTTACCATGAGGGTGGTCAGATACTGGAACAAGCTTCCTAGAGAGGTGATTGATGCCTCATGGCTAGCAATGTTCAAAAGGCATTTAGATAATACACTTAATAATGTGTTTTAATCTTCTTTTAACTCTGAAGTGATCAGGCAGTTGGACTTGATGATCTCTATAGGTCCCTTCCAACCAAACTATTTTATTCTGCACTATTATAAAGAACATTTATATATATATGTACATATATATTTTTTAAAAAGCACCAGAACTGTGGATAACGTTTTTTTTCAGTAACTTTCTTCTGTATTGTTCACTATTTCTGCTTTTATAAAAGCAGAAGCATAAAGACTAATGAGCCAGTGACACTTAAATAATAGCCTAGTGGGACAAATTCAATGCTAGCTTAAGCCGTATGGGTTCATGCTGTAATTGCTGCCCAAAGCAAATTGAAACCAGCACTGGAGCAGCCACAGTGCTTTGCTTCTTTTGAACCATGCAGAGTCACATTCGTCACCTCAGATTAGGTTTCCAGAATTCAAATTTCCATTTATTAGCCAGAATCATGCTATCATTATTCCACACTGAAGTTCAAAAGAAGCCTAATTTCTGCAATTACTTCATGAATTAAATCAGTGTCCAAACTATGATGTAAAATCAACGATTTTAAGATCTCTGCTTAGTAATTCCGCAGATCTCTACTAAGAAATTCAAACCACATATATGCTAGTAAGGAAGAATCAGTTGACAGCAGCCTTTCCATGAAAGAAAAGGTATAGCCTTCACAATATGATTTCACAATTTTTTATGTAAAGAGTTGTAATGAAGTGCATTCTTATGTAAAATTTTTTATATGTGCTACTTTCCAAGCAGAAATACTATCAAAAAAGAAAATTTTTAATTTCTAAGGCATACAAAAAGCATTGAGTAAGTTGTTCATTTGACGTAATTAGTTAATTATCTTTTTCTCACTTTTCTTTATCTCTCCCGTGGTTTTCTGTCTGCTCTTAAATATCACGAAACTTTTAACTAGATACATTTGAAGTTTTACCAATTGCTTCAATTACTCAAGGTAATGCAATAACCTAAAATCACAGAAAAGTGCTACTGGGATTTGACCAGTGGAAGAAATGCCTGGAATTCATTCTGCCTTACAGAATATTGCATTGCATAAAATTCCATTATTTTGGTCTGCTTTGCTATAGCATTAAAACTTTAAAAATTAGAATCCAAATCTAGGTCTGTTTATTTAAAATGCTAAATCAAACAGAAATTCATGATTATGAGACCTGATGTAAGGTTCTTTCTGGTCAACATATGGAATGTTTGCAAGGAACCAGTTACTCAGTATAAATAACATCAAAAAGATATATATACAATGAATGTCATCACTGAAATATCTTCTAGTTTTAGGCCTTTCTCCTAATTAGATCAACTCAGATTCTCACAGAGCCTGCCAGTACAGCCATCAGTTGTACCATATTAATGTTCTTTGCCATTCTCTTGAGAATACAAGAAAGACTATTGAGAGAAGAAGCTCTGGAGCAAGATAAACAGCATTCCTTTAACTGCTACATGCAGTGGACTACCTCTCACCAAAGTATCTTGTTACCAAAAGCAATTGTCATGTTTTCAACAGTAGGTCTTTTGTTTATTCAATTACCTGGGAAGCTGTTGATTACTCAGGCAAGTATTGCATAAAACAATAATAACTTTTTTGTTGGAAAACTTCTTTAAAATCAAGGCAAGCCATCAGCTTGAGCTACCAAGTCACTTCACTAAGCCATGTTCCTTGGTGCCACATCCAAATGTGTCTTAAATACCTCCAGGGATGGGAACTCTATCCCTGGGTAGCCCTCTCCAATACTTGACCACTCTGCCTGTATATAAATTCCTCGTGATATATGAACTGAACCTCCATTGGAGCAACTTGGGGCCATTTCCATGCATACTAACACTTGTCACACAAGAAAAAAGACTGACACCCTCCTCGCGATATCCTCCTTTCCGCTAGCTAGCTGAGACCAATGAGGTCTCCTCTCCTTTAAGTCTCCTTCAGACTAAACAGTTCATTTTTACAGTCACTCCTCATAAGCCTTGTTTTCTAGTCCCTTCACCAGCTTCCTTATTGTGGTTTGAAACTTTGACAGATAACTACTCCATTAAGTCTCGCTAACAACTGATAATTGTTCTCTCTGTCCCTTTCTTCTGACATTTTAGTTCAAGAAGAGCAGGTTTTCAGTTTCCATCCATAAAGGGGAAGGAGATATTCATCCATTCAGAATACCTGATTTATCACTACGTATTCTTCTCAGTCAACAGCACACAATTATTTATAAATGAAGATAAATCCTTGTTTCTTTTTTTTTTTTTCCTGGTCTTTTAATTACCCTCTTCTTAACTTACTAAAGGTGATACTAAATTAATTTCATACTGTGTAGAGAAATGCAGCCAGAAGACTGTCTCAGCCAAGTCCTTCAGACTTAATTTGTGTATCAGCTGTGACAAAGCTAACAAAGTCCTCAGCTTCTGTCCTGGCCTGTGACTGTATGTAGCATCTAAAGCAGCCATCTGCTCCTTTTAGACACTAAGAGAAGAGGGAAAGAAACTGCTACAGGAAAGAGGAGTCGAAAGATCTTTTGTTTACTTTGATATTTAGAGAGAAGATATGTCACTGCTTATTGAAGCATCACTTCTCATTTAGTTCATTTGTGTTCTCCATAAATAGAAATTTGATAGAAGTTTTTAATTTATTTTAAATTAATTAATTTAATTTAAAGGCAAGACAATCTTGCAATGGTTTGTCCTTACAAAGGATAAACAAGGAAAAGTGTAAGATACTTTACTGAAGAACAGTATTCAGTTTTTGAATGTTATTTCTTACTTTTAGGATACTGATAACAATCTTCTGAAGTAACTTAAATTTAAGTCATCCGTGTAATATTACATATGCTTCTTCCAGGAAATTTGATGAAACAGCATTTTTATCATTGCTACTTTCCTGTAGTACTGTTAGTAAATTTTCGCATATATCTTGATTTATAATCTTTGTAAATAGTAGCCTAAAATAGAAGCATTCTGTCATATCGTTACAAGAGTTTAGTATAGGTATCTTCCTTTTATTTACTTGCACTACTTGCTTATTTTAATTTTTTTTTTTACCACAGGTTACATTTCTGTTCAGTTATTACTTTTTTCTGATTTACGCGTGGCTTATACAGGTATCACATTTTATTGATGTGGCTTTCAGATTATTGGTGTGAAAGACTTATGGAATTTGCTCATAAACGTCTGTCTTTTCCAGAGTCTTTTGCACTTTCTTTATTGCAGTTCTGGCTGTGCCTATAAACCATATGGTCTGAGATATTTTAGTTTTTTTGAGGGATTTTTTACACTTCTTTTTTCATTTATTCAATTTTCTCTGGAAACTGTCTTCGCTGACAAATTATCCACAGACCTCAAAGACAAACAAATTAGTATCCAGTGGAAAGACAACAGCCCATTTCAGTATTCTTATTCATCTTCTTTAACAACCAGTTTTAGTTGAGTTTGTCCCTCTCTACTCTGCTCTTGTGAGGCCCCATCTGGAGTACTGTCTCCAGGTCTGGAACCCCCAGTACAAGAAAGACAGAGAGCTGCTGGTCCAGAGAAAGGCCACAAAGATGACTGGAGGGCTGGAGCACTTCCCCTACGAAAAAAGGCTGAGGGAACTGGGCTTGTTCAGCCTGGAGAAAAGAAGGCTGCAGGGTGACATAATTGCAACCTTTCAGTACCTAAAGGGAGCATATAAACAGGAGGGTAGTTAACTCTTCAAAAGGGTACTTAACAGCAGGACAAGGGGAAATGGTTTTAAGTTGAGGGAGGGAAGATTTGGGTTGGATGTCAGGGGGAAGTTCTTTCTGATGAGAGTGGTGAGGTGCTGGAACAGGTTGCCCAGAGAGGTTGTGGATGCCACATCCCTAGAGGTGTTAAAGGCCAGATTGGATGGGGCACTGGGCAGCCTGGTCTAGTATTAAATTGAGAGGTTGGTGGCCCTGCCTCTGGCAGGTGGTTGGAGAATGCTTGAGAATGCTGTTCATTTGATACTTTATGATGGATAATAGTTTTATAACTCAAGCTTGGATCTTCTATTTAAAGATAAGTGAAATACAAGTAGTGAAAGACTGATGAAACCATAACATTATACTCTATAACAGTAATATTCTACCCACAGAACACTTTATCTCAATTTATGGCACAAGGGCAGCCATGGCTTTGGTTAATATATTACCGGTGTGTGGGTGTTTTTTTCTTTTTTTCTTTTTAGCACCTTTTATATGAGCTATTGGTTCAATATAATCATCAGGGGTCAGTAACCTGTTTTCATCTCTGAATGTCTTTTTCTGCAAATACAATTAAGGCCAGAACACTCAAAGGTACGACTAAAGACAGAACATCTGAACGTGTCCTACCTTCACAGTGAAAGGCTCCTTTGTGCATACACTGAATTTTGCAATTGATGACCTAAGTGAGCCACAAAGTCGTTAATCCTTTAGAGACAGAAAATTAAGAGAAGGGACAAAGAGCAGAACTCTTGGATCACTAGGACTAGTAAGAAGCATCTGATGGTCCTCAGACCCTTAAATATCTGACAGTTCTTCAGGCTTCTCCACCCTCTAAGCAAAGAGTTCCTGGCAGCTTTACCTGACAGGCACCACAGGTGGAGGCCTTACTGTATAATGATCTTAAGGAACATAAATGTACATGTACTGTAACAGCATAAAGATGCAATTAGTCACTGAAATATTAGAACAAACAGGCTTACCATGTAAGTCATCCTTAGGAGACAGAAACTTCATGTGAATGAAACTGAAGTTAGAGTAAGTAGAAATAAGTCTACTCAAACTAAATTGAGGTACAAATATGCAGATATTTGTACAACTTATACAAATTCAAATACATTTATGTTTATATTGACTTCAACAGAGTTATTTGTAGAAAAATCTAATGCAAAAATAAGCCTAAAAACTCCAAACCCAAAGAAGTCAAGCGTGAATTTAAATTATGTAGGATTCATAGCTTACAGATTGAAAAAACTGTACATAAATTAAAAATACATACTGCCATAACCTCTATTAAGTCTGAGAGTTTCAACAGTAGATAATGTGACATAAAATTTCATGATGCCACTAATTTATAGGCTATTTTTTCTCAAAGTTTTGCATTACAGTATATGTTAATGATATATTGTCGTCTTTATTCAATCACAGAGGCTGGACACATATACTAGGAGAACCTTGTTCTCATGCATATTTTCTATTTTTTCCCACCATTACGAATTATTTTTCTGAACTGACAGCACAAACTGAGCAATTTTTGATATATAATTTGAAACATCAGAACCCAAACTACTCAAATCTCAGATTTTAATAAACACAGAAATCCTTTGCATTACAAAGGAAAATATACTTTCTAAAAACTGAATCCCATGGAATCATATATACCTATTTTCTTTTTTCGAATTTATTTATTTAACAGCAGTTTAATGATTCTGTTTTCAAGTAACCCAACAAGGGCTTGGATGTATGTAAAATAATTTAATGACAAAAAATTCTTAAAAGTAGTAATATGTTCTTAGTATTATGCATTAACACTCAAAAGGATCCAAGTGAAATAGTTGCTTTACAACAATGTCCTTCCCACCCTTTCTTCCCTCCTACTTTTCACATGGGCCAAAGGCTTGTGATTTTATCGGAATCTCTACATAGACATATACACATGCAGGTTGTGACACACACAGGTGCACACATATACATTCTTCTTCAACTCATGGTTTTGAGAATAAATTAGAGAATATGATCTGATCACTACTACAGTAAAGTGAGTCCCTGTTTTCAGGCAGCCTGAAACATGAGTTACAAATATCAGTTACAAAAATGAATGTTTAGTTCCTTCATCTGAATGAGTTACTAACATCCAGAAGGACTGATCCCTATTTAAACTGTAACTAGTACTGAATTATTTTGAGGGACACCACAGTATCAAGTTTTCTCCACTAGACAAACATTAAAATCAAAAAACTACTTGAATTAAGTATTTACCTAAAAGCAAACAATACCACAAGGCTGGGATATTTGCTGTACTAAAGGACCAGCACTAGAAGCTTACAGTCATACAAATGTCACTTAATCTACATTGACTTCTAACAATACTGCTTTTCTCTCTTCCTAATTTCTGACATAGGTGATCTGGAGGGAATCCAGCTAGTTTACAATTAATACGGACAAAGTGGTTATGATGAAGACTGGCAGACTGTAGAAACATATAAACAAAGAGCTGTGCTTCTACTCAAGTCATCTTTAAAGACATGTAAATTGTAGCTATTCAGGTACTACAAGAGAAGAGGACTTCTTATCCATTCTGACTACAGATGAATCTGTTAACAATCTTAGACTATGATTATAAGCAAATATCATGTAACAATAAATTAGTAGAGAAAAAACAGTAATGCAGAATACCTGACTGACTTGCTATGAATATTTCAAGCATTGCTGCTATGGTTTTGAACTACATCCAGTGTGATTCCATTTTGGCAGAGCTCATTTTCCAGCTTGGTTTCACCCCGAACATAATACTGTGAGACTAAGCCATGATGCAAGATGTACCAAATGGACAAAAACAGTTTATTGGGTTCACTGGAACTCTCTCAATCCTGGCAGAAACACTGATGTTTGCAATACCATGAGAGCCTAACAAGGCTTGGCAGAAATGTTCCATCCTTGTGTGATGGTAGCAGTGATATTCAGTTGGACAGCAAGGTACTGTCACTCACTATCTTCCTGACATGGCAGGGTCTCTCTTTGTGACATGAGCGACAGATAATAGGACCATAATTTGCATGGAGATAAACAGACAAGCCAGAAGCTTCGGGACGCCTGGCTGATAAATTCATTTCAAGACAAAAACATTCACACCAGATGTTTATGGATCGAATCTTCCACAAAGCATTTGTTCATAATTAAATAAAGATAAACTTGAGTAACATGAATATGATAAACAATGATATCAATGTTGTGTCATATTTGATAATAGATGATTTTTCAACTACTTATTTCATAAATAAATATAGAAGCAGAAAAAAAATATAATACTTACAAGATCAATATCTTAGAATATTATGTGTAAAGGCATGAATGGTTAAGCTAATAAAGGAAGCTATGCCATTTCTAAATAAAGTGAAAAAAAAAAAAACCTATGAAAAAGGATCTGGGGATTCTGGCTGATGACAAATTAAATATGAATCAGCATTGTGTGCCCAATCATTCAAAAAGGCCACCTGTAACTTGGGGTGCATCAGGCCCAGCACTGACAGCTGGGTGAAGAGAGGGACTATCCTACACTGCTCTGTGCAGAGTCACTTCAAGCACTGTATGCCTTAGTATAAGAAACAAAGAGCATCCAAAGAAGAGCTAGGAAGATGGTGAAGTGTCTAGAGGGGAAGATGTATGAGAAGCAACTGAGGCTCCTCATAGCAGCCTACAGCCTTCTCAGGAGAGGAGTGGAGGGGCAGCACTGATCTCTGCTTGCTGTTTTTAGTACTGTGTAAAATGAAGCTCTCTGCAAAACAGGGAAGCTTGTTCTTTCCTATTTACTTTAATTGTATGGCTGGTGCATGCAAATGCGCATTTCTACTTTTTAGCTCTCACAGTTTTCTAGATTTTCTTTCTATGCCCAAGTTTGTAATCATTATTTAGCCAGAATTTTTTTTTTTTTTTTTTTTTGAGGGAGGGGGGGTTGGGGGGGGTAGCTCTGTCGTTTTTTTTTTTTTTCTTGTTATTGTTGTATACTTGTTTACCTTTACTTCTCAGTATGCATTCAATGGTATTTATTTATAAAAAGTATTTGCTTCATGAGAGGAATTTCTGAATCCTGTTTAAAGAATTTGGAGATTGTTTTCACGAGAGTTACAATTTACTTTGACTAATGTGCTTAAATAAATATCTAATTCTTGCATACATCCTCCTTAAAGGGTTTATTTTTTCCCTTGAATTAATCAAATTTTTCTAAATTTAGCTTTGTGTAACAGTATTGGTAGGAGCTTTACTTCATGCGATTACATGAAGTTCATGCCAAATCCCAGCTTGACAGGAAGAAACATATTCCTCAGTTTGCTTAAAAATGTGATTAATTAATATAACCAGCAATTTACATCTTCTTAAACTTAAAAAAAAATGCTACTCAAACCTGAATTGAGGATAAAATAAACAGAATTATCTGCTGTAATTCTCAGAGGATACATTTTTTAAAAATTTTAAAACACCTGGTCAGCACTTCAGCACATAAAATACTTCAGAGTCACGATAATCATTATTGCAACCATAACTAATATTCTATTTCAGCTTTCCTTAGAAGAACATTTTTCAAGGGCAAAAATGCCATTATCACTAATCAGATCACTTGTTTTACAAGATATTATGGACAACTGGATACGTGCATTTAGGATATTTATTATTATATGCTTGTAACAGGGTAATCTTATTAATTATATCAGAGTCATATTTATCCACAGTGAAACTATGCAGCCTTTACTATGTGATCCAGAAGTTTGTGTTAAAATGCTTCTAGCCTTAGAAATGTTTCTCAAAGAATAAGATGCATGGTGGGTACTGAGAAATAGTGAATAAGTAAAGGCAGTAAAATAAATATTTTCATCAGTATTAGGCATTGTGACAACACGTAACACTTCTGCAAATGAAAAAGCTTAACTTCTCCATTCATATATAGAGTCTTATGATGGCAAATCTGTATGGATTTGGTAGTTATTTGTTTGGGCACCTCAAACACCATCACATTTACTGGCAGTTATACTTTTAAATTAAGGTACCACTAGAATGCTATTTTTAAGTGGTTTCATTTCGATCTTTTTATTCTGGAGCTGAAATTTGAAAGATCTGCTTGGAGGTGATATTTACCTTTATTCTTGCAAACTCTGCAATTCAGACTATCTTGCTGTTATAGTAGCTACCTCTATTTTCTTGAATCTTCTCAACAATACATAAGAAAAGTAAGAAAATTGTCTTGTAAAGGACAAGAGAACAACAGAAAGGCATCTGAGACCTATGTATCATTACAAAGTAATAGATACATTCTTTTTGCAACAAAATGGAGAGATGTATCCACGGCACTGTGTTCCACTGAGAAAGGTGAGTCTGCTGGAGATGTATTTCAATAAGAGGTGCCCTTCACCATTAAGTGAAAGTATTATTTTTCTCTAAGAAACATAACCCTCCCCAAGACAAATTTTGAAACAAATAGTACAAAAATATTTTTCTTAGAAATTTAACTGAAAGTAAATACAAGTTAAAAGACAGCATATTAAATATTCTTCTATACACGTATATATATTTGCATAAGCTATTTACATATTTTATGCCAATAGTGTATGAATCAGGAATCATTATGGAAGCAGATTCTTATTAGAACTCTCACCTTTAAATCTGAATGAAGACCTTGCCTGATTGTACATGAGTTACAGGGGATTATAATTCTGCTTTTCCTAATTAAACTGATTTCCTTATTTCATTTGATATGCAAAGGTTTTTATCATCCTCAACAGCCCTCTAGTTTTGTACTGATCTCTTAAAATAAAAATGATGATAAAAAAGTTAACAGAAGAATTAAGGAAGAGATGATTGTAGACAACATTAGGAATGTTGCCATTTAAAGCAACTTAATTGCAATCATTATATAAAAAATAATCAATATATGAATTTCATGCTTTTATAATGGATGAATGCTTTAAACTGACACTTTTTTGATCACAAAACCAAGACTGATATAATTCTATTGAATCTTAAAAACAAACAAAAAATTCCCTAACAACCAAACAACAAGAAGAAAAGTATGCTGTTCTTTCTACAAAAAAACAAAGAAAAAACAACACATTAGTATTCATTGTTCTTTACCTTAAAGGCAGTTGAGACAACATCTCATTTTAATTGATATCTTACTGAGCCTTGATTGCTATTTTTTCCAACACCTGAACATGTTACTCACGTATAAATGTCTTAAAAGTGTACCACTCATTGGTGTTTAGGAAACTCCAAGTATGGGGAAAACAGGGACAAATAAATAAAATACTCTGACAATGGAAAGTAACACTGTAACTGGAAAGCAATACTGCAGGCTAAGTAAAATATCATTACATTTGTCATGGGTAATGACAAAAAAATCAAAACACCACAGGATTCAAAACTAAGTACGTACTTTACAGCGGACAATTATGATCCCCAGATGTTCCAGTTTTCAAGCTAACTAGTTTAGGTATGTCTGTGTATGCGCTAATCAAACTACCAAATAACAATTTTTTCCAACCCGCAAAGTTAGAAAATAATCTTCTCTATATGACATCTCGCAGGCATTACTTAATATAAATTGTCTAAAACAAGGTCACACACAACAACTCCAACAAAATCTATTTTGGAAGCAAAACTTCATGAAATGTAATGCCTCAAGGATCCCTCTGATGTATAATTTTTACATTGCCAGGGAGACCTTGGAAGCTTTTTTTGAATGGCTTAAGAGTGTATCTGCTGAGTGCAACACTTCATACTGAGGATGTGAAATACACACTGCATGTTTTTTGAAGGGTTTTACCCCATTAAGTGTAACCATACATTTTCTAGTTTTAGTTTCATCCTAGAGAAGACAATCTGAAAAGCTCCAGAACTACTCTGACACTAAATGAAATCAGAAATTTACCTCTAAAGTTAACTAAATAGGCATATAGTAAATAATTGCTCAGAACTTCTGTTTATAAGAGAGTAAAGATAACTCCCAAAGGAAAAGAAAGAAAAATGAAAAAACAGAAAAAAAAGGGGAGGGGGAAAAAAAGGAAAAAGAGGAAAAAGAAAAAAGGTATGGCAAACCAAAACAAAGGAATTGTACACAGGAATTGCTTGTTTTCCAAATAACACAGTGAGATGTGATCGATGAACAAAGACATAATGTGGAAGTACAGACATGCAAAGGTCAAGCGCTCACAAAGCTATAGGAAGAATGTAGAGAGTGATTGACTGTTACAAAGAAAGTTGAACTTTTCTCAGTAGTAAAGAGTGCAAGGTGGACTTTTTTTAGATAAATTATTAGTTATCAATTGGTTGTATCAACTGAGTGTGCCAACCAGACGCATATAGAGCTGGGCAATAGAACACTGTCCTCCTGAATTGTCCAAAACAGTACAGGGAATGTGTGAGGGTGTCTCATACAAACAGAGAGCTTAAAAATTGAACAAGCAACACAATACTTCAAGACAGTAATGGACCTGAACTTGCTTCAACCTGCATATTCCTCAACATCATGGCAGTGAACAATAATGAGAATGATCTTTGCATGGTAGCATTTTTCTGTTGCAAGTGCTACAAAATGCTTGTATTGCAATTTCAGTGCATTTCTTATATCAGTGATTAGTAAAAATCCCATATAATTTCAAATACTTACAAGTAAGTAAATTTACTTACTTGTTAAACACTTCAAGGAGGAAGCCTTCTATAAAAGAACCCAAATAAAAGTACTGGACTTTGATGTGGAGATGTTAAACTTACAAGGTAGTCTTCATTTTCCTCAGGCCGAGATGAAATTGGATTATTTAGAATGCCTTCAATAAGCCTTAGCCAGAAATAGCTATTTCTATTCTGATTTGAACCTGTGCAGGATTTCTCCTGTAGCATTACCCTCAACTGGATCATTTGCATACCTAAAATCATTGCAGCTTGGTACTTTTAAAGAGCACATTATACACTCATATTGCTGCTCTACTATATTATCATCATCAGTGAAAGTGTTCATTTACATCAACAACGAGAAAGTCAGACACTCAAAGAAACAGTATAATGAATAAAAAGAAAGACAACGCAGTTGCTAATAGGAGTAAAGCTCTGTCACAAGAATAGTCTCACTAAATCCAATAAGATTTCATCTGGATTAATTTTTTCAGTGATTACTGTGGATAATATCTGAAATATTAGCTTGTGAAGTCTTCCTATATATATATATATATATATATATATATATATATATATATATATTTTTTTTTTTTTTCAGAATGCATTTATCCCAAGTGCCGCATTTTTTTTTAATCAGTTGGACTGTCATATCATGGTCATTTCACCTAAGCAGAGAACTTTTAAAGACGATGAATCGAAAAAATGATGTAATAAATTACATGATTCTGCTTCCATTCTCTTTGCTTTATGTATACATTAATGAACTTACTGTTTTCTATTAAAAGCTCTTCAAAATGTTTGACAGCAAACTTGTAGTGGAAATATTCCTATTAGCTAGTACTGGCCATTATATTCATATTCCGATAATATTATTATATATGTATATCCCATAGAATCATAAAGTCATTAGAGTTGGAAGGAAGCCTTAAAGGTCAACTAGTCCAATTCCCCTGCAATGAATAGGGATATCTACAGTTAGATAAATTACCACACTATGTCAGGACTATCCTATTTTATTTTTCCCCCATTATACAAAGGGTGGCAGTAACCAAAATATATGGGAGCATAGCAAGATCTGTCCTCATAATGGAAAATACTTCCAGCTATAGATCACCACTGAAGTAGTTTATACACATAACAGGTTGTGTGGAAAAATATTTATTTATCGTTTATTTACTTACTAAAAGATAATTTCAGAGAGCAGACTGTTTCTTGAGGTTTAATAAGAGCAAGTGTAGAGTCTTACACCTAGGGAGAAATAACTCCATGCACAGGCACAGGTTGGGGGATGACCTGCTGGAGTGGAGCTCTGAGAAGAGGGACCTGGGTGTCCCAGCAGATGACAGACTGGCCATGAGCAATCAGTGTGCCCTGGTGGCAAAGAAGGCCAATGGGATTCCAGGATGCATTAAAAAAAGAGCACGGCCAGCAGGTCAAGAGAGTTGATCCTCCCCCTCTACTCTGTCCTGGTGAGGCCTCACCTGGAGTATTGTGCCCAGATCTGGGCTCCTCACTACAGAAAAGACCAGGAAAGAATCCAGCGGAAGGCTACAATGATAATAAAGGACATGGACCACCACCCTTAAAAGGAAAGACCGAGAGACCTGGGTCTGTTCAGCCTTGAGAAAAGACTCAGAGACATCTATAAATATCGAAGGAGCAGGAAGAAAAGAGATGAGGATGGACTCTTGGACACAAATTGATGCATAGGATGTTCTGCACAAAATGTGGGTGGGAACTTCTTAACAGTGAGGGTGATGGAGCCCAGAGAGGTGGTGGAGTCTCCTTCTCTGGAGATGTTCAAGACCCACCTGGATGCCTCCCTGTGCAACCTGGTGTATGTAGGGAATCGGACTCAATGATCTCTAGAGGTTCCTTCCAACCCCTACAATTCTGTGATTCTTGAGATTAATCATTCTCTACTCATCATCTTAATACCATTTAATCACTATAGGCCCCCTCATCTATTATTCTTTCAGGCTGATGAATTCTATTCCATTAGTTCTTCCTGATCCTATCCACTCTGAATCACACGTTTCATTTTTCTGTTCTGTTGAATCTGAATATCTGTGGTACATATGTCAAAGCATCTCAAACCATTTTCTTTTGAATGTGGTGGATCTGTATCTAATTAAGACATGGTACATAGAAGAGCAGCAGGCTAATGAACTGATGGAAGGATGTGCTCACAGTGTAGCTTTACTTGTTTAGTCTTACTTCACAACATGGGAAATTGAATATGAAGACCATTTATTAAAGTTTATATATTAAAAATACCCAAAAAAAGCAGAAAAATCAAATCATTTACTATGAAAGGCAATAGAAATAAGTAAGAAACACAGCAATATATAAGAATCTACCCAGCTACTACTCATTTCCTGTCCATCATTTGCATCCCATCAGCTATAATAATTCCAACTTCCAGTTTCAAAATCTACAGTAACAGAATTTTAATCTTTGAACATTTTCCTCTTACATTCCTTCTCTCTTGTGATTCCATACAGCGAACCTGCTATTTTTGAGCTTGTATAAGTAACATTAGGCTTCGTCTAGCCTTGATTTATTCAGTTTTTTTTTTTCTTTCCATCCCTTATCAATCATTTTCAACATTTTTATTGTTGATTCAGTTTTCTCTCTTGACTTTCTTTCTGAAACATTCACAGCCACCTCCATGAAGTTGCCTTAGTTACCTCAAAAAAATTTCATGTTTGGTCCTCATTCAACACTGACAGTTCTAAACCTGCTGCTTTTCCCTGTGTTTTGTTGTATTATCACCCAGGCAACAGGAGTTCTTCCTGTGGATCTTGAAAATGAGCATGTTTTGATTATTTGATTATTAGGAGTATTCTTTTTCTTGATACTGGGTCCGTGAACACATTTGTCTTAACAGTCCTTTTTTCCTAATCTCTTACGAATATACTACATAATTTTGTTCCTAGCACAGCCATCCTTGTTATGTCTACATTATTATTGTCAATACTGAAGAGACAAGATTCAAATACTATAGACTTAAGATACTTTTGTTTTCAGACTATTAAAAGTCTAGTCTGAATGCCCTTGTGAACAGTTTATATTAAACATGTTGCTATAGTCTTTTTTCCACTCAAAACTGTTTTTGTTTTTTTTTAAATGTGCTCCAGACAACTCCACAGCACAAATTAATGCACTCTAAGTAAATATAATTCTGTAATTACTTTAAAAAGTGCAATCTTGCTCTGCACAAGAACGTATTTTTTGGAATGCTACCCCCATGATGAGTGATAACTTAATGATACTCTTTTCTTTATCTTTCTAAACAGTTTCCTGTAAAGAATACAATTTTCACTGCTAGTCCATGAAGGGTCAGTTCAAGATCATGTTGTGACGAACATGATCAAAAATCTTAAAAATTCAGGTGCAAAACATCAGTTAGATCTTTCTTCCTCAGATCTCATATTCACTGAGTCATTCAAATGAATGATAACATCCTTTCATTCCTCCAGTATTAAAGTCAAAATAAGTAATGGGTTAAACTTGATAATTAATAGCTCTATGATAACATATAAAGTTGCCTTTAAATTCAGCAATTAATCCATGCTTTTCCCTTCCAGAATGCTAGAAACCATTTGTAACATTTTTTTCTCATAACATAACATAGCTTCAAACAGGAACAGGCAGAGGCATTTGTGCTTCTATTTCAGTTAGTGTTTGGAGACTACTGCATCTCAGATCACCAAACCCCAACTACAATCAGTATTCTTTCTTTAGCTAGATTTCTCAATAGAGTGGAAATAAAACCACAACATTTTTTTGTTTTTTTGTTTGCTTTTTTTTAACTAAAAATCTACCTTTTCTTGAAATATTTATGGAACATAAGGTCTTTAACAGTGTTTGCAAAGACAGAAACCCAGATTTTCTTATAAACTAAGTTCAAAGCACCTCCAGTTTATCCCAGGAAGGAACAAATTAGGATTAGAGTAAACTCAAAATTCATAAGTATTCAAATATTAAAGTATACAAGGCACACTCCAGAGGGCTAACAATCTTAAGAACAGGCATGAATAGGTTTTTATTACATTTTTGAAGACTACAGGACAATGAGAATTTAATATGGACAAGCTATGTCCTACTTGGTTACATTAATTAGCATTTCATGGACTAAATTCTACCTTATGAAATATTTAATCTGATTTCAGTTTAGCTTATGCTAAGTTGTATTTTTTCAGCCTTATTTATGTGAAAGAGCAGATACTGCCTCTTTTTCCATTTTTTTCTCTATTATTCACTGCATGAACTAAAAGTGGTTGCAGCTCATATGGGAAGAGACTATTTCCAACACCTTGGCTCTAAGCCATTAACCTTACCGTACAGGAGTGCTAGAGATATATTTACATGAGATTTTGGAGTACTACAATCACTTTTATTCAGCAATATGAGTAAATGTGAGCATTATTTTCTACACTTAGTTGACATGAATGAGCCATGCTTATTTTACCACAATATCTGTTTGTGTGGAATACAGAATACTGGCTATTTATTCAGCTTTCATCCTTTTCCCTCCAACTGTGCGCATTTATCACTTCCAGCTTAAACAACTGCAGTTATTTTTTTGTTAGCTTCTATTTTATTCATTTTAAGAAACATAAATGAATTTATATCATCAGTGAAAGTTACTGTAACACCAACTTAAAGGTAAACTGAATTACCTATCAACTTTCAAATTGTAGAAAACATTTACCCAGTCCTGCCATATTTACTGCATTTTATATGTTTTAGATCCTGCTGTTTACCTATCGTACTGGCTCCTCAACTCTAGTGCCAACATCTTCTCTGAGGACTGCTCTGAAATGAAGACCTTCTATTTTACTATGTTGGCTCATAATATCATAGACAGATGTTGGTGGTAGACAGCAGAAATTGCACCTTCCCACCAATACTCCATTACACTCTTTGGCACATGACAGACAACAGCATAGGAAGAGCCTGACAGAAATGGCACCTGAGATGGAAGTACAGATGAAGCAAAGATATGTCACTGAATTCCTCCACGTGGGAAAAATTGCGCCAACTGACATTAATTGATGCTTGTGAAAGATTTGTGCAGACCAAACAGTAGAGGCAAGCACAGTGAGGAGGTGGATGGTGCATTTCAGTGACAACAGCAATGTTAAAGACAAACCATGTTCCAGATGGCCATGCAGATTTTTACGAGCACAGCATACAGGATTATGTTCATTGCTGTTGAAAATGTACAGCTAATGATGCTGACTATGTTGAAATACAGTGTTTTGTAGCTGAGAATGAGAACTGTAGCTGATAGTGTTGTTGTGCTCTTCACAGTTTCCATGGGGAAAAAAAAAAAAAGAGAGGCATTCCTTTCAGAGCAACCTGCACACACGGGCTCATATGTATCTATACACACATTTACTACATAACTGTACCAATACATCTCTCACAATATCACTTTTCACTAACTTTTCCCCACAGTTCTTGTCCTCTCATTTTTGCCTACTCCCAAACTTCATTTCTTCTTTCCAATGTAATGCCTTTACTGGCTTATTAATTATTTACAGGATGCTACTTATGTTCTACTGTTAAACCAAAAAAATTGCAGAAGGTGTAATTCAGCATGCATATGAACAAAACCAGCACAGGATTTTCAGTTCATTCCCTTTATCTGCTTTTGCACTTAAAAGTCATGAATTCTGTTCTATTTATTCACTTCCACAGTCCTTCACGTCTTACTGTTATTGCTGTAGTTCCTAGTTATTAATCTACTCTTACATTTAAAGCTTTGTCACAATGTTTATGCAATTAAGTGTATCAAACCTTGATCTTGGCTTCAACTAATATTTCATCTTATATTTAGATAGATATATATTATTATTTTTTTTTTTTTTTTTACAACATTTCTATATTACATCACATTAACTGGTGCAATTATACAGCTAAAAAAAAAAGAAACAAAACAAAACACAACAGGTCTTAAAATCAAAGTAGCCACTAAAAGGGCTGCAATGACTTTTTGCTTTAAAAGTCAGGAATAAAAGTATTTCAGACCCTTCTAAAGGTTTTAAATGTACTAGGATAATGAAGGTATAAATATTCCTGTCTGAACATTTCAACAATATTCTAACCTTTAAAACTTCAAGCATGCCTTCTGGTTCTCGTTCCATCCCATAACACAATAGCACAGGGTTTTGTAATTGAAAGAGCATGGAGACTAAATTATCAGCAGAGCAGACTTTTGGCCTCCAAACAAAATGTTCTTTTTTAGTAGAAACAGCACCAAACACATTCTGAGCATTCTGTTGCTTAGAGATGAGAGAGAAAGAAGAAATCATTTTCTATCCTGGAACAAAGTATACCAAATTAGATAAAAATGAGAGGAAAGAGATGGGAAGATTCTTATTTGTAATTTGACAGACTCGTGGAAAGCATACAGTGTATGGAAACTGACATCTCAATGTGAAAGAAAAGGTGGGGGAGGGGACAGATTTTTAACCCCTGCCTCCTTGCATCACATTTGGAAATATTCAGTATTTGTGCTAGGAAATGCTTATTCTATGAGAACAAAAGCATGCAACATGTACCTAATTGATTACAAAATGCCTGTTCCATAAATGTCTTACGGAAAATTTTAAATCAGTGAGTTTAATTAGTCAAAATTGGGTTTGAAAGCAAATATCAGGCTTACAAAATGCAAAACAAGGTATTATTTTGAATGCACTATTTATTACATACACACGTAGATCAAAGGAACCATTAAACTTCATCAACAGTATATATTTTTCAGTTGACTTAAAAAAAAATCATATTACCAAACAGCCCAATTTTCATACAATTCTGGAACAATAATAGGATGTAAAAGCTTAGTGAACTCAACAGTGCAGCACTGTACAGGTGAGATGAATCACAACAGATCACAAGTAAATTAAAAAGAACATGCTAATGAACACCTTCTGTGAGACACAAGTACGCTTCTAGTTAGCTACTACTACTACTACAAAGTCACTAGAACATGCTGACTCTGCTCTGTATCTTGCCTCAAGTGTCTTTATTTCTGTGCATATGACCTCAGCTTTCATGTAGGAAAGGCCAGATTCTTACTAAGAAAAGTATTATTTTTAACTACTACAATGACTACTTCCAACCGCAAACATTCCCATCTACCCACATGTAGTCAATTTGATACAGTTACGACAAAACTCCGCAAGTAAGAAATTATGTACATATTTCATATGTAGTATTCAACAAGAAATTTTCATGAACTTTGGCCATTTTATAGCTTGAAGATTTGAACTTAATGGGGAACCAGAAGATCACTTCTGCCTTACTGATTGTTAATACTATTAATAGTATACTTAGCTAATTCTTAGCCTGTCTTTGTACTTTCTGGTCAAACTGATGTAAAAATGGATAATTTTGGTCCCTTAACCGAAAGGCTAACAAGATGCCAAATTTAAGCTAAGTTTTGTTTTTAAAACAGCAAAGGACAAAAACGCAGCCACAAAGGTCTCAATATCATTTTTAGTAATTACTCAACATCTGTTTTCTCTTGGTTAACTTCATTTTAAGCTAAAACTAACATTTTACCAAACTACGCTACAAAATGAAGAGATTTTTGTCAGGTGGACAGTTTTGGTTTCACAGAAAGCTTTTAAATCAGCTAGCGCATCTCATATACAGCTTTGAAATTCTGTGGACAACATAATTCTTCAAAACATGCATAAGAAACCTACACTAGGCCAACTATGCCACAGGAATACTTCAAGGCAAAAATCATTTCACTAATAGTCTATGACTTGAGCTCAAGCCTATGTTCTGCGTACAGAATGCTTGAATGTGGAATTCTAATTATCAGAGCTAATCTAGACCTGTTAAAAACCAATTACACACCACGAGAGTCTATCTGGCATAAGGCAGAGCATGGAGGAATGCATAGATGCAGAGACATTTGCTCAAACTGCTGGAAGCTAATTTGATTTCAGCATAAAATAGTTTTTTTGGAATACATGAATAAGGGAGGTAGAATTTTGACTTTTAATGATTCCTACTTGTTTAAACATGGGCAAATTTAAGGGATATTCATTGTTCTGAAACGTTCAGGAAAAAAAAAAATCAGTAAGTTTCTCATTCTGGCAGTTCTTTAAAATAAAGTTTAAATGATAAAAGATATTCCAAACTATTTCAATTAAACAGTATCTTGAAAGAGCAATGCTTGTTACTATAAAATCAGAGCAAAAATTCAATGCAAGAAAGTGGCTAATCAATTATTTTCCCCAAAGAATATACATATAACTTTTTAGACGTTGGCAGATAGAAAAACTGTGGGAAATTTTGCTTATCTGAATTTTTAATTGCCACAGACATTTGATGATGCTGGTCCAACATCTAAAATAGAAAAAAACCCACCCTCATAACCACCACTCTGATTCATATTTGTAATAAAGATAACATGCTTTTTAGAGAGTCCCTGATCTACGCATCATGTCAGTGCAATCTTTCCTCAAGTCAGAATACCAAATTTGTACTTCTCACAAAGTTGTCAGGGACTGAAGAAGTATGAAAACTCAGTTGACACTGATAACAAGAGAACAATGACAATTTACAAGAGCACAGAGTGACATTAAAATGAATCTGTAATATCACTACTGTTTGTCAATTAACATGTCAAATGCTAGTGTCTGAACGCTATGTGAGTAGACTTCAACTTTACAAGGTTAACAGTTTTGATACTTAAAGCAGTGCTCAGTTTGCACAAAGTAATTTTTAAAGGAAAAGAAGAAAGTCTTCCAACAATACAGAATTCAAGTGTGACAGTTTCACACTGGTTTCTTTCTGTCACTGTAACTGAGCATACAGAAATTAACTATCGCTTCAAGTACATTTTATTTACCATACCTACACACTTCCCACCCTGCAGCATTCCTGAGTTAAAGATCACAGAGTTCAAGGGCTTGCAAAAACTGCAACCTCAATTTTTAAAGGTACCTGTTAGCCAAAAGTTTTGAAGCAGTTCAGTATGTTACTGTTTGATAAATATCCTGAGAGACTACAATGACTGTCCTCAACTCTGAGAAAAAAGCTCACTGTGAATTCTTTGAATTCTTTAACTATCCAAAGGGTAAGAACAATAAAAGCATATGCCATATTTTTACAATGCATTGTTACTAAAACCTTTATGATAGGCACCTTCCAAGCTTATTATATTGAACTGTTATTCCAAATTTGCTTGAACTCATTGTTTGAGCAATGAATACTACATAGTGCATTTCCTAAAAGAACGTTTAGAGGCAACTAACTTGTTAAGTACCTCAAACTTCTCAATGTCTGAGGAGGCCAGCTCTACCTTTCACGTTTACCAAAGGTAGTGAGCTCTCCTTTGTCTCATTCTTCTTTCAACTTATTTACAGAAACCATTATTGCATTTTTTCACATCCCTTGCCAAATTTAATTCCAACCATTAATGACACTCCGTTCACTACAAATTAAGCGCAAACTATCAGTTTATACAAGTACAGCTAATACATTATTGGGCATTACAGCAAAACAAAATTTGATATGATTCTAGGATATAAAGAATCTTGCTCTTTTAATTTTTCCCTGAAGGACTTAGTAACAAATCAGATCTCCATGTTGAGATTAGTGGTTGAAGTCTTACTACACAAGATCTCTCTTCACTCAGTAGCCAATTTATGCCATCTGCATCTCACAGTATCTAAAGCTAAGGTACAACACAATGAAACAATGTGTAAGAGACATAAGGAAAACTTGAAAAAAATAGCACAATCTTGAAACAGGAGAGAAAATTACAAGTATGAGAAGCTTGATCAAACTGTGAGCTAAAAAAAATTGTTCCAGGGCACCCATTCAACACACAATTTGTCCAGCGAGCCTTTGGGGTTTATGGTTACAATAATCACATCAATAAGAGGAACATGAGGCTAGGCTAATAGAAGAAACCCTTCTCAGTCATTCAGAACAGCAGCTACTTTGTGTATTGAAAGATTACAGTGTTACACAAACACTCCACAACACAAACTCCCCTCAGATGGACTGCCATCAGATTCTCACCTGATACCGTATCAAAAGGTACCCCTGCTCCAGCAGGTGAAAGTAAATAAAAGGTATTTTCACTTTACTCTCACTTACTACTAACGTTATTACTCTATTATAAAATGTTTCATAAAAGGGCTTACTAACTTGTGCTGTCTCCCAACTCAATCCTCTGTTTGAGGAAAAAGTAATTATACTAAATGTGATGAAAAGAAAACACAAGGGAAGATTTTCACAGAGCATTTCCAGTAAAAACTCCGTTCAGTGAAAGCTGGAAAAGGAAGACTTCACAGTGATACTTCAATTACCAGAAACTCCCTATATCTAACCTTTCAAATACACTGCCTTCAGTTCACTAAATGTCATGTGATAAAGTTTAATACTATTAGCGCATCTTTGGCACTCAACATTCAGGGAAGCAATGTTGGCCAGTTGACAGGAGTACATAGCTGGCTTGGCTCCCAACTCTAATTCCAGGTTATAAAGTGTATGTGAACTGTAAGTCTTTCAAGCTTTTCGTGTTTCATTTTTACAGAAAAGGTAAAAAAAGCTTGGATGCCCTTTCTGAAAAGCTCTAATTAAAACGATTGTAAGCATTTAGCATTACCTTTAAAAAATAAAAAGCTAGAAAGGAAATCAGAACCAAAACCTCATCTTCTTCTGAGGTCCATCACCCAAATAATATACTCCATCCTTAACCAGTGCCCTAGTAAATAGATTACTTTATGTGCAAATGCTTCACAGTAACAATGAATTTTTAGAAAGAACCTAGATTCTTCTGAAGCAACAAAACGTTGTGTTTCTTCATCTAGATAATTTCAAACCTTTAATCAGGTTACTGTTTTGTTACAACAAAACAGTTCTAGTACTAAGCTTTTTTGTGCTTTTTTAATAATTCACATTAGAACTCTTAGAAAGCCAAATAATAACACTAAGTATTAATATATGATAATCTTAAGGTGGACAAGGGAAGGGTTGATTGTTGGCAGTATATTTGAGCAAAGTATATTAGGTATTTTTTGCTCTTGCATCTGCTCTGCTTTTGGTGTTTCAGAATGATTCTATTGTCATGTTTCTTATGCTTTGTATTTTGCTGGAGATGATTTTTATGCTGTGATATAGAGTGCCTCCCTATGACATTTCTTTCCATTTCTAATAATTTCCTCTGTTCTGTCCTGCTGCATATCAGGCTTGCCCTTTCCCTGCATGTTTATACTGCCTGTATCTAATTTCCCAGGACTCTTTTCCCCTTGGTCTTTATCTGCATTTTCTTTCTTTAGACTACTTTATTTTGACTGGTATTTAATAGTTAACAATTGTTCTTTAATTTAAATCATTTTTATTACTGCTTGGACAAGACATACAGAAATCTTTAAAGACCAGAGACTGACAACTGTCTACAGAAGTCACTGAGAAAAGCCCACGTTGGTTTGCTCAGGTCCTCCAATGCTACTACTTTAACCTGGTCTGAAAAGCATACAGAAAAATTCACCTTGGTATCTGTTTCCAAACTTCTTTGTCTAGACTTCCCTTAGTTCACATAATATACATCAAAGCAAAAAAATGAATCAAAAAGCCAAAAATAACAAAGAATTATCATACAATTTTTAAATATTTCTAAAGACCAAGGTACAAGACCTTGCTATGTTCTGAACACCCAAGAAGATCCATGACTTCCTACGTGCAACAGCATTTAACTGACAGTTAAGAACTACAGTAAAGACTGTGTTCTTGCCAATATACTTCCTTATATAATACATAAACTGAACATACTTGTACCTCATACACTTAGGATGTATCCGAGGCAGTTGAGAAGAAGTCATACTGTTATCTCCACTCTACACATGAAACTGGCTCAAAAATAGTTTAGGAAGTTAATATGCAAAGGAACCTGGTTGTCCAGCTTTTATTCTCTGGAATTTCTTTAGAGGAAGCCCTTTCTAGTTACCAAAGCAAAATTTATCCACCCTCATTCAGATGTAAAGCACTTGAATTCAGACATTTCATCCAACTAAATCATTCTTTGATGGTCAGTATAAATTAAAGAGAAAAAGGCGTTAAACTGTCAACCACTCTTTAACTGTATGGGTGATGAACTGTATGGGTGGGGGAGGGGAGACAATGATGACCAGTTGTCTCAGAGTGCTAGCTTGTTTCCATTAACTTACACAAGATACCTCTTACTGCTTCATTTAGGTTAGGGTTAACTCCAGATTCAGACAGAAGAATAGATTTGCATTCACAGTTCAGTCAGTAAAGATGAGAGCATCAAAAACCATTTGTTAGTCTTAGTCACTTAACTTGGTTCACCTGAATAGCTTTCTACTATAGTTTTTTACTATTACAATGACAAGGGCCTCGGACACTAAGTTAAGAAAATGACAACTACAACAGCAACACTTAGGAGTTAATCTGGAGCAGAATGCTAACCTTAACAGGAGAGTACAAGATTTGGGTGAAAGTAATGTCCCTAACTGCATGAAGGAACACAAGAAAAGAGGATTAGAACAGAGCACTGGACCATCAAATCCCCTAGCATGTGTATGCAGGACTGATACGTGAACATCTGCTTTTCACATGCTCTTTTTTCCAACAGTAATAAAGAATTCTCAACACCTTATGATAAATTTTAGAAATAAAAATACACATTACAACATACCAAAGCTAGGAACAGGATCCTGATCTCAAGTTCTCCACAATTCTCTTAATAAGAGTTGTCATTCTTCATTCCTGGGAGAAATAAAGCTTTATTTATTACTCAGTATATAGCCAGTGAACAATTGGAAAGACACAGACCAAAAAGTATTTTGTTTGAAATATCTTGTGAGGCCTAACATGGACAGAATACAGAGGGGGAAAAAAAAAAAAAAAGAAGAAAAATCTATAGTAAAATAACTTTGTCTTACTGGTCATTGTATTTTAAGAAAGATCAGAAGAAAAATGGTTTCCTCAAATTAGCTTGTCTAAGTGGTTGTACAGGTAAAAACAGAACAAAAGCTATAAACACTGTTAATACATATATAATTATATAAACTATCTTCAAATACAAACTGATCACTATTCAGCCATTCTGAAATATTTATTACTATTTCCTTTGCCAATAGATTGCTGTTTCTGAAGCACTTTTCTGTAAACTTTCATATATTACTCTGGACTGTGAATTTATTTCTCCTTTGATTTCTGTCCTCTCTCTGTTAACAAAGGTCTTGAAAAAATGTCACACAGTTCACAGCTTATAGAAAGTTATACCAAAGAACAGCAAAGGACTGCTGTGAAGGTGAAAGTTTTATGAAAAAATTGTTTGTAAAAAAAAAATAGCAATACTTTCTTTTGTCCTTTGTGAAGTACACAAATTAAGCTTGCCCACTGCATTTATATTACATCAAATGCACCTGAAAGCAATTAAAATACATCTAAGAAATGACTTCCACTGCCATTACTGTTGTCATAAAGACCTTCATAAGTTTCCATGAGAATTCAGACCCATAAATCATCAGTATATACTTAAGATGTGGGATAAATATACATCAAATTTTTATTACTGTTCATACTGTCATCATATTCAGTAAAACTACTCAATAGCAGTAAAAAAATTTCTATTTTTCTTTATGAATTTCATTATTTAACAATAAAGGAAAAGCCTAATCTTGGAGATTTTGAGTATTTAGGTACAGTAATCAGCAACTTCATTACACAGAAGACAAGTAAAAAGTCACTGTCTAAAATAAGACCTTTGCTTTAAAGTCTATTTAAAGCAGCTAGAATGTAAGACACTGCATGAGTATGTACCACTGAGTTCTTTTACTTGAAAAGCAAAACTAAGTTCCCTCTTTATCATAGTCTTTCTTCAACTACAGAGGACAAATACAAATACAAAGATTCTTCAGCTATTGTGACTAATATTGTTGATGTCAGTTACTTCTTTTCACTTTTGAGGCTATGTCTTAGTTGTGTTTTCTCTCAGATTCAATTAAATATTTTTCCATACACGTATTCTTCCATGCTTTTTTTTTTTTTTTTTTTTAAACTCAGTGACAGAAAATTACTGAAACCTCACTTCCCTCAACTTAAAGTCAGGTTAGATGGTCTGATAAACAGTTCATCTAATTCATCAGCTAATGTATCCCTACTTACAATGAGTAAAGCTGGTTGGAGCAATGATAGCAAAAGTCATTAATTCATCAGATTTTATGGTTCTGGCAGAAATGAAGTCTATCCCTCTGCAACCACAAGTGTGAAGAAAAACACTGGCTAAAAGCTATGGAAGATATAGTGTATTGTTTTTTGGGGTGATAAATGTCAAAATCTTTTCCCTCAGGGATTTTTATTTTCACCCTCATAGCAAACAAGACCTACTTTTCAATTCAACTACAAATGGAATATCATAAGCTCTGCAAGATCTATTGGATTTATTTTCAGAAAAGGAAGATGTCTTAGGATTAGGTTTTGTTTTTAAATATACTGAGGCAGAGGACTTTTCCTTTGTTGTTCATAAGTCTTCACTGAAAAAAGAATATTTAGCAGAGGTCTCCACAGTTGCACAATTTCTACAATATTGTCATATGATACAGATGTGTTAAGTGTTTAAAACAACAAAATAAATTACTCAGTTTTCTTTCTATATTTGAAATCTTAGTCAAAGAGGAAAAAAAAATACCCAGAATTTTGTTCTGTTCTACATAGATTTTACTTTTTACATTGAATTTGATTATCTCAGAAACCTCCTGCAGTTGGAAGATGCAAGGGATAGCTTTGAAACCCTTCTTAATTACTTTTGAAGGGTCAGAAAAGCACAAAGATGAGAAATATAATACACTAGCTATTGTCATACAAGGAATAACTGATGAAAATATGCATTTAGCCTTTGAAACAGCTGCCTAGTACTGCTACAGCCACCACACAGCAAGCTAACTGTTGATGGGAACACACTAACTGCAAGCAGTAACTACAGCAGACCAGAGCGAGGAGCTCAGAGTATGGCCCAGACATGGAGTTACTGGCAAAAAGTAACTCTGCTGGTATTGTCACCCTTTCTTTTTCTGAATCAAAACTAGCCTTACGATAGCCTACCTTTATTTTGATTGTAATTTCTAAAAAGTACTAATGAACACTGAAAGTAATACCTCCTATTTATTTTTATTGAAACTGTAACACAGAGAAAGCACAATAACACTTTTTGAGACAGTTAATTCTTAGCTACACTTTTTCAACAGTCACCTTTAATATCTGTGCATTTTTACCAGCAGCATACAAGAGCTTGTATGTCATGCTTGGACAAATCTGCATGGCCATCTAAAATACGGCACATCTTCCACCTTGCTCTCAGCACTGCTGAAAGACACCACCTACCGATATAAAGTAGGAGTCTTTCAGAGCAGCCCTAGTACCTTTTCCACCTGGAACAATACCATTATAGATTCCTAGATAGATAGTCCTTGAACAGTTAAATGCAACTGCTTTGCTTTTCCAAGATCTTCACAAAGATCATAAAAATACACTCAAACTTGTAGCCATCTTTCTGTTTCTGTTCCTCAAGAAAAAATATTGTCTAAGTGGATGTAACTCTTGAATTACACCAAAAGCTGAATGCGTTTATTTGCATAGCTTAAGAACTGGAAGAGACACTGATGCTGGCTTTCCCTTTCATTATTTCTTTTACTTGCTATACTTACTCTAACCAATGAAAAATTTGGGGACAATGAAAAGTGCATAGTAATCCTAGATGCAGGCCACATAAAAGCTATTTTTTGCTGTCATTAACAGAAGAAGTATAGTGTGGCTAGAAATAGTGAAGCAACTTTTTTTAATGGCTTTCTCCCCCCCTGTTTATTTATTTAACTATAGCTTAATATATGCCAAAAAAAAAAAAAAACCTCCATCATTTAACTTAATTTGTGAAAGGAACTTTCTATAAGACACAGTTCTGGTACGGCTTAGGTTTTAAAGCCTTTAAAGATGGATTTAGGGGATTAAGCCATGAGCTTAGAGAAGATACATTCTTGGGAGGCATCTTTTTTGGAAATGATTGCAGCTTTTCCTATCTCTAAATGCTTTATCAGCATGTCAGAAGAGATAAATATCATCTGTCTGTATATACACATAGGCCTACTACCAGGACTAAGAAAAAATGCTTGGATAAAAAAAAAAAAATATGCTTTCTGATGAAAGCACACATTGAAACAATATCACAGCAAGATTTTGGTTTTCACTTGATTACTGTTTCTGAACTGTATTTGATATTATGTAATTACATAAGACAGAACACTTCAGTCAGGAAGAAATCTCTGGAGGTCTCCTACCCAGTCTCCTGCTCAGACCTGCAAGGTCAGACCAAGCTGCTCAGGGCTTTATCCAGCTGTTCAGATACTTATAACTTCACTTACTCCACAAACAGCCATAAGTCAAAACATAGGTTGGAAATAAAAGCCTTTCTTCTTTTTTTTTTTAGTCCATAATCCACATTTTAATTTCAGTCATTTAAAGTCAAAATGATTATTTCACTGAGATAGAGGGTCACTTTTACAGCTCTTAATCTTGCATGACCTAAGCACAATAACCTTGATTTACAGTGCCATAAGCTGATATTTAAGCAGGCAGTGTTCATTCATTAAATACTCATTTTAAATTCCTCTATAATAAGCAATTAGCTTGCCAAAGTCTTATACAATGTCACATATTTAGGTCACTGACATACAAAAATTCCCTTGTAGCCCAGAAAACAACTGCATGACACCATGCAAAGAAGTTACTCAAAAGATTGATATTTGCAAAAATATAAATCTTAACCCTTAGTCATAACAAGAACATGTAATGCTCCCCTTGCAAAAGGTTTTTATTAATGTCTTGTGAAAGAGCACAGTAGTACTGAACAGCAAGCACTGAAGTAGAAAATCACAGATTATTTAGTTCCCTTGCCTTTGATTGCCTTCATGCAGCTTTTGGGTCAAATTTCTGGCTCAAAATTTGAATAAAAGTTATATTTCAAAGGGACTTCTGCCAATTTGATTTTTTCCATGTATGAATCTCGTTTGAAACAAGATCAGCGTGATCCCATCTTCATCACATCTTGGCTCAACTCTGAATGAACAATGCTTTAATGCAATAGAAGTACAGCAATGACAGCAGAGAAACAATGTCTTACGCTGCAGCAAATGAGGATTTGCTCAAATGTAACAGCTGTAGGCACAAAAAATAAAGATGCTGCTTAACTTCAGAAGGCCACAGGTACACAGGAATCCCCAGCAAGACCCCCTTGCCTCCACTGCCAACCCTTAAATGAGATCTGGGAAGGGGTGCATCCTGACTCCACCCCTTCTGGCCACTCAGTCACACTGCATTCACCTGAGCTCCCTTGGGTTGGCCCTGCCTTCCCACCAGCTGCTCGTTCATAGTTTCAAGCCCCAAGGTAGCATTACAACTATAAATGCATTCCAGCAAGATCAAGTGAGCTCTGTTGAGCTCAGAGCAGCAGAGAATTTCAAGCCACACCCAAAAAAAACCGAAGGCAAACAAGGGTGATTATCAGGCTTCCTACACATCAGACAGTAACTAACAGCTTTCCAGGAATATGGTGGATACTATTGTGCTTAATGTTGAAGACATCTTGCTACAGAAAGAAAAAAAAATAAATCAGATTTCAGGAAGAGAATGAGGCAGTGACCTTTCAGTCTCGGTATTTCATTACCTCTCATAGGATTTATGTGGCTTTCAGTTGAGTTGGGGAATTTGCACCAGCACATGATTTTGCATCTCCAGGAGTGATGTGTTTAACTTTACCACTTCCAGACATGTAGGATTGCATGGGAATCTCAAAAGGAATCATGCAATTGGAAAATCTGAGAGACAGATTTTTACGTAAACTGTTCTGTTTAGTAGAAAAATAAGGCTTTTCTGGAAACAACATCAAAACAGAAGTACATGCCTGCAAACACTACCACAGAAATCAAGGGTCTAATGCCCACAGCCTTGCCTAGAACAGGAAGCTTTCCTGCGCAGAAGTTATACTGTCACCTAATTGCCTCTACAATTAAAAAAAAAAAAAAAAATCTATTGCCTTGTGACCTCTTAGATTTTGCAGATCAGAACCAGAGCAATTTCCTGACTGCTCCTGTCCAGAGGCTTTAAGATCCACACCAGGGATGCTCACGTCATGTCCCTTCCTCTCCTCACTCTGCCCTCAAGCATCACCACCTCCAGAGGCACCCTGACACTCATCTCCATTGCCAGTCCTTTCCATGTGAAAATCACCCAGTCCCAAAGAGGCAAATCATAAATCTCAATCTTGTTATTTTCTCCGCAACCTGAATGTAACTATATAATACTAATTTTCTTAATTTGTGCAGTTACATGATGTATAGCTTTCCTTTGGCCTTTCAAGAGTGCCCACAGAAGTAGTCTTTAAATAACTGATATTCATAAATATAGGATCAGATCTGTAATATGGGATTTTTGTCTTCTCTTGCCCACAATTCCAACTTACTCTATCTCACTCAGGAAAAGTAGTATTTTTACATTTCTGCCCTTTCAAGAAGAGACTGGCAAGGAACCATGCAACATCTGTTGGGCTTTTTTGTTGTTTTCTATTAAAACCCATACAACTATCCTATAAAAGTGATAAGAAAAAATTATACACAAATATATAAGCTTCTAAAAACTCAAGAATTGGCTGACAGTTTCATAGCTATATACAGGATTAAAGGTAATGGAAAACTGGAAAATCACCTTTAGCTACTTTTCTGCTCTTTGCAGACTTTCTAAAATTGGAAGTTATTTGGGATTAGAATTTGAAGTGAATTTAACATAGAACAGGTATGAGTATTACTGAATGATTCTTTTTGTTAGTATTCCCTTGCTTTACAGCTCGCCATGCTCAGCAACAGTTACTGGTGTGTAATTCCACAATTATACACACCATAAATCTCAAAGCTCAATAATTTATTAGTAAATTTCACTGTTCCTCTACTTCTCTTGTCCAAAAGCAACTGAAAAATCTATTTTTAATGACATACTGTTTACAACTAAAAATATAACAGTATAAAAGTAAAAAAAAAAATAAAATACTCAAAATAGATATGCAAACAACAAAACTCTTTAGAATGATCTTTTCTTTTGAAACAGGAAATGCAAAAGATCACTGAACCAATTCCTAAGGAGGTGGTAAGTCTTTTTTGTTAAGATGAGGAAATGAATGCAATAGGCTCATCAACAGTCAGTAGACCAGTCAGAGAAATAAAACTGTGTTTAATAAAAGTAATGAACAGTATAACTATTTAATTAATACTAAGGTGAACTCCTGAACTGTAAGAAAGAGTCTTCTGCTTTCAGTCTTTCCCACAAGTTAAAAAGAAAAATACACATACCAATGTCACACTGATAAATCAAAGTTTTACTACAACCAATGGACCCCAGTTCTGATCCTAAAGTCAGAAAATGCACATCAACCTCAGTGCACAGCAGATAGTTTAGTCAGAGGAAATTCAGAAGACTCAGAACTATCAGAGATTATCTTATATTCCTCAGTTTAAAAGGAAACCTTTCACAAACATGCAGGTAGGGAGATTACCAATATTCACTTCAGACTGAAAATTCGCTATGCTTAGAAAGTTGAGCATTACATCTATAAATATCCAGTCAAATGTTTTTGGAACATAATTACATGAATGCATAAAGTAACTGAATAATATAAAAAAAAAAATCAAAATTGAGGTTGTTTTTTTTTTTTAAGTTACAATTTATCTGGTATTTTTCTCTTAATGTATGCTTGCAAAACAGCCACTGGCTTTCATACTTGTATCTGTGTGCTATTATATATTTGTATTATATATTTGTACAGTTTTATCAAAGCTCTTAGATTATAAAGAGTGTTCTGATCCTATCCACAATATTTTTTTAAACAGAACTGTGTTTATGCGTGACATGTTTCTTTGACAGCATGCATATTTGTAAACTTAGTATTTTTTTTTACCACCGGATAAAAGTATGCCCTAAATATCTGATAGACTAATGCAGTGTCTCATACAGCGCCTAATGGCAGCATGTAACAACTAATTTCAAAACAACAAAACAGACTGCATAATAAAGATGGTTTTGATGGGGAAATGTCACTTCATGTTAAAGAAAACCAGCTTGGGTATTTTGGGGTAACAGAATAAACCTTCTTTAAGTTGGCTGGTAACCTTGCTAGGAGAGAATTCCTAGCTCACACCTACCAGTCAGTGAAAGTCTGAACTTTGGTCCAAAAGAAATACCTATGAGCTGTTGTGTATTAAATTGTTATTGAATTGAAAATGGCACAGGTTGAGTACTCATTTTATGCACCACTCACTTGCTTCTAGGCATTCAGAATACTTAGCTACCCATGAATAAATGTCAAGAGCAGTAAAATAATACTGCCTCATTTTCAAGTGAATGAATTTGTCTTTTGTGATTTGGGACTCCACTTCCCATTAGAAAAACCCTTCTCATTCCCACCAACCTTAGTCTATGGTGTTCAGCCTAACAGTGAGCTTGTTTTCTGTCTTAGAGTAAGTGACAGTGCACTTGGCTCCTGATTCTAAAGTATCTATACATTGACCTATACATATATTCACATGTAATTTGGGAATGTTCTACAGCTTTCTTAAGTATTCTTTTCATTTGGATAAATATTTATTACGAAAACTGTTTTTAATCGTATGGAGTCCAAATATATTTGATAGAGTCTAATATCATAAATGCTCCATTATACAGGAAAACTGAGACTGACAATAAATCAAGCAATGTGAGCTCCATACTGTCTCAAAAAGCAGTCTGCAAGTGGCTGCTCAATTATTCATGAACAATGTGTAATCTTCATCATATAGATGGCGCTTTTTAGAAAAATCTTCATTAAATAAAACTCCAAGAAATCATCAAACTTGAACTTCTGATCAACTACTTTAAGAATCTATTTCGTGGAATCCCTCTTCATATATATATATTTATTAAGGATCAGTAATTTCTACTGAATTAAATTTGAATACAGTTTTATTTCTTGAGAAAATTTCAAAAGAATGTTTTTTAAATGACAAAGGAACTATCACCTATTTTGCATACCAACATCAAGGCACAATATAAAATCATGTATTCTGTGCTACTGACAGGAAATTTAGGTAACCCAGATCCAATACATGTAACAATAATAAAGCCAACGAATAATAGCTAAGTGGCATATATATTCTGGGATTCAGTGCACTGCCATCTTATTTAAACGTGATATTTCCTGGTTTTTGTTTTTTTTTGTCTTTTTTTTTTTTTTTTTTTGCAAAGTGCTTTGATGTACAAAGCCTCTTTTCTCTTATTGTCAATGCTACATATGCAAAGAAAGTGTACTAAGAAGTACGCTGTCTGAATGAGAAAAATATTAAGTTAGCATTCCTACTCTATTAAATCATCTTGAGTTTTGTTTTAAAATTCATGGTTTATTTGAAGAAAATTGTCAACATCTTATTCACATCAGATTAGAAGGGGCACTAATTCTCTGTTCAGATTCATAGCAATGCCTTTAATATAACATTCAGGAAGAACACAAACTAATAAATATTAAATAAACAAAAGATCCTTACTTGCGGTACATCTCCTCAAAATAAATAGCAATGAATAATAAGGGGAAAGACCTCAACAGTAATTTCATCACAGTAAGTGCCTAAAAATTTGAATGCTTTATGTCAATGTTTCCCATTTCTGAACCTCTGAATTTCACAATATCTGTGCAACAGCTATAAAGAAGCCAACTTTTTTCAAAGAAAAACTCATGTTTACATCTTTGTGTCCATTTTTTTCTCCTCCAACTGAATGCCAGTTAAGACTTCAGGTACAAAATAAACCATAAGTGAAAATTTAAGTATTAAGCACTGAACTATCTTAATGAAGGACACGAACTAAAGTGCTATTCATTTTTTATACAAACTGTCACTGTGTTTGGGAATTTTTTTTTTTTTTTTTGCCAGACATTAGAAAGGATGATTTAAAAAGAAAAAAAAAAAAAAAAAAGGAGTAGGAAACAAACTAACTGAAAAATCTTTTGAGTGCCATTGATCAACGTGGTAATTTCACATTTCAACATAGAAGCCACTCAGTCATCCCATAGATGCTGTGTAGATGCCTTCTATTATGCACAAGGATTACAAAAAATATCCCCAGCTCTACAAAACAGTCATAGCCCACTAAACAATGTAACTGCCTAACACAGGCACATAAAAAACAACAGAGAGGATTAACAATGTTAATTCACTCAGGCAAACATAAGTAAGACCCACTAAATACTTTGCTGAAAGACATTCAGACAGTCCTCAGCAGGTTGGCAAAAGAGCAACTTCTTACACTCTCTACAACAGCCCCTTGGCATTGCTTAGTCAACATCTTCCATGACCTCCTTTTTGTGCTTCTACTTTTATATTAGTTTATATATCAGAAGGGAAAAAGAGCGCTCACCCACTGCCAAGGATTGAGACTATCAAATGAAAACTCCACAGAGAAAGAACCTCCAACAAGAGAACTTTCCTCCATGGTGATCAGCCCTTAAATGAGGTCTAAGAAGGGTTGAGCCTGACTCCACTCCTTCCCATTGCACAGGTGAATTTCCTCCCAGAGCTGACTGGGTCTTTCCTTCAGGTGCTCAATCAGTGGTTCCAGCTGTGACTCAGTAGTTGCCACACACAGTGTTTTCTTCCTATTTTGAAACCTTGAGCTGAAACGTATATCCACCTCAATGAACTAATTTCAGCATGTAGTTTTTCTGTTTTCCTGTGTGGTTCACACCTACTAAAGACTTAGCTTTAATCTGAGCCAAATGCAGCTGGGCCATACTACACCTTGGCCCGGGATCACAAAAGGCACAGCTCTGGGGACTGGAAAAATGATACTGATAAACGTAAAAAACATGACAATATTAACATCTGCACCACTACCTCTGAATAGTGCTGTGCTAACCTAGAGCTGAATCAGGCCTTAAGGACAAAGAAACCATGCCTGCTGACAAGGACTAAGCAACAGGCTGAAGAACAATGGAATTACTTGCACCTGAGCATCATCAGAATTATACTTGCACTCTTATGCAACACACTGGGTTTTGTAAAGTGTATCTGAATTTAAAAAACAGCTCCAAATATTTATACACAGAAAAATAAAAATACTGACCTGTATAGAACATGGGAAATTCTGTACGTTTTAACATAATATGATGAAAGGCATATGTACCACGTGCTTTACATCAATATGCAACTCAGTAATTGCTACTCTACAAACTGGAGGGTTTTTCCTCCGTGACTGTAATGAGGATGTTGTTATTGTCCTTTGTCTTTCCTGCTAGAAAAAAAGTACAGAAATATTTAACAGAAGCAAAGTGTACTTATTTACATGCTTAAACCCCAAACACTAAAACTCCTGTTTTGACGTTTCATACCAAATGCTTGCTAAGTTTAACAAAATTTTGCCACGGAAAAATCATCTCAAAGTTGTTTTTTTTCCCACGAGGTTCATGAAAACAGGCAATAGAATATATAGAAGCCATGAAAAAGTTTTCCTGCACGTTCCTCCTGCTTCGTTATTTCATCAGTACCCCACATGCCTTTTCTTTCCTGCTTCTCAGTCTACCACCCCAGGTAATTTAAATAATCTTATAAAGGCATACTTACTACAAGATCATGATGAAAGTAATGCAGAGGCAATCCATCCTGCTCCCCCACAGAGCAGGAGATAAATGTTGTGTTTATGTCTAGATCTGCAAGCAATATATTACTTAAGAAAAGAAATCTCTTAGGAGAGGGCTATACTTCAAACTATAATTAATCTTGCCAGCAGGACCACTTCCTTCCCATTCTGCTTTGGGTGAAAGACTGACTGGACTTCTATGGAAATTTTCCTTTAATTGAAATAGAACAAAACCTCTTTTTCTGTTATTATCTGCGGAAATGTTTCTATGCATTCACTGTAGTATCTAGAAATGCAGTACCATTTTTGCTATTTTATTCCACTAAAAAGTGTTCAATTTCTTACCAACTAGGCTAATTCTCTTACTGAAAGAGATAATGAAAGAATAAATAATTTTTCCATGAAATATATATTTTTAATATTTGTGAAGCCCTGGATTTTGCCTAACCCAAGACAAAACTACGAAGCTCTTATGAAGTGAAATTTAACAGAGACCATTTTCATTAGCAGAGGACCTGAATTCAAATCTTCTCTTAGCCAAACAAGAGGTATTTATTCTCTAAAGAACAATTTGCTGAACAATATTTTGTTTTCTTTATTTAGGTGACTCTAAGTAGACCTCTCATAATACTGACTACATATTTTTGATGCCTGCAGATGTTATCATTACATTCAGTGGAATACAGTATATAGAAGTATACTAACTATATAGATAATTATTTTTTAAAACTTTATAATGGTTTATATTCCTATATATTTTGAATCACAAATACAGTACAGAGTTTCAGAACCAAATCTAGATTAGTTATAAAGAGATACAGGAGGGCAAAGTCTGCAAATTACAAGTGAAAATCACGAAAGATTAACTAAGAAGAAATATTCATGAGGGAATTTTACTCGCTTGGATTACAGCAATTGTGACCTCCTGACACCTAAATGTTGTACAGAACATGAGATGTAGCCTCAGGCAGCTGAATTCCATGCATCTTTCAGTGGACCCAGGCTAACGTAATTGAGAATTCTCACTGATCCCACTCTGTATCTCCAATGAATTTTGATTTTCAATTTCAGCTCTCTAAGCATGTACAAAGTAATGGACCCAAGGGAAAAATATAAATTCAAGTATTTCAGGCAAGACTGGCCTTTAACTGTCAAAAGCTGGGAAGAAATTTTGTCTGCAAGTGTTATGTCTTAATTGCCTCCTGCTGGATTCCTTGAGCTTTGCTATGAAGTACCAATCAGTACAAATTTGAAGTCTGATCCAGAAGAGCACTGCCTGTGCCTAGGTCTGAGTTGTTTTAGGTTCTGGTCTCAAAAACCAGCATCTGAATTTCAGTTGCCTAAGTTTCAAGGGTAAGAAATTAAAAGGATTTGTAATACTTGTAATGATTACAGAACAATGT
The DNA here is from genome assembly GCA_023055505.1 of Callipepla californica brunnescens. Classification (NCBI taxonomy): domain Eukaryota; kingdom Metazoa; phylum Chordata; class Aves; order Galliformes; family Odontophoridae; genus Callipepla; species Callipepla californica. Next base: position 1,122,593 of record JALIRH010000088.1, read on the forward strand.
AAAGCAAAATGCTTTCTAAGTGAGCTCCAGAAGCCAGAACTTCCTCATTATAATTTCTATTATACAATTCTCTGACTACAATTCCATTATTCTATTTGTTTCAAAAACTACTGTGACAGATTTGACAATATTTCTTTCTTATATGTTGCTGTTTTAAGGTACTGAAATGTGATCAGGAAAAACCATATCCAATTAAAAAAAAATTAGGTATGCACTCAAATAAACAATGTTTCTTGAATGTAGTCAAACAAATAAGTCTCCTGCTTTATGAACGTCAGTCATCAGTTCTTAGAACACTACCAAATCCATAGCAAACAATTTAAACAGATAACTTTGTGCCAGTTTTTTTAAATCTTAAAAGAATTTATAGGAGACATTAATGCATGACAAATAGTGACTCTTTAAAGGTTTTATACCTTTGGCACAGTCATATCTTTAAAATATCTTCTGCAAAGATGTGATACTGCAAACAGAACAGTTCAAGAACAGAACAGAAAATGTGTCAACAGTTTATGGGCTGGTTCAGCCTGGTTCCATGACTGGGGCAGGGGACCCATGGACCCTCACCCTGGGGAAGGAGGAAAGAGAAACAGGAAAAGGGAGATGGGCCTAAAAACAAAACAGCAGCAGCGATCTGAGGAGGAAAGCTAATTTAATAAATAAGATATCAGAATGCAAAATAACACAATATAATTGGAATTGAAGCTAATAAATCAAACAAAATGAGAGGAGAGAGTGTTCAATAAACCGAAGGCCTTGTGCTAAATGCTAAAGGTGAGACAGCAGCGAGCACTCGCTGATGGGTCAGTCCGAAAGCGAAAGAGCCCGTGTCTCATGACACACAGTTTTTATCTTTCCCTCTGAGAGGAAAACAGAAACAATGCAAAGCAACACAAAGTCCTCTGGGATACATAGTTCTTATTCTCTTCTGAGACAGGTATACCCAGAGCTCTCAGTGATCCATGGAGATGGAGCATTAACTCTTTAGCTCCCAATGCTTTACATGATATTATGATGTGGAATACCAATAACAAAAATCATAAAACCACGACAAAGTGCAAGGCAGCTAAATATACTAGAGGGTGGGGGCGGAGGGGAGAAAAAAAAAAAAAAAAAGAAAAAGAAACACATTTACCTGTGTAGTTTACTCTTTAAGTAGGATGATGAACAGTATCTCAAATAAAAATGTTCTGATTCTAGGATTCTCACATTCCAACAAGCCTAATTTGTTAACCATTACAGATCTGTATACTAGTTTTATATAGACTTAAGAGGTTTATTTAACATTATTTATTTTATTAATGTTAACTTTACGGATTTTTGCTGCTTGTAAATATTCATAGATCAAAGACAGTAGGGACTTGTTGGACTGTTGTGCTGACTGCTGTTTCCCAGTAGCTGTTTAGGGCTCAGTTCTACCAGAATCTCTCCCTTCGGTTCCTTACTGCTCTATTCTCCTCTGTGTGTTGGGCTTCGGGACTGTCATTACCTGTCCTTTACATTTCTATCCTTTATTCTTCTAGGCACATAAACTTATGGAGATGTACGATCTAGACTGGAGCTGATATCAGACTGAATATGAATTCACATAAATACTAAGCAACTTAAACTACTGCTGAAATGCTCAGGTGAATTCTACCGTGTAATTATCAAACCGTACTCTTCTTTTTTTTTTTAATCTTTTTACCTTGCTACCAGTAAGAAACAAATTGTTCTACAAACAGACAATGAGACAGGTTTGCTGTGTGCAATGTCTACTTTCCTCGGATAAAGCAATATACCACTTTCAATCCAGGTGGTATTCAAACTTTGATGACATTGACACAATCAATTCTATCATTATTATTCCGTTCAGTTTGTCCAGTTTTAGGTAAGCAAAATATATATGAACAAGGCACCCTGTTTAGAGTTATCCAGTCTCCTTTTCCAGTGAGATATAATTCCGCAAGTACTTCTTTCCAAGGACATGCTCTCTCCTGATATCCTGACATTCAAAACACCACTAGAACACTGTGGGGAATAGAAAAACTTTTCTACTTAAGAAAGGAAATCTGATATTCCATCCATGTCTCCATCCCATACACAACAGACAGTTATTTGTTATATATTTGTTAGCACTTGTTAGTCATATTTGTTAGAATTCAAACACCAGACAGTATTGTTTTTCTAAGGCATAATTCAAAGGAAGCCTCGTTATATTCCTTTTAGCTATACAGATTATTTTAAAGAGATATAAAGTGGGTTTCACCAAAAGTAATGCTTCCTATTTATTTCCATGGAAACTACAGCAGACACAAAGAGCACTACAACATTTTTTGATTGAGCAAATTTTCAGCTACAAAGCACTTTTAACATAATCACCACTATTAGCTATGCATTTTGACCAGTGATGAACACGAAAGTGCATGACATACTGATAAGAATCTGCACAGCTGTCCAGAACGTGGTTTATCTTTCACATCACTGTCACCACTTCTAAAATACACTGCCTCACTGTTTGGACTCCATAAACATGCAGGAAGTGCTGATGAACATCAGTGGGTGCCACCTTTTCCATGTAGAGGAATACAATCACACAACTTTGCTTAATACGCACTTCCATGTCACATGCCACGTTGTCAACCTGTCCCTCTGCTGATATCTGACACAGAGTGATAAAATGTAACAGAATATTGGCAGGAAGGTCCACCCTCTGCTGCCATATGACCAACATCCACCACTAATATTATGGGTCAAAATAGGAGGTATTACTTTCAGAGCAGCCCTTGTATGGACATGGGAATCACTAAACCATTATATTTAGTTTTGAAGGGTAAGATACTGAGATTTCTAAAGACAAATGTAGATATCAATAAGATTTCCAAAATACCTGAGAGGTCAGCAGTGTTGCAGAGAATACAAGCAAGGGATAGCTGTCTTTTGTAAAATAAACACCAAAACAAGATGAAAGCAGTAAAAAATCTGAAAGAAGCAATCGGTCTTTGGTTCTGAGGCAATCTGCAGCTTAGGAAGTCTGTAAACTGATGACTGCTGCAACGTGAGAGGTAATATCTGAGAAAACATCAGCACAACGCTTTCCCTGCATTTAGCTTTACTGAAAAGACGCACGGTGCTGATGAGGGCTGACTCCTGGCCTGATCCAAAAGGGTAATAAACAGCGAGTGGTCATTTACAATGCTACAAAATGCCAACCTCTTGAAAACTGCTCGTCCATTTTTTTAGCCTTTGTAACACAGAGATGGAGTGTGAGAGGAAAGATGCCAGAGAAGCTATAGTGTTTTCCAACACAATGATTTCTGCATTAGTTCGGGGAGTGTTCGTGTGTGTGTGTGGGGGGGGGGGGGGGGGGAAGAAAGAGAGGGAGAGAGAAGGGCACAACAACTGCAGCGATTTGAGGAGGGACGGTAACTTTACTAAATCGAACAATTGGGAGAGAGAAAAGTTTCCAAACCAAATCGCTTACGTTAGAGAAGAGACAGGGGAAGCACACGTGCTGAACCTCCGAAGCAGCCGAGAGAGCGCGCCGAGACAGAGCGAGGCCGGCGTCCGGTGCGGAGCTCCGCCCCTCTGCTGCTCCAGTCGTAATACTAAAGGATTTCCATTCCTTTTCAGTCCTTTCCAGAAAGTATTTCTGGATGGAAGATAGGTTCCTGGTCCAACATGACGTGATCTATTTCAAGGGCTTCATCAAGTCCTAATACAAGGCCAGAAAATGATGTCTGTGAAAGGGTAATTGGATAGCCGTATAAAAAAGCTTCAACTCCCTTCACATGCTCAGCTTAATAGTTTTCTTAAGGGCATTCATGTTTTCATGGTTCCAGTAAAGGTTAACAGGACTGCTGTAGAAACTTCTAGCTTGTTTACCATTCTCTTGTTTTAAAGCCAGTCCAAAAAGAGGAAGTTTGCAGCGTAGTCCCAGATTACTCCCCCCCCCCCCAAAAAAAAAAAACAACAGCCTTCTAAAAAAATACATATTTTTTATCCTTTTAATGGATTAGTTTATAAAATATGGTAAAATTCATGCTTCAACAATAATGCTTCTACTAAAACTGAGTGAAATCATGTTTTAACTTACTCGATCAACAACTTGATGCCATAACTTTTCCTTGCCTTCTATTTCTTTCCCTGAAATGGGGCACAACCAGCAATTTTCACCCAATATTGGATACACATACGTCACCGACACTCTATCATATTCTTCTGTCCAGTGGTACTGTGCAACAGCACAGCTGGTGCTGCATTGCAATGACAGACAATTTAATCAATATTTTGACAGAACGGAATGGTTGACATTCCTCTGGAGTTTACATTCAGAGCTTTTGGCTTAATACTGGAAAAGAATTCTGGCATGAAGCTATCAATGATTCCAACACTGGCTGTCTACAGGCTGAAAAACTAATACCACAGCACTATGTTAAAAAATGTTATCAAGGTGAGGGTTCTGCTAGTTATGAGTCACACTGTACTGATAGGAAGATTAAAAAAAAAGCCACACTGTGATGATTAGCTGAACTCTGCTGCTTTTAGGACCAAGTTGAATTAGTTAGTGTGCATAGAGCATTGCATACTATCCAAATTTTGAATGGACTGTCATGCTGAAAATAAGCAAAGCAGCACATGTTTTTTCAGGTTGTTTCTGGAATGGTAATAAATACAGAATAGTAGAATGTATTGCAAAATTGACTGAACTATACATAGTAAGACTGTAATTTTACTGACACTTAAACAGGACAGTGAAGTCTGAATGGCTTCTTAATGTCACTAGAACTTTGACACAGAATTATGTCATTGAATTACAACCTCTAATCTTTCTTTTTGATGTATACAATGCAATTTCTTTTAATAGCACATGGAAAATGAAGTAGTGATGACAGCAAGTAATTTTTAAACTTTACTTTTGGAGGGGTTGCTTTTTTTTTTCTTTTTTTCTTTTAATTGGTTGGAAACAGAAGTACTAAGGTATTAATAGATTGACTCCTGCTCTTACCCTGACATCACAGTGGTTCCAAAGAATGCTTATCAACTTTACGTGTATAAATATATAAAAATTCAACTCTGACTGAGAATTGAAAACAAGATATTTACCAAAAAGTTTAAACTCCCTCTTCTGCATTGTGTTTCATGATATTTTTGTAGTTATTTGTAACCATTCTTTTCACTGAATTGTGAACAGGTTATTTATTACTTCTGAAACAATTTGCACACTGGAATAAATATTTCCAGTAATTTAAAAGTTGTCCTCTAAATGTATCTTTTCATTCAAAATCTTTTTTCTAATTACTAATGGATGAATAAATCAATATTGAGAGATAGATGGCATGAAGCAATGACAGAAGGGCATTCCTTGCTAAGTCCTTCAAGAGATTGTGAAAGTAGAATACAAATATAAACACGTCTTGATGTAAGGCTCAAAATGGAAATTTCAAGCACATCAGTTACGTACAAGAAACACTCAAAACCACCACTCACGACTATTATCTAAAAGACAATTAAAAACATTCTCTCTTTTTCCATACATTCAAAAAAGGGAAGTGTACCGTAAATAAAAAAGTGGCCATCTACTACTTACCCTACCTTATGTCTGTAAAGTTATGAAAACTAATTTTAAATTTAAGATCATTGGTGACATTTCTATTTTTTTCCACATGTGATATATGAGCACTTGCTAAGCCTTACAGAAGAGTATGAAAACTGCGGTAGAAGCTTATTCCTAATAGCTGAAAGGCAGTAAGACTGATTTTCTCAGAGGGAATTTCTGCTGTTCTGAATGTATGAGCCTTTGCTATCTATCTTGTCAGGTTTTGGTAAACACAACCAGCTGCTTCTCATTGTTTTGTTTTAACCAGTAACAGGAGATTATCTTAACCTACTGTCATTCTCAGACATTAGCTCTCAAATCATAAGTTTCCATGGACAGCTAATGGTAAGGAAACTCCTTTACGAACCCATTTCAACATGATGGTAGGAGGCACTTGCCTAGGGTAGGTGGGATTGTGCTGCTGAATCCAGTGTTCTGTTCAATCCATAGGTTACACTTGATTATTTATGCTGAGCATAAATCTAAAGAATGACAGCTGGAAACTACTGTTACAACATGGACAAAAAATATTTTTTATGTTACAAAAATTCTCTTGTGGCTTTGTTTTTAATTTAGAGCATTTTAGGTTGTATTAAAATCATGCTTTACAGAGAGCAAATAGTCTTTGAACTTTTGTACCACTTCATTAACGTGAGAATAGATAGTAAGAAAGAAAAATACTCTTAATTAAATATTTTCTTACGATTGCTTAGTATGCACTCTTTAATTTTTGGATTTTCAGCTCACGGCTGTGTAAATGACCCATGCTTTAACTACTGATAACCAACAATCTCTGAGTTGCTCTAGCATCAGTAAGTATCTAGGTGTTTTCATAGCTCAATCTATACATAATCTTCAGACAAAAAGATTTGGGGTATGGACATTCCTGTAACAACACATTTAACAGAAGTAGCTTTCCTACTCTCCTGGTATTTTTCTCTGGAATATGTTTTAGAGAGCAGTCCCATCTTGTACCCTATTAACTCAAAAGCTAAGAGAGGAATAAAGTCCTTTTAGACTTTGTCTCTATGGTAAGCTTTCCAAATTTGCAATTAACTCTCTGTCTTACTCAGAATTCTAATTCTTTTAAAATGAATGGTCAGAGTGATGCACAGAATTTCAGGTGATGTTTTACTAAACCCTTGTTCAATTTTACTGGTATTTCTCTCTCTTGAGTAGAGACAATGCTATTCTCAGCTACAATGTATTAGGAGTTCACATAATTCTGCAGTGAAGTAGTGTATGAAAGCCTCTTTTCCTCAGTAATTTCCACCAGTGTGCATCTAGTTTAATGGAGGAGGTTCTGTAATTAGATTGATGTATAGTCTTGCATCTTGTGCTATTAACTTTAAACCCCATTTTCATTAATCTAGTTTTCAGAAAGCAAGCATTCTTGAATATTATTCCAATATTCAAAGAATATTACTAAGCATGTCCATAACTTATTTGTGTCACACAACCTCTGAAAACATTTACTACTTACGTATCAACAATCCCATTTTTAACCTCAGAGTGACACTGAGGTTAATGACAATGCCATTCTCCTCTTAGTCAATGTTTTCACAAACTCTATATTTGTTTTCTCATACCTAAGACTACTAATTTACCGTGTAGTACCGTACCAAGTGCTTTTGAGTGGATAGGAGAGGCAGGCATTTATTTTGCCTAGAAAACACATTAAACCTTTAAAAAAAATGGCAAACTGGCACAAACAACCACCATCAACAACAAAGGATTAAAAAATAGTTTGGCATCATTTACTCTTCCAATATTTAGGAATATTGCTTACTTTCAACAAGTGAAAACAGTATGTTACTTCTTGTCTAACCTCTTACCCCTGTAGCTTTACACCTGGAAACACAGATTATTGCTGCCATCATGGGAGTCATACTTCTGCAATATTGTATCACTCATGATACAAAATGTAAGCAAACAAGCCAACCTGTAGTATGTTTTCTTTGAAACTTCAAGGTTATACAAAGTTCCAGTACAACTTCAGGCTGGCAAACAGAAAAAGTGATGCAAGAATGCAAGAATTAGCCTAGTTTGACCCTTGGTAACTGTAAAAATATTGCTTAATCAAGCAGGGAGATAGCTTCTAGAACTCAGGCGACTGAGATATTTTTGGATAGCAGAAGATATAATCTGTTGTGAGAGTAGTTCACCAAAATGTCAGGTTTAAGAAAAATTCCTCCAAAATGTCAGGTTTAAGTATAACTCTAAGTGGCTAGAATTTCACACAATAAATCTTGACCATCTTTAAAGTCTAATTGTTTTCTAATGTTCATCACCTTGTGCTGCACCATGCCAACTGTAAGGAACAGCAAAACAGTTAATGAAATCAGAAGAGCCTTAAAAAAGAAAAAAACCTACACAACAACTGTCCAAAAAAAACCCACAACTAAGCAGTCTATTTCCCATTCTTGCTTTTAACATATCCTAGTATTTGAAAAAACTAGCTTTTAGAGATCTCTCTTCAATATCTCTGTGCTAGAGGTTGTTTTCTATTAGTAACTGAAAATTAAGTTCTTTTAGAAAGGAAAGTATCTTGACTATACAGCTAGGAGTAAATGACAGATGCAATGATGGTTACTTAGAATGCTGAATATGTCTGCACTATTCTGCAATGAAATTTTTAGACAAACATGGTCCTAAAAGCAAAAATTTGCCATAAAACCATTTGCACATGCACAATAATGAATTCTACAGCATCTGTCAGAAGATATAGAATAACAATGAGGGGCTTATTTAAGGCAGGATCCCATATTAGCAGAAAAACTGGAGTTTTGGAAAAGCTGTGTAGCAGTTGTTAACATCTGTTCACCGTCATGTTACAAAATGTAACTTATTAGGATATATATTTCTTCAGATGGCTTTTCATAGAGTTCTATGTCAGGCTGCTGATTAAGCCATGGACAGTTTAAATTCAAAGCATAGTGTGACAACAGATATAGTTCTAACAGAAAGACAGAAAAAAAAAGTATTTCTGAGAATTTTAGAAAAGTTGTTTAACTCTGGGAGTTAAGGAGACTCTTCACTGACTTTTTACAACTAGTACTACATACAGCCTTAACATTTAAAGTTGTTCATGAAACAAAATGAGAATGACAAACACAGGAGTCACCAAGAAAGAAAATTGGATGAGGATTAGTGTTGCTCTAACAGAGTGGAAAAAAAAAATCAATATATATTAGGATACTGACATATCAGTATTTCTAGAGAGATGAATGATGATTGAATATACAGCTGGGGAGAAAGGTTAAGAAGGACTGTCACAAGAAACGGGAATTGTTAATCTCTTGTATATAGAAGAAAAGCAGAGCAGCACAAAAAAATAATGTACCTACCACATACTTAGTAGTCTTAGATGCTATTCAAAAGTTGGAAGACTGGTGATGGCACTATAGTGGGTCCATCGTGGTTTATCAAGTCTAACAGTTTCTTCTGTCAGAATCTAAAACCAGGTGACTCTTAGGAAGATGTAAGAAGTCATCACAGTCTTCCCCCAGATAGCTATTTAAATCAATCTCTCCTTCCTCTGTCTTCTCTCAGTTGGCTTCTCCTGTCCAGAGAGAGAAAGAGCAAAAGAGAGGGAGGGCCTGGCCTATCCAAAACAAGTGCAGTTCAGTTGTTAATGTCACGCCATGGGTTGCATGTTTTTTTTTTTCATCTGAGGCCCCATTCCAACATTTCCTTAAGAATTCTAGTCTTTTGATTTGTCCAATGCTTTGTGCAGTGACTTTTTTTCTTTTTTTTTTAATTCCTCCCGTGGTTCAGGAAAATTCAATGTGTGGTTCAGGAAAGCAACACTTCTTTATTTCTTTTAAAGGTTGATAAAATGTTTTCATATTATAAGAACTCAGGGACATAATTGTCTCACCTCCTCCTATCCTTTTATAAATATATATAAATATTTCCTTTCTAAATATCACCTCCACTATCAACTGTGAAATTTTCAGCATAGAAAGGCAGAAATTCAGCAAGAGCTGCACAGGGAAGCACTTCAGGAAAAGATAGATGTCAGGCTGAAGTAATTTTTATGAGTGGACTCCATTCAGAACTTTTTTTAGCCTTACCTTGGGGATTTTGTCAATTCCATGTCCCCATTACGTAAATACCATATGTTTTAAATCTCTTTTTAATCGATTTTTTTTCCACATTTCCAGGTATTTTCTTCATTTATTGCTGTTCCTCTGCTGTCACATACTAAATGAAAAACAGCATTTCAGGGAAGAAGATAAGATTGATGAGTTCTGTAGCATTTTTCAATACTTTTCTCTATTCCAGTAAACATTTTGTTTACTTTTCTAACCTATCAACACAGCAAAGACCGGGGTCAACCCATCACAAAAAATTTATATGCAGGGAGTAGTAATTACAGAACCTCCTCTAAGTAAAATCATTGAGAAATAACTGAAAAGGTTATTGTAAACACATACCATTCTAAAGACAAACAATAAATAAGAATTTTTTGTTGCGTTTGGCTATTATTATTCACTCATATAATGCTATCATATGACAAATTTGCTTCTCTTATTCATTACATAAAAATGTTCTTAGGCACCACAAATGCCAGTTGCCCTTTCACCTTCAGCTGAAATTTTCTAAATCAAAAAGTTCATTCAGAAACAAAAGAAAGGTTGTACTGTGCTCTCAATGCCAGTGTCAGCATCAGCTGAAAAATTACTATTCTTATTTACCAGCGAGCAGTTCTTCTATTTAGTTCACAACGTGTCAGCACACCACAGAAGACACTGAAGAGGAGGAGAAGCAACCAGGGTTATAGATGCATCTTACATTGCCAAGAGATGCACTTTATCATCTCTCTGGCTTTGTCACATCCTGGAAATTCACAGCCTAGGAAGAAGTAATTACTACAGTCACCCACCAATGAAATAAACTGTATTTGAGGTGGAACAAAGCTCACTGTCATTTAAATCTAAGGTACGGTCAAAGACAAATGCTGTCTCACTATAAGGAACACACAGCCTAAAAGCAAGTCATGGGCAGGACAGCTTCTTAGTCCTCCTCTACAAAAAAAAAAAAAAAAAAGACCAGATGAGGCCCTTTCCTCAATTAATGTGGTGGCTCAAGCATAATTCTCAGAGGAGAATTTATTGGGACAACAAAAATGGTTTTCCAATTCCATTAGAATGGTGGTAATTTTTTATTTTCTGTTGGTGTTTCCCTTTTGCTTATATAAAATTCCTTCCACATTTGTAAAAGAATCCTGAATATTTCCTCAGGCCCACAGCATGTTCCCCAAGTAAATAATTCTATATCCCGTGTCAATTTTAGGGAAATGAGACCTATAAAAAAAAGTATATTCCTCTAATGAATTATCTGAAGTTAAGCAGACAAGTGCCATTTATTGTACTAGTTTAGAGTGTATTGTTTAGTGCACACACGCAAAAAATCATATTGTGTGGGAGTAGGATAAAGACTTGGCTACCTCATCATGGGTCTTAAAATAACACTATCTTCAATGGCTTCAAATGAGTACAGCCATTTTGCTTCTAGTTATGCACAAAGATGTATTTTAATTCTATTTCATGTGACTATTCATTCAGTGCATTTTGCTACATGCTTCTGATTGGAAAAAAAAAAAAAAAAAAGGAAAGAATATCAGAACAATGCAACAAAATTTTTATCCCTCAAAGAATATTCATGCAAATAATCAACATTCTTTCTCTCCACAAAGAGAAAACTCCCTCTGAAATTCCATGGAAAAGAAAAGCTAAGCAAGCACTGTATGCTTCTGGAAAGTGTTGCCCATGTATAGTAACCATTAAAAAAAGTCACTGGAACATTGTTGTTATTGTTACTTATCTCCTGGCTCATTAGAAAAAGCCTGATCAAGACAAAAAGACGACAGGAAATTACCCTTAAAGATACTTACTGTCCATTAAGATATATTTCATCTCGTAAGATTACTAAGTTTTTTAAAGTAAGTTTTTTTTTAAGTTAAGAAAGCACCTCTGAGTGTACAGTGGTGTAATTAAGAGTAGAATTTGACTTCACAGATCTGTAATGCATTTCAGATAGCATTTGGATGTACTACCTTAACACATCTTTTAGGTGTGTTCATGCTCAGTATCTTGCACACTCTCAGATTACTGAATAGCAATCATCAATATTATGATTGTAACAAACAGAAATATATTTCATCAAATGTATTTACTAACTTTCTTAATCTAACACTCCCCAGGACACTCATTTGAGTGATAGTAGTAGTTCTCTCAAAACAATGATGTTATCCTTTTATCTGAATGGAAACATCGAACTGAAACATAGCATATCCTGTGTTAGAAACGACGCACAAGAGTAACAGAGTCCAGCTCCTGGCTCCACACAGAACCACCGAAAATCCATATCCTATTGTCCAAACACCTCTTGACGTCTGACAGCTCAATGCCATGCCCATTGCCCTGGGCATCCTGTCCCATGCCCACCGCCCTGTGGTGCAGACCCTGTCCCTAACCCCCAGCTGCCCCTCCCCTGACACAGCTCCATGCCGTTCCCTCAGGCCCTGTCTCTGTCACACAGAGCATATAGCTCAGCACTGTCCCTCCACTCCGTGTGAGAAGCTGCAGTCACCATCAGGCCTCCTCAGCTCCTCTGCTCTGCTCTGAGCAAACCCAGAGACCTCAGCCGCTCCTCCCATACCTTGCCCTCCAATCCCTTCACCACTTTCATAGCCCTCCTTTGGACAGTCTCTAATAGTTCTAAGTCCTTCTTACACTGTGATGCCCAAACCTGCACGCAGCAAAGCAAGTGAGGCTGCACCAGCACGGACCAGAATGGGACACAAACAGCGCAACTGTTGTATTGGAAAGCTTCACCTTGTATTTCATAGGTATATTTCTGTTAATTCACTGAGAAGGGGCATGTTTCATACACATCTTTAACTGCCTTTTTTTCCAGTGTTGTTTATCATTACAAATTAAAGCACTGAATGCTTGGACTTTTGCTTACAAATAAGCTTAAATCACAGTTCAACATGAAGTGATTTAAAATTATTGGAAGGCTTCAAATTTTATAGGCACTTCAGTATGGAATTTAAAGCACTCCAATAATTTTAAATCACTCTGCATTGCATAAAGCAATTTAAATTTATTGGAAGTGAAATTTGGAGGCAATCAGGGTTCTGGGCATTGCAGCATACACTGGTTTGAAATTACTAGAGCACTTTAAATTTTTATAAGCATTTCATTTAAAGATCAGGTCTCTGGCCTGGAATGGTGTAATTTGAAGTTGTTAGAGGTTTTCCCTCTTGAATTCTAATTAAAGAAGAAAAAAAAAAGAGAGAGGAAAAAAAAGAGCAAACAAGTTACAACTCTGTCAAAGCTGCTCTATTCACATCAGAGAAAGCCGTTGCAGTACTATCTAATACTACCTGTTGATGATTTCCTTTTTTTCTCACATGAAGAGTAAATAAATGTCAGACAGATTTCAGTGCACTTAATGATGGTGAAATTTTAAGACAAATGCCAGACATGTAGTGAAGAAATCACATGCCACATTATAAATGAAGGCCCCCAAGTATGGGGTTAAGTTTGAATTTTTGTGGCTAGTTTCAAAATCAGAACAGAACTGCTGCTGCACCGTTTCAGAGGATTGCTGGCCTCATTCTTGGCCTCCGATACCTTGAGCATCCAGCATTACATAAGCCATGTCACAGCTAGTATACTCAGCTCCAGCCTATTTTACCTCCTGTTTTGATGCTGGGTTGTTTTTACAGACAATCTGCAGCAAGGGGAGACAGGACAGCTTTAACACCTCCCCGTCACAGACCAATCACCACACAGTGACCTATTACTGCCTGGTAGCACATCACCCAAATGACAGCCTGGGGAAAGGAGGGAACAATGCTACCGGCAGCCGCCAATAGGAGGAGGAACAGCCCTATCTGCGACTGGGGGAGAGGAGGAGTGCAGGAGAGCCTAAATCTAGTCTGTAAAATACCACTGAAAGTGATAATTGATTTGGCTGGTATACTAGAGAGCTGGTACATGAAATCCACATCTACAGAACTGTAATGAGTTATATGGCTGACAGACCCTTGCTCCATTTCTGAAAGGAAGGAACTAATGAAAATGGAGCTGGACTTGAACTTTTTCCATTTCTCCTTGTATGTCAGATGCTCCACTCCACTTAATCACTTTAACAGCCAAAAAGGAGAAAGAGGAGGGGAAAAAGAAAAAAAAAAAGGAAGACTCTTTAAGATTTAAAATATTAACTTAAACAATACAGTGTTGTTGTTGTTGTTGTTGTTTTAATTATGAACCTCTTTTAGGAAAAGGGAAGGTGATGAAGGTGAAAATAATAGAGGGAAAAAGAAATAAAAATTAAAAGAAAAAGAGAAAAATGAAAATGGGAAAAAAAAAGATAAAAATTGAAAAGTAAATGAAATGAAGATTAGAAGAGAGGAGAGGAAAAGTGAAAATTCTATTAAGAAATAGAACAAAATGAACGATGTGACCCATTTTTTTTTTCTTTATTGAATGCCAGAGCTGTGGTTTTTTTAATTATTAGTTATTAAAAAAAAATACAATTTCTATTCATTAATATATGTTAATTCTTACAGTTTAGCCATGCATTCCTGCTCCAATTTTTCTTACTTAAGAAGGATTTTTTTCCATTCGGGCACAACAACAACTATTACAACATTTAGGAGGCATCCTATTCTGAATGATGAGTGACTGGTGAGCAATTCAATTTGGTCTTTAACTCTCACTGCTAGAGCTTGCACAAAGGAGAAAATATCAGTGACATTAGCTAGTAAATCAGTCACAAAAACACTACTAAGCTACCTGATTTCTTCACAGAAAAGTACTCTTCAATTCTGTTCACTGGATCCCTGTTGATTTCACAATTTGTCAAATCTTCTAGCATCTACAGCTTTCCCTCCAGTTGGACAGTGATAAATATCACCTGGAAAGAAGAATTTAGATTGACTGCATTTGCACATTTCTATCTAATTACTCACAGAATACAGAGTGATGACTATTGTTTGATACCATGACTGGTTTCCATTGTGTTCTTAGAATCATAGAGTGGTTTGGGACTTTAAGATCATCTAGTTCCAACCCCCTGCTGTATACAGGGACACAACCCTCTAGACCAGGTTGCTCAAAGCCCCAGAAGCTGGCCTTGAATGCTTCCAAGGAGGGGACAATCACACCCTCACTGGGCAACCTGTTCCAGTGTCTCACAGGAAGACAGCATCTCCAAGGTCTGTTGTTATTATCAGAGAAAAAACATGAGACCAGGAGGAGCGAATCACACCACTAAAGAAAGCCACAACCTTTCTCTTTTTTCTGACTGATTTTTGCAAAAAATGACTAAGCGCTAAAAGTGGTGACTTGTCATAATGAGACTACCTCTGACTATCATTACCATTATTGTCATTAATATTCAGCTGAAGACCAGGGCTCCACATTTCAGGCAATAGGCTTGCTACTTGATGAATGTTGTGGCCATGCTGGCCAGAAGCAGTGGGTATGAATGAAGCCCCAGCAAGCTTTTTGTCTGTGAGACTTCCTGTATGCAATGAGAAATCTAGTCAGAGATCATATCACTCACCAGCACCTGCCTAACACTACTGATCTCAATTCAGGTGACTTATTTAGCTTACCTATTTTACCACCATTTCCTATTTTACCACTATTGACTCTCAAAGACCTGGCAGAGTAGATAAAGGATGTATTATCCAGTTTTTTGCTTGTTTCCCCTCCAGACAAAAAGCTCTTGATGGATCTTGGGCCAGCAGAATTGAGTGGTGCAGCCTTGATTAGTGGCATCATTACACTTTACAGTGAAGTGATTGAGATCAAGGAAAAAGTGCACTTTCCTCCATCAAGGTTTCTTACAAAGTATGGACAAAGCAAACCCATTTCTTGTAACTTACTAGAAGAATCTTTGGAAACTTAGCAGCTAATGTGGGTAGGTGTGACTCTGGTGAGCATACAAGGAAGTAGAAATAAGTTCTCTTACATGTCCTCACATAGATGGGCAGAACTGAAAACTACATCTTCAAGTCAGTGAAATGACAGAAGGTTTTTGAAAGATAAAGAACAACAGGAAAAAAAATCTTTCAGTAAAGCATTGGCAACTTAATCAGGCACATGTTGATAGAGCTAGAAAGACAAAACAGAATATCTGTCAGATTTAAAAAGAAGTTAAAATTACTCCGCAAAGTTTTTTAGTTTTCTTTGATCGATTTTGAAATGACAAGTGAAACATATGCCATGGCAGAAATATGAATACCGTTTCTTTTTTTTTTTTTTGGTTTGTTTGTTTGCTTTTCAGATCCAATCCAATGCTCCCTAGAAATAAGTTTATTATTTTATTGTTATAATTGCCCATGATAGGTTTTTTTTTAAAAAAAAAAACAACAAACCAAACAAAAGAAAAAGACAAGCCACAAACAAACAAATAACTGTCTTTTAACTCTGCCATTTATCTCTGTCATGTTCTTTTAAAAACAAAACAAAACCAGAAAATCAAAATTATACACCTGTGATCTGCACCTATTCAGTTAGTCTTTGTTTTAATTCTTATTTTTATACTAAAAACATTTCTTCCATATGTTCATACCATCTATTTTAACAGCGTTGTTTGGCATGATATTTCGTACCATATGTTTAAAATAATTCACTATTATTTCTCTGTGTACCTTACCAATTTGCCACATTTCTAGCATCTACATCAATGGAACATCTGTGCTGCAGTAGTCTTCAATATTATATGTTTTGGAAATCGTACTGATGGTGGATGTGAAATATCCCAGGCAGTGATGACATGCCTCATTTACTAGTAGTGGAAGTTCAGTCTTCTTCATGGATGAATGTAAATGAATTTTTTACTTAATTTCTAAAATTGGCCATACAATCTACAAGACATCTGTTTCTTTCACAATTTTATCACTTTTTGCTTGAACCTTGCATACACTGGTGACCTGCCTCTTTGTCAGGAATAAATGACTGACAATATGGCTTAAAAATAAGCTCCAATAATTGAAATTGGCCTTCTCCTCCTCTATTGCAAATACAAGCATTATTTCAAGAGGTTACTAAGTAAGTCCACGTATCCCTGACAATATATTTGCAACAAAATTCATATGCCAGTTCTCCAATTGACTTTTTTAATGAATTTTACACTTGGATTGTACATGCTCCTAAAGTGCTGACTGCATGTATTTTAACTACTTAGCAGACTACTCTTTCTGGGCAACTGCGAAAGATCTCTGTTACAAAAAAATCTCCTTTGTCCTCAAAATTCAGGCAATGTCATTTTGCTTTTGCTTTTTAAACCTTGTTCACCCTCCAGCTGATTACATTACACTTCTGTTAAGTTACATGAAAAAGAAAAGAAAAAGAAACCAACATCCAAACAACAGAAACCAACCTTCCCTAATTTACTTCAGCTTTGTTAGATTTTTCTCTTAACAGCTGTACTTTAAGAGCAGGTGAATGTCCTGTCTGTGTGCTTCAGTTCCTCTGGGGCAATAATTATGTTGTGAAATATTTTCTGTCTCGCCTGTGTGCCAGCTCTCAGCCTGCAAAATTTAAAGCAATTGAACTGCTGTTTAATTAAATTCTGTTTTTCAAAATATGGTTGCTAATGAAAACACTGACAGACATTTAAATATAGTGACATTGGCCAATAAATTGCTCAAGTATACACACTTTAAAATATTTGATTAAATATGACCTGCTGTCGGCTAATTAATGTTTACTGAAAAATCTGACTATGTCAAATAATAATTATGGTAAATTCCATGTTTTACTTGCATGTGGCAGTTAATGTCTCTTCCACATACCTTGCCCCCCTCCCATCACTCCTATTTGGATAGATAACTACTGAGAACAGATTCAAGTGCCTGGAATCCAAGTTCTGTAAATTAGAACTGAAAAGAATATATTAGACATTGACTCTCATGAGCTGGTTATTAATCGAAGACAGCGAAAAAAAACCAAAACATTCTCACTCCTCGTTTAACATTTTAGGTGTAAAAGTTTGGAAAAACCTTAAACAAAAGGATTTAAAAGTAGCAGCAGATGTAATACATCTTAGATTTAGATTCCCCAGTCTTATTTTCAATAATTACCTAAGAAGCCACATCTCTATAATTTCTATGTAAGTCTTTCTTATTTATTGTCATAAACAGGAAAAGGAGAATATATATTTATTTTTAAAACATTCAATTCAGTCATCAGCAATATAGTCTTTACTAATCTCCTTTCATACACGAACTGGTTTATTCAGGCATATCAGCATCCTCAGAGACAGAGAATGCAGCTGGAGAATGGTTCCTGCCACTACCACCTTTTTTTCAGTCTGTGGCATTCTGTAATATTTTTGTGCATACCACTTCCATATTTCAGCCACTTTTAATCTGAATGTCATACATCCTTCCTTACAAAGGGCAAGAAGAAAGAGGCTTAAGAACCTTTTTTGTCTTTCTTCTCGCTTCTTGACTTGGAATAGTGGCTTCTCTTCCAATACTGGTTAGTAAATATAACAAGTTATATTAGTTATATTAGAGTTATATTGGTTATATAAGAACTGGCATGAAAATACATGCATCAGTATTTTGGACAAGACTATCCTATTCCTTTTCCTTACAGTGGGCTCATAAAAATAATAATAATAAAAAAAGCTTTTAAATTCAGAATTTATGAAAAAAAACAAACAAAAAAAAAGACTTCTTAAGGGGGCAAAACTCCATTTGACTAGAGAGAAACAATATGAACCAAAAGTATTCACACACAGCTGTCTCTCTATTCATTATGTACTGTTAGGACACGTCTTCCATTCCAAGGTTTTTCTGGAGATAAACTTTGTCTGCAAGGGAACCTGTAGCAATCTTGATATAGTCCTCCTAGCATCTGTCAATTTCCTGCTTCACTCAATATCTTACATGTCATGATTCCAGCTGAGTACTTTACTCTCCTCCTTCTTGATTAAATAAAATGTTTTAGGGAAGTTCACTCTTTGAAAGAGACTAGTTTCTTTCCAAGGGAATGAACAATTTCCCACTTGTGTGTATAGGATGGACTGCTTTTTGTATATTGCATCCCTAAACAAAACAACAAATACATGAA
This sequence comes from Callipepla californica brunnescens, assembly GCA_023055505.1. NCBI lineage: Eukaryota > Metazoa > Chordata > Aves > Galliformes > Odontophoridae > Callipepla > Callipepla californica. Next base: position 1,141,280 of record JALIRH010000088.1, read on the forward strand.
TGAAAATAACCATCCTAGCTGCTAATCTAAGGGTTTCTCTTAATTCAAAACTATAGTACTGGTAATAAAAGTAGTCACTGGAAGTAGTATTTGTGGACAACATAACACACTTCACCTTCACCGTACATCTGTCACTCAGGTCCCTCATCCTAGGGACTGAAATGACAAGTGGCCAAAAAGCTACTCATGGTAAGCCTTGTTTTATTAATATTTTCTGTCGTGAATCCTTTCTCAAAAAGGTGATAAAACATGAGTGAAGATAGCTTATATCTACAGTACCAAGAGAAATTTTTCATCTAGAGAAATCACTTGTCCAAACATTTCTTTAAACTGTACAAGAAACAAAAACAATTTCATGATCTAGTCAAAATGAAAATGAAGCTTTTGTTTTCTAACCAACGATAGAATTGTAAAAGTCTTTTTCCTGCTGCTGAAAATATGCTGAACGAATATCTAAACAGGACCAATAGACGTGGACACTTAGATTTAATTCTCTCTGATATTTCTTAATTGTTTTTTATAGATTCAAGTCCATTTTTCAGTTATACTTCACCCTGAACAACTGCATCCCACAAAGGTACAGTGGAACTTATTTTAAAACTGTTCTTACATTTAGCTACATTTCTTTTTTCTCTGAGAGTAATTACACAATACCACATTGGGGTGTCAACAGCTTATGGGGCAGTTTGGCCCAGTTCCGTGACTAATAGGGCAGGGAACCCACAAACCCATGCCCCAAGAAAGTGGAAGAGGGAAATGGGAGTGGGTGGGTAGATGGGCCTGAAAACAAAACAGAGGCAACTATCTGAGGAGATAATTACTAAATATGAGATCAGAATGCAAAGTAACACAATATAATTGGAGTTGAAGCTAATAAATCAAGTAAAATGGGAGAAAGAGTGTCCGAAACCAAAGACCTTACGATAAAGCTGAAGGTGAGACAGCTAGGGAGCCTCCACTGCTTAGATGAACAGCAAGAGGAAGTCTCTGGGACTTGCATGCAGTTTTATCTTTCCCTCTGGGTGGAAAATGGGAATGCAAGTTCTCTTCTGAAAACAAGGTACCTGGAAATTTGGCAGTCTACGGACTTAGAGCATTAACTCTCCAACTCCCAGTGCCTCACATGTTGTTATGACGTGGAATACTGATAACAAAAATCATAAAACCATGACATGGGGAGCAGAAATATTTTAAATGTTTGAACTGACAGAGGGAACACAGGAATTAACTGTCTCTGCCAGATGATTAAAGTCAAGAACTAGGAGTGGAAAGAAACTGAAGTGTCAAGAGCTAGCACACAGGATCAGAATGTCAAGCTGGAGTCAGAAGACAAGATCAGAAGTCTGAAGCATCAGACAGAATATGACTAGAAACACTGCTCTAAGTAAGCTTATTACTCAAATACAAGTATGGTCACAGATTCAGTCTTTATTATAGGGGCATTCAGTAAAGAGATTGAGACTAAGATACCTTGCATGAAGCTGAGTACATAATGGTTCTGACAGCATCTCTATTAAGATTTATGTGTTGAACTTCCAACATGGCTACAAAAAGGACAGCTCTGCCACCTTAAGTCACTGTTCAATATAATCTCTCAAATTATTAAAATTACATTGTTTTTTTCAATAAGAGCTCTAAATTACATCTAAGATATGCAATTCACACAGAGGTCACACAGGGAGAGTATGCTCATAGGTCTCCCTGTTCTGACCTACTGATAGTTGCATCAAGTATATAAACCTTCACCCTACTGCCTGTCTAAGATATGCAACTACTGAATAGTAGAATGTGCTTGTAAAAATGTGTTTTATATTGACATGTGGGGATGTAAAGTTATTTTAAGCTCAAAAACATGAAAAAAAATCTGTTATTCTTTATGAAATGTAACGGTAGATCAGAATTTTTCTCTGAATATATTGGTGGTAAGTTATAACAATAATAAATAAATTACTGTACCATAATTATTGGATCTGAGACTTTCTCTGTCTTTTTTTTAAATAAAGAAAAATTATCCTACCGACCTAAGAAGGAGCATATTCAGATGCAGCTATTTATTATTACCTAGTGATAGTAAAAGAATCTTCATTCACTATTTGGAATATTCAGCAATAATTCCTACATGTATCTATATTTTTTCACATCATATGGCTCTTTACAAGAACATTTTAACTGTGTGGTTATTTGTACATTGAGAAATATGTTTAGATTACAAAATTGAAGCACCAAATACTTCTGATTCAGGTAGCTTGTTCTCATTTAAAGTTTAGTTTTCATAGGAAATAAGACTAAGGTGATCTTCATCTATCATAAATGACAGTTGCTTTTGAACCTGGTGAATCTCAATGAGATGTGACAGAATAGGAATCCCAGAAACATGAAGTTTCACCCCTGTTTATAAAAACTGGCAGTTGTGTGAAAAGGAAAGGACTAAATTAATTTTGCATGCTGGAGAAAGATTCCAGTACATAAGTCCGGTCACTTTGAAGAGTCAGTCTGCATATTAGCTGCCAGCTGGCCACTCTGCACAGGAGTACAGCCAAACAAGCTGTTGCACATGCTAACTCTTGCCCAATAATATATATATATAGAGAGAGAGAGAGTAGATAAGAAGAAACGTGGAAATATCAACAAAAGGATGTTATGGAAGACATTTTCTATGGGGAAAATATAAGGCAGTTCAGTTTGACTGCTTCTGGAACTACTGCCTCCTACTCTGTGCCAGCTTCTCCTTCGCTTATCTTTAAGAATCAAAGTTCTGACTATCTAGCATAGTATGGCCAAGCACACTGGCTGTAATTTTGAAGTCAGTTTGCAATAATTCAGCTTGTAAGAGTCCCAGACAGGCAGGAGAAACAGCACTGGTGCCGTGAAGCAATGCATAACAAGAATAGTGGAAAATAATGGAGGGGTCCATGGCCAGTTCCCTGATCTTAAGGAACTCTTTAGAATCAGTGGGAAATTGCCAGGCACAAATTACCTGTTCATGGGTGATTACTTGAACAGAAGTTGTTCCTTTACAGAAACTGTGAGTCTGCTAGTAGTGTTAAAGGTGCATTACCCAGAATTCGTTACAATGCTGAGGAAAAATCATGAAAGCAGACAAATTACATGAGTGACTGGCTTTTACTATGAATGTCTGTGAGAATATAGCAATGACAATGCGCAGGAGTATTTTGCAAATCAGTTTGAATGGTGTCTCCACAGTGGTCTCTCTTTCTCTCTTTATCTGGATCATATCAAATGATAGTGGAGGCTGGGATATATCTTCATATGGAGATGGCTACACATTAGGACCAGGCATTTCTAAAATATTTAATCAAACCAACGATCTTACACTGGTCTCCTGTGCTTACCAACTTGTTATGGAACTTTACAACTAAATCCACCAAAATGTACTTACCATTTTCAGTATGCCCTATTACCGTTCTCATGGGAACCATAGTACTTTCATGTAGGTAGATTACATCAATGTGAAAATATTCCTTCCTTCAGTTTGACCTAGCATCTCATCATGGAGAGTCTCACATTACCTCAGACTAATTCCTATAGACCTCTCATAACATGTAGAAGGAAGTACATCTGGCATTTTAAAGAGCAACATATTTACACATTTCTGTAATAAGTTGGAGTTTGTCTCAATTCACAATCCCCATTGTGAACCAAAATGTGCCATACTGAGGTCCAAGAGCATTCAGCACAACTTAAAACTGAATTCCTTTCAACACTACACATCCCATACCTAGTTTGCCTGAGGCTTGGAGATAAATGATCTTTAAGATCCCTTCCAAACCAAGCCATTCTATTATTCTGTGGTTAGAGTTCAGAAGCAATCGGGTTTCATTGCTGAACCCTCTATTGATGTTTTAATGCCTAACAAGAACCAGAGTTCCTCAGGATTTCGGCCAATGGGACAGTAACACAACCTCTTTTTGCTTTAGCTGCTTGTTTTCGTGCAGTTTCTGTGAAAATTACATCTTAGAGACTTGTAGCCTACTTTTAAATGTTCTTGAAATTGGTTAGTGGGTTCAAGTGGTTTCATAAGGAATGTGAGTAACAGCACAATTATATACATCTCATGGTTTTAAGAAATCACCCTGAAGAATCTTAATATTGATAATATATTAAGAGATATATAAATTCACTAAATTGTGTTACAATACATCTTTCCATATCCTATACAAGCAATTTAAAGGATGGCCTCTCAAAGAACACCTTAGCATCCATTATTTTAATGGGAACAGACTATGTCCTTCGCTTCAGTTCTGCAACATTATATAAATGTTATCTTTTTAATATTATCCAACAAAGCTTCAACTAAAAGTCAAAACAAGTAGGAACAACATAATCAAATAGTTTCTATTAGTCTTAAAAATATGTTATGGTGACATACCCCAACTTCTTCTTCTGGATAAAAACATTTCTACTTATTTTGTGGATCTGTCAGTAGTAGATTCTCAGGAAGTATAAACTCGTAATCATCTGCAAAAGGGTTTGATTCAGTAACATCCAGTAAACAAAAGATTGTCTGCTTGCAAAATTGAAAGATCAGCCCACCTTAATAGACAATATTAACCCTGAAAAGCTGTTTGATGTGATAACTGACCTCATTATGTTCATAGAATCATAGAATCACCAAGGTTGAAAAATACTTACTAAATCATCCAGTCTAGTAATCATCACCACTTCTCACTAAACTATGTACCTCAACACAGCATCTAAACATTCCTTGAACACGTCCAGGGTCGGTGACTTCCCTGGGCAGCCCATTCCAGTGCCTGATAACAAAAAATATAAATTGTGCCATGCCTGCAGGTACAGCCAAACCAGAATGAAGAATAGAGCAAAGAGAACAAGCTCCAGATCCAACTCTTGCACTCAAAATGTTATACATGCATACATGCACTATCATAGTACAGCCACAATTAGAAGAGATACAAGAGACACCAGAGGCCTCATAATGTAAGAATAGGAAAGGTAGCATGCTTCAAGTTCTACAGATACACCAAAATAGATATCATTATGAAACAAAGTGATCAAGCTATCATCTGAAAATGTCACACACAACAAAAATAAATCTGCAATTAACTATATTTAGATGAACTATGTAAAATCATAAGCAAAATGCTAAGTAGTCCTTTATAGTAACTTGATCTGAGATTATTTATATCTCATTAGAATTTTATGGTGCATGTGTATGCATGGCTTGGTTGCTTTTGTTTTGTTTCTTTTTTTCTTAATCATCCTGATGAAGTAAAGTACTGTGAAGGTCTTGCAGGACAAGGCCAGAAAAGTCAAGCATACTCATTTATCAATCATATCATATCTACATACAGATTCATACTTCCAATCTATTCACTAAAGCATCACACTACCAAAGAGATGCAATTACAAGTGGGATTTTACACTCCATCTCATTCGTATTTACTCAGTCTAGCATGAAACAGTCAGGTAAAAATCAATGAGTTGTATACATGTCAGTAAAGAGACCAGTAATGTTACAAATAACAGTTAAAACTAATCTAAATGGTGGGGAAATAAAAAGCGTCAATTGGTTGAATTTGCTGAGATTATCAAAATTTTTAACAGCATTTATTTAGTATTAATTCTTTCACTGGATATTAATTTCTTTGTATGAGCTAATGATTGTGGCACAAAGAGATGAACTATCTAAATATCTATATTTTCCTCATCAAACCCTTCCTGCAACTAAAAAACTAAACTCCCTAAACTTTGGAATATTCAGGTCACTCTTAGTGAAATTTATTGACCTCGATGTCAGCTACTGCAAAATACCCTGGCATCTAGAAGTCCAGTCACTGCACTGCTGGAGTGGTTATAAGGAATAATGAAGCCCTTCAAGCAAATACAGTTAGTAAAAGTTCCTAACCTTACCACACTGCAAACAAGTTCTGAGGTCTTGAACACTGAGTCAGCCAATTCCTTGTGGCTATACTATGCTTAAAATTATTTTGGCAGCATGCAATATAACTTTTGTTTTTTTCCTGTTTCTTCTTTGGTTATCTTACGTTTATAGCATATTGGGAAGGTGTGGGACACATGGTGTATAAATGCATCTGTTTTATATATATGAGAGAAGATTAAAAACACCACCATATTGAAAGCTTAAGTAGAAATGTTAACATTTAGATTTATTTAACACTGGGAAATATGCGTCATAAATTCAGGCTATGATTGTAATAGCTAGTGAAACTTATTTTGGAAAAGAAGTCTGTGACCAGATTCATAGCTGAAAAACAAGGGTTACAAACAGACTTCATGGTTCTTGCCTGTTTACAATCAGCTAGTTTCAACACTATTTAGATTAGAGTGAAAATCCAGGGAATATTTTTGCAAACTTGCTCCCTTTGAGTAAGCTGCTTGTGCATGGAATTACCGCTGTTTAAGCTAAGTATCAGACAAAGAACTTTAGTCAAAGCCAAGCCTCTTTAGACGTTTCACTGACTGCAAGATTTCTTGTCTCTTGATCATCTTCATGATCTTGAGGAGTAGCATTTATTTGACTAACTGCTAGTGTTGTAAGCATCCACATCTGAGCTAAGAATCTAGCTTCCTTTCCTTGACAGTAGACTGTGGAAGACTTAGGACAGAATTGGACTCAAGATGCCAAAAATTTGGTGTTAGAAAACATCTTTACAGCCTGTGTATTCTTTCATCTGCTTTCACATTCCATCAACTCACCTCACGGACTAACTACAGGGAGAAATAGTGATGTGTCTGATTTTGTTAAAACTAAGCAGTATAATGCTTCTCATAAGTTCATAAACTTAATCTAGATATTAATCTAGACATTTTGTTTCTTTGTTCTTAAGTGAAATTTGATCTTCAAAATCCCTTGACTAGGAAGTCGCAGTGTTGTTGAATAAGAGAAGAGATTGTCTAGAAATATACAGAAGACAGTTTTCACCTCATGCTAGCAGTTTTTACAAATTCTTGCTACAAACATATGTATGGATAGTAACTTCAGCACAGAAGCAGTTGTTAACTACTAAAAAAGAATACTTGAAATTGTCTATGATGTGGCAACTATATTTTTGCTCCTATTTCTTGCCTCTCAGGATCATTATTGTACTCTAATTGCTCATAGCCTTCTCAGTGAATATTTTGATCAACTCAGTTTCTTTCAGAAGTATTCAAATGAGTGTTCCTGACAAAATGTATTTTTATTCTAGTTCAACTTTTTTATAAAAGAACTTAGAGAAAAAGAAGGCAGGGAAAAAATCAGTTTCCAAATTGTTACAAATGCATTAGGACAAAGAAAACTTTTTAAATAATGTTATCTGAGCTTAAAAAAAGGAAGTAAACATATGCCAACAAGTAGAACAATGTTTATCCATTCTCCAGAAAATCCTACATCAAATTTTTTGCAGTGAATGAAGCAAATCAGGTGCATCAAGCCACATATCCCTCATACTAGTGAGGTTGCTAGTTATTTTGGGCTATGGAGTGACACTGAATCTTTTCTATTATTGTGTTCTACTCTGCTTAAATGAGGGCTGAAGAGAGAGCATTCTGGTATAAAGGTTATGACACACAAAAGATTAAAATATTTTATTTCAAATCCTTGCACCACTGAAAGCCTGGGAGAAGTGTACACTGCAGATACAACAGCAATCGTTTCAAGTATATGAGCTATTTCAGGTGGGAGTGGGAGGCAAGCACTGTTGGACTCTGAAGCCAGCAGTGATTTACACATGCTGCAGCTTCCAGCAATTCATTCAAGCTGTTGCTGCATTAGTTCGCTTGTCAAATAAAGTAGACCATCTATTTAATTTTTTACTGTGGAGGCCGAGTAAAAAATAAATAAATAAATCTAACCCTGACTCTGTTGATAGAAACTTTACTTAACTAAAGCATTCTCAGTCCTTAAGAAATCCCCCTGTATGAGACTGACACAAGTAGAAGACAAAAAAACTCCATTCACACCTAAAGCATTACTACTACTTAATTATTCTGTTGTACAGCAAGATCTATCCTAACATACTGCTGGAGATACCAACCCATAAAGCCACCGATTTAAGATAATCTTCCCACTCATTTGTGCTTTGACTTTTTGGTACTAGCTGTTCATTTACTACAGAAATCCCTTGATAATGTAACTCATGTTTCTGAGTAGCTCTGACTTAGAGTCTTAGAGGTTTAGTCCTCTCATAAAAAGGAACTTCCATACAGTGTTGGGGGACTAGCACTAGTAAAGAAATCAAAGTTGCTTGTGTGATTTAAAAACAAAACTTCACTGTTACTGGAATTTGTGTTTCTAAATTCTCATCATCTGCAATCTGTACTTTTAAAAGCATTACTTTTACAATAACTGCATGCAGCATATCTAATACTGGCTAGTCTCATACTCCTCACAACAAACTCCAAATTGAACAAGCAATTGACAGAGAAGACCTGAAAACCTCAGCATTAAGTGAGAGGTAAACTTCAACACCTGGAAGAAGGCATACATACAGTTGCTATCTTCGTTTAATTATCTGCCTCCTTCACTTACAAATCTACTGTACTGACACTCATAGGCTTCCACAGGTGCAGAAAAGCAGGTTCTGATTAACTTCAAAATGTTTGTTATTCTGCTTTCATTTGAAAACTTTAAAATTAATCATAGTCTTCAAAACTGCTGTAGAAGGAATCTGACGAAGGTCAGGAAATTGCTGCTGCTCACTGTGTTTTTCATCACTGCTAAAAATGCAGTGTCCAGTCCTACAGAATCATCACAATCAGCCAGAAAGGTACAGAACATCTACTCCTACTGACTGGCATTCGGCTAAAGTAATGTATCTAATCAGCACTTAAGATCCTGCCAAAGACGATTTTTCCTCAGTGTTTTGAGAAACCTGATCTAATTCAAGACTTCTGTTTGAATGTTAAGAATGATGGAAAATAAGGTAAACAGGACATCTGCTTTACTGCATATCCATTAATCATTCTCACCAACTTCTTACGAAGCATGCTCTTTCTGAGGGACATTTTCCAGATTGCTGGTGTCCTAGAGCTGTCTACCAGCAGCCCCATTCAAAACAAGAATGCTTTATAAATTCTTGTGGCTTTGAGTATATTATTGAGTATATTATGTATCAGACTTAAACCAGTGAAAATGCAGTCAATTGCCACACGTGCTTCTTGTTTTCTCTCCAGAATCAATACTGAATTCCTTGATGTGACTTTTCCCACACAAGTGTTGTGGCAGTATTTTCAGAGTACATGCAGGAACAGATGACAGACTGTAACAAGATTTTAACACTGGTGCATAGGACCAGATAAAGTGCTAATGGCATTGTTCATTTTCAAATACTGCCAGGACTATAACAACATTCTCAAGTTAAAAGGTTCATGAAGTGTGTGTGAGACACTGTGTGCTCAGACTACTCTTCCCCATAGACATAATCATTCACACGGTTAATCTGAAACTTGCTAAGCACCAGAAATAGCTTGTGGTAAACCAGTGGGATTGCCTCAACTCTTCAGCTAGGCAGAGTATACTCTACATCTTCACCTCAGATTCTCACTGATTTCACTGTCAGGGAAAAAGAAAACAAGTCCTTTAAGGTGCTTGGCTATTTCTCACACTGGGTCATTTCCCAAAAACTTGTGTTGGCCATTAGAGCATTCTGAAAAATAATTTTCCAAAGATTAGTTGTAATTTTAACTAAGCAAAAAATGTATCTGTCCCTGTAGATCTTCCTACTTAAGAAACATGTACAGTAATCTGCCAAAAATTTAGCATTTTTAAAAACCTAAGTGCAAGCAGACAATCTGTGTTTGAATCATCTTGGAAAGAAAAGTAATTCTCACTTACCCTTTTCTCCTACAAACTAAGGCTTTGAGTCACAGTCAGTTAGATTCCTTTCAAAATGAGTTTGGGCATACCAATCACCTCGCTAGCCAGCCCAGCCCACTGCAAATCAATCAAAAAAGATGAAATTAGATATACTGTGGGAGAAGTATAGCTATTTCTTGCAACAATAGTTTCCATTTCAGGCCATGGGATAACTTCTGTTACGTCTAGAAAGTCTGAAGGTTATCAGAAATTATTTTCATAAGTGACTATTTTCTGTGAGGTTTTTAAAATAAAGTTAGTAGCAAGTGAAACAAGGTAGGCTTTCCAGGCAGTATCTTTTTGGGGTAATAATTTTACATACCAGGCAGTCCTGTTTTTTTTGTTGTTAGGTCTTACATAGTTATCCCACTTGCATCATTCTTTCCAGGTGTTGTGAGTGGACTTAGGAATTCATATTTCCTTTGTGACCAAAGAGCACCAGCTAGATGAAGTCAAGCAGCCTGAAAAAGAAAGTTAATGCTACCTGTTTCCATTTTAAATTTGCCAAATTATGCTTGTTCTGGGGTAGTAGCCTTGTCCCACTGACAGATAAAGGATACTTCTTTTGGAATTCAGGCTGCTTCCATAGTTTGAATCCGCTTGTATAGTTTGTGTGTAGGGTTTGGCAACATATGATGCTCGACAGATTTTTAGAGTAAACAACATTTTAAAATACTGTGCCAGATAATAGCACTGGAATTTCAGGTATAATGTGGATATGTACTTCTCTTGGCCATTTTAGCTTGTCCCTTGGAATATATACAAAAAATAGCATTATGATTTGTTAAAAGGTTGTTAATCACCTAGACCACAGGTCAGATTAAAGTTTCAGGTAAAACAGAAGAGTTTGCATGGGCTTTCCTAAAATAAATGTTTGCTACAGAAACCAGATATTGTTCTATTGTTCGGGATTTTTTTCTGAATTGTTTTTTTCTTTGGGGGATAGGGGAAAGGGAGAGTCTTTTGTATTTTGTTTTGTATTGTCTTGCCAAGTTTTTTTTTTTTTTTTTTGAATAGGAGGTCTTCAACGACATGCCATTAAAAACAAGAATAAATAACCAACAATGATCTCTAAGCAGTTGACATGAGGTCTAAGAATAAAGAAAAATAATACATTTACAAAAATTTTACTTTTTCTGAAACAAAACTAATGCCATTTATCTGACTACTGCAGGTACATTTCACAAAATCACAGAGTGATTGAGGATGGCAGGGATCTCCAGATGCCACCTGGTTCTGTCTGCTGCTAACACACCCAGAGCAGGCTGCCCAGGTCCATATCCAGGAATCTTTTGAAGAACTACAAGGAGATGACTCCACAACCTTTCTGATTACCTTGTGTAATATTTTGTCACCTGCACAGTGAAAAAAAATGTTTCCTGGTATTCAGATGGCTTTCCTGTGCTCCAGTTTGTGCCTACTGCCTCTAGTCGTGCAACTGCACACCACTGAGAAGAGCTTGGCTCTGTCTCTTTCGCAGCCTCCCTTCAGGTATCTATAGGTATTGATGAGATGCCCCTTGAGCCTTCTCTTCTCCAGTCCCAGCTTTTCTTTTTTTTTCCTACCTTTGAGTTAACTCTTCAGTTTCAGTGAATAGGTGAAACAACAAAGCTGGTTTCAGCAAAGCCTTATGAAAATATAATCACAACATAAAAAGCAAGGCAGCCATTACAAAAAAAATAAATTGAATAAAAGTTGTTGTGGGATACTTGAAGTTTCACAGAGAATTTTGTGAGAGTCTAGGTCTTTCTGTGAGCACAGCTGCTGGAGCTGTGTTTTGAAAAATAAATAAAAATAATAAAAACAGCAACCCAAACATTCTTGTAACAGATGGAGAGCTGCAGCATTGGAACCAGTAGGCATTTGGACAGAATATTTCACTCACTTCAGAATACATCAGAGTCCTAAATTATGCTGGGTTTTGGTGTTTAGAGAGAAAAATAAGTGCGTTGGAACTAATAATAAGCAGACCTAAAATCACATTTGAATTAGATAATTTCTATGCCAAGAAAGAGAAAAACATGTTTTCTAAATTCCATTGTTTTGCTTTTTCCCCTGAGTCCCCAGAGGGGCAGCTATTGTTTTAAGTGGAAAGAAAGACTTCCAGAGCACTGATATACAGAGGAGCAAAAGTTATGAGGAAATTCTTTTTACAGAGAATCTCTGGGTTTACTTTTTTTCTAATGAAAAATGAATACAAATGATACTGGGGGGGTGGGTGGACAACAACACAGTCTCTAACACAGTTTTCAAATCAGCTAGTAAATTTTGTGACAGTAATTAGGATTAAAAGAGTGAGAGAAAATAAAAACAACAGCCACACACTTCCCACTAATTACTTTATGGCACACACACAGATGCACGCAAACAAATTTCACTATTCATTGCTCTGAGACATTTTCAAGATATAAACAAAATTACAAATTCAGCGTAGACTTCAAACAGGATTGAACATATCAGCAAGGTTCCTGGGGTAACTCTGTTAAAATTAGTGGAGATATGCTAGGAAAAATCTATAGTGATTATGAAGCAAAAAAATTATATGCAGCAAACATTTGTGAGTTGTTTCATTTTTACTATAAGCAGGAACATGTTCATTGTCAATAGACCAATTAATCCTTTTACACACTGTAGATAACCTGTATACTACAGTATATTATGGTAGACTAAGTTATGCTACTGTAGACAATTCTAGAACTGAGAAGAACTCTCAAAGCTGAAATTCAGCAGAGAATAACTTTCTATCCACCAAGAATTGTGGTGGGTTTTTTTGTTTTGTTTTCTTTTGTTTTGTTTTTTTCCTTAGGAGACAAGCTCAGAGGCTTTCGTAAGAAACAATACATCATAGATATTTGTTGAGGTAACCAGTTACATTGCTGGATTTATTTGACAGCGTAGGCATGTATGACAGCAGTCACAGGGCTTAGGGGAGCACAGATCAATGGCCAGCAAACTAATATGAGGAAATGTAATCTCTCTGCAGGAAAGGTTTGTCATCTTTTCCAGTTCTACTACTTGGAAAGGATCATAAGATAAGCAAACTAACAACAAAGATCAAAAACATCCCCTCCCAAACTTAAAGTGCAGCAAACAAGGTATTTTAATTGCCTCCTGTTACACTGGCTATACTATCCAGTTATAACACTAAAATATTGCAGGGATATACCAATAAAAACTGCAAATATTAGTTACTACTGGAATAACTAACTCATATTTATTTTGTTGTTCATAACTATGGGAAAAGTAAACATTAACTATACCTTCGGGATCACAACTTGATTTTTTAAAGAACATAAAATTATGTAACAGAACAGTTATTTTCACCTCAGTTTCTATGCAGAGAAATTATGATGAGTTAAGAGTATTTCCTAACAGTTAACTCCTGACATTGTTCTTGACAGTAGTGTCTCTTTTTGGTTAGCAATGGAAAAAGTAATGATGAAACTATTTATGGAACTTCTCATAAATACAAAATCTATAATGCATTTATTTTATGAAGACTCTCAAAAGTACTTCAGGAAACCAAGTAAGTAAAAATTAGTAACACAGAATATTACTACTAAGAGAAAAAAAAAACAAGAAAAAAACATTGTACCGTAATATTTTTAATAAGCTATCAGAACAAATCTCTTGTATTCTTCTTCATACTCAAGTATTCTAACAAATTATAAGCTAACAGTAATAACATTAACCACTCCTAGGAAAAAATGTTCCTTCATCAGATCGGAAGAACAAAAGAGAAAAAGAAAAAATCAAAGTAGGTACCTGTCAGTTCAAAGGAGCACCAGTTTACTTCACATCTTATGAACTCAACCTTCTCCTAATTAAAGTGATAATTCCCAGAAAGGTTGTGTTGGAAAGTGTGCTTACAGTAAAATCCCTGACTTTGAGCTTGAGTACAGCATTGTGATTAAAAGACCTGAAAAAGAGGGAAAAAAATCTTTTTCAAGCCCTTTGTATTTTTAATACAATTTGTAAGACCTCCTGTAAATTTATTTTGCTTTGAAATGAACTTCATACAGAAACTAAGAAAATAATAATCATGGTACCTATTGCACAAAAGCAACAGATGTGCCACCAATGGGGTAGCTCAGGCTTGAGCTCTAGAATCAAAGGATGATGCTCTGAAAATTATCTGCTCACAGCTTCCATACATTTCAGTCTGGTGGCTGTTATCTCAGGCTTCTCTGTCAAGCACTTGAGAAAAGGCAGTCTGTTTGGTAACTGAAACATGAGTTTAGAAAATTTATGTTATTGTTTATAAATGCATAGTTTGTTTGATCCTTTAGATCCTATAATTTCTGTAAGAAATAAGATGTTTGTGTGATAGATTTTACTGAAAGTTTATTGCAGTTAGAGTTAAGGACAAAAAAAATATCTGATACAAGCTATCAGATACCCCAAAATTATTAAAAAAAAAGAAATATAGAGCTGTAAACTAATTTATTATTATTATTATTATTATTTAGAGATAATAAATAAAAAGATGTTTTGAGACATAAACAGTTAAAATCCAAATAATGATATTTTAAATACCTCATTCTGAAACCCGTTGTTCTTTTCCAGGTATTCTTAACATCTGAGGTGAATTTTTGAATGTATTTGAAGGTAGAAATTTTCCATTACTTCAGCTGCTAACTTTCCTGAATAGAATATCTTACTACAAAGGCTACCACTGCCGCAGCTGACACAAATAGAATAATAAAACCATGGAATTATTTAGGTTGGAAAAGACCCTTAAAAATCTCACTCCCACCACCTACCTTCCTGCACAGCCCATCACAATGCTCGACAACCTTCTCTGTGAAGAAATTCTTCCTGACATCCAATCAAAACCTCTCCTTTCTCAACTTGAGACTGCTTCCTTGCATCCTCTCACTTGACACCTGAGATAAGAGACCCACACTCTCCTCACTACAGTCTCATTTCAGGATGTTGTAGAGAGCAAAGAGGCTTCCCTTCAGCCTATTCTCATCCATACTATACAGCCTCAGTCACTACTCATACATCTTGTCTTCCAGCCTTTCTACCAATTTTTTTTGTTCTTTTTTGCACCTATTAGAGCAAATCAGTGTCATCCTGTAGTGAGACGCAAAACTGAACAGGATTTGAGGTGCCCCCTTACCAGTGCTGCATACAAAGAGACAAACACTTCCACACTCCTTGTCCTCTATTTCTGATGCAGGCTGTTAATCTATTGGATAGCTTCATTGTTTGATGTCCTTCTCTTCAAAACTGATATAGTGCTGCTCAGTGATGGCTTTTCTGTCTTCTCGGATCTTGGCCTAAAGTATAAATCACACATTTATTCCTCCTTTGTTTAAAGTCTGCAACAGGAAAACCATTTCATTGAAGAATAAATATATAGAGGTATAGATAATAATGATCAGTATGAATATACCTAATAGAGTCAGCCACCTGTTTTTTATTTACATTGGAAAACCATCTCACAATGAACTTTGGCTTCCAATTTCTATCTCAAAGTACCTTTCATAGAAAGCATTGATTGCGTAGTCAGTGAAAATGGTATTTCATGCATGTAATATTTTCTTACAAAAATCCAGTGGTGGTACTCTGGTTCTTGCATTATCTAAGGAATAAATGATATCCTTTCTTTCCTACTGAATGATTTGTGTTAGTCAAAGGGATCCTTATTGGCATCACTTAGAAAAGATTTGACATCACCATAATTTTCTTATCAATACTGGTTGCCCCTTTCTGTTCTTCCTAGGACATATTTTACATTGTTTTATGTAGATGTTTATATAACTCACTGAAATATGAAATATTTTCTTTGATATATGTAATTTCTATCATATCAAATTTTAAAAAGACTGATTGTTAGACTAATAAAAATTGATGACTAAGAGAATCTGGTCCACAATTCAGTGTTTGGGCATAGTGTGGACAGATTTAAATCTATTAAATGATGAGATTTATATAATTTTGCATGAGTGATTACATTCAGATGCTAAGAAAATGAAGTGGGGAGGAAAGGAATGAAAAAAAGAAAGGGATAAAGATCTTGACATCTGCAGAGGTTGAGGAAGTATCTAAAGAGACTCGTGTTACAGTCATAACAGAGTTATTGCGTGATAACGGAGCATAAACTGCAAGGTACATTTGTTAGTAAATGAGAACTCAGTTTCGTCTGTTTCTGATACTCAGAGCCAGACTTCCCTGTCACAGAGTATCTTCTCCGAGCATATGTCAAGCATATGTCAAAGTATCAGCGTAGCTGACTGAAAAATCTGATTTGAAAGAGAAGCATCAAGTGTTTTATTTTTAAAAAACAATATTACAACAAAGCTCCTATTTTTCACTCACAAAATGACACAGCAACTTCTGGAAAGCATGATAGGAAATGTACAGAATGTATAAATGATATCAAATTGGTTGAAATCTGTATTTTGAATCTCAAATTTTTGCAACAGATACACCTTCCCACCTAGTTTGATTTTCATGCATGTAATTCCTTATAATTTCTGGTATCTCAACATTTTGAACTTGGCTCAAATTTTCATTTTCCTCTTTATAGTTATATAGAGATGCCTGATCACGAGTGGTTTTTCCCAGGGTTTGGTATTGAGTCCTGCCCTTTTCAATATCTTTCTTGACGACCTGAATGAGGGCACTGAGTGTACCCTCAGTAAGTTTGCAGACGACAGCAAGCTGGCAGAAGGTGTTGTAGAAAGGAAAGCAATCTGGACAGTCTGGATAGCTGGGCTGAAGCTGCTGGGATGAAGTTCATCAGTACCAAGTGCTGCACTTTGGCCACAGCAACCCCAGGCAGCGCTATAGGATTGGAGCAGAGTTGCTAGAAGACTGTGTAGAGGAAACAGACCTGGGGATGTTGATCAGTGCTCAGCTGAACATGAGCCAGCAGTATGCCCAGGTGGCCAAGAAGGCCAATGGCATCCTGGCTTGTAACAGAAATAGTATTGCCAGCAGGAGCAGGGAAATGATCATCTCTCTGTACTGAACACTGATAAGGCCACAACTGTGCTGTGCTGTACTCAGTTTTGGGCCCCTCACTGCAAGAAAGACATTAAGTCCCTGGAGTATGTTTAGAGAAGGGCAATTAAGCTGGTGAAGTGTCTGGAGCACAAGCCTTACTGGGAGCAGCTGAGGGAACTGGGATTATTTATTTATTCTGGAGGATGCTCAGGGGAGACCTTATCATTCTCTACAAGTACCTGAAGGGAGGTTGTAGTGAGCCGGGGGTCGGGCTCTTCTCCCATGTAACTAGCACTAGGACTAGAGGTAATGACCTCAAGTTTCACCACGGGAGATTCAGGTTGGATGCTAGGAAATAATTCTCCAAGAGAGTGGTCAGGCTTTGGAATGGACTGCTCAGGGATGTGGTGGAGTCGCTGATCTTAGAGGTGGTCAAGAAACATTTAGATTTTGTATTAAGGGACATTGTTTAGTGGGAAATATTGGTGATAGGTGGACAGTTGGACTGGATGATCTTGGAGGACTTTTCCTATCTTGGTCATTCTGTGATAATTGTATTAAGAGTATAATCAAGACCCGCTTAATTTCAAAATAGCACATTCAGATCTCCTTTCTAGAAAGCATTAATTGTCCTTGAAAAGAAAATCAAAACTATAAAAACAAACAAACGAACAAAAACAGAAACAATGAACAAAAAAGAAACAAAACAAAGAAACAAACAAAAAAAGAACAGCTGTGCCATTCATTTAGTTAGTTTCCTTTGGTTTGTTCTGTGTTATTAAATACTGGGAATCCTCTTACTCGTGGAACCATAGATATACATATTCTTAGGTTATTCTTAGTCCAATTTTGCAATCTAAAATGAATTCCAAGCTGTTCTACTTGTTGTTGTGCACTAATTCAGTCTTTGAACACTTTTTCAACAGAAGTTTGAACTCTTTTTAAAATTCTCCTTTACCAATTTCTGTTTTATATCTCATTTTCTTTTTGATACTTACTTCTAGTTATCTGTGAATTTATCCTTGCTACCTGTGACTTGAGAAACTTAGCACCAAAGTAATATGCATGAGATTTATTTTTTGACATTTTGTATAATATTAAAGTCTGATTTTATAAGCTCCTTCCTTCATCAGATCATGAAGTATTCTCTTCCATTTGTCTGCAGAGATAATGTGGGAAATCTGCAAAAATGTTTTGCATAGAACACATAACATGGAAAAGAAATCAAGAGTCTGCTTCTTATTCATTAAGTGGGATATGACCATCTCAATCAAACTTCTGGAATTCAAGCACACTTTAAGTATCCATTCATATTCTTGAAGCTAACATTCCAGTCTGAGCTTTGTACTTAAAAGTAAGGGCATCACTGCTCTTTCTGTGTGAATTCTTCATTTATATTTTACTGCTTTGGCCCTTGGAAAACAAGACAGAAGATCTCTAAAAAATAACATAGACAAACATACTGAAAGGTCTGAACTTGGGCAGAATTGCATAGAAAATAAGTTCACTGTTGTTTTCTGTCAGAATGTTTTGTCCAGAACTTTGCTGAAATGTTGTAAATCTATATTTAGACCAAGAGTTTCAGTTTAGTCTGTTTTGATATGAAGAGCCCTTATGGCTTACTGGTGATCTCTAAGAATTAAAATGGCTTAACTGAGCGTCACTCATAGCATGAACTCTTTAAAGCATTTCATATCTGATATAATGAGGACTTTGATGCTTTTGGGTCAAGTAGAATAAGACATTTGTGTCATCACAGGGATAAGGCTTCATTAGAAAAATTTTTAGAAGTCATCTAGTAATACCCACAGAATAAAATCTCTTCTGTTACATTCTGCAAGCACTTTAAAGTCTTAGTTTAGACTGACTTCATGAACGAAATACACTCTGTCAACACAGCGATCACACATCTCAATTGTTCATGTTCTGGAGTGGTCAAAATGAGATTCTGGATTGATTGTTTAAGACCATGGGGACCCATCAATTCAGCCATTACTTGTCACCAACTTCACTCTAAAAGTCTTGTGGTCAGTATTTGTTGCATCAAAGACCAGTAATCTGAATTTGTATTATTCAGATTTACAGAAAATCAAAAGGATTTGGGTTCAGGCCTATGATCACAGCACAATTCATTTTTGAGAATCACGATCTGAAACCAACTTTATCTCACCACCCCCATCTGCACTTCGATTAACAAGACATATATCTCAAACCCATTAACAGCGGCAGCTTGCCTGCTGACAGTGAAGTTAGTGCTTTTCTTGACAACACCAGTTATTAGGCATTACCAGCTTGTGAACAGATGACGTGAATATAAAGCTGTGAGATAACCATTGGAATTGAAATCAGAATAAGCAAAACACACTGATTGCACAAGCAAAACATTTTTTGTTGTTGTTTTTTAAGGAGATTTTTATGCCAAATTATGCCAAATGTAAAATGAAATGTATGACATATTTCGTCCTTTCCTCTCACAGTAATAAGTAAAGAACGGTTAGAAAAAAACGGTAGGCATGACTGAACAAATAATAAATAATAATGATGATGTCTGCAGAAAATCCATGAAAAATAATTATTCTGGCATTCATTCAGCATATAAAAAGATTGAACTACACTTTTTTACTGAAGCAAGATGCTTCTGAGAACAAATGCCAATAACTATATTAAGAGCTTTAGGTAACATTTTAATCACTTGAGAAATGTTAATTTCCCAGTAATGTATTTAGTAATAAACTTTGCTGTCTTAATACAACTGCTTTTGAGATCTAAACTTGTTAATAGGAATACTTTCTAATAAGGACAATAATTAGAACTGAGTTTGAGGTACAGGAGGAACCAAGAAGTAGTACCAGAGAGACTAGCAATAATGGCATAGTGCATGTGAAACCTTAATTTTATTAGACATAACACAACTGCAGATTAGTAGAGGGCTTAAAAGAGTGAAGAAAAAGGAAAAAAAAATCCTCTTTTTTTTTTTTTTGTATAAGTCAAGCCAATCAAGAAAATGTATGATTTTAAAAATTTATAAACTAGAAGTTGACAGTAATTTTCTCAAGCACTCAGGCACATTGCCCTTTTATATTACTATGCTTTATGAATTATGAATTCTGGATGACGAGAAAGCCTGCGGGTGACAACAGAGCTGTAGAGTCAGTAATGCATTGTCATTTCACACTGTGAAAGTTCTACTACACCTAGCTGGAATTTTCAAGTTCGAATAATGTCACTGACTGCCAGACATTTCACTGAGAGATGTGATGAATATATATGCTCTGTTGGTAAGATGCTAATCCCTAATAACTAGAAAAGGGTTGAACACTGTGTGATTGTCAGGATTTTTGTCTACCATGAATCTTCAGATGTCACTATATTCCGTCACCATAATTCAACCACTTTAAGTCAGAAATTGAAGCATACCACCAGTTTTCCAGCATTCAGTAGAATGAAACTGGAGTAGAAAAAACAGGTGTTCTGTGAGATTTTACATGGCTCATGTTGCCAAGGAAACAATTTCTTTTGGCTGAGTAATGGTAACCCTGGCTGCAAAGCTGGCAGCATAGAACAAGGAAGGTTATTTATGTTTAGCATAAAGCATATATTTAGTATACATACACATGCACCCTTACACTGAAGAGGGAAAGACCTAGCAAAACTGAGTTTTAACATAAAAGCACTGAAGTTTGGAAAACATGAATAACTTCAGTCATTTGAGGAACCTGCTGATAGAATTGGCATTGGCACTGCCTTAAGTCAATCCCACTGAGGCATTTTAGTGCCCACTTGAAACCAAGATTCAAAAATGCAAAATTAAGGTAAAATGGAAAGCAAAATCCCTCTTGAAGAGAGCTCATCTGCATCTTGTTCAAGCCAAGTACTTAACTGGATGCATAATACTATAGTGCCCACTCAAAAGATGGTGATGAATTGCTTATAAACTGTACAGTCTAACTCTTTTGCATCCAGAAACCCTAATTCTGTATCTAAAAATCGGATCCATGACAATGGACTTCTGCACAAAGAGAGTGAAGCAGTGAGGAAAGAACATTAAGAATTTATTGATTCACCTGGATTAGAATATGAGAAGGGTTTGCACAGTGTTGATAAGGGTGGAAAATAACCAAGGAATATCAAAGAAAGAAAAGAAAAAAAAGAAAAGAAAAAACAGTTTTATGTTGAAAATACAAATTCAGTTTATTGAGGTGTCCAAGTCTTATGCTATGCTAGTGCACGGTGGAGATAATACCTGACATACACAAACTTCCATGTTTAGAAACTAGCTAGAAATCAAGATGGTAATACATAAATAAAAGGGGGAAAAAAGGGGGGGTGGGGGTGAGAACTGTGTACAAGTCTGAAATAGAGAATGTCAGTCTTACCAGGAAATTGCCTCTGAAGCAAAAAAGATTAACTAAAGCTTGGATCAGCATCATAGATTTTGCCTTCATTAGAACAAAGTCTTATTCTATGAGCAGCAAATCTGTGGAGGAAAAATGGCCTCTGTTTTATTTGTTTTCTTCCCATGAAGACTGTGATTGTCACTCCAGGCAGAAAATCAAAGCACCAGAAATTTAAAAACTTCATCTGTGTAATGTAGATTAGTGTGCTCTATGACCTAAAAGATTTCTGGTTTTCAGTTCTTTCTCTGAAACTTAAAATTACCAAAATTTCGGTAAGACATTCTGCATGAGAATTTCTTTTTCCTGAAAAAAAAAGATCAAAAATTTTCTTCTAGTTTTAAAATCACCAGTAGGTGATTTCTCAGATAAGAGAATGATTATATCTGATTTCTCAGATATTTCTGAGAAGAAGTACCATCTAGGGGATGGTGAAGGGACGCTGTTTTCTTTGGCTGTTAGGAAGTGTCTAAGTCTCATTGTATTTGTTCTAAAATAAAGACTTTTTTAAAAAAAAGAACATATAAGTACTCTTGAAAAAAGAAAGTGAAGATATGACTTTTCTGCTGCATTTTCAGTTAAATAGCAGAAAAGTGTCACATATATATTTCAAGTGTTACTCATCTTCAGATAGATTTTCCTGTTGAATGTGTAAAGGAAGCAGAATGACAGCTGTAGGTTATATTCAGTGTTTTGTTCAGTATTAGTGTAATTTCAACATGAAAATGAGGGAGAAACTGTGAAGTTCATTACTTTTAATTTAAAGTACAGATTTGTTCCTTCCAGTGGCTCCAGCAAATCAGATGAGACAAAAGTCATTTCTTAAATTTAAAAAAAATAATAAAATAGAAAAAATTCCCCAAGGATTAAGTTGAATATTAAGGCTTTAGAATCACCTTTACCCAGTGTTAAAATGAAAGCTTTACTGTGTTCAGGGATAAAATATCAGTCTTGGAGGACAAAACAGTGCAAGGGTTAAATCAATTATAGAAGGGAAGCAAACTGATATTACTCTTGGCCAAGCATTCAGAAATCCATGTCTGAAGCAAATGCACTATATTGTTTTATTATCTTCTAAGAATTCATGTTGGACTTCTTTCAAAATCAGGTTCAAACGGAAAATGGTGAATAGGTGCACTGCCTTAAAACAAACAATCAAGGAACAAAAAACAGCAAACTATTAAATTAGAAATGAAATAGGAAATAATCTAGAAAGGATTTTAAGGGGTAGTTAAATAAAACAAACATATAAAGTTATGATCACTATAATCATTATCTTGCTCCTTCCTGTAGTACAAGACAATAAGGGGAAAAAAAACTTGTAAATATTAAATAGTTTTCAATGATAATGCAGTTCTTAGCTAATAAATGTGTTTTATTATACTGTTTCTATCTGCCTAGTAATTATTTTTGCCCTTGAAACTACTGTAGCACTAACATAATAAACCAATTAAACTTCCAGCATACGGTCTCTCTCCACAATAAAAGCTGCCTTTCTAGGTAAGCTTGAGTGTAAGTATTTATAAAATTATTTTTATTTTATTTTATTTTATTTTTCCCTACCTATAGCAAGCCTTTATTATAATTGTGAAAACTTGTATATCTAAGACCTTTTTAGTATGTATTACATACTGGAAAAAAATGTTCGGTTATTGAAAAGCATTCACAGATTTACACTAACCTCTAAAAACTTAAGCAGGCTCAAGTGAATATTTTTTCTTGGAACCTATTTACACCCATCACACTTTTCCACTCCTTGAACAAAGTAAGAAATTTACTTTCACCTATTGTAGAAGTAAACTGTCTTCAATAGGTGGGAAAAAAAATAATGATGTCATTGTGTTTTCACCTTATTAGTTACTGGATGTAAAAAGTCCATCCTATGATTCAATGACCTGTCATCAGATTTATGAAATCAACGCTTCTGAAGTGTTCCTCAAGACTGAATAGGACTTTGAGACTTAAATATGCAGTATGAAAAAGGGTGAAGAACATAAATATCCTTTCCAATACTGGATTTGATCAAGATGTCTGATTTTTTATTTTTTTTTTTTTTGCTCTGTTAGCAATACACTTTAATATATAAAATAAAAAAGTTCAGTGTTATTGATCAAACATGTTTCCATTCATCAAAATCAAAATTAAATTAAAATAAACAAACAGAATTCAAACCACTAGTTCCAAGAGAAGGATGGGACATAGTAATATATCACTGGCTATCAGCAAGAAGCATTTTATTTAAAGCCACTAGGTGTCACCACATAAATATTTGTAAAAAGATTTATCAGACAGAAAGAAAGACTTTGCAATAAAGAAACAAGACTGTAGGTGGTTGACCATGTCCTTACATAGGCATGGAAGAAATCTGTGAACTAATCAGGCACACCACTAAACAGTGGAATTAATGTGAATTAATTTTCCATACAATAAATGAAATTTGAATATAACTTGCCAGATGTTAATATACTGCACTAAATATTCTAATTTATATAAACTTTTAGTAATTCAACTTCAAAATAAATGTTTTCTCAAGCAAAATCTTCTCATATCAGAAAGTGGCCTTGTTGTCATGGGAGGCAATCTTGCACAGACTCTTCACACTTGCATGTTTATTGAGTCATTTAGTCCTTGTAGCACAATTCCTGAGTAGAATTTATATTACTCTGTAGTAACTTTCTGTTGTCACTGACTTGTGTGGCCCCACTGCCACGATGACAGAGACTTCTGAAAACACAGAAATGAAGGGCAAATTTTCATTTTTAAACTTACTAATGATCTGTCAATAAATAAATCTACAACACAAAAGAAAAAGATGCTCAAGGAGGGTAACGCTGCTTTAACAGGCACACTGAAGTGATCTGGAATTTCAGACACTGTGGGCTGGTACTTCAGTACCAATTATGCTTCTATGTATGCAAGAGGGATTTCATGTGTCTGACATGGGAGTGTGTGGCCAAAACTACTTAGCAGTCCTGACTCGTCCCCAATTGTTTCAGCTATTGACAGTCTCCACCATGTCACCACCTGTAATTCACTTAAGGTTCTTTGTTATATTACTGTTTTAATAAGTAATGACATTTACTTGGATTTACACAATTCTCTTCATTGGATATATCTGAAATATCTAATGAAAACCACAGATACTCCTCAGAGAATTCAGAAAGCAGCTGAAGAGTTTTAATAGCTATTTAACTATGATTAATGAAATATCTAATGACACAGTAGCATGAAAGTGATATAGATTTAATAACCAGGCTTGCAGAGAGTCATAAAGGTTATGCACTGCTTTTAAAAGCATTGGGTGTTTATTTTATTTTAATCATTTTCTGCATATATGTCCAGACTGTGTGACTAATTGCAGTGAAGACATTTTAAAGAAAAGAAGGCTGGCCTATGTTGAAGGATAGCATAAGTGTCTCCATTTTTTCCTCGATGTATAGAGAATGCTTTTAGGTATCTAACAGCCTAGTATTTGTTGCAGGAAAAAAAAAAAAAAAAGCAGATCCAGAATAAAGTGTAGCTTGTAGTTTTAATTCCCACATATGCTAAGGGTGTAAACTGGCCTGTATCCCAAAGCTGAAGTGGCAGAGAAAGAAGGCAGAAAGGTAGAGAAAGAATAATGGCAGCATGTGTGGCTCTGTCAGCTGAAGAACAAAACCAGAAAATACATACCATCTCTGACAGCTTGAAATAGAGATCAGACAGAAACTCCTACTAACTTTTTTTTAAGCCCACATTTTGACTGCTGCTGTTCCTCAGTGCTGTACCTTTGAGTAATCTATTGTATATGTGTATAGTAAATTTGGAATTATAAAAGAGAGGTATTTGGCCCTCTGTCTTCAGAAGATCTGGTTGCCCTGCTGTTCCTTGCCTGAAGAACTAGGTAAGAAAAGATATCTCACTAAAAGAAGTAGTGTTGATAACGCTAGTGTTATAAATCTACAGAGAAACTTTTTCATAGAGAATTCTTACTGACAAAAAAGAAATCAACTTTTTTTTTCTAAAATTGTCTTCATGATTTCTTGTCCTTAGCCACAATTAAATGGGCAAATTCTCCTTTTCCCCATGGGAGAGGAGCTAACAAATAGAAACCATAGAAGTATTTTCTGAAAGCATGCTGTTAAAACACTCTAATTGTTCTTCCATAAGTTTTTTAATGGAAGTCTTAGTAGCTACTCTATAAAAGTTTAGATAGTGACAGATCAAACCTAGAAAAGCACAGTGGTTCTGAAGAAGTTTGTTAAACTATCTTCTGACTCAGAGACTGCTGACTTCTAATGGCAGCTGTTGGCATACTCTAGTACATATAATTCAATGGACTATCAGAGAAGGGTAGTTTTCTTTTCTTGCATCTTTCAGCAGAGCACCAAAATGGATGGTAGGATTTACAGGACTTTCCAGTTCTTTCAAGGTAAAAGCCCAGAGCTCATTTAACATCCATCTTCAAAATGACAGCACCTGAAGAGCTATGAGTCTTGTAGAGCAATACTGGCACAAAAATAAACTGATTTAGGTGAAATCTGGTGATCATTTTAGGGGAAAAATGCTTAAAATTGGGACATAAAACAATCCAAGCTCTAAGAAAGATTATTTAGAGAAAAATATACCAAAAGGACTTGCATTGTGACAGGACTGAAGTAATTTCCACTAGGACAGGAACTTTGAAGGGCAGGAAAAGTAGCAATACAACTTAACAAGAATAAAACATCCACTCAGAATTAACATTTTATCTTTAGGTCTCTTTTTTGATTCTTTTCCTTTCCCACTGTGAAGCACTCTCATAACTCAAGAGTTTATGGCTCTTGACAACAGACTAAGAGCCAACTAAGAGGTCATTCAAAGCTAAATTCTCTAATTTTCCCAGTGCTGTTGCTGGCTCCTCCTCAAATGTGTGACTCTGTTTGCACATTCTAGCACTCACAAATACTGACTGATCCTTCTGTGATTCAATCTGTCTAACAGGAGAAGCAACAAGTCCTCAAAAAGATGACCTTTTATTTCTCTCCCTCCCTTTCCCCTCTTTTTTAAAAAAAAAAAAAAATGGACCAGTACCTTATCAATTAACTCTAGCAATTGTAGCTTGGTCCCCCAGATAACGTACTAAACTGCTTCATTCTGTCAAGCTCAATTTCCTCTCTCTCATCTGAGAGAGATTTTCTGAGAAAATATCCCAGTGCATAAAGATATATGGTGAGGTTAATGCTGCCTTAGTTTAACAAGAAGGAAACACTCCTCCCTTGAAAGCCCCACAGCTGCCTATGGAAGTATGATGACAGCAGATGGCTGTGTCTTTTAGTGTACAGGCCCAGGACAAGCCCAGAATTTGAAGTGCTACTGGAGATCAAACAGGGCAGGAGCATACTTGATGCCCTCATCGCCATGACTTTCATCCCAAAATTTTCGTTTATATAGGAATAATGCTGCAATACTTCTCACCTTTCACCTTGACACCCCCTACACATTGATTGGCAATCAGCAGAAGTCCACATTCAATCACTTGAACTGTTGTCAGCTTCCGACAGAATTGATCACAGGCTTTTATCACACAGTGTGGCTGGACACAGCAGGTATAAGTAAAAAATCAGTCCACAGCACTGCAAGAGACTCCAGGGCAGGAGTCTCCAGCATGCCCATGAGCCTCCTTCCAGCTCCAGCCCAGGCTGTGGCGTTTCTTCAGCCCTGTGCCTCCCTGCCCCAGCGAGCTCCTGCCTCACCCAAAAGTCAGCAGCCTGTGGCCTGGCTCCTCAAGGAGTGCTCTGCACAGCCCTACTGGCCTGCAAGGACTCGACTGCCCATCTGGCCTGCTCTGTCCTGTGACAATTACAAGAACGTAATACATCTAAACAGCAAATAATTGATCAGGGCTGAAGTTAATCATATTTGGCAGGACATATGCAAGACAAAACGCTGACACCCCTGGCAGGCCATCTATTGCACATCTCATTTCATTCAGTCAAATGCAGGCTGCAACGTCTGTCCTTTCCTAGTTTGACGTGTACTCTGAGAATGTAAAGTCACGTAAAGAAAACTGCTTTAATGAACACTTTCTGAGTGCAGTGTAAAACACACCCTCCAGGAGCCCAGCGCACACAAAAGTCTGGGCCCTTATGCCTACCCCATCTTCTGCTCTCGCAGCGTCTCAGAGGTCTTTTGCCACCCCATGTCACTGCCCTGCAGCCAGTGAGGAGACAGGGACACAAGCTGTGCTGTCTGAGGATTTGATCTCTTCTGAGTGGGAACTACTGCTGCCACCTCCTTTGCCACTGGAGAGCCCAGCTAGGGGAAGGATTAAGCAGTCTGGATGAGGTACAGTCTGACTGCAGCAGTGAGGATATGAGTGTACTATCAGGTGGGTCTGGTAGCATATTTTTATCAACAGTTATTTTCTATGTTTACTCATCCCTCCAAAACTTTGCAACCTGCAATGAATCTGTTTCCTAAATTCTAAATAGCTTCACAGTGATAGAGGTATATCATTAGTTATATGATTTGTAACCTGAATTGACTGATACAGTTTCCTCCCACTAGATACAGATACATCTGGCATCAGTAATTACAGTTCTTAAGCACGGTGACATAGTCCTTTACGGAAGGTTATACCTCAAGGTTATTTAAGGGTTAATTCTGATTCACTACTAGCAATTTACATGGGAATAACAGATGCTTCCAAGCAGTGGGAACACTCTTCTTTCTGCACAGGTCATATCCATGCTGAGAAACCTCTAGACCTGCCAGTCTTCCTGCACTGTGCCACAGCAGCAGGCACAAAACATGCAGTTAACATAAAAACCCCACACCTAATTTGCTGTGGGCAGTAGCCAGGTGTCCTGTGGGAGGAATTCAATGGAATACTTCCACCAATAATCAGATGTAGTGCAGACTTTTAGGTGCACTACAAGTCATATACTTTTCTGTATTTATTTGTCCTCTGGGAGCAAGAAGAGAAATGTTTACTTCAGGCAATTGTTCTTTTCTTTCTGACATGTAAATGTCAAAGGATGTCTGGGTAGCTTTGGATACCACTTAATGTCACCATTATTTTGGTGACTAAGAAATGCTGCCCGTGCATCTATAAACACAGTTCAGTAGCCCTCTAGAGGATAATAGGAATGGCAAGCCAATTGTGTGAAAATGTCTTCCTACTGACAGTTTTTATCTGTAGGACCCGCTGTTTAAAAAGATACTAAAGAAAAGAAAACAAAACAAACTTCCCTGATGCTGCAGGCGAAGTAGAACTCATCCTGGGATTTCACTAGTTTAGAAAGTATGCACGAGGAATTTTAAAACCAGATGATTTAATCCACTCATGTTCTAACCCAGGAGAACAGAAGACCTGCACCTGTGCCCTGGAACCTTGCTTTTTTCTTTAGGTGGTCTGTTCAGGAGACACATTGGAGGTTAATACATCTGCCTTCCTGGTGGGATGCCGTGTGGTGACTGTAGTTCTTCCTCTTGTATGCTTTATAAAATCTGTGCCCTATTGTGCCATGAACATCACAAACCCTTTCGGCAAAGTGCTTGAGATTTGTAATTTTTTCTTATCAGGGCTGTGACCAAACTGTCTGTCATAAGAAGCTAGTTATGCATTATTATACTTGTCTGCCCTAGCCCACATTGCTGGTGTGAGAAATGCTGGACTTATTTTAAATTTGCATTTTATTAAACTTGCATTTTATGATTACAATTATTATATAAAACTAAAATATACAATGTGTTTTTCTTGAGGCTTGTTTTTAATTAGCCAAAAAGGCCAATTCCCAACATTTCAACCTTCTAACTCAGTTTATTTCTGCCATCATTTAAAAGCCATTTTAGATTTTTATCGTCAAAACACATCTCTAAGTAGAGCACTGCCGAAATAATATGAATCTCTTCTTTGTCAGTTGCTGCTTCTTGGTTTGCATCTCTCTCCCTCTTGTTTCATATGAATTTTGAGAATCTCAATACACTGTTTGTATTCTGCATTCACAGTTTTTATATACACGAAAAGTGAGTACTCCATAAATGTAACGATGAATTATATATACAAGTACTTCTAGAGGAAGAAAGTAATTTTCTATAGGAACCTCAAGACAATAGGAATTTAATAGCGCAGGAATAAAAAAAGTCTTCATGATTTCATCTCAGGAAGATATAGCTAGCACTGGATTTTTAAAGCTCAGTTTTAAGCTTGACATAACAAGATGAGCAAGTAGCTAATAATGGGAGAAGAGCAAGTGAGAGATCAGAGAGTCATAGTATCATTTGAGTTGGAAGGGATCTTTAAAATCCACCTATTCCTAAGTCCCTGCAATGAAGAGCAATGCCTACAGAAATATTAGGTTGCTCAGAGCCCCCTCCAGTCTGACCTTGAATGTCTCCAGGGACAGGTATTTCACCTGAGGGAAATATTTCTGAGTAACCTGTTCCAGTGACTGCCACCCCTATTATGAAAACTTCTTCCTTATATCCCATCTAAATCTAATCTCTTTTAGTTTTAAACCACTTCCCCTTGTCCTGTGTGAGAAAAGGGTCCGTCCCCTTCTTTCTTATAGCCTCCCTTTAGATACTTGAAAGGCTACTATCAGGTGTCCCCAGGGCATTCTCTTCTCCAGGCTGAACAGACCCAGCTCTCTCAGCCTGTCCTTGTAGGGAAGGTGTTCCACCCTTGGACCATTCTAATGGCCCTTCTTTGTTCTCCAGCAGTTCCATGTCTCTCCTGTATTGATTGAGTACTCCAGGTGATGTCTCAACTCCCTTACTCTGCTGGCCACACTTCTTCTGATGCAGCCCAGGATGTGGATGGCAATTCTTTCCCTCGTAATACTCACTAGAAAGGATAAAAACTTCAATTTCAAAGCAGAGAGCTTACTTACTGACTTTCAGTGTTGCAGGTTTATGCACAACAACAATGATATTTGATAAAAACTGCTTTTCCAAAACTCCAGATTCACTGCAGTGTGACAAAATACTCAAAAACAAGAAGTACTATTTTTGATATTTTAAGAAATGATTACTTGTGTAGCATAACTGAGGACTTAAGGAACAGTTATCAGGTAAATAAATTGAAGGTGTACGTAACCTCCAAGTGGCTTCTGAAAACAGAATTTCCAAGGAAATAAAGAGAAAAAAACAAACAAACGTTTGATCACCAGTAAAAGGTAACTGTTATCATACAATCACCATATTGTAGAACCTGCAGAATTATGGTATGGGAGATAAATTCTATAACATTGCTGCCATATTAGAGATGACTAAATAAGTGAATGTGTTTTAAATTTTAGTTTACGTTTGAAAGCCTATTTCATGTTACGTATGTGCCATTTCTATATTTGCTTTAAATATAAAATATCAAGCTTAGCTGGCTGAAAGAGTGAGTGTAAATCAACTTGAGTATATGCAAATGTTTGATAAAAGCAAAATTCTCCACATAGTATGAAAGTACTTCTAGTATATCGAGCGACTACACGCATCCAAACAAAACAAACTGTGTCTCTTAACTTAAAAATCAATTCTTATAGAAAGGTCGACAAGAATCCAACTTCTGGCACATGGCAGAAGTAAATGAAGTCTTCTGATGATTACTCATTACTGTTTTTACGCTCCCAAATGTTCCTCTTAAAAAGAGATAGGTTAATAAACAGAATGTGGAGCTGTAGTGAGGTGCTTTGCATGAGTCAGTCTCATACGTACATACACCATGCTTTTGTCCTTCTCTTATGGGCAATATGCTATGGGAATTTTACATCCTTCCTCCCTTCCCTATTTGCTTCCTTCCAGATTAGCCAGCTTCTGTCCCCCACTATTAGAACTAAGGCTTATTCATTTCTTATTACTCATCTTCTCTTTCTTATCCTTTTGATTTTATACCATCTACTTAGAAGCCAAACCAAACTAAAGTATTCGTATTAGCCAGAGATTATCCACTAGAATTAATTTCAATCAGAAAATGTTTTAAAAAGTTTCTAATTTTTTTTTACAGCTGAAAATTATTTAGTCTTCCCAAAGATAGAAAAACACAAAACTAGTCAGCTTAGCCTGATATCTGCAAGTGTACCGTCCCTTTGCTTGCGTATCATTTCCCCATTCAGTCTTCTGTTCAGATATTTTGTGTCTAAGGAATTTTCACCTTCATTTGCAAATAATCCAGTGCAATAGCAGCCTCAAACTCACATGGAATCTCTTGGAGTTAATGTAGTATGAATGTTTATTTATAATCAAAGAAACACTTCTGAAGCAAGCACAGAACAAATGATGTTTCATTTCTGATTATCTGCCATGAAGTATTCACAGGGCACTCTAAAAGGGGAAATATTTCCTAATTAAAATTAAGAAAAGAGGTTTGCGCTTTCACTCCAGGCAATTAAATGTAACATTTGCATGCATATAATTCCATGGGAAACAAAACCCAGGAAGTGGCTGTTTGAGTGTCTATTAATTAAAAAATCCAACACTTCACTGGTTATACTAGCTGGCCTTTTATACAATCTCTGTAGGTTAATAATTGAATTAAAGTGTGCACAAAATGATACCAACGAAGGACAGCTTAAAAAGAACCAATCTCTGTTCACAGTAATCATCTGATTATTTTTATTTCCATTAATAAAGATGTATAATTAAAAGGAGTACAAGATTGCAGGATCAGAAATGTCAACTATCATATCTACCAAGCACCCATCATGTGCACACTCTGATGGTAGGGTTTTCTAGCCTGCTCTTTGTGCTTTTTGTGTGTGTGATTGCTAGGCTGAAAAATGAACCTAAGTCCGAAGCCATTATAAATACATAAAAAAGTATTTACTTCAGGAAAATTTCTGCTGCAAGAGGAAATGGAAAATTGTTGAGGAAAATACTGTCATATGCTACTCAGTGTGCAGCTATCTGTAGATAAAAAGCAAGTTCAAGTAAAGACAGCGAAACAACAGAGTGCAAAGCCAATGGCCCATTAGTGTATGTGGATCAATATAAAAGTAAAGAAACATGGGTTTCATTTCACTCCAACACTGTTAAAGATGACCTGCTGAAGATTTATCAGTTTTATATAGGAGGATTTGCCCTCCTCCTCCTCTATATTTTCTCCAAAATTGTACAAAGTGAAATAGAGTAAAAAGAATAGCAGGGGAAAAAAAGTGCAGGTTGAAGACACCGGGCCATTCTTGCTTTTGG
Organism: Callipepla californica brunnescens; assembly: GCA_023055505.1. Taxonomy (NCBI): domain Eukaryota; kingdom Metazoa; phylum Chordata; class Aves; order Galliformes; family Odontophoridae; genus Callipepla; species Callipepla californica. The sequence continues at coordinate 1,173,614 of JALIRH010000088.1, forward strand.
TTTCTGTCAATAAAAGTAAACCAATCTAGGACACATTTCTAGGGGAATGGCATTCTAAATGTGTATTTTCACTCTGAGACAAGAATTTATGCTTTTGAAATCTTGCACTTCTCCCTCACTGTAAGTTACAAACGGCATGTTGTCTGAAAGTTGACTTACTGCTTAAACTTAGAAGGAAGCATTTTATGTTTCAGAACTCTAACTTATATTCTGGGGTGAATACTCCAGGAAAATAGTTACTTACAGCTGAGTAGTTGGTGACTTCTGGAACTCTTGGCATTTGATATTGTTTCTACTTCTGACCAAATCCTGTTCTAGATTCTGCTAGAGTTTTCTGTTCTTTCTTTCTTTTTTTTCTCCTTCCTTCACTAAAAAAAAAAAAGACAACAGGTTTTAACTACATCACTGAGTTTCTTCAAAAATTCAGACTGCACTTAGAGCTTCAAGAAAGTATTTTATGATGCAGTTTTAATTATATCCAGAGCTGTATAGCTTTCTCGGGTTTAAACAAGCATGTGAGACCAAAATCAGATTTTCACAAAGGTCACATTTAATAATCAGAATTCCTTAAGTTATATATATATCATATATATTAAAGATTTCACAAAATATGCTGGCTTTTCAAACAAGCACAGTTAACAGACCATTTATTTTTCCATATTAATTGTAATAAAAGGTAAATACTGCATATCTGTCAACATAGTAAATGTTAAGGAGCTCTCTATATAGCACTGTTGAACACCACTCTTAGTACTCTTCAGTTGCATATCAGCATTGTAGCTGATAAAATAGCAGATGAGTGTAGAATGTCTGGAAAACAAAGAAACTTAATTGATTTTTGAATTACTATTTTTTTTTAATATTGCATTATATATTGTATTAGACTAGATTTCAAATGTAATGTGAAAAAAATAAAATTTTTAAAAGTATTGTAATAAATCTGAGATGTAAACATTCTTTAAATATTCCACTAAGATGCCTAGGATGAACTACAGACATATACTGAAAAACAAAATGTATCAATACATAAATTCTCCAGTAGGCTTGAGAGATTATGAAGCGTTAGAATAATTCTTCAAAGGTGCATGTTGTGTTTTTTATTATTTTTAAACTAAATCAAAGCACTCGCTGTCTCTGTATGATCATGAGAAGATGAAAAACACATTTGAAAGGACTCCCTTTCAAGTTACTGTAACCAGGCAGTGAGCAAAACCATTCTGAAATTGGCTTTCAGGGACTATGAAACCCATCAATATTTCTGCTTCTGAAATTAAAACTAAATATGACATCTCTAAGCTAATTTAGAATTGATTTGGATGTTATCATCATTATATTAATGGATATAAATACCGCTGCTGCCCATATGGTACTGAAACAGAACGTAATAGAGCATATTTTGTGTTTATCACCTATATTCACAACTGATGTCTGCATATACATTCCTCACATTTAAGAATATTATGGAAAATGTATTCTCTATTACCACTTGCTTCTGGGAGCAAAAATACTATCTGTCTTTATCATCAATCCTATAGAAAAAGTAATATACTCTAATTATACATGCATACATGTTCACAGATCCTGCACATACAAATGTGTGAGCGTGTACAAGAGCATGTACAAACATCAAACTTACTTCCTTCTTTTTTATTTTATTTTCCACCTGTTTATTTGTCTGTCACTGGGCTGCCTCTCCAATTTATGATTTTATGTCAATCTTCCCTACTGTCTTACACTTTTTGTAAGGGGGAAAATAAGACAGAACAAACAAAACAACACACAAAATCAAAAGTTGAAACCTAACGACATCCTTGTTTATAAGAACTGGCATTTACAAAGATGTCATAAACATTCAGGTGCCCCAAACACTACTGCAGTTAAAGATGACTAAACTTTCAACTTCTTTAATCAGTTGTGATAATCCCACCATGAATTATATTTGCAGGACACTAAGTATGGAACATGTGAAACCAGGAGACATCTACCAATACTACTATTACTTCTTGAATTTTTAATGTTTATTACACTGGAATATAATCTCAGCCTCACTGTTAGTGGTATTATTGGCATTTTACTAGCACTATACCTTTCCATGTAAAAGAAAAGACTGTTTTCTTAGAGATAAATACCACTTTAAAAAATTCTTTATCTTATTAACACTACAGCATTGCCCTACTTTATTGTTTCCTTGTCCAGGTGATGTGGGGAGAATAAAAATTGCAAGGGAAAAGCAAGGCACTGCAGTTTTTTAGCTTTTTTTTTTCCTGATTAGCTCTCAGATACCTGAAACTCTAAGGGGCACCTACTCTACCCGAAGAATTCTGAACAGAGAAGAAAAAAAAAAAAAAAAGGAAGCTATTTATTGCATCAAACAGGGTGCATGTTAATTGAACTCAATCAGCAGAGCAAGGATAAAAAACACTATCAGGCTCATAGTGCCATAAATGGAGCAAAGATTTCAGTCAATTTAGACTAACAGAGCTTAGAAGTTTTACTAATTAACATCTTCGGTAAATCACAGATGAAAAAAAGACACTTGCCCTTCTATGATAAGGTGAACGTAAGAATTCAGAATGTTTCTAGGTATCATTAAAAAGCATATGACATCTTTCTAGGTGTGCAAAAAGATAATCAACAACAATATGCTGGAAATGTTTCTGATTTCTGGGTTCAGCATTTCTTAAGACATCAAAGAACTGCAAAGAATTGAAGACAATAATATAAAAGAACCTGCACATCAGTATTTAATTACATTAAATTGATCACAAAAAAGTACTCTCTTGATTGGGAACACTTTAAATTATGTCTATACTGCATATGAGTGAGTTTGCAAGTGAATTTAACTCATTAGAAGATGAGAAAGATAATGGTTCAAAAACTAGCTCAAAGTTTGATGTATATGAGCCAAGGACTATTCAGCTATTTCACCAATTTGTTCAATTTGGCAAAGAAAGACAATTTAAAGGTCTTTGTGAGGAAAAAATCCATCCAGTCACAGCCAGGAGAAATAAAGTAATGCTTGATACCATGAATATGCACTGGAACTGTTGACTGTATTTTCTGCTACTTCCATCTGCTCATGAAAATTGCTTCTGAAAAAAAACCCTCAAACTAAAATAGATATCTACATTGTGACTTCAACATATGCACAATTAATTTTGTAAAACATGCATCTTCATGTAAAAAATACAGTTGTTTTTGCAAATCGGTGCTTTTTACATTGAGATAGAAAGTTTAAGATTCAGTCAAAAATTAGGCATTGTTCAGTATTTAAAATACAACACGCCAGCTAAAAGCACGTACACATCTGTTCTTAGACCTGTGGAACACTTCAATAAATCCAGACAAATCAGTTACGCTTTGCATGCCTGTTTTAGAAATTCCGATATAATAGAATTACACTGCGCATACACTTTGAAGGGATGTTGTGAGGCCATATTTTTTAATCCCTGAAATCGGTGTCAGGTTTAGAAAAGAGCTAGAACAATGCAAATGACACGACGTTATTTTAGTGTTTTTTTTTTGTTTTTTTGTTTTTTTTTTCCTGAAAATCAGCGCAATATCTAGTCGGTGCATTACTTCATATGCTCCTCTTTCAGTATGTTAATGTTTTCACAGAACTAACACTATTTGTCGGTTTTAATATTACCCAAGACTATCTTCTGAATAGTCCAATATTTCAAACAAAATAGGGTTTGTGTTATAATATATGCAACACATTTTTCATCTCAATGTGGCCTGAATTTGACTGACGAAGAATAAATATGACTATGTTCCATTTAATTTGTGAAGCTAGTAAATGAAGACATCTGTGGACTAGCATCTCTCTGGCAGATCAGGAAAGCAGATTTAAGGCCATTCCTCCATACCACAGAGTGGAAGAAAGTCCTCATATTATTTTTATATTATAGTTTCTTATATAATGACAAGAACAATCTTTATCAGTTCATAGAATGAAGTGGTAAAGTCTTGATTCCATGCCTTTTTGGACTGATCAAATACCTCAGGCTTCGCCTCAGTTTTAATCAGTTTCAGCAGCTGTTCATAGCTTAAAATACTACAAAGCAATAGAGTTTAATTCCTTAATTAAACTCAAACCTCAGTTGTCTTTTTAACCAGCGGGGGCCAGCCTAGTTTTTGGGCCCTGTAAGACTATCAGAGAACAAGAAAATGACATTGCTCATCTCTCAAGGATGGTCGATCTAGGAGTGCTATGCAGACCTTGAAAAGGAAAAGACAGTGGCTTCTTCTGGGGAAAAAATCAGGAGTTTTCTGTCTTTTTTTTTCCTATTTTTTGACCTGAATTTATTGATTTCATATGAACACTGCTACTGAATTGTTATAAAAGATGTTGTTATAGTCTGACCAGCTCATGCAAGGTAATAGAATAACTTGAGGTCATGACTTTGAACAGAGTATCCTGCCTCGTTGAGCTTGATTTATCCTAGGCAAAGTTTTGGGTCCGAATTTTCCTTCCCTGGTCTTCAGTGTCAGCAAGTCTAATAAGAAGACACAAGATTATTTTACCTGATGAGCTGCTTTCCAACTTCAGCACTGTTATGCACAGAGAATATACAGAGCTCTGGGTTTACACAATGGTCTTGGGGTTTTCCCTGGAGTTTACCTATCAAGAGCTGATGTGATTTTAAAGGGTTAGGATGCAGCGGCATGAGGTTACCACTGTGGCTAAGATATTTTAAGAAAAAAACAACTTATGATCCATCTTGTATTAATGTCAACCAAGCATACTACCTTTATTTTCAGATTATTTTTTTTTTTAATAACTGACTAAAAATATAACATCACCTAATTCATGACTTCGGGCTCCCATTTAAGAATTCTTATGAAAACAGAGTATTCACAGAATGTCACTTTAGCATTTAATATTTAAGTCTATTGAAAATATTAGACTCAAGTTCTGATTTTAATATTTTAAACATTTTATTCTACAATTAAAGCATTAAAATTTATGATAAAATTGAAGACAGCATGGAGAAAGAACAAGAATGGAAAAAAAGAAAGAAAAAAAATGAATTTAGTAAGGTACTATTGAAAATGTACAAAGTGAATTTTTTGCCAGCTTCTCAATTACCATAAATCAGTATACTTTCATTTATTTCAGTGTAGCATTGCCAAAATCATTAAGCTTTTACTATTAGTTGGAGATCTATCTAAATCACTGATATTTTTCTGTTTTTCTCATGTTATATAATTTTGCCTTAAACGTGCTGCATAAAAAGGTATTGCTCTTTTTTCATCAAGGCATTTATGTGTCATACAGTCAGTTAACGGCACTCTCAAAGCATCCAAATATCTCTGAATCTTTAAATATGTGGATTAAATTATTGAACATGTCCACATAAGACAACTTTGAAAAAGACAGAATAATGGAAATTCTTACTGAACTAACAAGTTGCAAAAAGCAACACTGCATTTTACACATGCTTTTATAGGTTTTATGGAAAACTTAGTCTTATTTTCTGTTAAGTATCTATGCATATAAATGTTACTTCAATATAAACAGCTTAGTTGCAGATCAATCTTCATATGTTTATAGGTTTTGACTTGAGGGACTTTGTCCTAACAAATACATGTCATGCTTTCTGAAAGATGCCTAAGATTACTGAAACACTATAATTTTTTTATAATGAAACTACAGCCACATTTCACATAGTGTTTTTCATTCTGTTAATTCTTCATTTCAGTGAGAAAGGTGATAAAAATTCATCTGAAGTTTGAGATGAAGTGACCAGTAAAGCGTGAAAGCCCTCCCTGAAAATATAAAGATGTAGACAGAGGACAATCTATAATTATCAGTAGGCCATGTCAGTGTCTTGTGGAGCTTGACAGCAGCTTATAAACTAATAATGCTGCATCATGAAGTTTCACATGGCATTCTGAAAAATCTTTATGTTTTATTAACATTGTTGTTGTCTTTTTTTATATGCTATGCTTTCATCCCATTTTGTACAAAAAGTTCAATTTCATTGAGGTGATCTCAGAATGCTGTCTGATTTCCTTGTATCCTTAAAGTTATCAATACTTATTAATGATCTTTTGTAATATTATTGCTTCTGAAAGGTAGCAATATCTTTGTCAAATACTTCACAAATATGGAATTGAAAGTCCTCATGTCTTCATTTTTCTTAAATGTATTTTAGAGAATAAGAGTAGCTGTAGGCATCCCTGAGTAGCAAACTACCTACATTCACACAGTAGAATAACTGGCTCAGGAGGGAAGGGTTTCTACATGGCCTGAAATACAAAGAAATTCTAGCTAGTAGAACTTTGTATGTGTTTTATGCAAGAGAGGATAGCAACACCTCCGAAACAGAACATTCTGTAAGCATCTCTTCTACAGTGACAGCTAATGATAGTGTAGAGCAATGTTGGATACAGCACTGAATACTTAATTCTTTCACTCAACCACAAATAGTCACAAAACATAGGTTAATATATGTATATACATTCCAATAATGTTTCAGTGACAGTGAGGCTGTTCTGTATGTGAGTAAAGCAGAAGTAGACAATTCTAACTCCCTTGGTACATGGAGGAGATCTTTTAATTGTGCTTAATCCTCTACATGAGAAATGGAAAGTCTCTGAGAAGACTGTTGAAGGAAAACACAAAGGCTTTTGAGAATGCCAGAACCATACAATACAAACTCAATGTAAAAATGTATTTCTTTTAGTAGGTTGAGACCTCTCACATCGCAACTGCATGTGTTGCCATTTGTCTTCTCCATGTGGCTCTCTGTGAAGAAAGCCTCCATTCTTCAAGTACTGGAATACTGTGATGGGGTAGCCCCAAGTCTTTTGTGCTGCAGGGTGGCATGATCTAATTCCTTTAGTTTTTCTTGCAGGTTCTCCAGCCCTATGTCACAAGTTAGAAAAAAAATTCACACAAAGATGCCCCCTTGCCTTTATTGTGTACCTGACACTACTCAAAGAGTGGAGTCTTGATACTATTCAGTCTTCCATTCTAGCTAAGAAAAAGTATGGTTAGTAACTTAATCAATGGTAAAACTGATTTACAAGGAGATCATCTGATGTGCAACCGATGTATTAAAGCAGTCTGATGATCAGCTGCACTTGCTACAAAAATTAACAGAAATTCTGGCAGCTCAAAGCATCTCTAAAAATATGGTGAGGTTTATAGATGAGTAAACTACAGACCACTGTGGCTAACTTTAAACACCGTCTTTTGGAAACCAATCTCTCATTTCTTTAAATAAAACATTCAGAAGTTCCTCATACATTTGAAGATGTTCAGAAATAGCAGTGTGACATTAGCCAACAGACCTTGAAAAGAACTTTTTTTTTTTCAAAACACTGAATAGATATATATATACTTTTTTTTGATCCATGCAACTCCTATTACACTTTTGACTGACTTTCAGTTAAATTCATGTATGATGGCTGACTCCTGAAATGCACTTCAAATTTCATTCCAGCATGAAATTTACATAGACTCTTTTTATAAGATTTATTTAAACAAGCTCCTTACCTTTAATTATAGTGGTCATACAAAAAAACACAATAGTGAAAGGTTTATTAGAAGTAATAAAGAGCATGTATAGGAAAATATATTTGAGAAGGTAGACAGAATCTGTAATTGCAAAACTTCCCTTTATAGGGAATCCTTTTCTCTTTAATTTCATGGATGAGTGGAATTTTCAGTCTGAAAATATATCCAACACTCCATGAAATTTACTTGTCTATAAAACGTCCACTCCTGTTAACATGAACAAATTGATCTCCACTATACTTGGTTACATATAATTAAACAAGAACTAATCTTGCTTTGATCAAAGTCTCATGCATTGACCTCTGAAGAAGGAAATGTGTAACAATGTCTTTTTAGCTGGGAAAAATACAAATTTTTATGCAATGTTTTTAATCAATTTACTAAGTTTTCATTTTCCCTTTTCATGAAGTGCTTTAATAATAACCCAGAACAGTAAAAGCCCAGGAGATACCTAATAAATTATATTCAGCTAGAAGCCGGATGCTTTTCTTTCTCAATATCACCGTAAAAGTTTAAAAAAGGACTTGAGTTAGTGAAGGCAATAAGACCCATAAATTATTTTATGACAGAGAATGAAATGTCCTATCTGGAAACCTACTAATTAGGAAGCTGTAAAAACATCTTTAAAACTTATTTGGAAAGCAAGTGAGATTAGTCTTCGCCTTTTGTGAAGCTATCAGAATTCCAAAGACAAGTATGCACTTTTCATAAATAAGGCAGTACTTAGAGGACAAAAATCATTTACATGCACCTTTTGTCTATACTTACAATGATGGAAAAATATAACTTAAGTCACAAGAAGAATTTTACTTTTTTAAGGCAGGAATCTATGCAGTTTACCTACACCAGTTCTGGTGCAGGATCCCCAACTTCCCTTTGACTATTTTTGAGTTCCTCACTTAGATTTAAATCCTCCTGGATAAAAAGGATTAGGATTCCCAGACAGACAGAAGAAAAATAGCTCCTTTTTCCTCCATTAATTATATAGTTTGCTGTTTTAACACTTCCAAGTTACACACACCTGAATAAATTACCTTGGACTAGAACACACATTAGGGTTTCTGGACTAAATGCACATAAAGATGTTATTGTCACTTAGCGACGAAGAAAATTACTGCACTGACCTCTTCTGCACTGAGAAGCTAAAAATGTACCCACTAGAATGTCTGATGTTATGTTCACAGAACAAGAAAAAGAAAAATGGTGCCAAAGTATAGTAGTGTTGGATAAAGCCTGGAGCATGCTCTTAGAAAAGAGCAGAGGTCCTTACAAAGACTAAAATGCCATCCATGTGTCTATTTTAGATAGAACTTGACAAAGTAAAATCAATACTGTTATTTACAGACTTAAACAGGTATTGAATAAAAGCCTAAGACTGGGAAGTTCTTAGGTTACCAAGTGCCTCTTGTTGTGCATATGAACAGAGTAATTTGGAAATTTCAAAGGCAGATTTTCATACAAAATCACATTACATATCAATGTTCTAGCATCACAAAAGATGACTGAAGAAAGCAGGCAGACAATGGTGATTGTACAAGCTGTCATACTTTGGTTTGGTAAGGGAACAGTGTACACAGCTTTCTATATGCGCAAGTGGAAACTTCTGGAAGAAACTTTACCAAGTTGTAGCTCTGGAATTACATTCTCAATTTGAAAAAGGGAGTTCTAAACATATGCAAAATATTTATTTAAAGAAAATAGTTTAAAATATGCAACAGAAATATTTTCTGTCATTGTCTTCCTACCTAAAAGTGAGATGTTGGAACTTCATTAAAAATATATTAAATGTATATACTTCCAACCCACAGATGACTATGTGGACAAAAACAGGCTGGAACAACTCCATGCAACAACTTCATAGGAATAACTGATGTGAAAAACAAGTGGCATTTCTATGATGAGAACTAACTACAAGGAACAATAAGAATCTGCCAAAAGAAACTACAAAAAGAGAGGAAAAAATCAATTTTGTGATATCAAGAGTTCATTAATTTTGTGAACTCTACTTGTAGTGATTTCCAGTCCCTTCCCATCCTCCTTCAAAGTTCTGTAGAGAATAGATGTATTATCAGCACCTTGTACCCTTTCTGGACACTTTACCTTTAGCTATGATGCTATTTATGTTTGGATAGTCATGAGGCATTAGGTTATGATTATTACTGAGAAAAATGCATTTAAAGAAAATATGGCTTTGATCTGTTGACAGTTTTAGAATTTCATGTATTCTCATGCTCTTCACAGGAGCAAAATGTGCCGTGACAGGAATAGACAGTGCTAAAGACATGGGTGGGAAGAAAATGCTCTTCTTTACACCAACATACCAGTGGCTGAGTACAACCTGCTCTGCTCAAGAGCACTGCAATCACTCTTCCCCCTCAGACAGGAGATCATCGCAAATATCTTTGTCACGAAAGAGCCTGCAGTGCTAGCAATAACAGGGAAAAAAACACACGCACATAAAACCCACTACTTAACTTAGATTTAAAGAAAATTTCACGATTTTCAGAAATTTTCATGAGAACTTGGTAAATATCTAAAGAAACTTTACTGCAGGCATCACTCAGTCTCTCACCTGCAGAATGAAAATAACTGTTCTTTCTTTCCTCAGGTTCAGCTAACAGCCTCCTCGTGGCACCGTGGAGGCAGGCAGATCCCAGGCACCAGGAGTGTGGGGTGTCTGAGCAGGCCAGACAGGGCTGGGCAGGTAGGGCCCATCCCATTGCCCTACCAGAGCTGTTCACCGGTGGCCCTGTGGCATTTCAAGTCTCCGGTCCCAGTCGTCTCCACAGGTAAGACAACAGTCCAGGGCCGTGGACTTGCGGGTGGGACAGTGTGGGCAAGAGCCATAGCCTATCAGGTCAGGATTGCTGGGGGCTGAAGCCTCACTCTGCTGTCCTTACTGGGATTGGTGTAGGGCCTGAGGTCTGGGCAGGAGTAGATTGGGCCCTTGAGGCCTTCATGACCTTGACAGCACAGGTCAGCTAAACATACAGTTCTAACAGTAAAAGGAAACTTCATCCATTTCATCTTGAGTTCAATGAATGCTGGGAAAAGAAGTTAGAAAATAAACTAGTGATTTTTACCTCTCTCTGAAGTGTGGAGGTATTCAATAACAATAACAATTATGAACTTTAATATCAAGCCTTAGTATTTCATTTCAGAGAGGTCCCTATGGTCTTCATAGGGACATACTAGAGGTAAAGTGAATAGTCTGCAGTCTATTTATAAATTAAAGGAGGATAAAGAAGGAGTAGCAGGAGTTTGTGAAAGTAGCACAGAGATGGAAGAACAGTAAACATGAAAATGAAAGAGGTAAGAGAAGGAAGCTTGGAGAAACTGTTGTCAGCAAGAGAATAGCACAGAGGCAAGAGCATAGGACAGAGAAAAATACAGAAAAAAATAGAATTCTTCCGTAATAATAAGGTATCTTAACTTCACATTTATTCTCATTTTCTTTGCTGCAAGTGACTTTTTATTAAATATGAATTTTATTAAACACAGTTATTTATAACGTGAAAACATATCTATAGTACAGTGCAGATACCTAAAAAAAGCTTGGTGGAGTGGCTGGATAGAAGCTTAGGTAGATGAATTCTCTTACCTTACAGAATTATCTAGAAGCATCATGAAAGTTTATATGCACATGTAGCCTCACTGCTGTCAGTGCCAATTTCCACCAATGGGGATATTTTAAAGGAAAAAAAAAAATGTACAAAAGCTATTTTGGTAGAATCCTACAGCCCATTGCTAATTAAGAAAAAATTCAACACTTATATGGCCTGGCTGAACATTGCTTCTATGGCTCCTCTTTGTATCTATGGAAACATTTTCAAGCTTCCCCACACCTCCTACACAGGTATCCTGGTAGATTCAGATTGAAGTTTCTTTTCTGTAATATGCAACCTAAGGTAAATTCACTCTCTCAAAAAAGAAGCTTACCATGCAACATGCTAAGATTTTGCACTTAATTGGTGAAACATACTAAAATGTAGAAAACTAAGTTCTACAGAAAAAAAAAAAAAGAAAAAAAAAGAATGAAAAAAATCTAATTCAAAACAAAGATTTCAGAAGCTGATTTCATTAAAAATATATCTATGGAAAAAATAAAATGTTTCAGATTTTATGAGCATCTATTAGTTTAGTGGATACATAAATTATTCTGACTTAAAATGACAATATTTTTGACTGGTTGCTTGCTTAGGAGTAACTCCTTCTGTCATTAAAATTTACAAAATATAAATATACTCAAAAGTAAGGCCTAACATCATGCATTAGAAGTAAATTTACCTAACAGCTCACAATGTTTGAACTTTTGCCATAGTGCAGCCCACATTAAAATGCCCAACATTCTCAGACTCTTTAATGTTCATGGTACTTGGAAGTAGGCTAACAGAATCCTTCTGGAAGTAAATTGCTATGATACTGGCATGAGTTACTCCTGCCAGTAGCATAAGCAAAAAAAGAAACAATTACCTCCTCATCTCATAAGCTCTATGACAGCATTATCTTTACATCAAACAAAATGCCAAAAAATCTACAGGAAGTAATACAGAAGGTAGCTTCCAGGGAAGAATAAAGAAATACTTACAAAAGGTACACAAGGATGGATTTAGGATAGGGAGGACAGCAAGACTGTTTTCTACAAACAAGCCAGCAGCAGAAGACAATCAGGGAAATAAATATTATTCTTCTGCTAAATAGGTAGGCAGACTTTAAAAAAGCAAGCAAACAACAACAACAACAAAAGTACATAGGAAAGATCAAGACCAAGATAAACAGTATATTTTTTGTTCTGTTTTTCACATACGAGGACAGCTCTCAGGCCTCCCAGTACATCTCAATCTCTAGCATAGAACATAAGATTTTAAGTAGGATGTATGGAAAAAACAAAACACACAAACAAACAAAAAACATTAACCCAGCAGATTATGGCTGGCAAAATTGTCTGAAGGATGTGCATTATTGCCACAGTTTTGTATGCTGCAAATTCTTGTCTAGAAAGTCTTCCCCAAATAATGTAAGGAATTTTTTTTTTTAATTTTATTTTTTTGCATAAACTTGCAAGAACTGAGAAACAGGTTTTCTTGTTGATTTTAGGGTTGAAATAGCTATTTCACAATTACTATTCACAAAATAAGTTCATCTCTACAGAATGTTGTATGTAGTTAACTGATTCCCTAAGCTCTGTCTTATATATAGTATGTTCCTTCCAGTACAAGCAAAATATTGTACAGTTACATAGTCTATTATTTTATTGAAGTTTGAGATTACTTTTCTTCTCTGAAATCAATCGTAAAAGAATCCCAATAAATGTAGTGACCTCTGGAGTTTTACAGATTAAATTCGCTTAAAAGAAAACAATTCCTCTAGGACTTGCTAGAATAGACAGACAATATGGTATTTAAAACATTCCCTTTTGAATTTGTTTTAATTCAGAAACAATGTGTAGAGACAATTCCATGAACTGTGGTACTGAAGGAACTGACAGCTGAGTACTGAAAACTGAAGTGCCTAGATGTTACTTGAATTAAAACTCATAGATGAGTAGGTATATTTCTGTTCTTGAAAGGTTATTCTTTGAGTGCCTCATTGAAAATGGACACTGTTTTTTAGAGTCAGATCAAAATGGAAATAGATAATAGGCAGAATATTCTACAGAGTTAAACATTAGAAACATATTAGAACATAAGAAAACGAGTTATGGCTGGATATTCTGAGAAATGTAAATAAAACAAAGTATTTTCTGTGAGTTGCATGTCTCCTTAAACTTCTTTCAGAGTCAAAAAATACTATTTTTCATATCTTTTATAGAGAGCTATGGCTGCACTGCACATCTTATTTCTTGATTCAAAATTAGAAAGAAAGAAAAGATTCTACTGTTACTTTTCCAGTCTCTGGGCATTCCATCTTTTTACCCCAGGGGTGAATTTGGTCTCTATCTGATCAAATGATCCATATCAAATATAATGATCTTTTGACAGTATCAGATTGTCGCTTCAATTTTGTGCATGTTTTTTTCTGATTACCTTTCCCATCCTGCCCTGGCTTTATATACTGATAGTGCAGGCTCATCTTTTCAGTGTAATTTTAAGTTTCTGGTACATCTGTTTGAGCAACAATAATGGAAAAACATTTCAGATAATGGCTACAAATATCTTTTATGTATTTTCTCATTTTTTTAGACAGGAGAAAAGATAACAATTTTGATTAATCACAAATACATATGAACATTTGGAAAATATGTAACTAAAAAAATAACCTGAATTATTTAGGAATATTGTGTTCCACAAGCAGGAAGCATAGGGCCAAACCTGAGCAGGGAGAATAGCAGGTAGAGTTACCTGCTGACGTCACTGAAATGGGAAGTTCTGACTCCACTTTCTATTGGCCTATTCCTTCCTACACTGATTAAAGATTTTGCAGCCATCTTGGCTGCTGTCAAATACTTTGTGTGCTACTGTGTGCTTAGACAATCATTTGGACTGCAGCAAAAGTAATGCCTCTATTGGATCAAAACTTCAGAGGCAGTTGTTGATGGCATGGCAGTAGAGGATGAACCTTCCTGACCATATTCTTTTACATATTGTTGCCATGCAACAGATGGCAGCAGAGGGATAGTTTGACAAATGATGTCTAATATGTAACAGACTATGAAGCAAAGGTGTGGAGTTGAATTTCTCCATTCAGAAAAAGCATCGTACCTGTTGACATGGTGCTTGCTGAACACTTATTGAGACCAAAGAGTGGATGTGAGCACAGTGAGGTCCTAGATGGTACATTTCAGATGTGGCCACAATGACAGTAGATCATCTCTTGGAACAGATTTTTACAAGGGACGCATGTTAACTCTCATTCCTGACTGCCAAAAATTCATAGCTAAAAGTGGTGGCCATGTTGAAAAATAGCAGTTTGTAGATGAGAATTTACTCTATCAAAACTTGTTATCGTGTTCTTTGTATCTATTGTAGTTTCAATGTAAATAAATAGGAGGCAATAATTTCAGAGCAATCTATGATATGATTTACCAATGGATTTAGCCTGGCATGTTCAAACTGTTCGTGTAACTATGTCTAATATCTTTACTGTTTGACCAGTGTTTTTGAAAAATTTTCTGTTACAAGAATGGCTTCTTCATGACACTCTTATTTTGGAATAGGTGAATCTTAAGAACTACAGATTCCTCTATTCATATGCATAAATATATTACACAGTAAAACTCCTATTAAAGCACTGACTCATGTTCTCCTGGGACTCTAATTTCATATGCTGCTAGGGATGTGAGAATCAACTTTTCTCTTGCTCACAAAAACAGCTTTTTCACTGTCATTACTTTACAGTTGGGGAGCAGGAGTTTAAATTAATTAGAATTTTTATTCCTGAAAACTTTTAAATGAAGATGTATCTACAAGTTGATGATAAGCATTTCTTACACAAATGTTTGCTTTTGTCTCTGTATTTCATCCATTCATAAAACAGACCTGGCTTGTTTCTGATGTTATTACTTACACTGTCTTTGAGCTTAGATAAAAAATTCAAGAACATACTGAAGTATTTAATATATTCTGAACTAAAAAATATTTAGATACTTGCTCAGTCAAGACCCTGGATCTGCATCCTTGGAAGATAACAAGGAAAAAGAGAGCAAAAATTAAAAAGATAATAAATAACTGCAGAATCTGTCCACCTGGAGAGATCTGAGTGTCTAAGCATCCTTGCCAGAAAACTGGCACTGCCTACGTAGGAGGTGACAGAAAACTGAAAAATAAATCACATATAAAAGTGCACGTATTTCCTCCTGTTGTAGATTAGTGAAGCTCAGCCCTTCTCTGATGTGCAAGACTTTCCTACTTTTAATTTTCCTTAAGCGTAGCTACTTCACAGGTGCTCTGCACAAAAGCATGGAGGTACAGGCATCTCCAGCTTTCAGTAGGAATGACATGACAGTAAATAGCATAATTAAGTACTGTTTCAGTAAAGAAATAGGAATAAAGAGGAGAATATTAAAACCCATACAGATTCCTTCAGGTGTGAATGCTGCAGGAGAGAACACTGATGTTTTTGTCAGTCAGGCCAGCTAGCGAGGGGAATCACACACAGGCATACTCAGTGTATCTACAGCAACTGTTATTTCACTACTGATTTTGTCAAATCCCAGGCTGCTTGCAAGTCAGGTTCTTGGAAGGAATTATGGGGATTCTCAACACTGAGATGTACTGGGCCATAAAAGGTGGGCTGGTGGTTGAGGAGCAAGGGAAAAGGAGCATAAAAATGGTTTCTATTTCTAGACCGCCCAGATTATTTTACGTGATAGTAAGTCATATCCCTTTTGTCAAATAAAATCAATGTACTGCACAATCTCTTGGGGTTTTCTAATGGATATGGCTGAGTTTCAGGGGAAAAAAAAAAAAAACAACTGAGTGAACCTGGGCTGCTGTTTTATGTGTGCAATGTGGATGGACTGAGGGAAGAGAGAAGCCAGGGAGGGTTCCTGGAAGAGAATAGATGATCCTGTGTTGCTATGTGCTTCTGTAAGGGTCTAGGGAGCAGAGCCTGGGATAGGGACACTAGGACAAGAGCTGAAAGGTCACCTGTTGCTGGCAGTAGATGCAGTGCCCAGCCTTAAGAGATGATGAAAGGATTTCCTCAGTGACCCATAATAGCCTGTAGTGTTACTTGTAATTCAGGAAGCCAGCAACAGTTTCTGTGCTAAATTGCAAGAAAAATTCATCAGAACAGGAAGATCCTTCTCCTTTATGGTCAGTGTCAGGGCATGACGATGTCTTGTAGCACTCTGCAGCTGGAAGCTTGGGGTATCCCTCATTAGACCAAGCAGGCCTGGGCATAGAAGGCCCATTGCAGTGCACTCCTGGAGTGGGGCATGAGGGATAACATGGCAACCCCAGTCCTGGGCAGCCCTGTGGTGCAGGCTCAAGGCCAAACTCTAGGACTATGGATGGGCCTAGCTGGGCAGGGCGGTGCTATGGGAAACTGGAGCCATTCCATGTGCCTGCTAATACCTCTCTAGGGATAGTATGGGTGCTGGGGCCAGGACAGGGAAAGGCAAGTTTGAAGGAGACATCAGGGACCTGGTCTTTCATTTTTTATTCACTCTTTTTTTTTGTCTGTTAAAGAATTGTCTTGCTCAGGACAACTACTCTCATGTTCTATTAACGCATTTAGAGAAAATAAGCCAAAGCAAAACAAAACACTCAGAAATTCACTGTCTTGCTGAACTGAAAGCAAGCTGAAGCACTGTCATTTCAAAGCTCTGCAACACACTATCCCATTGCATTAACAACTTTGAATAACAGATGCATGTGAAACTGGAAAAGCGAGTGAGTTTAAAGCCAAAATGAGAATACTTTTCTTCAAGGACTGTGCATAGCTGAGGACGTTTCCTTACTTTACTTGAAATAGCATCCTTCACCAGGATTTCCAGATAATACAAACATATATTTGATGCCAAAAATATTCAGGGGAAATAAAGGTAGTGAAATTTTCTCATTCTTCAGCCACTTTCTCCTGTGAGAGTAGAGTATCTGGAAACATGTCACAGTAGTATCATAGCTAAATTATGTCTCTAAGATTTCAAAATGCTTTCTAAGGCACTGTCATTAAATTACTGTTATCTGGATAGTAAAACAAACAAATAAACAAAAAAAAGGTAATGCCCGGTAGTATGGAACCATATATAAACACCTCTATCAATGATTTCCAGAGAGAATGGCTTCACATCTCCCATTTAAAGGTACCACGTAACACCACAGAGAATTCTGGTTCTCTGTCTCCTTCTTCTAATACTTCTGGTTTGAGAGCTTTTATGCAATACTTTTATCTTCTAAATCTAGTTTCATTGCTGTATTAAGCTTCGCACATTTCTCTAGCTTGTACTTCTGGAAAGATAGAATTTCATGCTTTCATTCTTTCTGAAAACCCAAATCATCAATTTTTGATTAAGCTGTTTGAGATGTTTTGTTAAGTTACAATAGTAGCTTCGTTCTGAATGTAGCAATGGAGAATTACTTAAATATATTTAAATAGGTAAAAAGTAAATAGTAATAGTTCATAGTAAAATGAAACAACAGGAGAAAACAGAAGAGAAAGCTAAACATTCCTAAATGTTCTGAAGTTTATCACTTCGAGAAAGTGAAAGGTTTACGGCTCTTTGGACACTGGGAAGAAGTGTATTACATTCTAAGAATACAGAAATGTATAATGTTACTCTGGGGAATTAAAAAAAAAAAAAAAAAGATGATGCTGAATGAGTTTCAGATTCAGTAGAAAATGTACAGTCCGGGAAATCAGAATTAATCTATGTAAAACGAATTAGAATAATTATGTAATAGTCCAAAAATATATCTGATTAAGAGCCGTAGTGGGAAATGCATTTCATTTAATAGGTATAATCCATATCATAAAATTCTTCACAGTATTGTCTTCTATTTTAGCTCTTGGTTGAAAGAGTCACCTCAAGTCACAAGGGGGCAATTTGATCTCCAAGTCCATTCTTCTCACTCTTTCCATTAATGCACTCAAGAAAGGAGGCCAATTAGTGCTAGCGACTGGTATAGAGATAGCATTTATTCTTGTGTCACATAAAGCTAGAAGCAGCATGTATTATCCTTTTTCTTGCATGACTTTGACTCTGCCAACAATTTAAAAGTACAGGCAGTAAAATAAAACACAATGGGAAATAAAAGGTTATCTACACTTTTTCAGATCTCAGAGGTTGGTTTGATGAGTACTTGGAATTGGATAGGGAGGTGCTGAAGTGTGAGTTGTTTTTGAGAGTTAATATTAAGTTTAAAAATTGAACATTTCTTTATCAATATTTTTTATGATGGCCCTTCTGTTTGTGAAAAATTCCACAAATTGTTATAGACAGAGAGATTTATCCATTTAAATCAAAATAGAAAGCTGAAGAGAGAGAAACTTTTCTGAACTGCATTCACAAAAATATCAGGCAAGATTAGTGAATCACGTTGCAGATAAAATTAACAATAAAGCATGTGCAATTAAAAAAATGAATAGAAATACTAATACCAACTGCTTTATGTTCAGCCAACAAATAACTGACATGGGCCAAAGATCACTCAACTTATCAGTCCTCACAGAATTGTAAATGTAGCATTTTGAAATGTATCTTCCATAAGATCAGTTAGTTTCTTTTCTATTTATTTATTTTTATTTTTACTTGCTTTTTGTTAAAGGAAAAGAATAAATGTATGAAAAATTGTTCAAGAAGCAGAATGATAACCCAGTCTCATCTGAAAATGTAAAGGGATTATCTGCTGAGCAAAAACTAAAGGAATAGCAAGACAGAAATTCCTAGTATCTCATGTAGACTCGGAAGGAAATTGACAAATAACTCTTCTGTTACAAGCCAGCAGAACACAATCGTAACTTCATCAGCTTCATTAGTTAACATGAGACAGTACAAAGATGGTGATGAGTAGAAAGTACTCCAGGACTTCAAATTATATGTAAAGTAGTCCATGTTGACAGTATCTTAGCCGCTTTTTAACACGAATGTAAGTTAAACTGGTTACAGTCCTAAGTAAAAGAAGCATTTTATATAAGTAGTAAGCAACTCAATCCAAACTCAGGGCTTCTAAACTCATATATAAATGCTACTTCAACATATAATAGAGTAGTGCATAAAATAACTAACATACTATATCAGTTTATTCTGAGAGATGATTATTGTATACTTTGAGGAATGACACTGTGGATGAGAAAATATGAGAACATGTTAAAAAGATATTATAAGCAACAGCAAAGGCAGTGGAATAGTTCACTATTTAGTAAAAGGTGGGGTAAGAAGCAGGACACGTCCTTGGTAATAAAAGCATGCACAGTAGGAATTAATGCAGAATCAATACTGTATTATATGTTCATAGTCTGATATACTTTTTATTAATTCACTTATACATCCATAAGCTGTGCTTTTAAAATGTGTGTTTACTTCTTAATTAAAATGCCTTTAAATGTTTCTGTGTGCAATATAAAATATGCAATAGATAAAGAATTAATCAAGCTTTTCAAAATGTCAGGAAACTAACTGGATTTGCTTTAGCTTAATTTTTGATTGGAAATCAGTTTGACTTCTCATAAGGGTTTGGAAATTTCCATCTTGCTGGGATCACCAAATGTTAACTGACTTCATCTGACAGTCTGCATGTACCTTGGATAGCTAATGACATCATGATATGGCACGTCCAAGGTGAAAGTCACCACTAGATAGCAATAATTTGTGCTAATGTAATGCCTCATGCAAAGCACCAGATATTCCTCCAACTATAAATAGTGTTACCACACTATGGTAGGCAATTCAACTGACATGCAAGGACTTATGATACCAGCAAGAAGGAACAGCTCAGCAAGGGTGCTGGAGATGAGTTCAAGGAAGTAGCACCATTATTGCAAATTTGATAAATTATACTGAAAATAAAATTTGGCAACTGTGGTTAGGATTACAGTTCCCATTCACGCTTCTATTCTTGTTACTCATGTGAAACAAGACTAACTAAAGACAACTAAAACAGTACTGAACACCTAACTTTCTGCAAGATCCGTTTCTTTTCTTCCCTTAGCATACACACATGGAGTTAGACGCCAAAGTCTCTAAATACGGCAAAGGGAGAGGAGAGGGTCCACATGTCACAGTGCTGAAACTCTGCAAGTAATGAGATCTGATGTCCTAAATTCTTTTCTTCTTAGAGATCTAGTAGTCTTACTGTGGTACAGGGAGAAACTTTAAGTTGTATTATAATTTCCATCAGCGTGTATCCCCACAAAAAGTCGATTAACCTTCTTTAATTTCTCTGAAAAGATTAAAAAGAGGTCATCAATTTCTTTCAAAACATATTCACATTTCTATTTATCTCTGGAAATCGAAACCTCTTATTTTTGTTCCACTTACGCAATTATAATAACTATTGATTCTGACTTCAAGGTGTGGTAAAAAAAAAAAAAAGTATTACTTAGGATCATAGATAATTTTATGTATTAATCAACTTGAAGGATCACTCTTTCTTCCATATTCTCTTTAAAAATAAATACTTCTTCAACACTTTCCTACATACTTCTTCTTTACTCATGCCAGTCTTGAAATTTTAGAAACAAAAGCATTCTTAACACAGAACCCTAAAATTTCACAGTATCAACAGAAAACTCCAACTTGCAACACACTGGATTTCTGAATACTTCATATATTCAGAAACTAAAAATGTACTCCAATCTTTATATTTTAGAAGCAAATCCATCTTTTTTGTAAATTTTTCAATTTTCAACATTTTTCCTACCACTGTAAAGATTAAATCACTCCCTTGACATCAAGATTACACCCAAAATATTCATTTAATCAAATATTTATACATATTAACTAAATACTATCATGGTAGAATTGAAAGAGCAGTAATAGGAAGAACTATATAAGTAATCTAGACATTATAAGGCTGACTTCCATTTTAGGATAATCAAAGGATATCTTCCTGAATTTAACCTTGTAGTTCTTCCATTGAATTTATCTACGTTTTTCTTTCTACTGTTAGAAGAATAAGATAAATGTAATTGTATGAGAATATGAAGGTGTTATTTGCTTGTTGTGACAGATCCCTGAGTCAGCCAGAGCTTTGAAGTGAAAACGCCTTCATCTGTCTGAAGGAACTTTTAAATTCCTTGAGAGAAAGACTTTTAAATTAAAAAACAAATGAAAACAACAACAACAAAAAGATTCAATTAGAATACTTTCAATAAAGAGAAGTCAAAGTTATTAGATTGAAAAAAATGTCTGGTTCTGAGACCCATTCTTTGCAGCACCTTTGAAAGTGAATCCAGAGTGTCAGATTGATGTGCTGTCAATTTAGCGTCTTCTTGAGGCACAGGAAATTTTGCACGTACCCTGGTCAAATTTCTTCCTATCCCCTCATTGCAGTTTGGTTATCTGCTGTCTATTCCTTCATGCAGCCTCTCCTTGGTCAGCTGCAGACTTCAAGACATTTGATCTCTCTTGCTGTCTGTTCTCTTGCTTTTGCTCTTTCCCACTCCTTTTCTTCCTGAAGTTTCACGACACTGCTTTCTCCAAGTAAGGCTTGATGTCTGCTCAGGAAGGAGGTACTCCACAGATGCTTCTGCTGCCCCTTCACTCCTTCTAACTTGGAAATTAGCCGTACATGCCAACAGTAACACCATGTGTTGGCATTAGTTCAAAATGACCAAATGGGTTTTTAAATCCACTGTCAAGTGAGGTGAATTCCGTTAATGACTGTAGGAAACATCTTTACATATGTGAGTCCTATTCGTATCAGAGGCAGCTTTATGGAAGCTTCAAATAAAAGAAAACAAACTTGACTGCATGATCTGTGCTAAAGGAAGAATGAATAACTGTTGTGTATGGTTGAAAGTTTGTGTATAACAGTAGATTGTAGAATACATCAATTTTACTCCAAAAAAAAAAAAAAAAAAGAAACCTTAAAATGAAGAGCACACAACTGAAGAATTCTGACAACTGTATATTGCAGTGCTAGCTTTTCCTCATATGCCCCAAAAGTATCAGTAATGCTTGTTCCTCAGAGGTAATTCTAAAATATTTTCTGGTTACTCAAAGAAACTCGTGTCACTGCTGTCTAACTCTTATCTACCTCTCATAGCAGTGCCTTCAGAAAAGAAAGCCAAACCAGACTTTCCCTCTAGTACTGCTGAAATAGGCTCTTTAATGAAAGCTGAGGTTGATTTAACTGTTCTGACCTTTTAAGCCAAGAACTGCCAGTCATGCTGTGTTATGTACCAGATGTAATGCAACATTACTTGTCATTTCTAATGCCAGCTGATGTGCTATATTTCAAGAATGAACATCTGAATGCAATGATCTTTTTTTTTTTTTTTTCCATATTCTTTTTCAATAAGTACACACTGAAACAGATTCTTAAGAGGATTTCTATAGGCATTTCTTTTGGAGAATTGAAAGCATCTCAGAATGATCAAAACTGTCTTTTTCATTTTCTTTCCTATTTTTTGCTTGGTTCCATATATTGGACTCCTCTCAGTCTGATATAAAGAACATAGATGTGAAAGAAAAGGAAGATTTTGCCTTGAACAAAATTAATCCAATCTTGAAACAAGCTACTGCAAATTCTGTGATGTATTTAAGAAAGGCTGAATCCCTCTCATTCTATTCAGCAGCCAAAAGCATGGGAATAAAGTAAATTAGAATCCACATATATTGTGAGTCTGGCCATAAGTAAATAAATGAGAGATTACTGAGAACTCCTTATGGTAGAATTGATTCCATGCTCTTGTGACTGGCCAGGGAGAAATGTTCTTTCATTCTTATCACTGTAACTGTGAATATGTCAACAAACATGACAAAACTTTAAATACTGCACTCCATGAGTACTTGGAACATTTAAATATACTTTTAATTAATAGCCCAAATGAACAGTTGGCTGCTTTTGGATGATTTAATAGAGAAATTTGGTTTCTCTGTTCCTCCTGGTGATCTAGATTCATTTATAGATGATCTCAAGCTCCCAAAGATTTTCTGCATTGTGGCTGTCTACTAAGCACATTGCAGACCTGTCAAATCTCAGAGATACATGATTTCATGCAATTTACGCCATGTTCTCATCTCTCTTCCTCTTTCCCTCTTCTACTCCAAAGCTAAAATGAAATTGAAATATAACCGATCTGCACTTTTTCTCTCCCTCAACATGTCTTCACTTAATAAAGCATATCTGTTAAGTTACATACTGACATGAAGAGGACATTGTATAGAGTGAAAAAGATAACATCTTTGAAATGTATGGCTCCAATGGGAATCTGCTCCAGTACTGGCTTTACCACCCTACGGTAGACTAATGTCTTTGTGTGTGTACATATACATACACATATAATACATACACATATAATGAATGCAAGATGAAAAGAACAATATTCTATATGTATATAAAATGAGAACAGTATGGGTTATTCATCATTGAGGTAATGCCTACAAGACAATAAAACAAAAAAAAAAACGTCCCCTATCTTTCACTATTATCTTCTAATGGACTTTTCCACATGCCTTTATATGCTCTGCTGAATTTGTCACATGGATATATTTGCAAACTTGAAAATAGACAGTGATCGTGATGTCCCCATGAAGGACCACATAACAGGTACATGAAAGCCTATAGGCATCTGTCACATCTTTAAATTTTAAAAGGAAAAAAAGAAACAAATTATTTAAATAATTTAATGACACCTTTCTGGGAAAGAGAAGAAGGTGGTAGGGGTGGAAGTGGCTGTCTCCATCTAAGGGGAGAAAGTCAGGTTCTCCTAAGAAATGGTTGGGCTAGATGGTCTTGTAGATCCTTTCCAACCTAATGTTTCTATGTCTCTATACATCACGAAAAGAGGTAACTCTCACAAGTTACAGTAAGGGCAATTCTGACTACACAACAGGAAAGCATCTTGTAATTGGAGTCAAGGACTGGAAGAGATTGCCTAGAGATACTTTATCCTTGGATATTTCTAAAAGCTGGTCAAAGAGCTGAGCAACCTGGTTTAACATTGTGCTCAAACCTACTATTTGGAGTTGCCTTTCAGAGGCCTGTTCCAATCCCCATACTTCTGCATATACACAGAGCAAGGAACAGCATGAAAGAAATGCCTTCAGTTTGTTTTACCTAGTAATTGCATTGGCCGAATGCACCTAGGTGCACTATTAGGAAGGCCACTAGGTACTGAACTCTGCAGCTCATACTAGAGAGTTCATCTAAAACTCATCATGGGTAGGAGGCTGAGGACAGTGAGCCAAATGTGGAAAGCAAGGTGTCCTTTTAGGGAGCCTGTCCTCCTAATGTATTCATTTCACAGATGCCTGAACTTGGTGCAAATCTTCCTTGCACTAGCTGAGGCATGCAAGTCATCTTACATTTAAGCTTACATAGAGTATACAGCAGTAACATGTGGAGTTAACAGGCACATAAATAATGATTATATGAGCAATAATATAGATCTTGTAGCTTTTTTAATAAGACTGTAAAACAGGAAAATACAGAGATAGAAAATACACTATATTACCTTTCTCTAAATGTAAGGAGGATTTTAGCTCTATTTTAGCTGAAATTTTATACAGATGCACTTTTTTTTCCCTTTTTTTGAAAAAAGTTTCCATTTCTTAAGTTAAAAGGAAAATTGAGTTTTTCAGTAACTAAGTGACTGTAAAGTTTTACTTGTACCAAGTGATACACTGTTGGCAAGAATGGCCATTTTCTATTTTTTTTGCCTTTAAAAGAATTCCCCTTTTAAACAAACGTAAATCGGTACTATAATCAAAGCTGTAAGCAGAAAACAAACAAAAAAACAAACAAAAATCCTCAAATGCATAAGCAAAATCAAACCAAACCTCTCTTTGCTGTGCTACTTACTTCTTTGTGTTAGAATTGGAAACTAGCAGACTGAAAAATGAAAATTAATCTAAATCTGTCTTGCAAGGATACCTCTGCAAATGATTAACATTGTTTAAAAAAAAATAAAAACTCTTTATGTTATGTATACTGTCATATATTTAATATGAAGCAAACAAAGGTGTTCTTCAAAAAAAAAAAAAAAAGTAAAAGTCTGGCATTCTAGCAAGCGATGGAAAATGTAAAGATTAAAGAGAGTGAATGGAGTGAATGTAAGTAAGGATATGACATGTTCTGACAATAGAGCATCAGTGATATAGGCTAAGCTGCATGCTCACCTGAGTGTGTTTTTCAAGTAACTTCTCTTAATACACTGAGAAAGTACAAGAATTATAACAAGTTATTTCAGCTAAGAAATACTTCCACTTTCACTGTCACTAATATCATTCCCAACACACTGCTAGAGAATAAGTTGGCAACGACTCTCCTACAAGACCCTTGCCTCAGGTTAGAATAACTATCAAATTATCTGTCTCTGTACTGCAGGATGGAAGATAACTTGGGCTAGAGAAAAAAATGAGTGCAACTGAGCATATCCTTGCAAGAATGTTGAGCTAGCATTCGTGCATCTCCTTCTATTCAGTAAAAATAGAGAACTGC
The DNA here is from genome assembly GCA_023055505.1 of Callipepla californica brunnescens. NCBI lineage: Eukaryota > Metazoa > Chordata > Aves > Galliformes > Odontophoridae > Callipepla > Callipepla californica. Next base: position 1,199,192 of record JALIRH010000088.1, read on the forward strand.
GTACTTAGCTTCTGGCTAGATTTGGGCTTGTGACTGTTCATTGTTATGACTTCATTTTTGAGGTTAGTGGCCAGATTGTATTTTTACACTAGATTTTCCTTATGACCCTGAGGCAATTTTTCTGTCCTGAATGAGGCTTTCTGCAACATGGGTAAATGTGCAGTGGTACTAGCAGTCCTCTCTAATTCCATTTTGCTTGATGAACCATAAGAACCTGCGGGACCAATTTTCTCTTTCTCAGTTTTTCTTATTCCATTAGGTTTGACTGAAACTTGTTACTTACAGTCTTTTAGTTCATAACAGTTGAGACCACACAAAGCTTTTTAGCCCCACAGAACCTGAAATTATACTTTCAGCAAAATTATAACAAATTACAAATTTCAGATTAATTATCTTGACATTTAAAATTGTTTAATACTTTTGTTCCTACATTCAGTAAAATAGTTGATTTCTTGCTAGTGTAGAAAATAAAATATCCAAAGACAGCTTTCATTTAAAAATGATGATAATATTCCAGCCCTAATGCAGTCAATACCAAAAAGATGAGTTTGGGCCAAGATTTTTATAAGTATCCATTAGGTGTTTCAAAGAGAAAAAGCTATGAAAAATTATCTGTGCTACACGTGAACTGAAGTCATTGCGGTAGTTGTTGACTCTGTGAATGATGCAGGAAAACCTCAGCCATTTTGTCCAGGTCATTTGACATCTTTTAATCATATGTCTGACAACCAAATTTTACCTTATAGTGACAATGCAATTAACATAGGATTACATCAGTTAGAGCATGTGGAGCCTATTTGTGTCAAGTTATGGGCTCCCCTGTACAAAAAAAAAGGCAGGGATCTCCTTGAAAGAGTCCAGCAGAGGGACACAAAGATCCTTATCTATAAATATCTAAAGTGCGGGAGGCAAAGGAACAAGGCCAAACTCTTACCAGCAGTGTGTGGTGATAGGACAAGAAAAATGGCCACAAACTGAAGCACAGGAAGTTCCACACAAATGTACATAAGAACTACTTCACAATAAGGGTGACGGAGCACTGGCACAGGCTACACAGAGAGATTGTGGAATCTCCTTCACTGGAGATGTTCAAGATCAGCTTGGATGCCTACCTGTGTAACCTGATCTAGGGAGCTGCTTTGGCAGGGGGGTTGGACTAGATGATTTCTAGAGGTCCCTTCCAACCCGTACAGTTCTGTAATTCTGTGATTCTGTTATTCTTTCAAACAACTGGACAGAAGAAAATAAGAACCACTTGTTTGTTATAAGCACACTCTTTAGATCAATTAAAAACAGCCACATCACAATCATCTCTGTACAAAGGTACAGGATGTCAGGGACAAGTTCTTTATGATGAGGGTGATGATGTGCTGGAACGGGCTGCCCAGAGAGGTTGTGGATGCCCCATCCCTAGAGGTGTTCAAAGCCAGATTGGATGGGGCCCTGGGCAGCCTGGTCAAGTATTAAATGGGGAGGTTGGTGTCCCTACATGTGGCAGGGGGCTTGGACATTCATGATCCTTGAAGTCCCTTCCAACCCAGTCCATTCTGTGATTCTGTGAAGGTAGAAGAGAAAGGCAGCAAATGCTTTGAGTATTTTGCAGAATAAAAAGAAAACAGAGACAGACTTATACAGAGGGAAAGGAGAATAAAATAGAAGTAGTCTGAAATGGCAAAGTGGAAGTAAATATTTTGCTTACTATAAACTTACTTAAATACAATTGGAGCATACCTAATGCCAATTTTTCCAATGTATGCTTTCAGTTTGAGATATTAAAGCAAATTTCAGTAAAAACACCTACTCTTTTTTTGCCTAATTTCTTTGTAATGATCATAATGAAAATCTTATCTACCTTTTTTTTCTTTTTCCCCAGCATTTAAGACTAGAACTAAAACTGATGAATTCTCTTCCCACAGCTTTCAGTCAAGTGAGATGAAATCTGAACATCATTAGATAATTTTACACATATTAATAAAGTGATAAAATAATTAAGAGACACATTCTAACAAGGAGAAAAAATCATTATGGTCTCATGTGAAAACGTTCCAAAAAATAAAAGGGAAGATATTAAGAAGACTGAAATATCTACTAATTAAACTGGCTATAAGCAATAAATTGTAAATTTCCTTCCTACTGGCAGAAAATTTAGATTGTCCATTTGTTTTTGAGACTAAATAATGATCTTCTTTTTCCCTGTAAACATATTTTACATAGATCCTACTGTTACCTAAATATGAATCCAATTTTTTGCTATTAAAGACCTATTAGTTTCAGTCCAACAGTGTAGAAGTGTTATTTACATGGGAAATGTTGGCTGCTTTGAAGTAAAATGTGTTTAACATCTTTCAAATTTAAGTATCTTTCTCACTAAGTGGCTTAGTTCTCTGCCCCCTCAGTTAATACAAAAAGATCAATTTGGGTTTCCTCTTGAGACACTAATGGCATTACCGACAGAAATGAGCCTGGATTCTTCCAGTAAGCTGGATGAGCGTCTTCCATCACAGGCAAGGCTCTGCAGCTTCTCCATCCATGAAAATGCACACATTCTCACAGGGTCTATTAATCCACTCAGGCGAGATGGCTGAGCTCCTGGGAGGTGCATCTAAAGGGCAGAATGGAAATATGTCAGTGGTTTTGGGATCAACCTGCTTGTTGAAGGGTCACCTAGCCCTGTTCCATGTTCTGGGTAAAACTCTGCCCGTTTATGAATGAAAAATGTTGCCTTGTATCCATCCCTCTCTTCATCGTTTCAGATGTTTTTAGCCCATTTTAGCAAGCTGTGTAGAGAGTTCTGTTCTAGTATAGAAAAGAGTAAAGCACAGTGACTATTCAAAATGAGATCAGTTTTACATCTACCTCACAATCTATGAATGACTAAAATCATGGCTGCTGGCACTGAAAGGCTGAAGGATCTGGATATTTATTTCTGTTGTTGAACACGCAAATTATTGTGAAATAAATCTCTAAACTCTTAGAGACTATATGCAAAATCGTGGGTAAATTTGAAGGAGTAAAAATTATTTATGCAAGAGTTTGATAATAGAAAGAACATTAGGAATCCTGCTAGCCAAAAATGAGGAGCAGAATATGAGCCTACAATGGAGTCAGAGCTCTTATAAGAAATGAAACAGCAAAAAAATCTCCTTTCAAAACTGCAATGGCCACTGTGAGCCTGAAAGCCACCAGTTCTTCATCTTCTGCTGTCAAGTCCTATATCTCACAAAGGCCAATTATCCAGCCAATGGCAATTCATCCAGAAATTGCAAAGACAGGTCACATAAACTGTGATCTGACACGTTAGCAGCATTCATTGTTTCTGGTGAGGACCATGTTATTTTCTGAGGTGTCTGACAGACCTACTTCTTTCAGGGGGCCTGCACAGTTGGCCAGCACAATGCTTGCAGATTAGGAAGATAAAATACTGTGAATATCTGCATTGAAAAAGCAAGTCTGCATGTCTTAAAAATACTATGCATGGTCCGGCTTCTGCCTTCAGTATTAATTGATGAAGCAGGTGGACTATGATGTACAGCAGGAGATGGAAACATTTTCCTTTCAGTAGAAATAATGCAACATCACAGACCTGCTCAGGAAATCTGTTTTTAGATAAGCTGCAAACAGGAGGATGAAGTGCATTGGTAAAAATGAAAGAAAATAAATAAAACCAGAATAACCCTTTTGCGTTTGTCGGGCTCAAACCTTTCTGAAGGTTTGGATTCCATTTCCAAGCTATTATGTATGCCTACAGTGGCATACCCTTTTACAGGCATTTATTTATTTATTTACTTACTTACTTATTAAGAATGAAATTAACAGAGGAAACTATTCAACTCTGACTGCATATGTTATATGAGTAGCATTTCAGTCAATTCATGAGCACATGAAGCTAATGAGGAACTAAAAGCCAAAAATTTTTGTTACTCAGCAATCCAGAAGAGCAAAGAAGATCCACAACACTTTCACCACAGGATCCTTCTTGTGTTTTTGTTGTTGCTGTTTTTTTGTTGGTTTTTTGTTTGTTTTTTTTTTTTTATTACATTAGTCCTCTGAATTACATTTAGATGAGAACATATTTTATTTATGCAAAAATGGCAGCTACTGCAGAATGTGCTTTCCCAGGTATTCAAAAGTGATCAAGCGGATGTCGTTTGCAACACAAGTGAAAATTTGGCTTCATCTTTTGTATCATAGATGGCAAATTCTGTTATCTAAAGGTTTAGAATATATACATTCTTTTGCAGGCTTGTTCTGTTTGTGTATTTGGTTTGTAACAAATTTGTAGTGATAAGTAATGTAGAAATAACTGCATAGCATGCTTAATGCTGGTTCAGAAGTTACATCCCAGGATTTAGAATTTTTCTTCTCTACCGACTTGTGAAAGCACTATATTTAATGGAAAGTTATTGTCTTTTCTGAATATTTTTTGTTTAACCATTAAGGTGCTAGAACAACTCCTAATGTGAAGAAAAAGGCATCACAATAAAACAAATTCTTACAATTCATACAACCCTTAGTACTTGAAGTATTTCTAGCTCTGTGGTAATGTAACTAAGCATTAATCTGACTTTATTTTATAATACCTTTATTAGGTATTTGTTTTAAAAAATGTGTCAGTGAATTAATTTGTACTCTAAAGAACTACAAATGCATATGTTTAGTGTTTTCTACATTCTCCTCTCACAAACAACACTTTTTGTCTTCACTTCCTCCCACACTGTTCAGGATGGGAGATTCTCAGATGAACAATCCCCTCTGTTCTTACAACCTACAAGCCCAGAGAAAGTGGCTTGAAAATTCTCTAAAGAGGGATACAGTTCCCCTGATACCTTTGTTAATTAAATATTGGTAAGCCTCCAAGTTAAAGACAGCCAAGCCTCTGCAGTTTCTATAATCTCTTTTCTCCAAGAAAAGTGGATGACATCCCTATTTCTTAACCTGTTAATATATCTTTGTAGTAGTAGAAGAATATCTTCTTTCTTTCACAATTTCCTACCTCATCCATTTTTCTGTGAGAGAGCAAGACGAGAGATTCAGTGAGGCAGCCCCCAACTCTCAAATCTGTCTCCTCCTGGAATTTTGGTTTCAGTGCAGTACTGCTTCCTGTATCTCCTTTTCAAACTCCTTTTTAGATGCAGAGCTTTTGAACTCTTTTGTAACTTTCTCCCTTACCCTGGAATTGTTTTCCCATAGGTATTAAGTCTTCATCTAGGGCATCCCAGTTTACCCTTTAAAATATATTTTTTTCACTTTTATTTTTATTTTTTTTCCGGATCTGACCTGTATTTATTGTCAGTCCCTTCCAGGATAGAACCAAATTTTCTCTGTCATGTTGAATTTAATTATGAGACTTTGCTTACAAAGCAGAAGAAATAACCTGGGGTAGCCTGATAGAGTTTTTTTACTTGCCCTCAGGACATTTCTGAATATAACACAAGGAAGAGGCTTAACTTAAAGTTTTCTGCTTGCAGGGTTTCCTGACAGAGTGTTAAAAGTAAAGAACTAATGCATGTGAGCAATGCATTTACTCAATAATTTGGCTATGAAGATAGCCCTACCCAGTTAATATAATTCTGACTCAAATTTGGTCTTGTAAAACTCATGGTTCCCACATTTAATTTCTAGGGGTTTCAAGGTAAGTCTGTAAAAGTTAGCTTGTGATCAACATTTATAGTTTGTAAATATGCAGAATTTCCACTTTCTGAAGATATAGAAGGGGTTTCTATGATCAAGTGTGCAATATGTGCTACCTAAACTCTAATCTCAGACAGCTATCTAGTCCAAGATCTATGATGTGAGGTGGAAGAGGGTTAGATGGATGTGGAAATACAAGAATACAATACTATTCAGAGCAGAAGCTGTGGAGCAAGATAAATGACATGAGAAAGCAAGGCTGAGAACGAAGGACACCTCTAGAAGAGGAAAAAACAAAGTCAAATAAGTGGCATGATGGCTATATGATAATGACGCTGATTGAAGGAAGAGAGTGTAGCTAGGAACGACTCATGACTGACTGGACAAGCACCTGCATTAAGGAGTGTTTGTGGAATGTCTTTTTTGACATGTAAATGCAGGTGGGAAAAGTTAAAAGAAAAAAACTCATGAATGTGTATAAGGGATGTCAGAACCTGTAAAAAACGATTTGGATTGTACACATCTAAGTCCGTGCCTCAGACGCTGCAGGTTGACTCCCGCATGACAGTTGGATTGGATGATCTTGGAGGTCTTTTCCAATCTTGGTGATTCTATGATTGTATGATCTCAGCACAGGCACAAACAGGCTGCCATCCAAACTATCCTTGTTTAATGCTGAAAACTCATCTCAATCAATTATACAAGATTCCATATTTAATGGACTGATATTTTTTGTAAATAATAAAAAAAAACACACCTCCAAAACGTTTTCATTAAAACAAATTCTGAAAAAATTTAGTGAATTGCAGTCTTGAAGGATGCATCACATCTGGATTTATGACTTAATTCCTCAATAGATTCTGTGTGTGACCTGTAGAATATCAGGATATCTTTCTTTCCCACAGTAATAGGAATAAAATGCCCACTCTGTTTAGTATTTCATCTAATCCTACTCAGCCTCTACTGCCATAATCCCAACATCCACCTCTGATATTGTGGGACAGCATAATAAAAGGGAAGGCATTACTTTCAGAGCAGCCCTTGTAGTACCAGTTTCCAAAAATACAACATCAAATCTACAATGGTTCTTTGATGAGTAGAATTTGTGAATTCATGCTGCTTATACATTACTACTATGAAATTCTACACTAATTGATATTAAAATAAGTGAAGTAAGAAGATCAATACGTCAAAACTAAACCTGTAAAATTGAGGGTTTCTTTTTATATATTTACAGAATACTGAGACACTACTTTTTATAAGAAAAAAAAGTTCTCTTGTTGCCTTCAGTTCATCAATTGTGTGTGCTTGTCCAGCACTGGCACTAATGAGATACTGGAGTGTCCCTTGCAATGAAAATCACAACATTGCAATTTTTACTTAACAACATTCTTCTCTTTCTCACAACTATATATTTATACTTTTCACTAAAGAACAGCTTCAGAAAAAGTGTCTGAATAGGCTATATCTTCAGGGAATGCCACTTCTCTCAGTCTGTATGTAGTTTAATCTTACAATACAACCTATGTTTAATAAGGCATGAAGACTCAAGACTTTGCACATTAAATAATCAAGCAAGATGTCCGTAGTATTTTTAATTTAATTTCTCTTTATGTAGGGATTAAGTGCAAATCCAATTTTCATTACCTGCTTCTAAATATCAGTAAAATATTCAGTTTGAATAATAATTCAAAGATCAGTAGAAATAGAAGAGGAAATATAAGTGTTAAAACACCCCCCAACCTATCCCTCCTTCTCTATGAACTACGTAATTCCAGTCAACTGAGTACAGAGCATTCCCACTTATAATCTGTGGCAGTGATTAGAAAAGGTTATTATAATTATGAGCACCAACAGAACCAGTAATACCTGAGATAAGTTAATCAACTCAAAGGGAATAAATTCAAATAAAGAAATTTTTAAGTTGAAAATTCCTGGAGAAGTGAAACTACAGACCCTGACAGAGTGAAAATACCTTGTCAGAGATATTAATATAGAATTAAAACATCCTGCTAGGTTTAGAATCAACTGTCTACTTCCTTGTATTCCTACTGCACAACCTAAGGGTTTGTAGATTTTTTGTGTTCATTTCAATTACATCTGAAGAAGAGAAATTATTTTCTTTTTTTTCTCCTTTCTCCATTTTCCAATTTTCTTTTAAACTTGTGGTTACAGTGTTGTACAAATAGGTCCCTATCTGTAGTTCCCTCTTCAGATCAAGATTTGCCTCAGAGCTGTGATCACCCAGTCTATGTTTGTCCTATGACTACTTCTCTGTATTTTGTTTAATGCCTGATTTTTATGTGACTTCTTATGACAAAGAGCATCTGTTTGAATCCAGTTTGTTTTTAAAGAGGCAGGAGCAATTTCTTTCTCTGGCTTCCCTCCCAAAAACATTTGTTTGTTTGACAAATCTAAGTTTATGACAAATTACCATAATTCTGTAAGAACAACTTTCCATAGTATGAGATATCAAAAAAATGCATAAGAAGTAGTAATAAGAGAAGTTGATGGCACGGTTGCATTGATTGCATTTTTATTTTTTTGCATTAGCTTCTATCGTTAACAAACATGAAAGTATAAACTGAACTTTGAAATGCTTCTGTATCGAATCGGATTTTTATAGGAGACGTTACATATTTTTTTCTGATTAATGCTTAATATGATTTTCTTGCCTTCTTTAATCTAACTGAAATGTATTCTGATGTCTACATATAAAGGTTTGTGTAAGACAAGGATATACACATCAGAGGACCAAACTAACCTGTAGTTCATTTTCTGGCAGCTTAATCATTATATTTTTAAATGGATTAATTTTTTAATTCAATCTTAATTTTTAAATTACACACCCTGCTTTCATAGGTAATATCTGAGGAGTAGAGAAGATGCTTCCATAGGTGACAACATTAGAGAATAAAAATCACATGTCCAATTATCTTCCTGATGCATACTCATGCCTTTGCTGTGCTTAATATTTTCTGCAGTCACAGGGCTACCACTGGGGAACATCCACAAGCACAAAGTGTGATAGCTAAGAATTGCATCAAGTTAGATGCCAAGAGGACAATGAGATTCACGAAGTACTTTCTGTTAGATCTTGTGCTGAAATATTTTTCTAGCAGATAACATTTTCTTATTGAACAGCCTTTGTAGATACTGTGAGCTTTTATTTGCCTCTATTTTGCTTTACTGTGTTTCTGCAATACACTGTTCATTTCCATTCCCTTTGGAACATGAAAATAATGGAACTGGGTAATAGAACTCTAGTGTATTTAGCATATGGGGTCAGCTCCAGACATGGAAAAACAAACAAACAAACAAACAAAAAAACTGATTTGAAACTGAATTGCCTTTATACAGATAATGGGAAACTAAGAAATTGACTGATAGATATTGGAGGGAAAGAGGAGGGCAGTCCTGTCAGAGATGTGGATATACATCATCAACGGAGACATTAAAATATCCAGAAGACATACTCCTTTTTCTATTTGGGCTTTTGATGTATTTTAGAAGTAGTTAGATCATCTAATTGTAGACTTCTATATGTGCCAGTTGACTAAGCATGAACTGGATCAGATATTACTGGTCCACAAATTGAATTAGTAAGTTAACAAAGAAGCATTTTTGAAAAAGCAGTGGAAATAAGGATGTGAGTTGCCTACTAAATGTACAACACGGGCAAATCTGTTACAATAATTTTATGACTGAGTGGGTATCCAGGATCCAAGATAGCTAAGTAGAAGTCATTGTTATTTTTTTCTCTTGAACATAAGAAACCCCTGTATGGGAGTACAGAGGAGTATTTGTTCTATTTCACACTGTTCTAGTATGTGCAGATTTATGATGATTTCTATTAATAGCTTGCTACAGTGTGATTGTTAATTAGATGTGTGTTAATGAAATCAGTCTCAATTTGCATGATTTGAGAAGATAAAAATTGAACTATCCCTATAGGTGACCCTGTGAATATTTCTTCTGTCATAGCATTACATCAGCATTGTGTCAAATCACATTCTCTGATCTGATTTGTATGAGAGTAGCACAGTAAAACCTAAAGCTCTTTGCTTAAACTTGGGATCCACAGGACTTGAGCATTAGTTGTCACAAAAACCTAATGCAGTTCTAAATGTTCAGAACCCTTAGGTTTTAGGGGAATAAAGGTCAGCAATAGCAGAACTTTTCATGTTTGAAGTACTCTCAGTCTACTTTTCTCTGTGACATGCTCTGTCCCTCTATCACTCTGTGAGTCCAGATAGGAAGACAAACATAATCAAAGCAACTGGACTTAAACAATTATGCTCCTCAGACAATAGAAAAATTCACTGGAACCGAATGGAAACTACATGTTGGTTTCTCTAGGTATTCAGATTCAGACAATTTCAAACTGCAGAAGATGTAAGACTGCAGTAGAAAATACTGACACATGGGTGATCCTTTTTGCATTTCTTGTTTTCACTAAATCATGCTTTTGTTTGTTGACTGCTTTCAGAAAAAGACATCTGAAGCCTGTAGGCACATATTTATGTGTGAAAGAAACAATAATCACTTTATTCTTGAAATTACCGAAAACATGTAGACAAAAGAAACAACAAATCTTAATGACTTTTTATTTTTAATCTTTAACAAGACTAGCTTAGTCACAGTGTTCCTCCTGGGCCTTAGTGAATATTAGAATCAAAAGTGAGAAACATATCAACACAATCTGAAATTAGATGGGAGCACTGACTTGTAATGACCCCACAGCTTTACTAAGAAGAAGGCTTCACTTGAGCTTCCATTTTTTTTAGAATGAAAATAATTCCTGTTCATTAATGGAATTGAATAATTTGCCAATTTCGGCAGTTCGTGATTTTTTGGCTTGGAAATGCAGGTAAGCTGCAGATTTTGCCTCAGTGTTGTTTGTAGTAAAAATATCACTGAGTAACTTAGATATTTATTTAGCTCCATTAGGTCTTAATAGGAAACATTTATCTCTTTTCCAGGATTCTAAGTATTCTGACTATGCACAGAAATGTCTTTCAGATTTAGCATTTCTGATTGATATTAAAAAAATAATAGAGAGCATTTTAAAAGAAAAAAATTTGCCTCTACATGCCTGCAGATAGGATGCACATGAAGCATTTAATTTAACACATGCAACGTGATCATTAAAAGGTTATCAAATTGGATGAGTATAATTAGAAGAAAAGTATTTGAGTTCCTGTAAATGTTAATTCTTCATTTGTCTTCTCAAAAATATTGACAGTCTCTTCATATGACAAGATAAATTTTCTTTATATGGTCTGCTTTTTGCAAAGTGCACAAAAGCCATTTAATTTTCAAGAACATAACTTTCAAAAGAAGAGAAAATGGAGATTATGAAGGAAATAGATTTTCTTTGCACAAAAACTTTGCAATTTCAGACATATCCTGTCCCCTACCTGAAAGAAAACAAGTCTTTGATAAAATAGAGACAAAGCTTTGAGGCATAATCAGTAACCTTGCAGTAAGGACAGTCAATTAAGATCTCAAAACCAAAACAACTCACTTAGACCAGTATATTATGCCAGATGTCCTTTAACTTAGGAATGAGAACATTAACAATTGCTGTGGAAGAACCATTTTTGTAGTGTCTGCTTCAAAGCAGAAATCCAGTTGGTATATCCGTTTTCTTAATTTTTTTTTCTTTTTTTCTTTTTTTTATTTAAAATTGGAAAAGTAAAATGTTAACCACTTGTAATAAAAGAAAACTTCAATGCACAAACAACACGCCCTGCCCCTCCCCCCACCAAAAAAAAAATTAGAAAGAGAAAAACTTCAAAAAAAAAAAATTTAAATGCAGTTACTATTCCAGAACATAATAATCTCAGGTTTATATTCCTTGTTCAGTATCTAAGACTAGAACCTGATTTTGAGAGACCCCAAAAAGAAAAAAAAAAATTAGTTAAAAAAAAAAAAATGTAGAGAAAAAAAAATCTTTGAATGTTTTGTTTTAGTACTAAAAATTATAACAGTTTTGGATTTCAAAACTGTATCCTAGAGTCTTGTAAATAAAAATGATTTGTTGGATTTTCGGGCATGTGGAAAATGGCATGGAATCTTTTTGAACCTGACAGTAGAATAAGATAGTGATATCCTCAAAGTTATAAAATCCCTTTGAATATTTTCTTTTCTGTATAAACTGGAAAAATGCATCAAATTATTTGACTGTGGAGAGACTGGGGAAACTAAACTAGAGTATTCTGGTACTCAGTGAGCTTACTCTCTTCGTAAACTTGAATCGGTTACTGTAAAAAAGTGTGATTTTCTTGAAGGGGAAAGAAACTTTGACATAGAGATTGGCAGGACAATATGCAATTCATAATTCCTACAGTTTAATTACTGTCATTTTACATTTCCCTCTCCCACGCTGAGTCTATTGCTTGTTCAGCTGATTTCTTTGCTCTTCTGGCTGCATCATTAATTTACTATTTAAAAATATTAACACTAATAGATAGAAAGCCCTACTTTAAATCACAGTCATGTGGTAGTGTGGTTGTTCTTGTTAACTACTCTTTGTTGACTACTTCACTTTATTTAAAGTAGGCACATCATTATTACATACCACTACTTCATTCCACCTCTTGATTCACTAGCTATGCCTGTGCTATGTCTTGCTAGCCATAATCTTTGTTTTGTTAACAGTTTCTGTTAATTCAGTTATTGAAAGTATGAACACAGTGTAGAGAATTAAATACAATCAGCTGTCATTAATAAAGACATTTAAAGAATTTATCATTATAGAAGACAAAAACAAAACATTATTGAAGATTGAACAGATCCTGTAGCTAAATATCTGGTGTCACAGACTGGGATTTGGCCTGATTATATATAAACATTATACTTTATTTCTATTTGAAAAAAAAAAAAAAAGAACTTGTACTGCCTTCTAAAACATATGAGTACAATTTATCAAAACTGTTAATGATTATGTGCACATCAGTTTTAATATGGTTCTTAATGTTTAATTTCACATCTTGTTCAGGCTTTTCTCACTCTTAGCATAGTATGATATCTCCCTTTAAGTAAGAAACTTTCCAGTGAGAGCCATGGATGACAATTCTGCTTTATGAGGTTGGAAGGAATGTCCAAGGGCCTTTGAGAACTTCTGCTAGTACAGCTATTACTGATTAATATTGTTGCATCCCCATTAAATGTTGATCAGGTGAATTTTTGGCATTTGTAGGGGGAAAAATAAATAGTAGAATTTGTATTGAGAGCAATTTTAGTTAAACAATACACTGAAGTCCAAAAAATAGGAAGGCAAACTATTAAGACCACTATGTTAGATCCAACATTTTATGATCTATGTTTGAATTTAGATGTTCATAAAACACTCATGTTGTTCTGCCATGACTGACTAAGAGCTATGCAGAAGTCATGTCATAAATGGAAGAAGTACAAAAGACAGTACTGCATCCAAGGCACAGGGAGATCACAGGAAATCTGGTGCTAAATTAACGGCAGGAAATCTGCTCTGGATGTTTGTGACAGATGGAATTTATTCCTGTCCTGAAGATTCCTCAGTTAATTTAGGTGTTTGGTATGAATTCTAATGTATGTTCTAGGTTGTAAACAGTAATTTGTTCCTACTCATTTCACAACTCATAGTCATAAATTTGCAATTGCACGCTATACACTGTATAAACTTCTTTTTCTTTCGAGAACAGCTAAAAAAATTGAAATGAAAGTTGTGTTCTGATGCATGTAGAAGAAATATGCAACACATTCATTTATGTGAATTCAACTATAAAACTTTTGAATTATTTCCTACAGATGATTGTTTCATGCCACATACTTTGCTTCTCTTAAAAAAATTCCTGTTAAGCACATCTGCTTATTCAGGTTCTACATTCCCAAACCAATGTGATTTACATTTGAATGAAGTTTCCATTTTCATTCAGTGACATGGAATCTAATTACATCCTGCCTATGAGAGAGGAGTGTTGATTATAAAAAATAAGACTCTGGAAAATTAACCTAAATAAAATTTTACTGAACAGAACATGCAATTACAATCAACACCAGAGTGTTTCAATTATTACCTCTAGATTTTTATTTCTTATTTTATTTTCTCTTGAAGAAATAAGATGTCTACAACTGGACTATTAGCAGAGCATTGTTGGTGGCATTAGAATATCTTTGAACCTTAGAGTGCAAAGGAGTGGTGTCAAGTTTTAGTGGTATCAAATAATATCAAGTACACCATATTCCTCTGGAAAGATTTTATTAACACAAGCTGATATACAGAGGATTTGATAAATAAAGTTCAATGGGAAAAAATTCAACAATATTGTGTGTGATACAGACTGCTTGATTGGGAAGGATTCTATGGCACCTTCAGACAATTGGAAGAAATCTTAATCCTTGGTCCTCCTGGGGGATTTTACCCACCACAGTATATGCTAGAAAGACAGCACTGCAATGCAGAAGCATTGCAGGAGGTTTCTGGGTTCCTTTGATGACAACACTTAATGACAGTTGTGAAAGAGTTGGTAAGCAGAAATGTTCTGCTGGACTCACAAAGAACTACTGGTTAAAGCTGCAAGGGCTGAGAACTGTCTCGACTGCAGTGACCATGGAATTATAGAGGCAGGGTACTGAGATGAAAGAAAAAGGCAAAAAGCAGAAGCACAATGCTGGACTCAAGGAAAAAGTTTATAGCCTTTTCTGAGATCTTTGAAGGATCCTGTAGGTTGTGGTCGTGGGGAGAAAGGGAATCCAAAATAGCTGTTTATTTTGACAGTATAACTTTCTTGTAAAACTTTCACAGAATCATAAAAACATGGAATGGTTTGAGTTGGAACAGAACTTAAAGATCATCTAGTTACAACTTCCATGTCAGGGAACACCTTCCCCTAGACTAGGTTGCTGAGAGCCTCATCCAATCTGATCTCAAACACTTCCATGGATAGGGCATCAACAAGTTATCTGGGCAGCCCATTCCAATATTTGTCACCCTCTGAGTATAGAATTTATTCAAGGTGTCTAATTTAAATCTATCCTTTATTAGTTTAAGATCCTTTGTCCTATTATAACACTCCCCAATAAAGAGTCCCTCTCCAACTTTCTTGTAGATCCCCATTAGATACTGGAAGGCTGTTATAAGGTCTTCCCAGAACCTACTCTTCTCTAGGTTGGTCATTCCTAGTTCTCTCAGTCACTTGGTTGAGGAAGGTGATTCTTCCCTTCTAGCTAATCCTTTTGTTGACACATGACATCTGGAGTGCTGTGTCCAGGTCTGGAATCCCCAGTATACTGAAGTAAGTCCTTCAGAAGTCCTTTAAAATGATTCAGGGAATCTGACATACAAAGAAGCTGAAAGAAGTGGGTCTGTTCATCTTGGAGAAGGAAAGGCTCAAAGGAATGCAATCATGGTTGATGGAGGGATGGAAGAAGGCAAAACCAGACTTCTCTGTGGTATGCATTGAAAGGAAAAGAGATAGTGAGCACAAATTAAAATACAAGGAATTGCATTTAAACACCTCTCCCTTAAGCCCTTTTTCCCTTGCTGTTCAAATACACTAGAAAGGTTTGCACACAGAGGTTGTAGAGTCTTTATCCTTGGAGATACTCAAAACCTGACTGGACATAGTTCTGGCCTTATTTTGAGCAGAGGGGTTGGACAAGCTAATCCTCACTGGCTACTTTCCAAATTCAATTGGTTTATGTATGTATGATTATACTTCAGAAATGAGCTAACTTTTTCATAAATGTATGAATGAAAAACAAAATGCTCATCCTCAATGAGGAATTATATATTTTCATCTTCACAGCATGGTTTTTATATTGCTCGGTGAACCTGATATCAAGATCTCCAGTCCTCCAAAATCAATGATATTGTATTTTTATTGGAAATAAACTGTCTCTGAATCAATATCTTTAGTCTAAGAACCTCTACCATGTAAGATTTCATCACTATAAATTCCACTGTGGAAACATTTTGCTGTTTGCTACTACAGTATTAAGAGGCGTAGCTTTTGAGTGAACTACACTGAAATTTATGATATATGTAAAACAAATGTAATTATATTAAAAGCGCAGATGTTTCTGAAATAAAGTGATATCTCATCCTCTAAATTCCTCTGAAGTTTGAGATCAGATTTAAATCTCTCTGCAGCTAAGTCTTATAAATCCCTAGTACATCAGAGGTCAGACTTTAAAAATCCAAAAGACAGTCAAAATCAACAGTAATTTCAATTCACTGGCGCAAACTAAATGCTTATGAAATAAATAAGTTGATTCATAAAAGGAGTAGTTTTCTCAGTATCAACTGAATGCTAGAATGAAGGGCAGAAGGTAAGGTAAATTCAAACACTACTATTTTGTATTTTAGCTATATGCCCTATTAGCAACATCTTTGCCAGTGGAACACAAAGAACAACACCAACACTGCACTACTTCCAATAAAAAAATAAATAAATAACTACAATAATTACTTATTTTTACTCGAAGATAATACATATATATAATACAGATATATGACAAATGTCAACTATGATTCACTGTGAATTTTTGTAAGGGATTTAGACTGAACCCCAACCAAATGAAAGTAATGTGTATATCTGAAATCAGAAAGAGATTAAATATATATCTTAGTTCTCTCTTTGTATCAATAACATCCCTTGAAACTAAGTCTAGTAGTCCTACAGTTTGATCCAATGACTGATGAAAAAACTTAGTATCAAATTACTCTAATAATTTACTGACTTGCCCTTCATACATGGCAAATGATGGATCAGTTTGAATTCCCCAAGTGCTGTCTTTGGAATACACCAAAACAAAATATCTTGAACAAAGAGGCCTTCTGCAGTGTTACTCCTTTATTCACCTGAAGCCATACGCAATTCAGTTGTCAATTGTCTGCCTGCTTTCTCTTAGTGTGAGAATAAAAGAAACTGTATCCAGAAAATCTTCTCTGTACATTGGTTACAATTCTACTTCTGTCAGACATGTCTCCACCCAGGAAATTATTTCTCCTGATGACTTCAGAGGTAGTATCTATTGCATCTATTGCATTGTTTCTCGATTCCATCCCTATCTTTTCACTTGTCCTTCATTTGTTACTCATTGAATACAAAAGAGGATCTTAACATTTATGGCCTTATTCCTACATAAAAATATAAAAACTAGCTAATACATTTTGCTCTCCATTCCATACAAATACTAGTGTAACTGAGGAAAAATAAGGTAATAAGTTATATCACAGAGTGACAAAAATTATGAAATTAAGGAAGTGTAGAAAATTGTTTTCAATTCCTATCAGCAGAATTTACAGTTAAACTTGACACATCTTGCAATTTAGACATAAATTGCCAAAGAATACAGAATTCATGACTCGATTCCTTAATAAAGCATACAAATACAAGGTCAATATATTGCTTTGCCTATTAATATTTGTAAGACTTATGTACTCATTACTTGCTAAGATAAGAGATTCATTATCATACAATGAAATAGAAAATGGGAGGGATCAGATTAAAGTTGTGGACTTTGTAAAATTTAATAAAAATATTTATACTGTCATCATAGGTTCCTTCTTTTGTAGTCAAAGGAGTTCTTTCAGGAACTGTCTATTTATATGTATACGATACAGAGAAGCAAATCAAAGCCTGCAACGTTTTTACATATCTTATTTACAAACTAGCCCAAAGCATAGAAATGTTGTAACAAAATGACGCTCATATCTAATAATCTCAGCATTAAATTATTGAAGAAATAATTGTCTAACTAGCTTAATAGCAGCCTGTCCAGCTGCACAAAGACAAGCTCAAAAATGTTGTTCTTGTTTTTTCTTTTTTATTTTTTCCCATCCACAATGCTATATTACAGCACCCCACAGACGGTAAAGTATCTCTTGCTGCGACAAGATATTGATCTTCTTTTCCTCTGAGAACCTTAAAAAGTCAAACTTTAGCTTCTTAAAATTTACAGCTGGAGCAGTACTTTGTACGGGCTACAATTTAGAAAGAAATTTGCTCTTAGTGTTTAGCAGAAAAAAATGACATCAGTAAGAATGTGTATTGTTTTTACTGGTGAGAATAAAGATAGTCTAAACCTCTGAGAGCTTATTCAGCTCATCAGTGAGTAGTGATACTCCCTGACTCATCCCCCACTAAGACTTAATATCTTAAATTCTGAAAAGGCACAAAGGCAAAGAAACATGATATAGGGTAAGAGCTCAGTCATCTCAAGTTAAGGAAAAGAAGGTCTCTTCTGCCTTAACAGAAAATTAGATAGGAACTTCTGTCATCCTATTTATTTCTGTTGCTTTAACATCAAAAATGTGATTTGCCTGCACTTGGGAAAATTGAACTACTTTGCTGAGATACATGAAATAGATTTTGTTGATGATCTGAAAGTGGATCTGAGGGGAGCTTGAGAGGGACATGTTGAGTTAACCTGCTTAACAACCTACTGAGACAGTCATTAGTCTGTTGTCAACAGACAGTGTCATCAATTTCTGTGGAAAGTTTCTTTTATATTTCAACTGTAGAAAGTATAAGGATTAACTAGAGGGAAATGTGTGATCTCTTAGCTCAAACAGTATCTCTGTCCTTTTAAATCTTTTGTGCAGTGGACAAAACTGTATATCTGCTAATGCTTCTTCTACTTTGAATGTTGTAGCTCATCTTGATTCCCTCAGATCGCAGTGTGCTAGGAGATGAGAAATGCTGTAGTATTGTATAACCTGGTATTAGAAAGGAAAATTTTCTTTTAGTGTGAAGATTTTTTTTAATCATTATAAGCTACGTAATCCTTGCAAATAAATTATCTTAAGAATCTTTTCATGTGTACTGGCCTTTAAAACAGATATTAGATAATAATATTTAGTCTATAGAAAAAGTCTTAAAATCGAGCATAATTGAAATGTCTTTATTTAATCTTGAGAATAGCAATTACATTGTAGTGTCTTTGCAAGTCCAGTGCAAACCTGAAACTAAGCATGCAGATGTTTTGCCAAATTTTTGCAATATTTCCATTTCATAAAATCATATCACAGAGTCACAGAATATCCTGAGTTGGAACGAACCTGTAAAGATCAAGTCCAGCTCCTCAGTCCAAATCATGAATCCACACAGTACCACCCAAAAATCAGACTGTATGTCTGAGAGTGTTGTCCAGATGCTTCTTGAACTCCTTTGTTGCAGCCCCACGCTGTTCCCTTGGGTTCCATCACTGTCACACAGAGCAGAGCTCAGCGCTGTCCCTCCGCTCCCTGTGAGGAGCTGTGGCTGCCATCAGGCCACCCCTCAGCTCGTCTGCTCTGGGATGAGCAAAACCAGGAACCTCAGCCGCTTCTCATACATCTTGTCCACTAGAACACTTCACAATCTCGGTAGCCTTCCTTTGGAAACTCTTGTAGTTGTATTTTCTCCTTATATATATGCCCAAACCTGCACCCAATGCTCAGGATGCAGCCACACAGTGCAGAACAGAGCAGAACAACTCTTTCCTTCACTGGTGGCAGTGCTGGGCTTGATGCACCCCAGGATATGGTTGGCCCTTTTGGATGCGCATGCACACTGCTGGTTCATGCTTAACTTTTTATTAACCAGAATCCCCAAACCCCTTTCTGCAGGGCTGCCCTCTAACCTCTTGCCTCCCAGTCTGTACATATATCCAGGATTGTCCCAGGAACATAATCTGATACTTGCTCATGTTGATCTTTCTGCTGTGAGACTAAAGTTCAACCATTCTACTGTCACCACTGTTACTGTAGAGTTACATATTCTTTATCATTACCTGCATGAAGGTAATATTGCAAATTGTCAACAAAATTCAGAACTTTATCATGTGAGAAAAGGTGCAAATATGAAGCAAAAGAGGATCATAACTGTCACAGATAGCTGGCAGTTTGTTTTTGTGACAAGATGCAAGTGATGGTTTGTGAAAGCACTAGGAAAACTGCATGCGTAGAGGTGAAAGAAGAGATTGTGTTTGAAACAAATAAACTTCACACAATCAGAAATGCAATAGTTTCAGCTTGCCTCCTGAGTAGCAGTGCTAAATGATTTCGCAGACATCACTACAGAAGATAATCTTAAGGAAGGACCTGAGGCAAGATAGCATACTTTTGTTTTTATGTCTGTGCATGCCATTGAGACAGAAATTACTTAGAGTTCTCTGACAGAGAAGCTTTCTGCTTTACTCTAAGGCTGGCACTTGTAGGGCTTCAGCTAAGTTCTGAAATACCTATGATACTAAAAAGAAAGGCAAAGTACAACCCTAATTAATGATTATTCCTCTAGTCACTTCATTTGGAATCAGGATTTTTCCACAAAGATTTTACATAATATGAAGGCAAATGAGAATTATGTAAAAAGTGTGAAGTGACCCAAATAATTAGACAGAAAGATAATTTCTGAAGTCATTCAGAATTCTGATTTTAAGTGAGCTATATCCTCTTAAGAAACAACTGTAAAACAGTACTTACTACAAAGGTATTGAACTTGAGAGGAGGTTCAGATCATGAATAGTGTGGTCTGGGACTTTCACATTCCAAAGAGACAAGGCATTAACCTGGCAGAACTCCGGTTCATATGAAGAAACCTTTTGCTTTCAGGTTTATCAGCAATCATAAAATCGTTACTTGGCATAAAAGAAATGCTCTCACACACACACACACATTATAAAGAACAAACTCATGGTTACACCTTACATATGACTTAAATCATCCCCTAACACTGCTTGTAAACATATTGGCGCAGATGATGAAGATGAACACTTAAATTCCTAGAGCCTGCTTTAATAATCTCCAGTTAAATTTTAAGATCTACTTAGGATTTAATAGATTTAGAAGTCTAATTAAAATTGATTCAGTCTGTATTTGCTTATACTTTTATTATGATTAGACTTACCTAATCCTGTAAGTCACTTGTATAATGTCAAATATGGTGGTACATCAGTATTCAGTCACCCCCTCCAACATTACTAAATTCTTCTCCTGGGCAGTGTGTAGATTTCCCTTTAACTGAACAATTAGTCTACACTGAAGTTCTTAAAAACTGGCAAAAATCTGACAAACAGAGTTTCTGGTTCTGGACTAGCAAGTTTTCTTTAATAGCTAGCCAAAACAAAAGACTCCTAGATTTGGACCTATCCTCAGGAATCCTGAGCCATGTTTTTTAAGTAAAACAACACAACACTGACAGCTTTACAACTATTTGGAAAGTTCATAACTTGTGGCATGTGCAGTTGATGATCTTAAATGAAAAATTTAGGCAGAGTATTAACTGTCTTGGAATACTCAGAACATAAAAATCTCCATATTGGAAGATCCTTCAGGTGATAAAAACCTCAATGATTTCTATACTCGTGAAGAAAATCTACAGAAGTAAGTAGAGAACGTGGAAGTACATTAGTAATTTCCACATATTTTTTGAGCAATCACATTGAAACAAAATATAAGCTTGTATGAAATAAGGATAATACTGAGACTGGTCAAAGAAAAGTGATTTGTTGCAGTCTGACTGTGTAATGGACCTATCATGTTCTGCAAGTCATTTATGAATGGAAAGCCATTTGCATAAAAATTTCCTGGTCACCAGATGAGGTTTTCCTTACCAGGGATGTAAAAAAACCAAACCCCCCCCCCAAAAAAAAAAACACAAAAAAACACCCTATAATAAAGCAAAACTGAACTTTTCTCACAAAACTATTTCTCATGAGTAATAAAATTTCCTTTGACTGTGAATTACTCTAATGTTACGGCCTTTTGTGTAGGCGTTGTGGAAAAGATTGTGTAATTTTATGTTCCAGACAGTGCTTAACTGTTGTTACGCTACAGTATGATTAATATTTTCTTGTTAGGAATACATTCTTTTACTTTCTTTGACAATTACATTTCTACTTATCTTCTCCACTTTTCTTTTCCTGTGTACTTGTCGCAAAACTGTGTACTTTCCTGTATACCTGTCATAATAAACAGACACCATTTCACTATGCCTTCCTGTTTCTGAGCATACTGGCTTTTGTGCTGCACTGGGCACTGTGCAGAGCTCAAGATATTGTGTGAGTGTGTGCACACGTCTCTGTGGGTTCCGTGTACACTGCAAACACAACGAGCACAGGAGCAGGCTCACTGAGCAATTAAACACAAGGAATCCTGGTCTGTGAATCAGATGCTGAAGTGTTTAAGTCAGTGACACAGAGATGGTTTTGGATGAATGAAGGAACAAAATTCTTGATACTTAGTGCACTTCACTTAAGAGCATGTAATCAGAAATAGTATTATGCGTGCAGTTTAGAAGAAGCCATCAGATTCAAACATAATGAAAACATCCAAGATTTTAAGAGCACTAACTTTTCTATGAGACCTGGAGTTCATGTTAGGATTGTGAACAAAAGAAAATGAGCAGAAATCCTAACTAGAGAGAAAGAGGCTAAAGCAGAAAAGTTGCTGGTAATGAAATAAATACTTAAAGGTGACCTTAGATATATGAAACATTTTAACACTGATGAGATGCAAATGAAATAAGGCAGAGGATAAAATGAAGTAATGCTGAAAATAGATATTTCACAAGCGTGTCTGTAAAGAAAAATCCCCTACAAGCAAACCATGGGAAGAATGGGTCATTGCTGGCAACAGCACTCTAAATGTCATAATCAAAAAGAAACAGAAGTGTTTTTCATTGTCTGGAAATCAGATATATTATCAGTGCAGAAAATGGTAGCTTGCACTCACAAACGCAAACAGATTATAACTTCACAGATAACCTTCTAGATAAATTTCCAGATTTTGTGCTACCAAAAATTCAACTTGAGGTCCAACTGAAATTGAAATGTCATAATAGTCATTTCTATTTTTATAATGAAATGCTACAGGATGTAGTACAAGGGGAAAAGACTTGGAAGAACAGGTGCACATATTAATTTGCTTATCAGCATACCCAATAAATAAATGAAAAAAAAAGAGAGAAAAATGAAGCAAGGGCTCTTATATATCAATCAATCAAATCAAATCAAGGCATCCCACAAAGAAATAGCACATTCTCTTTGTTTTTCACTCCCAGCATCTCTGGGGACAAACAAAAGCAGCTGGCTCCAAGGACAATAGTAGTTTGAAAAGAGAAAAAATGTTACTATACACAAGGAATCTGTAAAAGATATATAATGATGTAACGGTATGGCTGAACACTGATGAAAAATTAGATGCTGATTTTATTGGTAAAATATGAAAAATTAAGTATAAACATAATAATAAATAGTTGGTAAATTATTACATTTAAATGAATTACCTGACACAGAACAACAAAAGCCAGGGGATAATTCATGATACATCTATTCAATCCAGATAACATTTTGAAAATGATTTATTCATACAGAGCATCCATTAGCCACCAACACCTGATAATTACAGTTCTGAGTTTTGTTTTATTTTCCAACAACTCTTCTAAGTAACATATTAGCAGAAAATGTATGATATTAAGTTTAAGCAGTATTTACTAGATGAAGGTTTTGCATTGAGTTTCTTGTGCGTACAGAATATACATCTGAAAAACTGTGAAGATTTGAGAAGGATTGGTTTTTGCATATCAAGGAATCTGTTCTACCAGAACTCCATCAAACAGAGCAGCTGAAAAATGAAAAACCCACACAGAGGTAGCCAGATACCTACCAAGCCTAAAGTACAGCCACAGCATGCCTTTTGGTTTACGTTGGTGTTGAAACATTTACACTACCTGAAACATTTACACTACCAGAGAGTTAATTTGTATGATATTGATTGAAGAGAAACTACAGATCAAAAACATCTGCAAAAACTTCTCTTTTCATGCCTTCCATTAGAAGTCCAGCTTCTGTCCAGAAAACAGAAGTACAGTGATCTCTGATGGAATAATACGTTGCAGAAGATGAGCTATTGTAATGAAACAGACTGAACTGTGAACCTGCGGAGCCTTTTATGTTGGCACAGAGCAGGGAAAACACTGTCAGAAACAGTATAGAAAGTAGAATAAATTAAACCTAAGAACATTACAAAGCTACACCCTAAAGCTGCTAGTAATTGAAAATCTTATTAACAGCATCTAAAAACTTAATATGCTTAAAGTAAAAACCATTATCTAAAATGGTTGATATCTAGCAAGTGTCTAAGACATGATGTTAACATAATGTTTCTTGGTCACTTTTTCTTTTAATGCTGAGTTTCTGAAACAGAACATGAGTTTCGTATTGCTCTGCGCAGCACAGCCTTACTCCATGAGCCCCCTGCCTCCACATACACACAGAGCAACATACACACATAGATACACTCTGAAATCAGATAAAGAACTGGAGAGAAATCTGAGCACCACAGAAACATTTACAGGCTGATCCTTATTTGGTGGAAAATGGGAATAGCAATTTTCACTAGCTAAATGCCTGAGCCTTAATATGTCAATCACAGCACAGAGTAGCTGTGCTAGTAGGAAGAATGCTTTCTGCCTCAGTATTGCAATATTATGGACATATTTTGAAAATATGCACTTTGTGCTAATAATACACGAGCTGAAATACTTGTTTCCCAATATTTTACAATTAATGGTCTATTAGGGTGGAATAGAGCTCCTAACACTGTGGGCATTACAAAAAATAACAAAATGTTTGTTTTATGTGTGTGACTTATGTAAGTAATGAGGCAGACACTCTTACTGAGAAATACAGCCTTGTCAATTATCCAGATAAATTCTGCATTTTTACAAGCTTTAATGCTGATAATGAAGTATACATATTGAAGGTTGAGAAAATAAATATGTTCATGTATATGACCGTGTCTGTAACTTGAGGATTTCAGACATGGAGCTACTTGATATGATAAATCATTTAATAAGAAATTCATAAATTAATAAATAATTAATAAATTAATTCAGAGTTTAAATTAGTTTGATAAAAAAGTCCTAGACTCTTTGCATTTAAAATACTTACAATAGTGAAGTTAGATATTCTATGGATTGAAGTGCAAAGTGGATTGGCTGCTCCGGTCCTAAAGGTGAGCAGCTATGCTGGAAGCTGACAACATGTCCTGCCATGGCTATACTGAGTTCTGGGGAGTGAGGAGAGTAACAGACAGCCCCTGTGAAATGTGGGAAGCAGCAACAGTAGAAGCCTAGACAACAATTAATACAATAGCCATGTATTTATCCAAACTTCTCAGCTGATATATTATGTGAGCTGATACACTAATTGTGCACAAATGAGCTGTCAGATGTTAGAACATGAAGGATGTGATCTTGTTTCCTTTCAAAGCAATGGAGTGATGCCCATGACTGAGATTGCACTTCCTGTCCCTGCCTAATACCACACAGTGCTTTCATTGCGCAGACCTGTGACTATGGTGAGGCTCTGGCACAGGCTACCCAGAGAAGTTGTGGATACACCATCCCTGGAGATATTCAAGGTCAGGTTGAACAGTCCCTGCCCACAGCACGGGAATTGGAACTAGGTGATCTTTAAGGTTTCTTCCAATCCAAGACATCTTCTGATTCTGAAACCCTGCATTTGCAGAAAGCAGCATGCCAGATAGAGGTGTAAGCAGAGGATCTGTGTTTTCTGTTAAAATCCTGACCCTTGTGTGTCTCTTCAGTGCATAGTAGTGATGTCTGTCTTTCTCTGTGCTTCTACAACCATAAAGACAATAGCTGAAATAACAAAATATTTTTTTTATCAAAGCGTCATTGTTTTATGATATTTGTTATTGGTATTCCACATCATAACATCATGTACTGCATTGGGAGTTATATATGCTCCAGCTCCATGGATCATTCATAGTTCCAGGTATACCTGTCTCAAAAGAGAAGAACTACATACCCCAGAGGACATTGTGTTGGTTTGCATTTATTCCGCTTTCCGCTCTGGGGAAAAGATAAAAACTGATCACATGTCACGAGATACAGGCTGTTTCCTATCAGATAGACCCAGCAGCAGGTGCTCCCTCGCCATCTCGTTTTTAGCGTTTAGCATAAGGCCATCAGGACACTCTTTCTCTCTCATTTTATTTTATTTATTAACTTCAGTTCTAATTATATTGTATTTTATTGAGTTATTTTGCATTCCTCTATCTTATTTAGTAAATTAGCTTTCCTCCTCAGATTACTGCTGCTGTTTTGTTTTTAGGCCCATCTCCCTTTTCCTTCTCCCCCTTTCCCCTTCCCCTTTCCCACAGCATGGGTCCGTGGGTCCCCCTGCCCCAAAAATCATGAAACTGGGCCAAACCAGCCTGTAAAACATTGACACAAAACTTATAGAATACTTAAAGAAACGAAAATACTGAAGTTATTGTCAGAATATGGAGACATCTAGATTCGCAGATCGAAGATATTAGTCAGTTTTAAAATACAGTCTGAAAGGGATTACAAATACAGACTGTGTCCCTGTTCATTGCAGAGGATTTGGTCTAGATGGCCTTTAAATGTCTCTTCTGATTCTACTTGGTCTACTCAAAGTGAAAATGTTCTTCCCTGTATACTGCCATCCCAGCATCCCACACTGAAGACCCTGTCTCTATTGCTTTATTCTAGGCATTGTGCAGGCTGCTGTTAAGGTCTCTCTGAGGTCATCTTTCCTCAGTGCTGAACAGGCTGTGGTCCCTCAGTATCTTTTCACAGAGAAAGTGCTTGAGAACCAGGCCAGCTTGGAAGCTGAACTCTTTCCAGTTGTTACTTTCTTTCCTCTATGAAGGAATCAAAAACTTGCAGTGTCCAGATAGAATCTCAAAAGTGCTGAAAAGAGTAGGATAATCCTTCCCCTTGATGTTGTGGCTGTGTCCATGTGAATACAGCTCCCAGGACACTGTTGATTATCCTTGCATTTAGGGCATGCTGTTGGCTCGTGCCCAGCTTATGCCTGTCCAAGCCCCCGTCTCTTCCTCCAGAGCTGTCTCCAGCCAGACAGGTCCCAGTGTGCATCCTTGCACTGGTGTGCCCTGCCTAGGATCAGCACTTGTCTTTGTCTGCCTTCTGTTGGACTCCAATCTTAGTTGTTTCCTCTGAGTAACAGCCCTGACCTCAAGTGTGTGAGTCTGATCATCTAACCATTTATTTACCTATGCAGCTCGGCACCCACTGTAATTATAGCATCCTAATTTTGAGACTATTATATTTTAGGAGAGCATGTCAAAAGCATTGTTAAAAGTTAAAGTCATTTCTGATTACCCTCCAATGTTCTACATTCAATTTATTTTGTAAAAAATGTTGCTGTTACGCTCATGGATATTTGTGGTTTCATCTTCAAGAGAGTATCTGGGAATGTTTTTCAAAAGTATTCTAATTTCTTCTCTTTCATTATGATCCTTTCAAGTTTTTAATGTCCTGATATTACATTTATTTAAAACCTGATTTGGCTTGTCTAATCCTGTTGTCAAGATCAGAGTTACTTATCATCTGTTGTCTCTCTCTCATATCTATTATTAGAAAATATATGCAACTATATATTCTTTATAAGAATTATCTCCAAACTGTGAAAACCTTGCATTTTCAGTTCAGTGGTACTCAGTATGGTTCTTCATTTGTAATAGGGCCTTTCAGTCAAATATGTTCTGTTTGTCACAAAAATTATTTAGGGCTTTCTTTAAGTACAGTTAACTACAGTTGCCCACAGCTTTTCCAGCACCTGAACCACTTCCCATACTATCCTAGCTTATTTGTCTGTAGCACTGTAGCCAGAAATGAAAAACAATTTAAACTTTGATTTGACATCAGGGTCAATGAGCTTTTTTAAAAAAATGTTTTTTTTCACTAAAAAATGATATAATATTGCTTTATATATTAGATAATTATGTCTAATCACTGCAGAGATTGCTTTTTTTCTCTTGATATTTCTTCATTAATGTTCTATCCTTCCTTGCCACTTTTGCATTGTGCTTTAATTTGTTCTTAGGATAACATTTCTTAGTCTATATGTTTCAGCTGAATTCTTTCAAAATGCCTTTTGTGTCCCAGCTGTGTAAGCCTGCAGAATGACAAAGGTATGAGCTTGAGGCCTAGTTGATGAACAGATGGGCTGAGACAAGTTGATTTCTCCATCTTCTCACATGATCTTCAGAGAAATTCTCACTTAATTCCTTCTGCTATTTATCTTTCTCTGAGGACGGAAAAATCACTCAGAGAGATACCACATGTACAGCAAATCTTTACAAGTCCCAAATGATTCTGAGCTCAGAAGACAAAGGATAGACTCAAGAGCCTCACTGATATCTATGAGCCTGCATGTAAAAATAGCTTTCAAATCTAAGTGGAGGAGCTACTGTAATTTAGACACAATTACTTCTGATAGGGATGATATTTATGAATTTTGTTTACATGCTATTGCCTGGGCACATTGAAGTATCGAGTAGAATGTTTGACAGTGCTTTTAATAGGTTAAATATGAGCAAAATGTGAGTTTGCAAAGTATGATTTACTTATGCATTGTGATTGTGTATGCAGGAATTCCATCCATTATTTCCATCCATTGCTATATGTCATATTCCATCTTTTAAGAACTTTGCAGCTTGAAAGCCAAAGACAAATAAGATTTTTTTTTCATCCTTTTTCTTTTACGCAGAAAACCACAACATTGACACTCCTGAGACACAAATGATACAAAGAGAGGTGGCATTTTTTTGTTTAAACAGGGAAGTACCATTCTGCAGTGTCCCAGTACAAAAAACTTTTAGTACTGCTATGTAAAAGCAAACAAGAACTACTCTAGGTCTGGGCAGAGCCTTTTTCATTTTCTGTATGCGCTTGTCTTGCTACTGCTCTTGTTTGTTCTCTGTTAGCCATTAAATGCCTTTGAAAGAATACATCTCCCAGACCTTCTTTAGAAAGTAACTGTTGAAAATTTGATCTACTTCAGCAGGTCAATTAATTGCAGCACTGGTGTACATGTTTGAAATCCTTGAACTGTCTTCAAGGTTATGCTTCCATTCCCATTGTCTTTATGAGTTGTTTTTATTCTTTTTACCTTTGTTGTTTTTGTTGTTGTATTTTAGTTTTGTTTTTGTTGTTATTGCTGTTTTACATTAATTGATCGAGCTCTGGGCTTATCCAGGAGCATAAACAAATACTATTATCAAAATTGAACACGGCTTTTTGTTTTGTTAAAATTTGACTCTTCATGTTACAACAACTCCTAATGCAGGGAATTTTGTTTTGTGAAGGCTTTATTTTGGAGTCAATTTTGAGTTTTACTGCAGTCAAAGAAATCTAAGGAACACACCCATAATAAATTATGCTTTGTGAAATATTGTCAGAACTAATAAAACCCTATCTCCAGGCTTTTTACATTTAAAAAAATAATAAATAAAATAAAGCCTGCTGATGAATGAGAAGTCACTCAGCAAAAAATAAAGATGATTTGAAAGAAGTGGCTTTGAAGTAGATGGAAAAAACTCAACAGGTTCCTATTGGGTGTAAATGATTTCACCAGAGACTTTAGCAGTGTTTCATTTGTTGCATATAAGTTGGCTTCAGTGCTCCCAGCTCATAAATAATAATATAGGTGTTCTAAAAGGCAACCGCTCTTTGTTCATTTTCTTTTACCCACAAAAAAGGAAAAAAAAAATACAGAAAAAAAAATGCAAAACACACAGTGGAGTCTGAAATGATGCCTGGCACCAGATGAAATTATAATCTCTTTTTAAGAGCATATCACGGTACGTATGCATGATAACTGTAATGAATATAGGAATAGTATGTGATTTTTGAACACCTTTCTCTTTTGTTTCAAATGGAATGGCTCTATTTGGTATCGCAAGTATTTGGAATGAAGTATGTAAGACTTCACTGTGTCTAAATTTTTTTTTAGAGAAAAATTTAGAGGGATAAATGACCATTTGAAAAATTCTAAGCATTAAACTTGTATGTAACTAAAAATTAAGAGAAAACATTGGGTTCAGGAAATATTTTTGTAGCATATATTTGAAGTATTCAAAGAGATTTATGCATATATATTTTGTCAAGAGTAGTGCTGAGTTACCTTTTATGTGTGTGTTTCAGTTACCATAGTTACAATATTCTGTTAACAAGAGAAATGCTGAAAACTTCTGCATAGGCCTGAATTGAGAGACTCCTTGGAGATAATTTCTACATTGGATCCCTCTCTGAAAAGTTATTTTTGGATCCTCCTTGAAACATTTTTAGCATGTTTATGGAGCCTACATCACTTGAATTGACTTTTTTCCCACCGTTTTAAAAATAAATACTGTTAAAATATGAAATGTTTTGCATTAGATTAGGCTGTGCAGTACATAGTGCTTATAACAGAAAACACGAAAATAAGCCACAAAACTAAAAGAGAAAAATGAAGCAACTTTCTGTGTCCTTGTGGTAGAACTCAAGTTGTCCTGAACACCAAATACTGTGAGCTTAGACATTGTTTTATGACTGCTTTCAACATCAAAATGCACAAATGTTTCTTTTAATCTGAAAAAAAGATAAGCTCCATATTCTTATAATAGAAACCCAAATTCCTAACTTCTTACACACAGAAGACTCAAAGTGGTCACACTTAACAAGTAAAAATAAAATGACCTCACACACAACTCTCCCCTACCCATTGTTTTCTTGAAGCTAAATCCTTGCCACTGGTCTTAGACAAGTAATTTGAAGAAAACTGTCACAGTTTGTCTTGTTTCCTAGGAAGACACCTTTCAGTCATTTCTGACTCCCTGCTTCTCTCTCTAATGCCTCTCTTCTGCCTGATGTTCCATTTCTTGCTGTGATTTGCTCAGTGCCTTCTTTTTGCTACACCCTGAAGTGTTCAGAAGTTTACCTACTGCTTTTGCTCAGTTGTTTGCAAGAGAAGCAGAAATAACTCCTTCTCCAGAGAGTTCCCCTGAGCCACAAGTGTATTGCAAGCAACAGCATGAAGCTGAAGACAAACAGATCAACCTTACAGAGAATCACACTCCTAAACATATGACCAGAGGCGTATATCTCCCCAGCTTCAGTGTCACGATTTACACAAGAAAATGTCACAAACATAGTTCTTCTCCAGTAAGGACAAGAAAGAGTCTTCCAGATCGATTTGCTGAAATGCTGCCCTTGCTGTCTATAATTTTTTCTTCTTCTCTTACTACATCCATCACTGTGTGTTATTCATGCTGCACCAGGTTCAGCTCTTCAGTTCCAGAACTGAACTTTTACTTTAAGTGGTTATGATCCAGAAAATTATCAGCTACTTTATTAGGATATTTTTCCTTAGATATCATGCAGATAATCTATCAAAATTATTTCCTCTCAGTTGAAATTAATTCACTACATCTCAAGCAGAAACCTATCCATTTCTTTGAAACTTCAAGATAGAGGGAAAACTCTACCATATACATAATACAGTAAACATGTTGCAAATCAGACTGAGAATTGTTAATTCAGAGATGTTATGAGTGATAAAGTCAAACTATGCCTCCCATAAAGTTAAGCATATGAGAAAAAAATACTTGTTTTTAACTTTTTCTTAGCTATCATTTATTCACTTTGATTTATGTGGAAATTAAATATTATTTAGGCAAAACTGCTGAAGTCTGATGATGTTCCGGCTTAGTTAGCACTCAGTAAAAGAAGTGCATTGTACCTTTTAATCATTTAATTCAAGCAGTCTCTAGCAAAAGTTTCTAGGAAAATCATTATCTTCTGTTGGTTAATAAAATTAACTTCTGTCCAGTGTTGGACTTAACTAAAAATCAGAAAAAATGGGCTTTTGCTATGTCTTTGGAAGGATTTGTTTCTTTTTTTTTTTAAGCAGAAGAGCATTTGGTGTGTGCTTTCATAGAAAGTAAAACAAAATTAAAAAAATCATCTTAATGATTATACCAAAAGGAAGCAAGAAGCTTAGAACGAACAAAAAACATCACACCAAACTTTTTTTTTTTTTTTTTTTTTTTAAGGAATCCTTAGGTACAGCTGTCATACCACCTTCATCATTTGCTGCAAGGAAAAAGAAACAGCCAAACAAAACTAAAACAAACAAGCAAACAAAACCCCCACACCTCCTACCAAATAGCTGCAGTTAAAGCGAGATACTACTGTGGAATCACAGTGGGAGAATAAAGTGTTTATGTTAAGATAGGCAGGCACACTGTGAAGAATCCAGCTATAGTTAAATGTAGAGAGATTTTATTTCAGGTTGCCCACAGGAAGCAATATCGTTCTTTTCTTGAGGAAGAGTGGGAGGATTTTGACAGAGAGAATCAGAGAGAAGGCAAGCTTTTATTACTGAGGATATGTGCAGTGTTCTTTAGGTAGTAAGGCAAGCCAAAAATTGTATTTACAGTGTGCTGTTTGCTCTCTGTATTCTCTACAAGTCAATAATCTAACTCATGGTATGTGCAACATAAGTTAACCCTTTTTAACTTCAGAATTCAAATGTGCTGTAAATCCATGTCCTGTCACAATAGCTCAGCTAATGACACTATGAGACACTTCAGAAGAAATACAACTGTGGCTAGCTGTGTTACATTGGGAACAATGGAAGGAGTCTCAGCATAGAAAGAGAGACAAATAACTTCTATCGTGATTCATTAGTATGGGCAGAATACATCTCAGGTGAAGAGAATGTTCTCCAGCAGTAATTTATCTTTTTCTAAAAGGTAAAAAAGTAGATTTAAATTCGGTGGAAAATTTTCACAAATCTGCATTCATAGAGTAAAACTGCCCCAGGTTTAAAAACATGTTCTGATGTTGATAAATTCCATACGTATATATGGAAGAGAAAACATTAATCAAAATTTCACTTCAGTTGAAAATATATCTCAGTTTTATGGCTTAACATTCTAAATCCAAATGATGCATTCTTTCTAGTCTTTCTTGAATAAAATCTATGAGTCATTGGCAGAAGAAAAAGTTTGGATCTGATTTCTCCATACAAGCTACAGAGGCTTCAACGTGTTTAATCCAGAATAACACATAGAAGATTACTTTATGGATCAAAAGTAAAATTGTGATTATACTCACAGATCATAATGGGTTACATAAGTTACATAGGCACATCATTTTAATATTTTTTTCCATTACAGACAGAGGAAGATGACATCACAGAATCACAGAATCATAGGGATTGGAAGGGACCTTGAGAGATCATCGAGTCCAATCCCCCTGCCAAAGCAGATTCCCTATACCAGGTCACACAGGTAGGCATCCAGGCGGGTGTCAGGTGAAGGGCTATCAGGCTGGGAGTGCTGGGAGTAGTGGTATTTACCAAACTGTGTAAATATAAACACATGAAAAAGTATCAACACATAACTCTGTAATCTCACTGAATCACTGGCACGTAGGAGAACAAATGAGAACAATTGCTTGAGGTATTATAATATCGTCCATTATGACAGTATCTCAATACCTTGCAGTCTGTGCACTGATACAAAAATGAAATGATATGCTGACAATTAAACTTGAAGACCATACTTAATAGGTGGTACAAAGCACACTTTTATAGCCTCAAAAGCAGAAGTTCCCATTGTATTCAGCGGGAAAACCAGGGGAATTCACTTTTTTTCACTTCTATTATTCCATAGTACTATTTAATTTTCAAAATTAATTGTGTACATTAGAATTGGATATTTTGAAATTTTACTCTCTATACAGGAAGAATGTCAAATTGACTGAAGAAATACTAATTAAAAAAGTTAAAGCAACCTTCTGAATTTTCTGTGAAGATGATAATGTTGGTCTATATGACTTCCACTGAAATGGAAAACGTGTTACTACAGGCAATCATTTCCAGCCTTAGTAAGGATTTATGAGTATTTTCATGGACACATAGTATTTATTCATAACTGTATGATTAAAATATTACATTCAGTTCTAACCACCCATGCTCAAAAGGAGTAATTTCCATTGGGAAACCCCTGTTTAGCAAGGCTAGCAGGATTTTAATATGCAAAATCAGCCTAGAGTAGAAGAGGAAAGAAAGTGACTGATTTGCTTAGTTGATTGAAGTCTGAGAAACGATAGAGAGTATTTTTATAACTAGACCATGCAATAAACACTAAGAGGTTGCAACAAAGGAAGAGCCTGAGGAAGTGGAGCTGTGGGAAGGAAACTGAATAACTTGTTACTAAGAAAGTTACTGCACTCCAAGATAACAGCAGTGCTTCAATTCTGCCTGGACTTGGGGAGTTGGACTGACCAATTTAAAGAAATCTTTATTGTAAATCCTGTAAGGCTGAAATTAGCTGGAGGTAGGAAGTGAAGTTTCTGAACAGCCCTTCTATAACAACAGGGAAAGAAAACTGAGCAGGTTGTAAGACTTACTCTCTGTCAGAAGATATTATATGAGGGAGTAGCTTTCATTACACTGAAAAACTCATTATGTGATAAAGACTTTGTGTTGGGCCTTAGTTCTGTATAGAACCATAGAAACATGGAGTCATTAAGGTTGGAAAAGACTGGTAAGATCATCTAGCCCAACCGTGAGCCCATCACTAACATGACCATGAAACCATGTGTCCCTCAGTGCCACATCTACCCTTTTCTTGAACACCTCCAGGGATGGTGTCTCCACCACCTCTTTCCAATGCCTCATTACTCTTTCTGAGAACAATTTTTTCCTAATATCCAACCTGAATCTCCTCTGGCACAACATAAGGCCTTTACATAGCTAAGACTTTGTCCAGATAAAACCTTTACAATTTAAATGCACTGAATAGTTATCACCAGTTCACCTACAATACTACTAACATTAGTAGTTCAAATTACTAAGGAAATAAATTGTCAATAACAATGTTAAAACTGTGATATACAGAAACCCTTTGTAGTCTCATTTCTTATTTTCTATTTTGTGGAAGTCATGTTGCCAGGTCCTGAGATTTTCACCGGTAGTAACTCCATGCCAGTGTTAGGGTCCCTTCTTTCTTGATACTGGGTTCTCCTAGTGGCTTTATTTATCTATTTTCTTAACAGTCTTCTTCCTTGCTTTTGGTTGCAATCTTACATTTTGAATACTGACTGCCAAGGTCAGCATGAAAAATTATTTGTTATGCAACTGTTACTGAGGTTGGTCACAGCTTTAAGAAACATATGTGGTATTCATAGAGCTCAATAAAAACAAGTTAGGAAACAAGATGTTTATTGTACAGTTCTTATCACAGCTATAACAAGATCAAGTCTTTGCAGAGAAAGGTAGGGCAAAGTATATCTTGAGGCCCTGTTGTTTTAGGTCAGTACAAATGCTGTGTTATTTTACTACTATTGGTAAAACAGTATCACTTGCAATCACAGGGAACTGAATTTCTGGCATGAATCAACTTTTTACACATGAAACTGCAACTATTTTATAAGTATAAATTGAATACATATGAGATGTGAATTAATGCTTATGCAATAAATAATATGTTGAAATGTTGGGGTTTCTAGGGTGACTTTGTATATAAATATAAAAACTTTAAACCATAGTGATGTCCCACTATCATTGTTATTACAATGATTTCAAATAATATTAGCTGTTGGCAGCAGATAAGAAAGGAAAGATCTCCAAATAAAAACAAAAACTAAAGAGAGTAATAATAAAATGAAGGATACTAGACATGCTTAACATTGAAGGGCTTTATCTCTTCGAAGGGATTGCCTGTCTGCATAAAAAGAATTTCGACACAGTCCTATCAGACATCCATCAACTGACTTCTCTTCAACAGTAGCTGACACTTCCAAATTTTCTGTAACCACCCCATTGTTTCATTCCTCAGACTAAATAGATTCAGTCTATGTTTTACAATACCATAGTCTTTTCATGTCAGAAGAGAGCAGAGGGGAATTCTGTATTTTATTTGTAACAAAATAAATAAACTGAGAAAGTAAAAGATTTTATTAACATTTGACAAATGTTTCTCTAGATTTTATCCCTTAGCAAGGAGCAGTCCTATGTGGTGTTTAGTGGCATGCTAGAAATAGGCACTAAAAAAGTACATCAGAAATCTCATGGTATTCCACTTTCAGATAAAGATACTACTCAGAATATCGTGTAGTACGGTCAGTACCTGAGAAGCATTTCAAAGCCTGGTCCAAAAAATGCAGTATTTGTTGATTTGGCAGAGTGTCTTATTATGATAAAAAAGTTTTCTTTTCTGGGGGGGTGTGATTGAATTACAAAGTTTGAAACACATTTTAAAAAAAAATTAAAAAAGTAGAAATTATCTAGTTATAGGTTATGCCATTTACAAACAGAATTTGTGTTATCACTGTATGTTCCACTTTTGATTCACTCT